>CM034146.1:16028496-17228496 GCA_019776745.2 Taxus chinensis | reverse complement strand
AAACACAACTTAGGTTAGGTGCAGGAACGGTTAGGTAAGTTTTGGTATACCAAAGGTAGGGTCAGGATAAATGGTCACAGTAATATGTAAGGTAAGGTCATTAGGTCAATCAACATAGGTAACAATGTTGCAACGTATAGCAAGCACATTGGATCAAAGGTCACAAAAAATTTTCTGAGTCTAGGTAGAAAGGTCATAGCACAGGTAAGGCCGAGGTAGAAAGGTAAAATAAGGAGGCGTCAATGGTTAACGAAGTAACATTGAAGAAGGTGGAGGGCTAGAGGGGAAGGTGGTCTAGGGAGCGGTAGGGGAGGAAAAAGAAAGGGGAGGTAAGGAAAACGAGGTCAATGTGAGGGTAATGAGTATGCAGGGTAACTGAAATTGGTCAAGATGAACTGAGGATGGTGGAGAAGAATGGGTGGCGGTTGGCTAAGGCAGAATACCGGCATCGGTCAAGGGTTAACCAACGTCATTTGAGTCAGGTAGGTTATAAAAAGCAAAAAAACCACATTTTGAAAATTCATTTGTGCATGTTTGGAAAAGGAGAAAAGGACAAGAAGAGAGAAAAGAGGAAGAGAACAAAAGAGAGCATCAGGGAGCTGAGTTGGTGAGCCACATAGGTGAGATTGATTGGGCGAGAGGTGGGGCCATGAGATCGGATCAAGTGAGGTGATTAAGGGAGAGAGTTGGAGGTAATTAGAGGATGGCAGAGGCCGGAGAGGGATCGGGAGGAGCAGCGCGGAGGCTAGAGGTTCCACCATGATGGCAGAAGTGGGATCAAGTAGGATTTGAACCTTTGTTATTGATGGTTTGGTTAAATTGGTTAGAATATAGGAAATATGAAAAATGGGGGTTTGGGGGGAAAGAATTTCAAAATGGTAAAAATAGAGGGCAATGGGAATGGGGAAGGGTAGGGGGTAGGGAAAAAGGGTAATGTATGAACAATTAGGGGTGTAAGGAGGGATTTGGGTGGGTAGAGTGACTAGGAAGGGAAAAAGTAGGGTTGGGAAGTCGGGGCAGGTGGCACGACAGTGATTGACGTCGGTCATCTTGTGGCCAACGTCAGTGGGTAGAGATCAATATTGGTTACAAGAACGGTGACCGATGTCGGTCAAGTGGAGACCGTGGTCGGTCAGGGGATAACTAAGGTGGGTTGATGATGATCGACATCAGTTAACCTAAGGGTAAGTTGGGACCAAAAATTAGGTTAGGTGGGGAAGGGTTAGGTGAGAGGGGAAGGGTTTAGGGTGAGAAAGTAGAGTAGGTGGGAAAGGATTAGGTGAGAGGGAAAAGGATTAAGGGAGACGAGAAGGGTTTAGGGTGGCTTGGGTGAGGGGTAGAGGAGATAGGTAGGGTAGATGGGTTTGGGTAGGGTTGGGTGAGCGTTGGGGTAGATAGGTTTGGGTAGGTTTGGGTGAGGGTTAGGGTAGATAGTTTCGAGTGGATGGGTTTGGGTAGGTTTGGGTGAGGGTTAAGGAAGATAGGTAGGGTAGATGGGTTTGAGTAGGTTGGTGCTAGTTGGTAGGATTAGTGACAAGGGAAATAGGATGGGGGTGGGGAAAGAGATTAGGTCAGGATGTGGGGTGAAATAGGTAAGTTGGGAAGGTGTACTAATACATTTTTTGGTGGGATACAGGCCTGAGATGAGCTACGGATGAGGGCCCGAGTGCCACCCTTATTATTGATAGTACAGGCGAGAATAATGCAGGAGGGGTGGTAGCATGTTGTAGAGGTAGGGTTGATAGGGGTGAGGCGCTACCGGCATGTAGTCTAGGAGGCAAGTTTGATGGTTGCCCTCATCGATAGATGGGACATGGCAACCAATACCTTCCACATGCCGACAGGTGAGATGACGATCACCCTAGAGGATGTCTATAGGATCCTACAGTTGCCTATATTGGGGGCCCAAGTTTATTCTATCTCCGTAGAGATGTTTGAGGAGCTACTAGCACTCGTTTCTGGTGAGGGTGTAGTAGACCTAACATTCTATAGCGCTAGCATGAGCTATGGAGTGATGTATAGAGCTCATCCAGAGGAGATGAGGTTAGTGGTACTTTTGATGGATGTAGTGTGCTACTTCGCACTACTAGATGTAGAGGGTGGGAGGTTCCTGAGGTCACTAATGGGAGTCCTTCATGACATGATGATACAACGGACACAATTCACATGGGTACCTACATTGCTGATGTAGGTATATAGAGAGCTATTGGCCTACAGGTGACTATGGAGGTTTAACATCTGCTACGTCGTATTACTACATTACTGGGTGTACAAGCACATTATTTGTGTTCGACCAGTGGGGATGCCTCGGGTAGATGCATTCCCATAGAGAGTTTTGAGGGTTGGGTACATGCGATGGGTACCAGCAATGGGAGAGGCTTGAGGTGCCAAATCTACTCATGATGTAGCTTACTACAGGAGGTTTTTGGAGGGGTTGTCTAGGGTGGACATTATTTGGAGGCCGTATGTGGGCTTCCCCGCATATAGACAAATGGCCAAGATGCTAGATGGGCTATAACTACATCTGTGGATAGAGGGGAGGAGAGTGGGCGATCATGAGCGGATACCCGTAGAGAAGATTAGGTGCCAGTTCAAGTTAGTCTAGGGTGTACCGCCTCTATTCGTGTAGTATAAGAGAGATGACGTGGAGAGACTTATGTCTCCACCACGACCCACATTGCCAACTAGACAAGAGGAGCAACTAGTAGATACCCAAATTGATTATGTTGGGGTTGTAGATGGGTATAGGTAGTGGTGGGCAGCACAGCTGAGAGCTATACCACCTAGGCCAGGGCATCCAGACTTAGCCACCATCACATTTCAGAGAGACGCCCTACAGGGGCAGGTGGCTACTTTGGTAACGTAGCTTGGGATCATGTAGGGGAAGATGATAGGTACAGAGGCACAAGTTGGCACATTACAAGCCTAGATAGCGATGCTGCAAGCTCAGGAAGGGTATGGACAGGGACCTACATAAGTAGAGGCAGGGGGAGATGGAGAGTAGATAGCCACCCTACATGTGTAGGTACTAGATTTATAGGGCTAGTTGGCCACAGCGCAGGGGTAGGTTACGGGTTTTCAGGGCCAGCTGATAGCATCACAAGCATAGATTAATACCCTGTAGGCCCAGATACAGGCACAAGCATAGATTCTAGGGCCGACTCAGGCTCTAGTACAAGCACAGGGCTTAGTGCTGGTTTAGGGATAGTGTCCCATTATACAGGTACCCACGCAGGTAGCAAGACCCATATCACCCCCACAGATCATGACCATGGTCTGATTATGGGATGCTCTAGCAGAGGCATGATACTATTAGGATCATTTTTTAGCTATTGAGCTAGATGCACCCTTCTATGCCAAGTATAAAGCACATCAGGCCTTTAGTGAGAGGACTACATCCCACACTCATAGTGTGGAGAATAAATGGGGCCGGCCAACTCAGGGACAAGGTCATGGTGAGGCCACTAGTATGCATAGGCCAGCCCTAGGTGAGGGGCCATTAGTAAGAGGTGAGGCAAGTGTCGGGCACTAAACAGGTGCGGCAGAGGGATCGGGAGAGACATAGTCACATGGAGCATTCCTTGATATCAGATGGGGAGATGATTGACTTGTTGTGGACCGGCTTGCATGTTGAGTCAGTTTTGTATGTATTATATATGAGACCGGCCTACGTGTTGAAGATATTTTGTATTTTTTTTGTGTACATGATACCGGCCTACGAGCCGAAGATAGTTTTGTATTGGATAGCGGCCTGCGAGCCAGTGATGTATGAGAGACACATGAATTTTTAAGATGAGTGTACATTATTGATATGCTAAGATGTATATGAGGTTCATTTGGTTATGTGTTGTGATGTGTATTTTTTTTACTTTATGATGATATGGATGGCAACTAGATGAGTTAGGCATGACAGAATCAGGTCATAGGCATGGATCGAGTAAGGTTGGTTTAGGCATGGATGGAGTCGGGTTGGTTTAGGCATGGATTGAATCATGTTGGTTTAGGCATGGTTTGAGTCAAGTTGGTTTAGGCATGGATTGAGTCAGGTTGGTTTAGGCATGTTGGAGTCAGGTTGGTTTAGGCATGGATTGAGTCAGGTTAATTTTTAGGCATGGATTAAGTCAGATTAGTTTAGGCATGGATTGAATCAGGTTGGTTTAGGCATGGTGGAGTCAGGTTGTTTTAGGCATGGATGTTCATTTCAGTATTTTTGGTAATACATGTTAATGCAAATGAATGTAATGGTGTACAATGTTTAAATATGGGTTATAGATGAATATGGGAAATAATGGTAGTGGTAAAAGAGTATATGAAACATGAGGAGTGTATGTAGGTCAAATGATGTGGATATGGGATATATTTCTGGGTGTTTGATATGAACAGGAAATAAGGTAAAGGTGGGGAAAATGGTTAGGGTAAAGAGTGGCCAAGCTAAGATTTTAGGGCTCCATACCCTGGAAGTGCTGCCTACATAGTCCCAGCAAAAAGGGACCTCAGACCGATGTAGTTCTCCCATAAGCTAGGGAAGAATATGAGAAGATATAAGAATAGGTAGTGAGGTTAATAGTTAGGTTGGATTCGAGGTCATAGGTATGATTAGGTCAAGGTCAATTAGGTTAGGTGGAATATAGGTAGATAGGTAGTGTTGATTCCAGGTCATAGGTATAATTAGGTTGAGGACATTGATGTTGGGGTTGAGAATAGGTAGATAGGTAAAGGTGATTTTAGGTTTATTGAGGTGGGAGAAGAAAATCCCAAAAGACAGCTGTCAATGCTCTAGTCCTATATAGGAAGATCAAAAGGTAATGAAAAAGAGAAAAGACAAGAGGGGGAAAGAAAGCCACCTGATTGGCAAGGATCAAAATGTATGAAACACATCTACAGATAGGCTAATGAACGTAAGACCCTAAAGACATTGCATGATTTATAATTCTAAGAGTGATGAATAGTCACATGATCACCAAATGTCATTGGTTCAGAAAGGTCCCTTGAGGTGTGAAGTGAAAAGACAACGGGTAAGGAGGTGAAGGTAATTGGGCCATAAAATGGGAAGTAGAATGCCTTGGGCAATAGAGCTAAGATCACAATAGGCAAGTCCATGAAAAAGAAAAAAATATTTTCCTTTTTCTTTTCTTTTTGACTTTTTAGATAGACTGATCAATGTGGGAAGTCTATACGGGATGAATATATGTCTCCTCGAGGTCTTCGTGAAGCTAATAGATGCGGAAAGCTTCTAAATTTTGATTTTTGAGAAAATAGTCCTCTTTTCGGAAAGACTATGTAGAGAGTTACGAAGCCTTTTTTAGCTGTCCTTTGAGGGAGAAGTCTACTTATAGTGAAAATTTAAGGTGGAAGATGTTCTTTTGAGGGATTCATCTTTTATATTGGAAGTTTGACTCAAGGAGTTAATCCCTTATTTTTGGAAATAAATTTTTTTGGCGTTTAAGTCATGGACTAGACTATAACTAAGCATTTGGTTCTTTTTGAGAAGGCAAGGGTGAATGACCATGGGATCTCATCTAAAAGAAGATGAAAAGTATCCATGAGAATCATGCCATGTGTAGAGCCGTGGTGCACATATTTAAGATAAGAAAAAAGGGTGATGGATAATCACATGATTCTTGTTTGGTCATTGGGGATGAGGTGTGGAAAAGAGAAAGGTAAATGGCGTTCAAGGGACGAGCATGAACTAGATAAATAGTGATGTAGGACTAGAAGTCAATAGTAGAACGGTTGAAGATGCAAGGCATTGAGGGGCTCAGGTTTGGGCTTACCATCAAGTGAAGACAAGTGATAAGCACTTGATCCATAATCATGGGTCACAATGTTTGGTCCAAGCCAATTAGGAGCAAATTTTCCCCGTTTGCTTTTTTCTTCTTTGGTTACATGTTGATTTTCCTTGAGGATGAGATCACTGACCTTGAAGGTGCATTCATGGACACGTTTGTCATAAGCACACTTGATGCATTTTTGGTAGACTTGGAGATGGTCAAGAGCATCAAGACAACGTTCATCTAATAACTCAAGTTGTGCTAAATGGTCTTGGCGAAAGTCATCATCAGTAAGCATATCTTGAAGGGAGATATGAAGAGATGGGATCTGGACTTCGAGAGGTAAAACAGCCTCAGTACTTTAGACTAGAGAAAAGGGAGTGGCAATGCTGGAGGTGTGAATATTAGTACGGTATGCCTAGAGGGTGAAAGGAATGTGCATATGCCAATCCTTCCCTGTATCATTAACCACTTTCATGAGAATTTTTTTCAGGGTTTTTTTGGTGGATTCAGCTTGGCCATTGGTTTGTGGGTAATATGGTGAGGAGAAGCTAAGCTGGATACCAAAGGTGTCACAAAGTTTCTGTAGAGTTTTGTTTTTGAATTATTTTCCATTATCAATGATAAGGCGATGTGGAACACCGAAGCGACAAATAATGTGATGATTGATGAACTCACATATTTTCTCAGCTTTAATGGAGATGAGGGGTACGGCTTCAACCCATTTGGTGTAATATTTGGTAGAAGTGATGATCCATTGATGTCTTAGGGAAGAGTGGGGATTGATATCTCTGACAAGATCCAAACCCCATTGAGAGAAGGGCCAAAGGTCACGAGCAACCTGGTAGGCATGAATAGGTGTGTGATGAAGATTGGCATGTTGTTGGCATTTTATACAATGTTTAACATAGTCACAATAATCATGATTGAGGGTCGGCCAATAATAGCCTACGTGAAGAATGCGTTTAGCAACAGCGAGGCCACTGAAGTGACCTCTGCATATGCCATTGTGAATCTATTTAATGGTATAGGGGATTTCAGAGATGGTGAGGCATCGTAAGACAATACCGTCAAAGCCACATTTATAGAGAAGGCCACACATGATGACATAACAAGAGGCCTTTTTGAGAAAGGCGCATTGTCCATTATGTGTGAGATCAGGAGGCAATATAGAAAGGGAAAGGTAGTCCACAAGCTGCTTATACCAAAGGTCTTATGTGTTTAGTGAGGTAGTTCAGACAAGATTAACATAACAAGATTTATAAGGTCTTGGTATGCATTTTATGGTAACAAAGATGTCTGAATCGTTAGGTGAAGTGGGTATTTGGGAAGCAAGGCAGGCCATGGTATCCATGAATTTATTAGTGGATCGCGGAACGGTTTGAATTTTATAGTGGTCAAAGGTAGTCAACATGATGCCAACGTAAGATTTGTACTCTTGAAGTATTTCATTATGACACTGATCAACACCATTGACTTGCTTTACCACTAGTTGAGAATTGCCAAAGATATTAATGGATCTGACATCTAAGGCATAGGCAGCCATGAGACCTAATACAAGTGCTTCGTATTTGGTGATATTATTAGTGCACTCGAAGTCGAGTTTAAAAGATAAAGGCATGGGTTCCCCATCAAGAGGAATGGTGATAATGCTTGCACCACCCCCATGCTGACATTTGGAACCATCAAAGAATAAGGTCCTTTGGTAAGGGTCATCATCTAAAGAGAGGTTAGCAATGGATTCATCAGGGAAATCAAAGTTTGAAGATTGATTCCCAGAAAGAGGCACATTAGCGAGCTGGTCAGCAATGGCCTGGCCCTTGATAGATTTTTGGTGGATGAATTTGAGGTCTAGGTCAGCAAGAAGCATGAGCCAATGTGCGGCACATTGATTTTGGTAAGGTTTAGCATACATGAAGTGTAAGGAGTCAGTTTTGGTCACAACATAGGTTTTGTGGTTGAGTAAGTAATGGCGAAGTTTGGTGGTAACAAAAACTAAGGCTAAGAAAAAAATTTCAGGGTGAGTGTATCAGGTTTTGTAGTTTAAAAGGGTATGGATTATGTAATAAACCACTTTCTTCCTATGTTGTTCATCACAATGAGTGAGCATGGCCCCTAAAGAGTGATTGGTAGTAGAGATATATAGGTAGAAGGGTTGGTTGTCTTTAGGTGGGACGAGCACAGGTGGTTGGAGAAGGTATTGTTTTAGGGCCTCAAAATCCTTGTGACAATCATCATCCCATTTAAAAGAGACATCCTTCCTAAGAAGATGATGAAATGGTTTACACCGATCAGATAATTGTGAAATGAAATGGCAAATGGACTGCAATTCACCTTATAGGCTACAAAGTTTTTTAAGGTTAGTGGGCAGAGGAATTTCCAAAATGACCTTGACTTTAGTAGGGTCAACTTATATACCACGGAGGGAAATAATAAATCCTAGGAGCTTTCCTAAGAGAACCATGAAGACACACTTTTTAGGCTGAAGGTGGATGCAATATTTAATGAGGTGGTCAAAGATGGTTTCAAGGACAGTGAGTTTCTTGGCACGATGTTTAGATTTGGCCAAGTGATCATCAATGTAATCTTCCAATATGCAATGCATTATATCATGGAAAATGTAAATCATAGCATGCTGATATGTGGCACCAACATTTTTAAGGCCGAAAGGCATGACTCGATAGCAGAAGGTCCCCCAAGGGGTAATGAATGTGGTTTTGTGTTGATCCTCTAGAGCGAGCAAGATTTAGTTATAACCCATGAAACCATCCATAATGATAGCATCTCATGGCTAGCGGTAAGGTCAACCAACTAGTCAATACCAGGAAGAGGAAAATAATATTTTGGGCAAGAAAGGTTGAGATCATGGAAATTGGTGCAAATGTGAAGTCCCCATGTAGCCTTAGTGACAAGGGTGATGTTAGAAATCCATTGGCGTAATCGATGGGTAAGATGAAGGAAACTGAGAGAAGGCGTTGAAGTTCTTCTTTGACAAGAAGAGCAATGCGAGGGTACATTTTCCTCAACTTTTTTTTATGGGTTTGGCATCAAGAATGGTTACAATATTATGGACCACGATAGTGGGATCAATTCCAGGCATGTCCGCATAGCACCAAGAAAAAGCATGGCTATGATTTTTAAGAAAAGAAGTGAGGGCTTCCTGTTCAGCAACATCCAGAGATTGGCCAATCTTGAGAATGTGGGGGTCATCCTAAGTGTGGATGTTGACTTTGATAGTTAATTCATTCAACATTGTTTGCATCTCAGAAGGTAACAAAAAGTGAATATAAGATTCTTCAACACCAAGGTAGGTGAGTATGGACTCATCATCCTGACATTGAACAACATTAATAGAAGAAGTATCATCCCCTATCATGTCAGGATACAAGAAAGGAAGAGAGGAAGGAGCCTCGCCATCATGGTGATAGGTCAGAGGCCCCAAGGAAATGGTATTTATGAAAAAAAAGGTATGAGGGATAGATTCAGGATCCATTGAATCCGTTGGTGAAGATGGTGAAGGTGGGGTAGGTGAAGGTGGAGAGGGGTCAATGTCTTCAATGAGTTCAATACGGGGCTTTTTGGCAGGTAGTTTGGTAACACCAATTCCACTATGATCATTGTATTAATGTGTGGTACATGAAATAATGGTGTGATAGCCTTGCACATAAAGGCCAATGCTGAAACCCTTCCAGGTGTAGCAGTGTAGGAAAGTGTGAGCAAAGCGGTGATTGGTAAGCAACTGAAGGTCAACCAAAAAAGGTCGGGTTTGTGATCGTGGTTCAAGGGTGTAAGTGGAAATATCAAATCCCCCATAGGTAAGATGGGTACAGAGGTGGGGAGGACCATAAAGGAGATGCTCACCTATGCGGTGATCATAGTGAGGATGTTGGTGAAGGTTTCCATACTCTTGTGGAGTAAGGAATGTATTGACATTGTATAGGCAATACTCCCCCATAGTGAGGCATTGAAAAACACCTTCCAAGGGATCATTGGTTGATACATTGGTGGCTGGAATGGAGGAAGCGTTAGAAGTTAGATCGGCGAAGGTGTCAGTTAGTTGGAAAGCTGATGTGTGACTGGTAGAAGTGATAGTAGCGGTGGGAATAGAATATTTGGGTAAAGTTGAGGTTGCAATGGCACTGGTGGATGGGGTCGTGTGTGAAGAAGATGTAGGCAAGGAGGTAGACCCCTTAACAGGTATAAGGAAAACATTACATTGGTAAAGCATGTTGTAGGTTTTGAAAGGTGATGGGTCAGCTGGGATGGTATAGGAACATCCTTGATGTTTGAACTTTACACATCAGTGCAAAGTAGAAGGAAAACAACCCATGACACGAATCTAGGGTCTGCTAAGCAACAAGTTATATTGAAACTCCCCTTCCAGACATAGAACAGCTCGGGAACAGTTCGGGGACCCACATGAACATGGAGGATGATAGTGCCAAGGGTAGAGGTGATAACATCATTGAATGACCGCAACATAACTAGATGTTTATGCATGTAGTTGTTGGGTATACGCATTTGTTTGAATGCATGAGAGGAGATGATGTTAATGCTAGCGCCCCCATTGATCATAACACATAGGACATGTATATTATCAATATGGATGGAGATGAAAAGTGTGGGATCTGGGTCATTGGTTTGGTGGGGGAAAATTTCCTCATCCAAGAAACTAAGGATAACAACTTGGTGAACAGGTGGAGGTGATGAGGTAGATGGAAATTTAGTGAGTGAGGTGACATGATGAGGTGTGATAATAGATGCTACAGGCGTGGGTTCATTAGGCAAAACCTCAATAGATTAAAGGACCTCCATGAGATCTTGATGATGTGACTCTGAGGTTTGGATGAGATCGTATAAGGACATTTTGAGAGGAGATTGGTGCAAATGTTTGAGCATCGTAAGGTACGTAACCCCATCAGAAATAGGATATGTTGGGCCATGGATAACAACTTTAGGTGTAGGTGTAATTGGTATGTTGGGTACGTGGTTGGGTGATGGATCGGCTATTTTTTCTTTCCCTTTGTCTCATTGACCTAGGGTAACGATGTGAACCATATTAATTTGAGGCAGAGAGATGGATGGGGTGGGGTTATTATGAAAGGTATACCAGTGAGAGGGACATTTACCAAGAGGTGGATAAGAGCCTTTTGTGATAAGTGTCTAACACCGACATTTAGGAAAAGGTTGAGAAATCTCATGGATACTGACCATGTTGATTTCAAATTTTCGGAGATGGGAAAGAAAGGTCGTGGTGGTGAATATAGAGGTTGTGGTATCGATGTAGGAGGAATGTGTGAAGAAGGTGGTGAGTGTGAAATAGGTTCATCATCTAGGAGGTCGTCATCATCAAAATTGGGGTCAGAAGGACATAATTGAATGAGGGCAGCCTTTAGACCCTTACAGTTCTCAACATCATATCCTGACACATGATGGTAAGTACAAATTTTAGTATCATCAAACCCTTCTGGTTTGGGTTTAATAGGGTCATAAGGTCTAAGAGGAGGGAAGGTGATAGCAGAGCTTTCCAGGTGGTTAGCCAAGATGGTGGTGTATGATCCCACCAGCGGATCACAATGCAAAGTGAAAGTAGGTTTGGTTGGAAGATTGGGTAGGTGTGATGGTAGTTGAGGTGATGTAGTATTGAATTTGGATTGTACTTTCTTTGGTGTAGGTGTAGCAACAGAAAGAGGGCTAAGTTTCACCACCTCTTTGGAAATTAAGAGTGTTTTCAATTTTTGGTGATTTTTTTAGGTAGAGGTGTAGGGACAGTACGTGAGGTAGATGGCAAGGCAGATGGTGGGAGAGGACGAGTGACCCAAGGGGACAACTGAGGTGTCGTGGTAGGTGTTGGTCAAGGTCGAGAGGCAGGTACAAGGGAGGTGGAAGAAAATTTCATAGGTAGTGAAGAAGATATAAAAGGTAATGGTGGTGTAGGAGATAAAGAAGTTATAGATGGTGATTAAGGATGCAAGGTTCACCTAGATAGAGCTACAGGCTGTGGTGAAGGGGTCAAGGGAATTTTAGGCTTACCATTGGAAATAGGATATTTTGTTAAGGTAGAGGGGTGAGGTCCTAAGATGGATGGTAGGGGTGAAGGTGATAAAGGTGTAGTTGGTGAGGTCAGTGCATGTGGATTAGAAGGTTGGGTTTTTCATTTAGGTTGAGGAACTGGTTCAATAGGTATATGGGAAGATGTGGTTAAGTGTATCCTGATAGGAGGATGTGAAATTTGTGATGTGGGTGTGACCCCTAGAACACTAGTGGGTTTAGATACAAGAGACGATGTTGGAACATGTCGGCTAACAAGTAGAGGGGTGGGTATAGATGAAGGTGATGCAATATAAGATGTATCGAGAGTTATGTTCATATGCGGTTTGGGTTGTTGAAACTTCTTTAGATAAACGGTAGAGGTTTTAGTGGAAGATGATTGCGTTTGGGTTGAGACTAGGATTAATATATGCCCCCAAAGTGAAGCCCTATCAACATAGTCCAGGCGGTCATCCAAATGTGAGAACGGTGCTATGTTAGATGAGATAGGTGTGAAGCGAGTGGTGATTCCCATAAAATGTGTCTGAGAAATAGGGAATTCACTGGCTTTGGTCTCTATAGGTAAGAGAGTCAAAAGTAGGTCAGAAGGATCTTGGGTAGCGGATGGAGAATGGTCACCAAGCAACAACGACAAATCTATTGGATCCTGAATAGGTGGAGAAGATTAATGGTACTCCTCTGTGGATGGAGGAGGTACAATCGGTAGTGGCTCACTGGGTAGGGAAGCTAAAGGGGAAATGATATCAGTGCTAACAAGAGAGTCCTCTGCACATGTATGGGGAGGTGGATGGTTTTCCTCTATGGGTTGAGGAATAGATAAAGTAGGTTCCTATGCAGGTAGAGTATTTCGGGCTAGGATTTCCTCTATGGAGGGGATAGGAGATATTTGGGAATCAAGTGGTAAGTTAGTAAAGATAACATGTACCTCACATGTATTACTTTCATTGTGTGAGGCATCACCAGTTTGATCCTTAGATTGGGAATGGTTAGAGAATGGTTTCTTGAATATATGAAGGTCTTGATTGGTTTGTGCATTAGGGTTATCCATGACTAACTGGCCACTTTGAAGCATTCCATGTATAATGTTTTTAAAGGTGATACAATTGCTGTCACTATGACCATTTACCTGGTGATAGTTACAATAGTCATTTTCCTTATACCAACCTGGTATGGGGTGAGAGGGGTTAAAACTAGTATGTGGTTTGATAGGAGGAAGGGTGATGGCATTATCTTTAATAAGCTTTTCTAAAACAAATGAATATGGTTCCCCAATTAAGGTGTATTTCTTTTGTTCGCGTATGATTTGGAAGGTTTTGACCGGTGACAGATTGGATGAAGGTTTAGCATGATTGGATGGATGAACAGGGCCAGCCTTAAATACCACTACATTGGTAGTTCCTTTGGCTTTGGAATAACTTGTCTAAGGTTTTGAGGAAGAGGAATTATCATGTGATTTAAATGAGGAGTTCTTGTTTCATAATTGTATCTTCTTCTCTTCGATGGCATGAATTTTGATCTTACATGCCATGGTGAAAGCCTCATCGAATGTTAGGAAGGTTCGTAACTATAAGGTAGGTGAAATATGTCTAGCATAGGCTCGTGTGAAGAGCTCTATGAGTTTAGTTTGTGGTAATTGGAAAGTGAGTTGGTTGATTAGGCTACGCCAATGAGTGACAAAATATGTGATAGATTCATCGTCATATTGATGTGTAGAATAAATATCGGTCATGGTAACCTTCTTGACAATGTTAATAGAAAAATGATCTATGAAGGCTTGGGCTATTTGGTTGAATGAGAAGATGGAATGTCTAGGTAATCCACTATACCAGTCTAATGTTGGACCAGTTAGGGACATGGGAAAGGTTCGCAAAAGTAAAGCATCATTATGAGCAATTAAGTAACACCCATGTTTGAAAGATCACAAATGCTACTGCAGGTCTTCCTTACTTTTAAAGCGGTTAAACTTAGGCATCTCCTAGTGTACGGGATATGGGTGAATGGGAATGGATGGGTGAATAGACTCATTACAAATCTCGTCATAGGTGAGAGAATTGTGGGAGTCAGAAACAGATGCTTCTAATGTCTACATCTTGTCCATCATTAACTTGATAAATTCATTGTTAGGTTGTGAAGATTGGGTACCCCCCGTAGCGAAAGGAGGTTGTTGTTAGACATATGAATAATAAGACATTCCAGAGTATGGTGGTGTCAAATAAGGTGGTGGGAATTAAGAGACAGACATAGAGGGTATATACATGGACTGAATGACCGATGAAATAGGAGGCAGCTGGTAGTAGGTATGTGAGGGTGGGACACTCGTAGTGACCTTGGTAGAGATGGGAGGTAGAGATTGGGGAATAGAAAGGACAACATTTTGAAAGGTGGTAGAGGTTACCGACACCAAGGGTAGCAGTGTTGTGACTAGTATATATGAGACAACAGGTGCGGATGATGCTATATTTTGGGTGGTGGATGAAGGTATGGTGGAGATTGCGGGTGCTATAGAGGTAGCAGATGCGGTAGTCAAAGCTGGCATGGGACCTAGCTACAACACAACTGGGGATAAAATGGGTGAGGTCACTGTGGTAGGAGGTGGACCCGAGGCAGAAGCGATCATTAGGGATGGAGATAAGGATACGAGCATGTCATAGATCAATTGACCCGAGGTGTCTCGAGTGGAGGCATGGGTGAGGAAGTAGCTCTAGGCAGCGGTATTCTGATCTAGGAGTCGTGTGAAATCTGTGTCACCTGTAGGAATGGTGATAGGTTGATTAGGATCCATGGATGATGAGATTTAAGGTGGTGTGGCTAGGGTTAGCAAGTTATAAAATTTTAATTTGCAAGGATAGTTCCGCCTTTGATTACTTAAGGAATTTCTTATTCTCCAGTAGGTCACCTCTTCATTAATTTGTTGTATATAAATTTTTATTTTTTTTAGTTTAACTTCTATAAGTATTAAAAAACCCATGTTATTTTACTTATGGCACATTATTAATAAGTCTCAGAAAGATTTAACTCAACATTTATTCACAAGGGTAGAGTTTAACAATTCTCATTTACGAAAACAACACTAGGTTACATCAATTCTTTCCATCACAAAACACAACCCAAAGGGACATACCAACTCTAAGGAACCATGAATAGGGAGCTAGAAAGTAGAAACATGGACCAAGAAACACTAAACCATTCTTAGAATACTGATAGTCCAAAAGGTCAATCAACAAGTGGTAAACAAAATTTATTATATTTTCAATGATTATATAGACAATCCATAGGATTCCAGAGTTAAGATGACATAATCCACACTACAATATACTAAGACATTGATCCTCTTCTAAACTTTCCACTGGACGTTATCAATAGTTGAACCATAAAGGCAATCGTACAAGCACCTTAATGATTATCATCTATGCAAATACAACAACCACTTTTTTTATACTTGAGCTCGTAAAATCAACCTGCAAAAAACATGTTAGCTTTTGTCAGTACAGAAGAACTGGCATGAGCACACATTCCCTTTTCCCAGATATCTCATCAAAATTAATTGAACGACTAGTGCATGATTCCCATTCCATGACATAAGAAAAATGCAGTTAGTATGAATGTAAACAAAACAGATACCTAGTTAACAAAAGGCACACTGCATGACATATGAAGGCCAAAATTGTGCATTTTCTATCCAAAGTTACTCTTACACCATACATTCTAAATTATAACAATTTCCCACATAATACACCTTTATATTTTCTTTAAGTAAAGATAGTGATAGCAGCTTCACATTCACAAACTGAATAAAGGAATCGTATGAAAACCACCCAATATGGAATAGTAAATTCTCTTGATAATGCAGAAAGAAGGTAACTAATTTTATTATTCCAAACATCCCTACTCGGACCAAGAGTGCCACACAAGCCCACAAAAACTCATGCAGCCTAGGGGGGGGTTATGGCCACTCAAGGACCCAATCCAAAGATCATGAAAAAAAGAATGCATTGCACATGCGTACACCTTAAAGAATGCAGATGATGTTTTTGATTGTTATAACCCAATATATATATATATATATATCATAGGTATAAACATACGTCCGCATATAGATATAGTATATATAACTTTGTAAGCATACTATTAAGCTGAAAGCACTAACTCCACACATCCCTCAACAAAAAACCCTCCATTCCCAATATAATAACTATTTTAATGTTATATAATTTTAACTGACTTGCTAAAATAACAAAGAAAAGTCTCATAACAAATTTTTGCTTTGGGGTAAATGAGGTTTACCTTTCAGAGATCCCAAATGCATCTCAAATGTCAAACTTAGTTCTATGTTCACCACATCTCCAACATATACATCATTGTTTATTACTTGGAAGTGGGGGGGGCAAAACAATATTCATGCACTCACTATTGTGGGTGCTTCTGACAAGGAAAGGGGTTTCTTATTAATATAAATTTAGGCAAACTTATATAGTTGTGTTAGGTGCATAGGATATCCCAGTATAAAACGTGAGTGCCTCAAATATGTTAAGCATTTTATTCGATGATTTGAGTAAGGATTTCCTTAGAATAATCCCTCTAATTTTCCATCACAAATAAGTCAGTGGGCCTTTCATAAGACAAGTTAGGGGGATCACTCAAATGTAGGACTGAAAATGATATCCCTTGGCCAAGATACTAAAATTTTAATGTCATCATAAGCCACGTATGCAAGTTAGATCTAGCAAAATGATCATTCAAAAAATACATTGTCGAAAACCCAACTATCAAATTACAGGCGGTTACATGAGGTGAGCATAATAAACAGACCGTTAAAGGTTCTAAAAGGAATAGAAAATTATTATATCACAGCCTTCCATCGGACCTCCTAGGTCTAAAACTAGGAAAGACATTATACCAATTTGGCTATTCAAGCGACTTAAATCTATTTTCAACCAAGAGTCAACTCTAAGCCAACTTCACCATAAGTACAAAACTGTATTGCTAGAAAAAGATGAGCAAGGGTCTTTCCAATATCATTTTAAGACCGAATAAATTCTAGACCGTGATAGCATCAAAAGGGCAAGCAATACACGAGCTTCTCGTGAGATATAGATTCTTTTTTTAATTTATTTATCACCTGCTCCCTTCTATAACCATAAGGATACACAAAAGAGGTTAAATCATAGTTTTCAAAAAGGATAGAACTTAAATAAACAATAAGTCATTTCCACGCTGGGGGGGTTTAATACCAGGTCACAAAAAAAACCAAACTACTCCCACAAGCATAATACAGACGTATCCAATAGAACCCCGCACAGATATTAGCAAAAAAAAGACCACAATCTTTGCAGGGAAGGTGCACAGCAACCACACAGCATCTCAAATGATATTTTCTCACGCAGAGCTATCCAAAACTAACACAGTAACCATTTAAAAGGATAAAAAGCAATAATCATGCAATTAAAACAAAATAAATAGTTGGGGAATGGAAAAATAGCTCATGCCTATGCCTCTTGATTCAACATCGCCCCCTACCTCTTCCATTTCTCTGGACGTCCTCTCGAAATCCCACACCCATCTAAAACATGCTAGACTATGGAGAAAGCCAATGGAAGCTGAAAACATGGGAGGAGAAGAGGCATCCATCTAGCACAAAGGAAAATCATATTTTTGTTTTTCCTGGTGTGGAAGTACCCACGAGGAAAGTAAAATGTTTGACAAACTACCTCAAAGAGATGTGGTCTCAATGCATTTCCACGTAGCAGGGTAAGCAAGAAAGAATCTGCTAAAACAAAAAGGTCCCTTGATCACCATATGCAGTGCAAGGTTTGCAACCTACTCCACTCACACAACAAGGATGCACACAACTAGCGCCCAAAGGGCTTGAGCAAGGTCGCTAGGAACAAAGCCAGGGCGGGTTTGAAAGGAACCACCATTAAAATGAAGCGACCATTCCCAGAGTAGGTCAAAGAGGCAACAAACCCAAGAATGCGTCCCTCCTTCCAAGGGCCTGCATCCGAAGAAAAACGTGCCCAACACTCCTCCACCTACCTGCATTGAAAACAATAAAGGAGCAATTAGAATTCTACCAACTTCCAGCTAAAACCCGCACAAACCACTAAATTTATTTATTTTTATTTTTATTTTATTTTATTTTATCACACATATTTATACACACACACACACACACACACACACACACACACACACACACACACACACACACACACACACACATTTCAAATCATAAATAATCCAGTTAACTTGGTTTAAAAAAAATGCAAACCAAAATGATTAACTAGCAACCTAGGAATAAGGATGAACTTGTGTAACCAAAACATCACAAAGGGTATCCTCCTCCTATGCAAGAATTGAGGCTCGCTTGACAGGAAAGATCAATCAATTAAGTAGAATAGCTTAATATAATTAGTTAGCTACTGCTAACAATTGACAATTAAGAAAAGAAAAAGTCACTGAACGACAATAAAATAAATATTATCATTATCACATTTTTTTATGACTTAGGAATAACTATTGCAATATTAATAATGTCGACATTCAAGATCGACAATAGTAATAGAAGACAATGATCAACTATTCATAACAATAATACTATTATATAATACAAATATGAATCTCTTTTAAAAAGGGACATGCCCTAAAATACCAAATTGCCATACAAGCTGCCTACTAGGCTTTGAAAACACAATTTTCATTAAATAGGGAAAAGTAACGGTCATTGCGGAGGCCAGCATAGGAGGCATTGACAACAACATGAGGGGGGGGGAATTAGAGGTTATGCTCAAAGACGAACACAGAGCAAAGAACAACCATGGCGCCAAGACGGGCAACCCCTTTTTTAGCGTGGGATGGGGTTCGTTCTACAACATGATCAAATGAAACAACTAGAAGAAATGCTATAGAGACAATTAATATAAAATATCGATGATGATCGAAAATAAGGTAAAATAATAATACTTATAAAATAAGGTCTGATTGACAATTAAATTAAAATAACATTATTATCATTATATATTATAATTATATATAATTTCTACCCACATTAATAATGACCAATGATTGAGCTTAACAATGCGATAACAAGATCCTCCTTTAGATAGGTTAACACCCAGGACATTACACAGTCCACACAAAGAGGTGTCGATAATGACTCAAGAAAGCAAGAAGGAGAGGGAAGGTGCTAAAACATCATTGAGACATGGTCTAAGACAACAGAATTACACACAGCCATTTGATGCTTAGCAAACAAGGTCATTGCGACAAGAACTAGGGTAGCTGCCGAACGGGGCATCACAAAAATACACCGACTATGATTGGGAGTGTGCAAGGAAAGACAAAAAATAATGATCGAAATCTCTCACCTTAAAACGTAAATCAATTCGAACACTAAGAAAGAACATTCCTAGAGTGCCTATTCTATTACGTTTGTTCAGCTTATGTTATTTGTATGGACTGACTGTTATGAATAGAACAATAGAATTTCTTGGTGAGGAAGTCTTCCTACGAAGAAATAATTCTAAAGGGTGAGGTTTTAGGAATTTTATGGTGGGGGCAGGATTCGCTTTGAAGTATGACTCAACAGAGTAGTGAGATGGGTGCTCACTAAACCTTGATCGTGTGATCACCTACATCTTCTTCTAGGTAGGATGTTGTTTAAGAATGTATGTAGTTTTAATTTTTGTGTGGTTTGGTAAGACTCAGAGAAAGAGAAAAGGATAGAAGTTCTTTTCTATGATTCATTTGTCAATCATTAACTGGTCATGACTTCTAGTGTATAGGTTGCCCTCAATTTATGTGAGCTAATGAGCTAAATCAGAATGCAGTGCACTTGTTTTAAACCCAAATCGAAAGTATGATATTCGATGACAACAATGGATGAACAAGAAGAGGGATGCTCTTTCACTAAAATGCAAAAAACAAGAATAAGAAGGTTATTTTTAAATACACCAAAAGAAATGTGTCTTTCGGAGAAAGTAGAAAGAAGAGAATGTTACCAAAGAGAAAGTCTTAATGTGAATGTTATTAGAAGGGAAACAAACACACACAATTTTTCACCTAGGAATGAAGAAAGATGCAACGAACCCCGAATGGGTCCCACCGGGTGTGCCAAAATGTTTCACCTAATTTCTTAGTTTTTTGAGAAGTACTTGACGAAACAGATAAGGTAAAGGGTGGTAAGAGGAATACATGTTTTAGGATGGTTGAAGGTTATATGCGCGCGTATTTGAATTATAAATAGAAGTGATTGTGAGACCTTCCTTTTGGCTAGGAGGAACTACCTATATAAGAACCAAAACAAGACCACAAAAGAGAGTTAAACAATATATGCAGTGGACTACCTAGCATATGCTAGATCCCGGAAGTGTGATACTTCCTAGATGGTTGTCAATCCATTATTTAAAACAATTCAATGCTGAAATAAAGTAAATATTGTCCTCCTATAGTTTAATATGATTTATGCATCTCATACAAAATGTAATAGGCTAGATCTAATCTAACAGGCTAGGCTAGGAGGAGATCCAGAGGTCAAGTAGGTTGGTTGTAGGTGATTCTGAGCTAACAGGCTAGGTTAGATATAGATCTGAAGGTCAAATAGGTGTTTAGGTAGGTATATGTCAGAAACAGGTTATTTTTCTGGCAGAGCTCAAGCGACACAGAGACCAACCATGGTTTTATAAAACTGATGACAATTTTACTGTAACCAATGACGGTTAGAGATGACCGACGACGGTTAAGTCAGGGCTGGTGGAATCACACATTCTAGGTTTTTGGAGTTTTGGGGAAAATGTGGAGTGGATAGAAGGTAGGGATTGATCATAGAGGGGGTGTAGATATGTTGCAAAGGTTTGAGACTACTGAGGAGATCAAAATGGGAAACTGGGCCAAGTATTAAGATGATTGGGTATGGAAGGTGGCTGTAACTGGAGAGAGGGAATGGACAGAGAGTAAAAGACTAGGTTCCTTTACCACAAATACTATAGCTAATGATAAGAAAATGAAACAAATGGAAGGAGGATACTTAATCTTCTGTGAGGTATAGGTCTAAAGAATAATGAATAAGTTGTTGCATTGGAGGATGTTGGGAAGAAAGTCTCACTGTTCTGCTAGTGTATTTAGTTGCCTTTGGTGATCACAAATCAATCTTCATTCTGTTGTCGTGTCTAAAGAGATCAAATTTGAGATCAGAATTTTTCAAACAATAACCAACAACCAACCAACTTGTATTACAAAGCTGTAAATGGGTCTACATAGGCCATTTGGTCCATTCCGGTATGACCGGCATCGGTTTAGGCTGAACCGACATCGGTTTAGGGAGGACCAACATCAGTTTGGGTGAGATATCTTGGGTTGTTCAAAAGTTTCCTGGGAAGTTGTTCCACCATTTGATAAGGGTCTCTTCTTTTCCTCGATGCAAAAATTGACCTTAGGAGGCTTTTAAATGTGAGGTGAGGGGATGGGTCTAATGTTAGGTTTTATTTGGGCCATTGGTTTAGGGTTTAGTTTAATGGGTCAAATGATGGGGGTGGTTAGGTGAGGTGCATTTAATAAAGGAAATTATATTAAATAGGTGTGTGAGGGTAGTGAATGAATTTAATGTAAATGATTAAATTAATATGTGTGTGGGTAAAAGATTATTAACTTAATTAAATTAATATGTATGGAGGTAAATGACATTAATTTAATTAAATTAAAATGTGTGGGGTGCAGGAGGTAGGTGATAAGGTGTTGAGGATGAGGAAGTGATTATAGGGTTGTGCTAGGGGACCAAAGTGATTATGACACAATTTCGGTGTCTACAGGTGCAACAATAAGAAGAAAATAAGCATATATCTCATGTACCATATTCAAGTTTATTAATAAGTTTTATGTATGTTATGACATGTACATCTCAAGGATTGAAATTTCACATGTTGTTGGAGTTGTCAGTAGATTTTATGAAAATCTAAGTAGAGAAATTTTTTTAGTAGTGAAGTAGGAGTTTCACTACTTGTGAGGAAAAATAAATTATTGCATCACCTATAACAATATTGGTGATTCAATTTGTGGATATTTTGATTCATATTTTATAAGTGATTTGGGAAAAAAAAGATCGACTTCTATTTATGCTATTACACTTGTAACTGGACCTATCAGTTGGATTTCAAAGCTTCCAAATATTACAATTTTTTCAACTACTGAGGTAGAATATGTAGCTGCCTATCATAGTTGTCAGGAGGTAATTTGGGTAAAAAATTTATTGGATGAGTTTTGAAGATATTAATATAAGATGAAGGTATTGTGTGACTATCAAAGTGTTATTTAATTATCCAAGAATCTAGCTTATCACAATAAGATAAAGCATATTTTAGTTAATTATAATTTGGTTATACATGTTATTGATGAAGGGATAATAGCACTTGACAAGGTACACACCATAGAAAACTTTGTTGATATTCTCACAAAACTAGTACTATTATAGAAGCAAAAATGGTGTTTATCTTCTATTCATTTGTAGAAAATGCGATGAGTTGGTCATGTAATATATATAGTGGATTGGTTATCAAGGTGGATATTATAAGATATGTGACAACAAAGTTAAATTTTATATCCCTTTTTATGACCACATTTTTAGCTTACTTTCCAAAGTTGAAAAATTTGTAATTGTTGAAAAAGTTGTAACTGTTGAAAAAGTTGAAAACGGTGGGTCGTCGCACCAAACCGATTGCACGGACATGTCTGGGTGGCTAGGTGAATGCTAGAGGAGATGTCTTTTTGGTGCACGACAACGTCATTGCTTCTGGGCTACCTCGTTCGGGTGGAGTCCCTTAAGAGCCCTGAGACCAAAAAATCGTTCAAATTCGACGAGTGACTACGGGAACTCCGTGGAACCTAGAGATGTATCATCTAATCCTAAACATTTGCGTAGGGACCCTCTACAATAGCCTGTCTTGGTTGTTTCCTTCTCCAATCGGTGCTCTCACTACCCTATTGTTTGTAAACATGCCGAATAGTGTAGTTTGAGACAGTGTAAGGTTGTCAAATGGTATATTTTGTAAACGGTGGGTCATGGCACCAAACCAACTATGTGAAAACATCTGGGTGGCTAGGTGAATGCTAGAAGAGGTGTCGTTTCAGTGTGCCACAATGTCGTTGCTTCCGGGCTACCTCGTTCGGGCAGAGTCCCTTAAGAGCCCTGAGACCAAAAAATTTTTCAACTTTGATGGCTAATTACACGCACTCCGTGGCACCTAGAGATGTATTGTCTAATCCCACACCTCTATTTAGTGACCCTCTACAATAGCCTATCTCGGTTTTTTCCTTCTCTAATCGGTGCTCTCGCTACCCTATTTTTTGCAAACGTGTCGAATAATGTAGTTTGAGACAGTGTAAGGCTGTTAAATGGTATATTGTGTAAACAATGGGTCATAACATTGAAACAAATATGTGGACATGTTTGGGTGGCTAGGTAAATGCTATAGGAGGCATCATTTTGGTGCACGACAACGTTGTTTCTTCCAGGCTACCTCGTTCGGGCGTAGTCCCTTAAGATCCCTGAACCAAAAAATCGTTCAACTTCCACATGTGACTAGGTGCACTCTGTGGCACCTAGAGATGTCTCATCCAATCCTACACCTCAGTGTATGGACCCTCTACAATAGTATGTCTCAGTTATTTCCTTCTCCAATCGGTTCTCTCGCTGCCCTATTGATTGTAAATGTGTCGAATAGTGTAGTTTGAGATAGTGTAAGGCTATTAAATGGTATATTTTGTAAATGATGGGTCGTGGCACCAAACCGACTGCACAAAAACATCTGGGTGGCCAGGTGAACACTAGAGGAGGTGTCATTTTGGTGTGTAAAAATTTTTTTGCTTCTGGGATACCTCGTTTGGGCGGAGTCCCTCAAGAGCCATGAGACCAAACAATTGGTCAACTTCGACGGGTGACTACGCACACTCCATGGCACCTAGAGATGTCTCATCTGATTCTACAGCTTGGCATAGGGACCCTATAAAATATTCTGACTCAATTTTTTCCTTCTCCAATTGGTGCTCTCGCTACCCTATTGTTTGAAAATGTGCCGAATAGTGTAGTTTGAGACAATGTAAGGCTGTTAAACGGTATATTTTGTAAACAGTGGGTTATGGCACCAAATAGATTACGTGGAAAAATTTGAGTGGCTAGGTAAACACTAGAGGAGGTGTCATTTTGGTGCGCAACAACATCATTTCTTCCAGGATACCTCGTTCGGGCATAGTCCCTCAAAATCTCTGAGACAAAAAAATCGTTCAACTTCGACGGGTGATTACGTACACTCTATGGCACCTAGAGATGTCTCATCCAATCCTACACCTCGATATAGGGACCCTATATAATATCTTGTCTCCATTTTTTCCTTCTCCAATCGGTGCTCTTGCTGCCCTATTGTTTGCAAACACGCTGAATAGTGTAGTTTGAGGCAACGTAAGGCTATCAAATGGTATATTTTGTAAATGGTGGGTCATGGCACCAAACCGACTACACAGACACATCTATATTGCTAGGTGAATGCTAGAGAAGGAATTTTTTTGGTGCACAACAACATCATTTCTTGTGGGCTACCTCGTTCGGGCGTAGTCCCTCAAGAGCCCTGATACCAAAAAATTATTCAACTTCCACGGGTGACTATGCACACTCCATGGCACCTAGAGATGTCTCGTCTAATCCTACACCTTGGCATAGGGACCCTATAAATTAGCCTGTCTTGGTTTTTTCCTTCTCCAATCGGTGTTGTCACTGCCCTATTGTTTTCAAATGCGCCGAATAGTGTAGTTTGAGACAGTGTAAGGCTGTCAAACAATATATTTTACAAACGGTGGGTCGTGGCACCAAACTGACTATGCGGACACATTTGGGTGGTTAGGTTAATGCTAGAGGATGCATCATTTCGGTGTGCAACAATGTCATTGATTTTGGGCTACCTTGTTCGGGCGGAGTCCCTCAAGATCCCTAAGACCAAAAAATCATTCAAATTCGATGGGTGACTATGCACACTCCATGGAACCTAGAGATGTCTCGTCTGATCCTAAATCTTGGTATAGGGATCCTCTACAATAGCCTATCTCAATTTTTTGCTTCTCCAATAGGTTCTCTCGCTGCCCTATTGTTTGCAAATGCGTTGAATAGTGTAGTTTGAGACAATATAAGGTTGTCAAACGTTATATTTTGTAAACGATTAGTCATGGCACCGAACCAACTATGTGGACACATCTAAGTGGCTAGGTGAATACTAGAGGAATCATTTAAGTGCATGACAACTTTGTTTCTTCTCGGCTACCTCGTTCAGACGTAGTACCTCAAGAGCCCTGAAACCAAAAAATCGTTTAACTTCGACAAGTGACTACGCACACTCCATGACACCTAGAGACTTCTCATCTAATCCTACACCTTAGCATAGAGACCCTCTAAAATAACTTGTCTCGGTTTTTTCCTTCTCCAATCGGTGCTCTATCTACCCTATTGTTTGCAAACACATCGAAAAATGTAGTTTGAGACAGTGTAAGGATGGCAAATGATATATTTTGTAAACGGTGGGTCATGGAACCAAACCAAATGCACAGACATGTTTAGGTGGCTAGGTGAATGCTAGAGGAGGCATCATTTTGGTGCACGACAATGTCGTTTCTTCCAAGCTACCTCATTTGGGAATAGTCCCTCAAGAGCCCTAAGACCAAAAAATTGTTCAACTTCCACAGGTGACTACGTGCACTCCGTGGAACCTATAGATGTCTCTTCTAATCCTACACCTCAGCATAGGGACCCTCTATAATAGTCTGTCTCTGTTTTTTCCTTCTCCGATCAGTGCTCTCACTGCCCTATTGTTTGTAAACACACCGAATAGTGTAGTTTGAGATAGTGTAAGGCTGTCAAATGGTATATTTTGTAAACGGTGGGTCATGGCACCAAACCGAATATGCACACACATAGCGATGGTCTTGTAAACACTTAAGGAGGTGTCATTTTGGTTCTCTAAGCTCCAGGTCCTTTTGGGCTACCTCCTCTAGAGCCAAGAACCCCCTCCATAGGTACATAAATCATTGTTAATTGCTTCTCTTTTCTTGTAAAATAATGAAAGCTTCTCTTAGCTTTGAGAATTTATAATTCTCTACTAACAGTGCCAACCACATGAAGGTGGAAGATTTTCTAGCACCACTAACCTACATATAAAAGTGTTAGTAAAAGAAATTTAAGTTTCAAATCAAAACCATACTAGATATATACAAAATACATAAATTTAATAAAATATATGAACTTAAATTTATCTAACTAATAAATTTATATATACCAAATAAATTATATATACCATACATGAGCATTGTAAATTCATTCCAATGAACCATCAGGATCAGATCTACTCTGAATAGTGGATAGGATTGCTTCATGATCTGACTCTCGAACCTTCCAAATAATCTTGTTATTAGGTCTTCCTCGATATCTATACAAGTAAATATTTGTCACTAGAACTAGATGCAAATATAAGAGTATTTTCTTGTGTATCTCAAAGTATTCAAACACCCAAACAGAGGAGTTTTTAATGGATACCACCAAAGCCAAGTTCCAGTAACTACCACTGACCCTGTAGGGTACTCAATATCTTCACCATCTATAACAGGAGAAGTCAACTTCTTTCTTTCCTCGATGCAATGACATAAGAAATAGTCTGTTCATTCTTCATTGTCTTCTATCACAAAAAATGTAAACACATGTCCTATAAAAAAGGTTTCAACTCAAATTTAAATTATACATATTAAAATTTCAATGGACATAACTCAATACAAAAATTGTAAATAACCATAAATACCTTATCGCACCAAAATCATAATTTCATCAAATTCCTTGGATGTTGCAACTTCATCTGTAGAAACAAGTCATAATGCTTATGGAGGTTGATAACTAGCAAGTGGAGTTAGAGGCCTGCAAATCCATCCATCAACCCATTCTTTTAAATCACACTCAACAGTGAAAAATTTGATACAAGATGCACAAAAAATGTCAACTTTCTTGTCCATGTGGCCCACGAAGTAGTGTCTAAGCTACAAAATGAGTGCATATCACTGGACCCGGTGAGTGTCATACAATCCTCGTAGTTAGCAATTTTTTGTTCTTTTATCAACCAAAAATATCTGTGAACCATGGAAATTTCTTGAGAACCTCGAGCCATGTTGTCAATACACCATTCCACAATGCTCTTTACATCTTTCAATTTATCACCATCTTTATACTCCAACTCTTCTCTTGTAAGAGCTCTTTTCACACATGACCCTACACCGTCATGCTCTCCTTTTCCATGTCCAGCCTTAGTGAAACTCAAAATATGTTACACACCCATCTTGACATGCATCCTACTCATCCAATAAAACATTCGTACATTCTTAAACTAAGATGTGTAATTATCTGACCATATATAATGTTGTTTTAAGTGAATGTCCCTATCAGACAAGTTTCCATAAAATAACTAGAAACACCCTTGCACAAATTCAGTATAATGAGTATGATTATCACTGATATAAAAGTGGTACTCTCTAAAAAAAATTTGATCATTCTCTGTACTGTCAGGAGAATGTATAAATGCTATATGCACAAAAATGGAAACCTGTACTGAGTTGTAATATTATGATTAAACCTCCATTTGTGGTTGTAATGTGTAATTCTCTACAAAATCGACCACTGAAACAATAGTACCAATAGGAAATGTGTCTTTGGATATCTTGAACTATTCATCCAAACATTGAGCTCTGTGTGTATGCCTAGCATACTCATAAATAATTTCATCCTTAAATTTTCTCATAAATTGAAAAACAAACATATGTTTTGTAACTAGCTCACACCGTTTAGACTCTTTTCCATCTTTCAACTAGTATGCAACTAATTTATATTTATCAAACTCAACTAAATTATTTCCTATTGCACCTTCAATTTGCTCATGGATGTAACTTTCCAGTTTAGGTAATCCACCACATGTACCACAACTTCCATCTAAACAATCTTGACTATAAAAAATTTTGTCCAACTTCTTTTCACAAAATATCGTAGGAATGAAATCCTTAGAAAATATTGGTGGAAATTGAACACCAAATTTTGATAACATAGTTTCAAAATGCAAAATAGAACAAATACATAAAAATTTAGCATAATGCATAGAAAATTCAACATGTTTCCTACAACAAAAAGTGGTGCGAGCGTGGTTGATTTTCACATAGAATAGTTTTAACATTTCAAAAAAACATTGACTAATTTTAATTTCTAGATGTTCTTGTTCAAACTTACGAAAAACTTGAGTTTGAGTCATATCTAAGAAATGCTTTGGATTTGGTTCGCGATTAATAGAACCAACTCTTTGTTTTACAACATCGCTTGTATTAAGTGAAACTCTAGTGTTATAATGCCAAAATTTAATAACAAATTCTCTTATAGCATCAGTCTTATATTTTTCCTTATGCGGTGCTCTAGCAAAAAATGCCCAAAAATCGGTGTTATTGAGTGATTGAAGGATATTACGTCTTTCAATTGCTTTCATTAGAGTTTTTCAATTAACTTGCAACATTCAACTTGTTTGCGTAATCAAACGTTGTTTTTTATTTATTCACTTACAACACTAGTAGCAAGTATATGACACACAATATTACTATCCTAGTGCATCTCTTGACACCAACAATGTGATATGCATCACGACGGTTTTCAAAAATTGTAGAGGTTTGACCACGTATATTAGATGTTTTCAATCCTAAGGTGTTTAATGTAGGTCTCATTTTATTCAATTTCATCAAACTAACCAACAACTAACATCTTTGGGAATCATTTAAAATTTCAAAATGATTACCCCAAATTTCAGTGGCTTTTCTTATGATTTTCCATTCAGATTGTTTGTCATACATTGGTTTCAAAAAAAATTCATCAATTTCAATAAAATAATTAGGATTCTTAGGAGGTGTTTTTGTCAAATTTTGTTTGTCTACAGTTTCAACCTAAATTTCTTTATTCACATTTTCATTGTCTCCTTCAATTTCAACATTTGCTACATCATGAGTATTTATTCTTCTTCAACATTTATAGTAAAAACATCTTCATCATGAGTATTTAATTCAACTTTAAAATTGACGGTAGAAACATTACCTGGTTCCTCATTGCTTACAATAGGAGGGGTTGAAGATGAACCTCTTCTTGATTCACGAAGATTCCACATTCGCTCAGAATTTTGAAATATGTTTGCCTCTAATTTATTTTGTGTTTTTTTACTTAATGACTTCCTTTTTTTGACTTTGTTTCTTGTCTCCCATGATGTTTTACTTCCAGTGATAAGAAAAACGTGTAAAAAATGACAGAATTTCACAGTAATTCATACGGTAAAGTCAAATAGTAAAAATCGCATGGTAATGAGAACATTGGGATGCATATAAATATGACTTATAAACTGTGATCACCCTTTATAAACCATGCTCATGGTTTATAAAGTGCGATTGTGGTTCTTGTTTAAATACCCACGATCACGGTTTGTAAACCACAATCACAGTCCTATCTGTATCTTCAAATCCAACCCTAAGGCTCGAGAAATCATTTTTTTGCCCCAACCAAAGCTATGGAAGGTCATTATGAAGTGTAAAGGGTCAAAAAACTTCAAATTTTCTCTTGCATAGACTTGAACCATGCTAAAAAACTGAAAACGTTTCACAAAAATGGTGCCATCGCGTAGGGGAGACTGTTAGCTTCGTAGAAATATTGATTTTAAAGTGAATAGAATAAGATAAATATCATTTTAGAATTTTTTTACTAACAATAGGTCTTTAAGACATTTTTTCCCGCAAATGTTCATGTATATGTTTAAGACTACAACTTTTGTTTCACTTATTAAAATGTGCCAAAACTTATACCATCCAAAGCATGGGGAAATTCTATACACGTTAAAAAAAAAATTTGATTTCGATATTTTTTGATATAGTTATGGTGGAAAAATGGAAAGCGGTCCATTTTCTAAATCTTTTTAGACCACTTTCACAGAAAAAATCATTAAAAAAAATTATTACTAGAAAAAAAACAAAATAAAATCCATCACAAGATAGACAACTACATCTAACTTTTCACCAAAGGAAAAAAAAATAACAAGATTTGGTCATCCAAATCACAGGGGAATGGACTACAATCTTATAGGTTTTTTCAAAAACAAAAACCAAGTCATATAATTTTAAGTGTTTAATATATCTAAACTTGTCCCTTTTTTAAAAAAAAAGTATTTTAGAAACTAGATTCTGGATGCTTCGATTCATATTTATATTTTTTTTCTAATTTTGAGTGTGTGTATTGCTAATAATCCCTACAAGTTGATATTTCACTATTTTTTGCAATATGACGTCCACTTATGACCCCTTTTTTGTCCGCTAACTTAGTGCACGTACCCATACTAAGGATAATTTTCCTCGAAATTTGGTGTGCGCCATGTTGCTGGAATGCGAGATCTACTAGTTGGACCATGATTCAAGTAAGTTCCCCCTATTGCAACATGTGATAAGGAAGAATGTATCATGTTACCATAAGATATATAGGTCTACCATGCATGATATTGAGAATTTCAGGTTGATTTAACAGATTCATGATATCATTGATACTGGTGTACATCATATCAGTGTTGCAAATATTCTAAGGAACATGGTGAGCATCATGAGCATAATCAAAATGAAGGGTGCTCTGATGGAGGCTGAGGTTGAGGTTGAGGTTACCATGGAGGATTCAGAGGTTGAGCTTACCATGAGGAATAAGATACACATGCAAATCCCCTAATCACTACAAGCGTGAATTTCCTCATAATATTATTTGTTCTTTTTACGGAAAGAACCACAACTATGAATAATTCCCAGACTTGTATGAACACTTGAGTAAGAATAAAAAAAAAGATAAGGGCGTGAGAATGGTTAGAGTACATCACATTGTGGAAGATCATTGGATGCCAAAGTTAGCACCTAATCTTGAGTTAGTTCCTATGAAGATAACTACACGTGTTGAGGCTATGTGTGTAAGGTAAGTTCCAAATCAGAAGCCTAGTATTACAAAGGAGGAGGTACTACATGCAAAGTATCTAGACCCTACTCATCAGAAGGATATATATAAATAAACCATGTAAGGTATTAGGAGTTTTTAGGGTGAGATACAATGCTTAAAAGAGTATTCATAGAAGTTGGAGTAGGAAAAAATAGTTGAGCTTCCTTAGAAGGTGTTGATGATCTAACATAGATTTGTAAGATGCTGCAATAGGAAAACATCATTGATTTATTGGGAGAATGGTTACGGGGGAAGATGTCACGCACTAGAGTTGAGCATGAAAGATGAATTTTTCATGCTAACCTACCTCCTCATAGTCTGTATTATGACAAGGAGATCACTCTGAATGTTGTTGTTGATGGTTGGCTGCTGAGTAAAATTTTAATTGATATAGGTGTAGAAGTGAATCTACTCACTTTGGATGCATGGATTCAGATGAGGATACCACCATTACATCCATCTTCAAATGTATTTTTAATGGAAAATAGGACTAAGGCCACGCCCATTAGAGATTTAAAATATGCTACTATTTTTATACAAGGGTCCAAGTTTAATGGGGACTCTGAGGTCTTTGTGCTTGCAGAGGCAGATAGTTTCCCAGCATTACTTGGGCACCCTTGGTGTTATGAAAACAATGTTTATCTATATTTCAATAAAGGATATGTAATTTTTGAGAACAAAGAAGAGTGTGTCATCATTCATTTGATAGATGAGAAAGCTGCACCTTATGTAGAACCTTTGAGTGAAGAGGATTTGAACAGAATCTATGTGCACACCATTAGAGATCTGGAAGTCCTTAAGCCATCAAAGGAAGGAGTTCTCCAGTGGGATGATGCACAATCCATGAGTGATACTACAAGTGTTTCATGTGACAACTGGGAACATGAAACTTATGAAATGGTTAGACGTGAGGTGAGAAGTGAAACTATGCATGTAAGTAGGTTGTGGTGTGTTAGGCATTTGGGTAGTAAACAGGTACCAAGGTACACTAGTGAAGGAAATATTTAGGTATTACTGTGTGCTATGAAAGTTCAATGGATACATCAAGTGGAAAGAAGGAATGTGCTATTTTATACTCTTCATGGAATGATATCGCATTGGTACATGGTTCACATGGATAATATTTTGGAGTAGCAAGAAGTGAGAATCGCCATCACTATAATATTTCTCCTGAGAAATACACCTACCAAGACATGTGAATTTCATGGGAAGGATGCTTGGAACCATGTTTAGTTGTGTGAGAGACTCTATACAAAAGTTCAAGAGGCCTTACCACCTTCACTTTGGGTGCACAAGTTCCACAGAAGTTGGGCGTGCATGGTATGTTTATGCAAAGTTGAATAGAGAAATGGGAAATTGGCAAGAACTGACTATAGGAATGATTTAGACATTTGACTATTTTTCCACTAAACCCCCAGTGAATGAGGCATTATAGGTTATGAAGCACTTGACCATGGGAGATAATGTAAAGGCTAAGGAACTTATTCAGGAGTTACTAGGTTAGTACTATTTGGAGGTACGTTTTGAAGAAGAAGAGACAAATGTAGAACAACTTGGGCGTGCCTGCCTAGAAAAAGAAAAGGATAAGATGGTCTATGTCATTGATGATGAAGAAGTGGAAAATATAGATGTTGGGCATACTGAGGGCACATGCGAGGTTTTATATAGTGCAGATGAGAAGGCACACTCGTATCATAATCCTATGAAAAATACAAAGGTCAACATTGGGATAGATGCTAAACCTAAGGAGGCCATTATTGGTGATTATTGGTCTGACTAGGAGGTTGTAAAAATAATTGGGCTATTGCACAACTTCCAAGACCTGTTTCCTAGAGGTTATCATGAATTAAAAGGAGTACATCACTCTTTGGGTGAGATGAGGATAAATCTTAATGAATTTACGTACCCAGTTAGGAAGAGGCCTTACAGGATGAATCCTAATTTACACGTCAAAGTGAATGAAAAAATTGATAAGATGCTAAACTCTGGCATCATTGAGCCCATAGAGGAATCATAATGGGTTAGTCCAATGGTGATTAATATAAAGAAAGATGGTAGAATATGAATTTGTGTGGATTATAGGGAGTTGAATGTTTTATGTGTAATAGATCCCTTTCCCACACCTTTTACTGAAGAAATCTTGGAAGGCATTATAGGGCGCAAGATCTACTCCTTCACTGATGGATTTTCTGGATATTACTAGGTGAGGATAACTAAAGAGGATCAAGAGAAGACAACTTTCACCACTGAGTGGGGAAGTTTTGCATACACATTTATGCCCTTTTGATTGAAGAATGCACCTGCAGTGTTTTTGTGCATTGTTATGCAAGCATTCCAGGACTTTATTCATAAGTTTTTATAGGTTTACTTGGATGATTAGACAATTTATGGGCTAGTGAAAGACCATTGTGATAACTTAATACTTATGTTTGAGAGGTGCCAGAAGTTGAGCATCTCCTTAAACATTAAGAAGTATTTTTTTGCTATGCCTTTTGAAACTTTGTTGGGGCACATTGTTTGTAAAGAAGACTTGTTGGTACATCTTGCTAAGGTTACTATTATTTTGGGCTTAAAGGAACCTACTAGCTAGAGAGAAGTGCGTAGATTCTTGGGGCATATGAGATATTATATAAAGTTTATCAAAGGTTATGCCAAGATCACCACGCCCTTGGAGGAATTGTTAAAGAGTAAAGACAAGTTCCACTGGGGTGAAGAGCAACAATGTGTGTTTGAGACATTGACATAAAGGCTTACTACAACACCTATCCTGCACTTTCCTTCATGGTCTAAACCTTTTCATGTGCATGTAGACACCTCTTTAATGGCCATTGGCACAGTATCATCTCATCCTCGAGAAGGTATTGTTAATAAAAATACTGTTATAGAAATAGATCTTGTAAGTTCAAAATAAGCTAGGATATTGTTCTATTTTAGTACAGAGTGTGAGTCCTTGTCCATGATCTATGAACATACATCACTTTAGGAAATGCTCATCTAGCAATACCTTGTTTCATTTTAGCCATAAATATCACATGACATTGATAGTATTTTAGTTCCAATAGCTTAATATAAAAATGTGCTACATATATAGTTGGAGTTCCTAATGGAGTAGGAATATCATATAAAGGTGAATAGGAAAATCAGTCAAGATACCATTTTGGACAATGCATAATCTTGTCAAGGGTTAATTCATGAGAGGAAAAGCAGAGCATTGAGGATACAAAGTATGATTGCACAAGCATAATCTAATTGAACCATGCGACATAAAATGACTCTAGAAGATTCTCTTGTGGATCTTCTTTACTAGTGAAAATAGTGAAGCTCCTGAGGTGAAAGAAAAACATAGAGAAGAAGAGGATTTTCATAGAGGTCACACCTCATATGTTGATCAATGGAGGACTATATAGATAGGTGAAGAATCCATAGATGAAGTAATCTACGATGGTGTTGTACCAAATTATTGTACATTGCTAAGAACTTAGGCAGTCATGAGATAAATCATACCAAGGATTCTATCGGAATGAGGCTCCCATGAATAAGAACTAGGTTGTCAATATGAGAGATACTAAGAGAATAAAAATGAGTGGTAGACTTTAACAATGTGAAGCTCATTGAGACCATAGATGCCCCTATGGCAGTTGTGGGGAGCAAGAAAGCATTTGTAATGGAAGATGTGCAGGTATTAGGGAAATTGTTAAATGTGAGAAGATCAAGGATAGGAGACCTCATGCAACATTGAACCAATAGGTTTCACTTCCAATGGTGTCATGACATGCTCCACGTAGTAAGAAAGAAATTAAATCCCAAAATGTAGAATCAATTTTGAAAGCAAGGGACAGAGTTTCTACATGCTCATAGATCTAAGACAACACAAGAGGTTATGCATTTAGGATCATAAAAATAACTAAGAGATACAGTGAACACATAGACACATAATTTCTAACTGGAACCCTAATTCTCCTATGACCTCACTGAGTGAGATAAATAACCATCTATGGGTGTCAGCTCAAAGTCTGGAACACTAGAATGATTGATGAAACAATTCCCATACACTTAACATGTATATTCTCCCTCTCATCGATAGTTGAGGTAAAGGTCATGGAAAGTTGGAACATAAAGAGAACTCCCCTAGACTGAACTAAGAAAGATGTGTCAATTTGGCCCGAAAACTAACTCATGATAAGGTACCCATATACAAAAAAAAAATCTTTGCATAGAAAATAAGAATGATTTAGAAGGGAAAATGAGTCCCGAAAACTAGGCCTGCATGTCTGCCACCCATGTACAAGTAATTGATATCTTCAAGTAACTGGATTTTAAACCCAAGGGACTTAACATTCCACAATTACTTTGTCAGAGAAAATAAGAGAAAGACACCCCTAAAGTGGAACCTAAATTAGAAGATATGCTATCAAATGAGTCCCGAAAATTAAAGTCCTTCCATAAGGTACTGCATGTGGTAAACTGTATTGCCTTTGATTCTCACCAAGAGAAGAGATGGAAGAAACTGACTATCCAACCTCCCAATGAGTGAAGCCTCTTACATGTCAAAGACCATCCTGTGTCAATTGAAGATTTTGAAGATCATCTCCAATACGTGCACCAAGGCAATGTTTGTCCCTATCCAATTCAAAGAAAACTCATCATCCTGTGAGGTGGAAGTGTGAACTACTCCATGAAGGGATTTTAGAATCTGAAGTAGCAGTAAAGAACTCTGAAGGTGGAATGTCATGTAATTATATAGTAAGAGTGACTGAAGTCTGATGAGCCTCGAATCAAATTACTTACTCCCATGAACAAGTATGTAGTGGACCAAGGAAGTAGGTGGATCAATGAAATAACTCCTACAATATGCTGCGTATATGATAAGTAGATGGATGGAGGTGGGTCCCCATCACTATGAAAATCAACCAAGCTCAAAGATGAAGTCATCATGGATCATAAGTGAGCTAAAAAATATCATCAAGTCTAGGTAAATTTGATGAAGAATATAAAGGAGGAACAAAGTGAGAATCAGGGATAGAGCTGGGTGTGATGCATCAATCTGTACCAACTACAATGCATGGCATCACTGTGTAGATCTTTCTCTTTCATAATGCTTCAATATGGATGTGAACTCAACCCTCATGCCCTGAGCTAAGGTGATTTTAAGTCTACAAGAATCACTAACAATTGGATCCATTAGTTGAAGATCTGAAGGAACTTCTTCAGCATATTGTTGAAGATATATCCACTTTTCACTTCAGCATTGACCCTCTCCCGAAAAACTGGTGATAGAAGTTTCATGCACCATTTTATTCAGAATAAAGATGACATGTCACATGGCTCTAATGAAGCTTGACTCAATGTCACCAAGAAGCTGCATATGAAGATGTACTTGAATCAATCACCCTACAATAGGAGGTTTTCCTTGACATGCAATTGCAACAAAAGATCTTGCCTTTGTTTTCTCCTTAGTTGCATTCTTTTTCTTTTTCTTTCAGATGCTTCCCCTTACCAAAATTAGTCTTTTTCAACCCTAGGTGCCAAAACTTTCATGAAGCTTGATGGCAGTGGAAGATAAACTTGAATGAGAAATCAGGACTCCTATGTTTTTCTTCTCTAGAAAACTTGTGAGGAGGTCAATCTTCTTCTTCAAACATAATTAATTGACTTCCCCTTCATAGCCTACCATGCTTATAGTAACCTCCAGCATTTGATCCATTCTTTAAGAGATTTAGAACTAGAAGAGGAAGTTCAAGCAAGTTTGATTTGGTGGTGGATTGGTCCTTGTTTATTCATCATGATCCTTATTGCATCTAGCTTCTTCATCTTGTTGGTTACCCTCATTTTTTCAAGACCAGTAATTTAGAGCATCAGAGTTTTAGCATGGATCCTAAGAGTACTCCTTATCCCTTTCACTTAGCATTGATTTTTCCTATCTATTCTGTGGCATCAAAATTGGGTGAACAAACTCATCAATAAATAGGATTACAATCCATTGTTAGTCACCCAAGGTGGGTGGCACTTTTTGGTAAGCATGGAAGATAGCTAGACAAATACAGATAGTCAGGACCAAGTTTTGCAAGGACAGAAAGTATCCAGCTATGAGTCACTTGTCAATTCCAAAAATCCCCTATTCCAATCTTAGAGATATGAGTTTGGTGAAAAAGTCTTGGAGAATGTCAAAACTATTAGGGTTGAGACTAACCAACTCATTTTCTAGTTCATGCCCTTTCATTTCATCATGTTACCCAAAACATTTTTCTAAGGCATCCCAAACTTCCTTGGGTGATTCAGTTGTGTTAATATGAAAGCACAGTTCTGGTGATACATAAATACACAAAAGGCCAAAGGATTCATCACATTTTTTAAACCACTTTTCTTTCTTTGTATCTTATTTAGGTTTAGTTTTGTTGGTTCGAAAATATGTCGGTTAGGTAGGTTGTGGGGAAATAGGCCAACAGTGTGCAGGGCATAGCCCCTCTTTGAGATAGCAAAGTGAAACTGGTTTATTACTAATCTATCAAGCAGGAATCTGTGTAAATCTAAACTATTCTAACTTCAGGGGGTTTGGGATCTCATCCCAGTAGAGGTAGTTCCAATAATGAATAGAAAGGTAGGAGGGAAGGAACGGAGAAGGGTAGATCTGAAGGGAGAAAATAAATGAATTCCAAGACGGAAAGGTCAGAAGGTTTATGCTTTGAGCCGGTAGTAAACAGAGCCAAACTTACTTGCATAAATAATTAAAGCAATATTGATGAACAAATGACAACAGTAGGAATGAATCTAACAGAATAAAAACATAGATCTAAATTAAGAAAGATCTTATGCAAATAACATGCACATTAAGCACAAAGTCTAAATATGTGTATTAATATTTCTTCTGTTTCAAGAAAACACAAATTCTTTCTCTCCTCACTTCTCTTTTCATACAAAAAATGTTCACCCTGAATACAACAAGTATTCAAGTATTTATAGAAGGAGAGAAGGAAAGAAGACAAAATCAAAACTATTACTTAAAAAATATCTAGAAAATATCTAAAAAGTCAACAGTTGACTTGGGCAAGTTTTTTGATGGCAACATCCCATGGTGCAACATCGATGAGGTCATCGTGTATGCCAACATGATTTTCTAAATATTTTACAAAAAAGATCAATGCATCCTAGAAAGGAGAAACTACTCCTCATCATCCCTCTACTCAAAATTAGTGTCTTGCTTTTGATCAGGAGAATCGATGTGACATTGTGCTTGATATTCTACAAACTTGTTGATTGTTGCTTGAATTTGATCATGGTTGGGACCATTAAAATGATCACGAATGACTTTGTGGGTTTCTTTCTCATTCTTGAGCTTATCAGGTAACTCGGAAAAAGTTTCGCATGCATCGATTAAAAATCCAATGAAATTGCGACAGGCCAAGAGGTTATTCATTAACTCTCAGTCGAAAGTGACCTCTGGTGCCAAAAATTAAGTGACGATATCCTTGAAGCACTGGAATGTATCATCTGATTCCCTCAAGTTATATGATTCACTGAGCATCCCTGGAACCAACTTTGCAACTATCTACTCCATGTTGTATCGTGTGTCTAGGGCTTCATCTTTGATTTTATCGATTCTCTCCAGGATATATTCCATCTAATCAACATGGTAATATAATGCAGTGAGAGCCTTATTATGTGCATGTGGGTTATTGATAACGCTGAATTTCAATAGGTTTTCAACTGAGTAGTTAACCATTGTTTGGAATGTTTCATGCTACAACCTGGCGTTATCCAACTCTTCGGATATAGCACTTGCTACTACTTGTAGCTCCTTATTTGCTTGAGTTATATCCTAATAGAGCAATGTAAACTTTCCAAGCACTTCTTTGCCATCTCTGAGGATCCACTCAATCCAAGATGATACTAATGTGCCTTGTTCACCAATCTTAACATATTCATTTATTTTCTCTTGACTGGGAACTTCAATGGGTTCGGCGGCAGTCACAGGGGGAGCATTGCCCATTTTCTGCAATGCTTGTAGGAGATGTTTGTTTTGTTCTTTGAGTATCATTTTCTCCTCTTTTACCTCTTAGAGCTTCTTGTAGAGAGCATCTATAGTAGACAAGGCTTCCCCTCGCAGGATTTCAGATGAGGTCCCCATTGTGACTTGAGTCACCATGAAGTCTGTGGGAGACAGATCTTCTTTTCTCTTGGTGGGATCCGGGAAAGCTATCTCCATGACTCTCTCCCCCAAAGTGCCTTTAGAAAAGTGAGTTATCACTTTCTGCTTCTTGGTTCCCTTCTTCAAAATAACGGAGAAATCCATGGCCGCAATGGGAACTTTCCTCTTATTTTGGCTCAGATCGTCAGAAATCCAACTAGGAATTATGGGAGTGGGAGCGGAGGAAGAAGAAGAAACGGGAGTGAGAGGAGGAGTAACTGAAGAGGCCTCATTGGTGGCATTGATAGGGAGTCCAACACACCGATGCTTTTGGGCCTAGAGTTACTAACAGAGAAGAGAAGGATGTGGAAATGGAAGGGATCTTCATCAGGATTGAGGAAATATTGGGTGACAGATCCGTGAGAGAGGAGAATATGGAAGAGGTGGGAGATGGAAGGGAGGAAGGGAGAGGAGAAGACACATCCATAGGAATAGATGCTTCAATGACAGGAGGAGAAGGAGGAGCGGAAGAAGAAACATTGGGTACCTCAGTAGTTGTAGTTGTGATAACATCCTCGATGGATGTATCCATTGAAACATCTATTGTTTCTTCAGTACCTGGAGACACCAGGTTGACTGCTTGCTTCTCATAAGTAGGAGGGAGATCTTCAGGAGTTTATTCTTGTCTACTTGGCTCTCCCACTTTGTATTTTCCTTTTCCTTTCAGCACACGGTCCGGCCTTGGAGGTCATGGCTTGAAGGAGAAGTAGTGAAGTCAACTCCGAGGTATGTAAGGCCATTCTAATTGCACCAATTTTTGGTGCACTGCAATGTGGGTTTAACCCTTTCTTGAATGGTCTTTGGCACTTTAGCTCTGTCAATTTCTACGAATGGCCAGTTGTCCTCATCTGTGTCAATGTAAACCTAATTGATTTCTTGATCAGTCTCTTTGAATTTATTTGGGAAAATGACAACGCCATATTGGATGATCTCCTCCAGAGCCAGCTAGGAGTGATCCTTCCACCTAATGTCTATCTCATTAGTTAGATCTATCCAAATGTCCTCAATCTTGGGAACATGGATGGGATCAATTTTTACCTTCAGAAGGCAACTCTGGTAGTCAAAGGTTGGCCTTGCTGGGAAGTTATGCTTTAAATTCAACAGTTCTAGCTCAGCATACATCTCCTGTGCTTTAGCAAGTGTAGGGTAGGTGTATCAGCCAACTGGAAGGGGGAATGGAGTTCCTCCTTTCTTTCTCTTCATGCATTTTTCATGATAAGTTATTAGTTTCCTTGACAATTCTAGGAGGACCAGCTTCAGCCCTGTAAACCTTGGCAGCTTCGTTGGTTCTCCCTCAAAATTCACAGCTCTGAGGTATGTGAATGTTGGGAATTATGTGAACAACTCTCCCCATTTCTTTGTAGCAACAACCACACTTAGGTTGGTTCAACTGTGTCTCATGTATGTTCTCAACAGATAGAATACCTCATAGAAGAAGGCATCATTTATTTTGGAGAACTGGGAGATGTTGGCTTCGATCCTTAGCTCTAGGTAGAACTCGTATATCTTGACTTGAGGCCATATCCCATTTCGGGTTAACCCTAAGAAATCCCTTTCTGACGCAACAACGTAGACAACGTAGGAATTCATGTAGAACTTCCCAATTATTAGAACTTGTTGAAGCTATTGGGAGATGGTGTCACTGATGATTTCACCCCAGCCGAAGCATTGATCAGGTGCATTCTTGCTCATATTCTCTAGGTATCTCAGCATCCACTTGTGGAAATAATGAGCATCAAGAAGCCTGAATACTCTACTCAATAATGTGATTGTATCACTCAATTCTTCATTAAAATCACTTTGGTGGATGGTTTGTGGCCATCTAGACACCAGCTTCTTATTCTTTAGATAGAGTTCATTCATCATCTGCATGCACTTATCTTCATTATCATCTCATGCCTTCCTGCAGTCTTCAATACTTATTTCCACATATTGCCTGTGATGAGGAATGCCCAGGATCATCTCAAAGTGACGAGCTATGAGGTTTATGATTGTCTGTTGTTCTTTATTTTTGACACATCTAGTGTCTTTGTTATAACATCGAGCAACCAACATGATGAACTCATATTTATGGCACTCACTGGAAGCCCAGCTGCAAAGTGCAATCTGCTGCCTACTAATTTGTTCATTTATGGCCCACTGCTTGCCTTGGTGGTCCTTACCCAAAAATCATCCATGTTAATATGACCCAACTTAGAGTCTCTGATGTCAAGGTTACACTCTGCATATGAGTCACGCATTCTGACTCTCTGGTACTTGTACTTCATTTCTTGCTTTGACTGTTTAGCTTTAGCTTTAGCTAGTTTCTTGCTTGATGAAGACATGTGTGAGATTGAGGATGGATGTTGTTGTTCTACAAGAAGAATGAAGGAGGTCCAACACAGAAGACCCATGTCAACCATCATGTTATTCATAATGAAATCTTGCAAAATGAAGAATGAGCAATTATAAAGCTTAGGGTGCAAGGCGCAGGTTCATAGCATGTTGTAGAGACTCAAAATTATTGGGTGCACTTTTGAAGATGTTGACATGAAAAAAGGTGCGCCAATGTTGACATGAAAAAAGGTGCGCCAAGGTTAGAAAGGGCACACTTTCGAGAGGTGTAGCATGATAGAATGCAGTGCTAAAGGGTAAAGTGCAAGGCACTGGTTTACAACATGCAACATGTCATGTTGACGTTAAGGGAATTGCACCTGTGCCTTAAGGAAAAAATATTGTCTAGGTGCTGAAGAAGTTTATGTTGCATGGGTTTGGAGTGCGCCAAGGTGTAACTTTGAGAGATGTTGCAAGAAGAAACATCACGCCAAGGGAAAAACGCATGGCGCAGATTTGCAGTACTCAACATCCAATGTTGATGTTACATAAGTGGCACCTGCACCTTTAGGAAAAACTACTAAGTGCTCTTTCAACTGGGCACAGGTTTAGATTATGCTACAAGAAGGTAAAGTGCGCCATGGCACAATTTTGGTAGATGTTGCAAGGAAGGACAGTGCACCATGCTTTTAATTAGTTTTAACAACTTGGCTCTTTTCTTGATTTCTCTTTCTCTCTCTTTTAGATATCTCAGATGGTAAAGAGAGGGTTTTGCAGGCCTCAAGAAAGGATGGGTTTTCTTTGGATTTCTTCAAAGGCAGGGGTCTCCCAGATTTACAGATCTAGAAGGAGAGAGAAAATGGCTTTCAGCTAGTTTACAGATTGTTACGTGTGTTTCTATAGATCTTATCTCTTACACTTAACCCTGATACCTAACACAACAAAAACAAAAACAACAACAAGGAGAGGAACCTCTTACCCGGATTTATAAAAGACGAAGGATGACGTTGGCGTCCATAAGCTCAAAAAATGACACGTGGGGGTGACAAGGATGGCTAATAGGCGCAGAGAAAATACTTTTTTCAATTTTCAATTCATGAAAATGATAGGTGTCAGGTGCTTATTTATAGAAAAACTAGCATTTATTACTTCACCAACTTCTTTACAACACCTTTTAGAGCATTGAAATGATGAAAAGTTCACCTTAGCGCAATTTTATTGACATTGACACAAAGTTTCTAGCACCTTAAGTGCACATTTTATGATGTTAACATGATAATTTCAGCACTGAAGATTAAAATGGGTGCAACTTTCATGATGTCGACACGACATTTCCTGCACCTAGTTTAAAAAGGTGCACATTTGGGATTGCTGACACACAAAAAACTGTGCCAAAGGAAGAAGCTAGAAAAATGGATAAGTTCAGAAAAAATTGATTTTCGAAAGGGAGTTTGAGGCCATTTTGAATGTTATCAGACTTCTTTCGGGGACCAAACTGGAAATTTTGGTATGGTTACCTGCAAATTGCCCTTGTCAATTCTGTAGGATAACAAAGGTAGGTAAGAAATTCTTACTTGATTGCCACCTCTAATATTCCCATTGCAGCTTAAGTGACTTTGACTTCATGGGAAAAATTACCCTTTAAGGAAGGTAAGAAATTCCTGCCTACCTGCCACTACCAATATTCCCATTACAACTTAAACCCATTCATTCCAAAAAGTGTGACTTACCTAAGAGATGTTTTTTGTGCTTGAATTCATCTTTTTTGGTCAGAAGTTTTCTTTCTGAGGTTGATTCCTTCTGGTACAGTGGCTGTAAATGACCTCCAAATGCTCCAGGCAATTAAATAGACTATACAGGACAAAGAACGAACCCAGGAGAATTAAACCAAAAGACCACAGGGAAAACTGGAGAAAAATGCAAAAGAAATAAATAAAAACAAAAAACGTTGTCAGAAGTCATAGATAAAGCTCTGAATTCATTCCTGGTGAAAATCCTTTTGAAATGTGTGGATACTTGCATGCAAAACTTTAATAGGATTCAACTAGAGCATAATTTACTTCAAATGGGGCTTTATTTATTTAATAAATAATTAAATAAAAATTTCCCACAGACAAAACTTGGCAGAGGGATAAAATGAGTTTCAGCATCTGGGTATTTATCGAAATTCACTCATATGGTTCATTGGGAATATATTAACATAATACAGACATCTTCTGGCAATAAAAACATGAAAAAGACTCGTTATTTTAAAAAGAAAAAAAAAATTCAAATGGGCAGTCCCATATTTCAAGGTGAAATCTGAGGACACCAGTCGGTGTGTACTTGAGCATGATTGTGAAACCATTATGGAAGAGGCTCATGGCAATATTGCAAGTGGAAATTATGCAGGATATGTTACCACACCCAAGATTTTATTGGTAGGACTATGGTGGGAAACATTGTATAAGGACTGTAAAGAATATTGTAAGGCTTGTGACCATTGTCAGCACCTTAGAAAGCCTGGGCATAGAGATGAAATGCCTTTAAGGCCAATTATTAGTGCATAACCATTTGAAAAGTGGAAAATTGACTTTATGGGTCCTATTTCCCCACCCACGCATAGGAATGGATTGTGCTACATTATAACTTGTACAAATTATCTTACAAGTTGGGTAAAAGTGATGCCTATAAAGGACTGCATGGCAGCTCCGGAAACATGGTTTCTATGGGAGAACATTATCAGTAGGTATGGATGTTCATTGAATTCTACAAGTGATAGGGGTACTCATTTCCTTATTGATACCATCAGGATACTATTGGCAATATTTATGGTGGCAAACCATAAAACCACACCCTATCAGCCACAAGAAAATGGAACTACTGAGGCTTTCAACAAGATACTAAAAACATATATTGAATAAGATTTATAATGTTGGAAGGAAGTATTGGGATGATGATGTATATGTTGTACTTTGGACATACCAGATAACTTATAAAATATTGAACAAAGCCACACCCTTTCAGTTGGTGTTTGGCACAGAGGCTATTTTTATCGTGGAATTCACATTAAATTCTCTACATATTGTGTGCATAGGAGGTTTAGATGATGAGAAAGCACTTGAAGAGTGTATTAATAAAATAATATAGTTATATGAAAGGCACACCATTTCTAGATGGAGTCAAAAGATGGAAAAGGCCCAGTAAAAGGCATGACATGATAAACATATTAAAGATAAGAAGCTTGAAGTTGGAAAAATGGTTCTTCTGTATGATTCAATTTTTTTGCACCACTCTAGAAAGCTTAAAATGCATTGGATTAGACCGCATGTAGAAAATTATATACTTGATCCATGCGCTTACTAATTAGAGCCATTGGATGGGACATGGTTTCCCCGTTATTTCAACGGGAGTAGGCTGAAGCCCTACTATAAATAAGTATTCTTGGTGTTTGTAATAAGGTAGTATTGACATTAGATTAGGTTTCCTTAATGCATTTACTTTATATGTATCTCCTTCATCATTGCTATACTTTGTCAATTTAGTTGTGTTTTGTGTAATAAGTGCACTTATGCGCTAGAAGATAATTAGTATATATTGATTTCATGCACAGAGAACTACACATACTTTTAGTGTGGGGTGGATTGTATACATATTACATGGACCAAGTTCGAATGTTCTCTTAAAAATGGGTATGCATAGAGAGATGTTGTGTAGATGCTTGAAGTGAAGGTGCAGATAGAGAAACATTACTCATGAATGAAGACCATGTATGGATGGAGACATAATGTAACATGAGGTAGGTTGTAGTAGTGGAAACTACTTGGTGAAAGACACAATGGATAGGTACTTCAGTGCATGAAGGCATGAGAAAGGAGATTTGTGGCCGAGGAGTAGTAGGTGTGCCAGAAGGTTATGAATATGGTGTGGAAAAGTCAGCGTGGAAAAAGGAAAGAAACACCAAATTAATGTTGAGTGCAGTGATAAGTTGAGAGAAATAAATGCAGAATGTTTTTGAAAAGATATATAAGGCAGTATTGGAAAATCATTTTTACCTTTGTGAATGAGAGAATTAGAGTGAGTTGAAGAGCGAGCTAAGAAGTGAGTTGTCACTTACGAATGGTTTTGATACCAAGTTGAACCTGATGGATTTTTTGAAGTTATACATGGGATTATTTGGTGCTCCATTGGAGAGATGTGTTTGAGTAAAGAAAAGGCATGCGGGGAGGAGAAATTGGCAATTAGGGTTCGATTTGAGCTAGGGCATGTGGAATCAAGCTAAGGCACATGGGTTTGAGTTGTAGAGATTGAATTAACCACAAGAACACACATTTATTATTTCTATGGCAGCTAAGTGAGCATCTTGAGAAGCCACAAGAGGAATGAAGTAGAAGGAAGTCAAGGTCGAAGTAGAAGACACCCCCGAGAGCCATTTTTCTGAGATGAAATACCTATAAGGGGTTTTTATGGGTCACGATTGGAATTCACACATTCATCATTACAAATTATATGACTATAACCACACAAAAAAATATAATAAAGATGAATTGGATAAGTTTCTTGTAGTAAAGACAACATTGAGGACAAAGAACGATATGATTTTCTATGATGATGCAGGTGAAAAATTGTTCATAAAGGTGGGATTTTTACAACTTTACAAACTCCACTATTTTAGAAAACTGAAGAATTTATATCAATGGTTGATGAGAAAATTCCATGAGGACTTTTAATACTTTTTTGGGCATTGAATGAGGATTACCGTGCCCCTGCTTAGAATCCTGAAAAGTTTGGGGAATTCAGGAACAAAAATTAAAAGTGACCTCATTGACAAGGATGTGATATAAGTAACAAGGAAATAATTAGGTTACACAAAATGAGGGTGTGAAATGGACATCGATAAGTTACATAAGTACCTGATTGTTCAGGAAACAATACACCTCCTCACAAAGATAAACAACTAGGAGCGATGCTGACAAGTAAACATGATGTGGCTGCACATTGCCAAGAAGATGATAGAAGGTGTAGTTTATAATTTATCCAACTTTACTGTTGATACCATTATTGTAGAGGTGCATAAGGGATAATAAATATTTTTTTGCGTGATCCTTTTGTCTCTTGTGTTCGTAGATATTGGAATGCCCGACAAATAGAAAAACAAAATATGGCAGTACCATGAGGAGAAAAAATCTCTCACAGAGAGATTTTCTAGTTATACATGTGATAGATCCATTAGTGGACCCTTTAAGTAGAGAGCATAATTATGGTATGAGAACCTTCACAATGTGTTTGAGGAAGAGTGGAGAATACCCAAGGATCTTCCTTTGGTATTAGACAAATAGGTACAATTTTCCATTTATCAGGACTTTTGCACAACATGTTTTGGTTTGAAGGATGGAAAGTTGGGCAGTTGGTGTAAGCTCCCCTATTCCTTCACCATGCACTACTTTCAGACCTCATTACATAGATTCTCAGACACACGGTGTTTTATTTTCAATACAGATAAGGTAGATTATGAATACCACACCCTCAGAAAAATCTACATCTACCCATGTAATTCTGCATACATTGAAAAATTGATTTAAGATGATATTAACATGAAGGCTACAAGTTTGGTAATTAGGAAGTCTGGGGAAACCCTTATCTATATCTACTTTAAGCCCAAGTTATAAAATGGAAAGTGTGTTGAAAATGAGTTGAAGCTCCCTAGACCACCCAAGGTAAAACATAATGTGGGCATGTTTCTTTTCCCCTTGAAGAAGAAGGAGAAGAAGAGGAAATTAAGGAAGAAAGTGGTGGATTTGAGCACATGGGAAGGAAATAGCCTAGTGTAGGAGAGAAAAGGGATTGTGAGGTAACCCATCCATTGCAGAAAGAAGGAGTAGTGGGAACCATCGTTGTGGAAATAGACATAGAACAGGGCGTCGAGGAGCAGCAGTATAGAAGAGTGTTAAGGAAAACCAAAACTCAAGGTGTTGGGACCTTCACGGCCACTAAGGAGGTCACCTAGAACTTCCCCTGTGAAGGAAGAACCAGAGAATAAAATAAGGCACAAGTACATCCCCCCAAGGATGATGAGGAAGATAAATCTAGGGACAACATGCCAAACACCCTAGTGCAAACTAAGGATGCAGAAGAGCCTCTAGAATAATAAATGAATAATGATGCAAAGGAGTTGATGGAAAGAGAGATAGGAATTGATGTCATGGATACCAAGGTAGAAATAGATAAGGGTGAGTCATCTGATTTTCCTCATACTACAAAGATAGGTGAAGAACCAGTATTTGATTTGGGCGAGCACATCCATAAAGGTAAGCACTCAAAAAAATTAAAGGAGGAATAAATTTATGAGACACCAACAATTGGGTATGTTGATGGCCCAACCAAGATTATACGTGTGAGGTTTCAAAGCAATTTGAAGCCCAAGGACCTTTATGGTTGGGAGTTGATGGATACAAACATGGTGACTACGTGCACATGAAAGCAATTATCTTGAAGCATACAGAATCACATGGATGAGTCTGACTTTGATGTATGTGAAGAATCATTTGTCTCACACAGGTTGAAGAAATCACCACACTCACGCCATGTCATAGTTAAGCCTATTGTGATGTCATACAAGAAGATCAGAAATACACTAACAAAGGTATATGTAGAGGTTGCGTGTAGAAACATAAATAAAGTGGCAACTATCCAGGTGCTTTTAAATGATAAGAAGGATAACAATATTGAAATCAAGTGACTAACATAGGAAAAGGAGATAGATGAGGCAATGACATGTTTGGTATTCATCATGGCATAGAAAATTGGGGATGATATTTTGAGAAAGAGGCTAGATTTGGAGGATAAAGTCACACAGACGTTTCCATCTGCTTTACATTACTTATACACATTAGTTCATATGGTACTGGATGAGGGAACCTTAAGAATGTAAAAACCCAAGGATGTTGTAGCACAAATAGAGAAGGTAAAGGAAACAATTGCGTGAAAAATTATAAGTTATGAATCAATACTGCATACCTTAACGTATAAACTCAAGAAGGTAGATTTGGCCTTGAATATATGCGCAACCCCTAATGTGATAATAAATACAAGAAACATGGCTGAGGAGGATGAGGTCCTGAAATTAGTAATGAATGAGACACTCAGGTGTGTGGAGAGATAACTTTGATAGCAAAGAAGCATGATGTGCTTGCAAAAGCCTAAGACCTGCTGTAGACACCAAATTTGGGTCTTATGATGCCCTTTACCCCGTATCTCGTCCCGCAACCTAACCCTACCTCACCACCTAAAACCTTACACACCTAATGATTTATTAATTACCTTATAATTAATAAAAAATCCACATCTTCAAACCCGCCACCTCATCTCGCCACCTCACCATGACCTAGCCCTAACCCTAAACCAACCTAATTAAGACCTATGACTTGGTCCAGACCCACACCCATGACTCATTACCCCTCACCCACACCAAAACGATCCTAATAATGACTTGACCAAGCCCAGAACTAATCCCTGAGGAGAAAAGGAGGGAAAGATGGTTGTTTTACTAAAAATAGCCACTTTGAACTAACCGACATCGGTTCCTACGCGACCGCCGTCGGTTACATAACCACCATCGGTTCCCTGTTAATGACCTCCCCTAGACAAAAAGAAAAGGATCCGGGAATTCATTGGAAGAAGAGAAGTGAAGAAGAAGAGAAGAGGTCCAGAGAATCGCATCGAGCCGAAGACTATACTGAGTCGAATGGATCGCTCACCTAGTTCAAGCATTGGAAATAAGAATGAGGGTAGCTAATCAGCTCACTTTCCAATACTGGATCATCAACTACGCCTTGCTGCGCCACACATTCATGGGACTGTATCATCTAGGAACAGTAAGTATTATCTTGTAGTCTTTGTATATCATTTTGCTTTAATGCATATCAAAGGGGAAATGACCACCTTCGAAAGGAAGTCTAATATTTCTGGGCCTTAAGGCAGTTCCTAAATTATTGTCCTAATTAAGATCTAGTGGTCTTGTGTCTTATTTATAGGTAGTCCTTCCCAGCCAAAAGTAGTTCTTCACAATCGACTGATCTCTCTACGGTACGCGCACACCTCCCAAGGATGATGAGGAATATAATCTAGTGAAACATGCCAACACCCTAGTGCAAACTAAGGAGCAGAAGAGCCTCTAGAAGAATAAAATGATATGATGCAAAGGAGTTGAGGAAGAGAGAGAGGAATTGATGTCATGGATACCAGGTAGAAATGATCAGGGTGAGGGCCCATCTGATTTTTCCTCATACTACAAAGATAGGTAAGAACCAGTATTTGGATTTGGGCGAGCACATCCATAATGTAAGCACTCAAAAAATTAAAGCTGATAAATTTATTAGACATACGTCATCACATGGGGGGGGCGGGAGGGAGTCGTTTGATGGCCCACCAAGATTATACGTTGGAGTTTCAAAGCAATTTGAAGCCCAGCCTTTATGGTTGGGAGTTGATGGATACAAACATGGTGACTACGTGCACATGAAAGCAATTATCTTGAAGCATACAGAATACATGGATGAGTCTGACTTTGATGTATGTGAAGAATCATTTGTCTCACACAGGTGAAGAATCACCACACTCACGCAATGTGCATAGTTAAGCCTATGTGATGTCATACAAGAAGATCAGAAATACACCTAACAAAGGTATATGTAGAGGTGCGTGTAGAAACATAAATAAAGTGGCAACTATCCAGGTGCTTTTAAATGATAAGAAGGATAACAATATTGAATCAAGTGACTAACATAGGAAAAGGAGATAGATGAGGCAATGACATGTTGGTATTCATCATGGCATAGAAAATTGGGGATGATATTTTGAGAAAGAGGCTAGATGTTGGGAGGATAAAGTCACACAGACGTTTTCCATCTGCTTTACATTACTTATACACATAGTTCATATGGTACTGGATGAGGGAAACCTTAAGAATGTAAAAACCCAAGGATGTTGTAGCACAAATAGAGAAGGTAAAGGAAACAATTGCGTGAAAAATTATAAGTTATGAATCAATACTGCATACCTTAACGTATAAACTCAGAAGGTAGATTGGCCTTGAATATATGCGCAACCCCTAATGTGATAATAAATACAAGAAACATGGCTGAGGAGGATGAGGTCCTGAAATTAGTAATGAATGAGACACTCAGGTGTGTGGAGAGATAACTTGATAGCAAAGAAGCATGATGTGCTTGCAAAAGCCTAAGACCTGCTGTAGACACCAAATTTGGGTCTTATGATGCCCTTTACCCCGTATCTCGTCCCGCAACCTAACCCTACCTCACCACCTAAAACCTTACACACCTAATGATTTATTAATTACCTTATAATTAATAAAAAATCCACATCTTCAAACCCGCCACCTCATCTCGCCACCTCACCATGACTAGCCCTAACCCTAAACCAACCTAATTAAGACCTATGACTTGGTCCAGACCCACACCCATGACTCATTACCCTCACCCACACCAAAACGATCCTAATAATGACTTGACCAAGCCCAGAACTAATCCCTGAGGAGAAAAGGAGGGAAAGATGGTTGTTTTACTAAAAATAGCCACTTTGAACTAACCGACATCGGTTCCTACGCGACCGCCGTCGGTTACATAACCACCATCGGTTCCCTGTTAATGACCTCCCCTAGCCAAAAAGAAAGGATCCGGAATTCATTTGGAAGACAGAGACAAGTGAAGAAAAGAGAAGAGTTTACAGAGAATAGCATCGAGCCGAAGACTATAACTGAGTGACTGGATCGCTGCCACCCTCGTTCAAGCATTGGAAAAGACTGAGGATAGCTTCATCAGCTCACTTTCCAATACTGGATCATCCCAACTAAGCCTTACTGTCGCCACCACATTCCTTGGACCTGTATCTTCATCAGGAACCAGTAAGTATTATCTTGTAGTTCTTTGTTATCATTTTGCTTTAATTCATATCAAATGGGGAACTGACCACCTTCGAAAGGAAGTCTAATATTTCCTGGGCCTAAGGCAGTTCCCTCACTTATTGTCTAATTAAGATCTAGTGGTCTTGTGTTCTTATTTATAGGTAGTCCTTCCCAGACAAAAAGGAGTTCTTCACAATCGATCTGATCTCTCTACGGTACGCGCACACCTTCCCAACATTCAACAGGTATTCCTCCTAGCCCTAACCCTTATCTGTTTCTCAAGAGAATGAAAGGATAGAAGCAACTCTATTCCGGAACAGAAACATTCTGTGCGAAACATTTTGGCACACCCGGTGGGACCCTATGATCCATCTAAACCTCGACCTATAGGTTATGATGAGTCTAAAATCTGCGCTTACCACCACACACCAGGACATGATGTGGAGGGATGCAAAGCTTTGAAAGCCATCCTTCGTTAGTCACCTATCTTGGATAGAAAGGTTAAGAAAGACAGCTTATGAAGGGAGAAAATTTTATATTCAATCTCCTCTCCTATACCACCTATCCCCGCCTCACCAAGATCTATCATTATTACAACCCCACCTCTCAAAGCCAATGATTTATCCCTACCATCTTCCTCCTCTCATGTTCACGAGATCAACATGATCAGTGTTCCTACTCGAGGGCAGAAAAGTAATGAGAAAGCTAAAGGAAGTACACCTACGACCTCTCTTCCTCCGTCTACCATCCCGATCACACTACCACCTAAAGTGGTTATTTGTGGACCTACCTACCCTGTCTCTGATGGAGTTGCCCACCATACTGTGATCAAACAGCTTCACCAATCACCTATAAAAATGACACTGTATGATCTCATTCAGACTTCTGAATCTCATCGACAAGCTCTCATTGAAATCCTTCAAGGGATAAAGGTCTTACCTAATGAAACCTTACCTGTTACGCTTCCATTCTAACACCTAATCACATGTCACTTCTCTCACCAAACAACCTACCGCCCCAACCACTTCTATCTCTGTACAACAAGTCTGCTGCTATCAGTTTCTCTAAAGAAAAAATTGTTGACTTTGGTACAGAAGATCCTGACCTTGCTCTTTTCATCTCAGCTTACGTCTGGGACATCTGGGTACATCTTGTTATGATTGACGGGGGCGCTAGCCTAAACATCATCTCTTCAAAATCCTTCCAACAAATGAATATCCCTTCTAGCTGCATGTGTGCCAACCCCATCAAGTTGCGGTCATTCAATGATGCTATTACTTCTACCTTAGGCACCGTGATCCTTAACATTCATGTAGAACCACGTACTTTACTTGAAATCTTCTATGTCCTTGAGGGAGAGTTCCAATACAATATGTTGTTAGGGCTACCCTTGGATCCGGGCTATGGGATACGTTCCCTTCACCTTACATAGATGCATAAAATTCGAGTACGAGGGGAAGTCCTACACCGTAAAAGCTGATCGCTCCCCCCTTCAAAACCTGCAATATGTTATATCGCCCTAATGATGTGCTTGTACCAGTCAAGACACCCATTCATCCAACCCAACCATCCACTTTGCAACCGCACCTCTACCATCCACCTCAACCACCCCTACACCTTCAACCAATGAAACCACCACTGCAAAAATACCACTTCGTTTCCTGCAGACAACATCCCAACCTCGGATCCCTTAGTTGATGTTTTCCAACACCTTACGTTGGGGTAGTATCACCTATATAACGTTATCACTTTCCATACCCCACAGGAGTATAGACAGTTACATGCGCATCCTACCTATGACCGTTGTGTGGGGGAAGTAATCCCCTACGGACCACCTAATTTCTGCATACCAACTTAATGTATGGGGGGTGTTGATAGCATCTTCTGTTACCCCTGAACCTCCTCTTGGCATGGTTCCTTTCCAATCTGATTTTCAATATTTAACTAATTGTCGTTTCGCTCTCACCTTCCTGACTCAGGTTGTGCTTGCAAGGGCTTCGGTTTCAATCTTTATGAATAAGGCCGACATACGATCATCCCCATTACCACACGCTAAACACAAAGGATCGTTGTGGTCTTGGCTTCTCTGAACCACCTACACCGAATAACACACTCGTATCAGCTTGTATCCTAGGAAGACAATGACAGTCACCCCTTCTGCAAACCATTATCACCCATTTTTCCATCGTCACCCACAGAGCCGATAGACCCTGAATCTATCCCTCCTAACTTTTTATTTTTTTTCATAAAATGCTATCTTCCTGGGACCTCTCACTTATCAACGTGATAATGAAGACCCTTATTCTCTTCCCCTTCTGTATCCAGACATGATTGAAGATGACTCGCCTTCAATTAATGTCATTGAGTGCCAGGATGACGACTCCATCCTCACTTACCTTTGCACGGATGACTCTTATATTCAACATGCGCTTTGCCATCTGATACTCAAACCATGTTGAACGAGTCGACTATAGAAATCAACATCCACACTGAGGACGATCCTCACATTTTGAAGATCGGAAAATCTCTTGACCACATCAGAACAAATGCCGCCTTCACTACCTTCCTTCGTGCTCGCAGCCAAGCTTTCGCTTGGTCCTACGCTGACATGCCAGGAATCAATCCTGACATTGCTGTCCATAACATTACTCCTGAAACCTGATTCCAAGCCAGTTAAACAGAAACTAAGAAAAATGCATCCACGCATTTCCCTCTTGGTCAAAGAAGAACTTCAATGCAACTCCTTTCTGTTTCCTTCATCTCTGCCTATTGACTATCCTCAATGGATTTCTAACATCGTACCTATCACTAAAGAGATGGGGGGACTTCGGATATGCACGGATTTCTAGAGACCTTAACCTCGCTTGCCCCAAGGATGACTTCCCCCTACCAAGTATTGATCAACTTGTTGATCTCACTGCCGGTCATGAGATGCTTTCTCTCATGGTTGGATTCTCGGGATACAATCAAATTTTGGTAGCCCCAACCGATCAACATAAAACCACCTTCATAACTCCTTTGGGGAACCTTCTACTATCCTGTAATGTCGTTTTGGCCTTAAGAATGCTGGTGCGACCTATCAGTGGGCTATGACCTACATTTTTCATGACATTATGCACAATATCCTTGAAGATTATGTTAATGATCTTGTTGGCAAATCTAAACATCGCAGTGAACATCTCAATGTTTTAACCATTATTTTCGATCGCTTGTTACAATATTATGTCCGGCTTCAACCAAAGAAATGTGTCTTTGGTGTCCTTTCGGGAAAACTTCTTGGTTTTATCGTCTCTTTGCGTGGCATTGAGGTCGATCCATCTAAAGTTCAAATCTATCCAAGAAATTCCCCCACCTACTAACCTCAAACAATTGCGTAGTTTGCAAGGCAAACTCCAATCTATCTGGCGTTTCATCTCCCAAATCTTGGATCGATGTCAACCTTTCCATCACCTCCTTAAAAAGGAAATTGTCCTTTCAATGGAGCGAAGAGTGTCACCAAGCCTTTGAGGCTCTTAAATCCTATCTCTTGCAGCCACCCGTGCTTATCCCACCTCAGGATGATCACCCTTTCTACCTTTACCTTTTCTTCCACCGACCACGTTGTAGGGGCCATGCTCGCACATCGTGACTCTGATTATCGAGAACAAGCCGTTTATTATATAAGTCATAATCTGGTGGATTATGAGACTAGGTATACACATGTAGAAAATTTGTGCCTAGCCCTATCATTTGTTGGCCACCAAAGTCCGACACTACCTCTTGAATCACAAAACTTTCGTCATCACTAACACGGACCCCATCCATTAATATGTATGCCAAGCCTCATCTAAACCAACGCATCACCCAATGGCTTATGCTTCTTGCTGACCTTGACCTTGAGTTTGTACACCAGAAATCAATCAAAGGACAAACTATCGCAGACCAACTTGCGGAAGCCCCTTTACTTGGGGAACAATTTACCAATTTTACTTTCCCCGACGAACTCATCGCCACTCTCTCACGCAATGAGGAGTCGTATCCAATGACCCTCTTCTTCGATGGATCCAAATGCCAGCGTTGTGGCAGTGGGGCAGGTGCATTGTTCTCATTCCTCTTGAACGCTGAGCCTATGCCTCTTTCATTCCGGCTCGATTTCCCCTGCACTAATAATATAGCAGAATACGAGGCCCTTGTTTTGGGTCTCCAGGTCGCGTTACACCTAGGTGTTAAAGTCTATTAACATTTTCGGCGACTCTCAATTGGTAGTCAATCAATTTACTGGGCATCTACCAATGTAAAAATGAGGAACTTCAAAAGTACAAACACTACGTGGATTCACTTTTGACCTTATTTACTCATTATTCTATCCAAACCATTCCCTGCTCCACTAACAAATTTGTGGATACTATGGCTTGCTTAGCCTCACAAATTCCTGCCTCACCAACTGACTCTGACATATTCGTCTTGGTCCAACAACTCTTTGCCCCTATCTTACTCTGTCCCTGGATGTTTGTATGATAAATACTGTAGTCTACTAATTCGCAGGATATCTGGTATCACCAATTTCACGACTACCTCACAACCTCTATTCTCCCATATGACCTAACAAGTACCGGCAAACGCGCTTTTTCTTAAAAGTGTTTCTCGTTATATTGTCATGGGGGGAATCCTTTATAAACGTGGCTTTGATGGCATCTGTTTCGCTTCGGAATGTTTAACGGCTTTCGCGGAATAGAGTCTACTTTTATACCTTTCATTCCTTTTAGAAAAGTAGATAAGGGTTAGGGCTTCATGGTGAGGAATACCTGTTGAGTGGCCTCGAGATGGTGTGCAAGCGTATCCGTAGAGAGAGAGAGATCAGGTTGATTGGCGAAGAACTACTTTTTTTCAATGGAAGGACTACCTGCAAATATGAACACAAGACCACAAGATTTTATGATTAGACAATAAATGATGGAAACTGCCTTGGGCCCAGGAAATATTCCTAGCCACTTCCGTTTCGAAGGTGGTCACGAGATCCCCTGGCTAATATGAATCTAACACCAAAGGGGTTATAAAATATCAATTAAATTACTTCGTTGAGACAGGTAGGGGGAAAGGCTGCTTTCTGGTTTTGCAACGTCACAATAATCGATACCGGTGGATACTTATCAACCAATATCCGAATAGGGTTTAGGATCTGTAGAATTGGTTGTGTTGTAGGGTGGTTGTGTTGTAGGGTAGCTGTGTTATTTGTAAGGCTAGTAATATGAGTGGTATTAGGTAATCGAGGGTGATGAGAGGTAATTGAATGATAGTTGGATGTAATGTGTTGCTGGGTAGTGGATCTAGGAATGGATTTATGGGGACTGTGATTCAAAAGTCTAAGAAATGTTATTAAAGTGGACGTGCAAGATATAACTTACTGGTTATTGATGAAGATGCAGGTCCAAGAACTCTGATGACAAAGGTAGAACTCAGGTAGGATGGCCTGTCAATCAGAAGATGAGGATATCTCCCTCCCAATGATCAGCTGAGTATCACAGGACTCTGGATATTCAGTTGTAGTCTTGGGCTTGATCTCCTCTCATTATTCTATCCAAACCATTCCCCGCTCAACTAATAAATTTGTGGATACTATGGCTTGCTTGGCCTCGCAAATTCCTACCTCACCAACTGACTCTAACATATTTGTCTTGGTCCAACAACTCTTTGCCCCATCTTACTCAGTCCCGGATGTTTGTATGGTAAATAATGTATCTACTAATTCGCAGGATACCTGGTATCACCAATTTCATGACTACCTTACAACCTCTGTTCTCCCACCTGACCTTACTAGTAACGGTAAACGCGCTTTTCTTAAAAGTGTTTCTCATTATATTGTCATGGGGGGACTCCTCTATAAACGTGGCTTTGATGGCGTCCTCCTTCGATGTCTAACCGGCGCGGAGGTCACCTATACCATCCAACAAGTCCATGACGGACTTCATGGTGGGCACTTTAGTGGCCTCGCCATGGCCAAGCGTATCCTTCACCTAGGATATTATTGGCCTACTCTCAATAAAGACTGCTACAAATATGTTAAGCGTTGTGTTATGTGTCAACAACATGCCAACCTTCAACATATTCCTAGCCACCCGTTACAGGTCGCACGAGATCTTTGGCCTTTCTCACAATGGGGTTTAGACCTTATCGGTGAGATTCACCCGCCTTCTTTGCAACGTCACCATTGGATAATCACAACAACCGAATATTACACTAAATGGGTGGAGGCCATTCCACTCATTTCAACCAAAAAATAAAAAATCGTAGAGTTCATCAACCATCACATTATCTGTCGTTTTGGTGTTCCTCATCGCCTGATAACAGATAATGGAAAATATTTCAAAAATAAGTTGTTACAAGACCTTTGTGACAACTTTGGTATCAAACTTAGCTTCTCATCACCTTACTATCCACAAGAAAATGGTCAAGCCAAATCTTCTAACAAAACCCTAACCAAAATTCTCATGAAAGTCGTTAACGATTCTGGAAACAATTGGCCTGATCACATCCCCTTTGCCCTTTGGGCTTATCATACCAGCATTCATACCTCCACTAATGCCACACCATTCTCTTTGGTATATGGTACCGAGGTTGTCTTTCCTCTCGAAATACAAATCCCCTCCCTAAGAATATCTCTCCAAGATATTCTCACCAATGATGATTTCCGCCAAGAGCGGTTAGCCCAATTAGAGCTTCTTGACGAGCATCCTCTTATAGCTCTTGACCACCTTCAAATATATCAAAAGCACATCAAGCGTGCTTATGATAAGTGAATTCATGAGCATACCTTTCAGATTAGCGATCTTGTCCTCAAAGAGAATCAACATGTAACGAAACTAGAAAAGAGCAAACATGGAAAATTTGCTCCTAATTGGATTGGGCCTTATATTATCACTCACACTTACGGATTAGGTACTTATCATTTAGCTTTGCTTAATGGTAAACCTGAGCCTAAACCCCTTAATGCCTTGCATCTCCGACCATTCTACTGTTGAATTTAGTGTTACATCACTTCTTATCTACCTTGCGCTCGTCCCTTGAGCTCATTTACCACCTCATACACCTTTTTTTTTTCATGCATATCAAAGTAAAATCCAACCCACGTATTTTGATTATCACCTCCTCTTAAAGATGCCTTCCCCTTTTTAGTCTAGTCCATGACTTAAAAGTATCAAAATAACACGTTCTCAATTATACAATTATGGGATATTCTTGAGTCAAACTTCCTGCAAAACTAGATGCTTCATGCCAAACGGACATCTAGACCTCTAAGTTATACATAGACTGCTCCCTTGAAGGAAAGCTATGTGCAAAGCCACATCTACTATTATAAACTAGCCTGTTCCTTTGAAGGACATCTATGCACAAAAGCCACATCTGTTACTATAAATAGACTGCTCCCTTGAAGGACAGTTATACAAAGTCAGCCTCTATCAGAAGCTTCTCGCATTGATCAACTTCATGAAGACCTCAAGAACAAAAAAATGCATATCCCATATAGACTTCCTGCATCGATCAGTCTATATCCTGAAAAATAAAAGCAGTATTCAAAAGTAATTTTGAGTCATGGAATTGTCTATTTTTGTTTGGTTCTCTTTCGTCAGAATAATCACCTTCTAACAAGTTCTATGTGCCCCAGCTATGCCATCCACCTCACCTCACCATTCTTCACAACAAAAAAACTCAAGGGACGTGACGTATATCCGATATATTGTGATTATACAACTCTTTTCACCTATCGACTTCTCGCCTATGCAAGGTACCTAGGGATTCAAGCTCATCCTATGATAATACGTGATTTGTTTAGATCTTTTCAACTATGGGACATTTTTGCCTCTTTTACCTGAATCTGGGATTATATGTTGACCTTAATCAGGACATGGTTTCCTTATGCTTGGGTAAGCTAACCCTCGCTTCACCTATACCTTACCAACTCCAACAACCTTACCCTACCAATATTAAAAAAATTTACCAACCAAAAAATTGCCTCAACACGACTAAATTGCCTAAATTCATCTCTCCCTGGTCCTAAGGGAGAACTACATCGGTCTGAGGCCCCTCCTTGCTTTGTGTAATGGGCTATGTAGGCAGCACTTAGGAGACATGGGGTCTCCCAAGGTTAGCTCGACCATCCCCTACCATAACCTTTCATGTGTTGTTAAAATATAAATGATTTCACATATTTATATTGATAACACTCACCTTGGTCTTTTATCAATTCAAAACATCAAAACACAAACATTCTTATTATTATCATAAACTCAAATCAACATACATATTCAGTCTTATTTAGATGTTAAACAAATACATCTTCTCTATCATCAATGCACAGGTCGGCATCTTTATTTATTCTTCTACCCCTATGAAATTTACTTAGACCCTTGTGCCTCATCCCGAACCAGGTGGTGATCGTGATCGTCGACGCCGCTCACCTAGCCTCTCCATCCTCAAAGGTGCCACTGCTATTGGTTCCTCCCACTGATCCACCAATCTCTCCTGTAACATATGAATATGCCCTCTCACATGGAGGAATCTCGCCTCTAGTCTCCCCACTCATGACTGCGCAACCGCTAACAATCCCATTGTCTCATTCACCTGCGTTTGAAGCTGGTGAACTAAACCCTACAGGTGATCTCTCTCCACTGTAATCACAGCTATGTTAGGATGATTGTCCCTCTCACATGTACCTCACAGCTCTACTACCCACCATAATATATAAGCCTCTGTCATTCTTGCATCCATTATCCTACGATCGGTTGCTGTCTCTTCTGGTCCTTCTGGAGTTGTCGGCCGGGGAGGTGAGAATGATGCCTCGGTGTCAATCCTCATGTATGGTCTATAAGCCATGGGTATATCCTGAAAAAATCCAAATTATCAACGCACGCGATCTAGAGGAATCCTCTCATACTCACCTGGCTTGTGTCCCACGATCCACCTCAATCGCTCTACACCCCTCAAATCCTCAGCTATGTTCTCCGTCGCCATATAGTTCCCATAAGGCCTCCAATGGATATCTGCAATCATCACCATCTCCCACATCTGCCTATAATACTCGACATCATCTGTCACGGCCTCGGATCTCACCTCTTGCTCTGTCTGGACCCATCGTCTGAATCCCAACCTCTGCACTCCTGTCTCTCTTCCCTGGATTGGTCGGCTTATTGGTCACACACACACAATGTGCTCATAGGCCCAACAATGTAATAAGTATGCAAAATCTAGTGTAGTCCTGTGATTTCTCCTGTAGGCCCACAAACCCCTGTATAGCTGTGCCATAGCTCCAAATCTCCTCAGCAGGGTCCTCCACCAATCAAACTCTACCTCCTGATCACTAGGGCCTACCAATCACTCACTCCTCCACTCAACTATTACCAACTCAGCCCACAAACTCAACAAAATCAATTCAAAACTCAGACAAGCAAAAGGTTGGTACTCAAATTAACAATGTGAAAATGACACGCCATATTTTTCTTTTTATAGGTTTTTGACCTATAACCGATATCGGTTAGAGCGCACCCTAAAACACCGATATCGGTCTTCTAACCGATACCAATCATAACTAACTGATATCGGTTACAAGCCTAGTTTTTCCTAATTCCTTCCCTTATCCTCCAAATTCTATTTCTCATCACATCGCCTACCCCCGGCTTTGCTAAATAGCCTTATTTTGAATTCATTGGCCCGACCCAAGGCCACAACCAACTAATCGGCCCGACCTAAGGCCGCACCCAACCAATCAGCCCAACCCAAGGCCGCAACCAACCAATCGACCTGACCTAAGGCCGCCACCAACCAATCGGCCCGACCCAAGGCCACACCCAACCAATCAGCCTGACCCAAGGCCGCAACCCACCAATCAGCCTGATCTAAGGCCGCCACCCACCAATCCACCCGACCCAAGGCCGTAACCCACTAATCAGCTCGACCCAAGGCCGCAACCAACCAATCGGCCCGACCTAAGGCCACCTCCCACCAATCGGCCCGACCCAAGGCCACAACTCACCAATCGACCCGACCCAAGGCCACAAGTAACCAATCAGCTTGACCCAAGGCCACACCAATTAAGTACCTCGACCAAGACCTGCAATTTACGATTCTATCATGTAGCTGTTTGTTCCATCGAGCTCACCTGTTTGTGTTTTAGCATAACTAAGATACTTGAATTGATCAGCCGACCAGCATTGCCTAGACCAAGACCATGTCATTTATCTCAACCAAACCAACAATTTGGTATTGCCGAACATGCCTAAATGTTCCGGTACCTTACCCGTTATATCCCCTGGAGCTACTTCCTATGCCTTAGATACCAAGATTATATCAACCTTGTTTGGATAAACTATCGACCTTTGCCTATGAATTGCTTGTTTTCTCTTCAACTCATATACCCCGGCCACACTACTGCATTTCAATATGCGTCGACTTCTTTGAACTTACCCCACCATCTTACCATCATCTCATCATAATTCACCCTTTATCAACCCTATCCCTGATTTCACGTCGCCTCAATCTGTGATAGATTTGAGGGGGATTACCTATACCCTTAACTGGGGCAACCACTTTTTATTTTTGTTAGTGTAGCTTTAAAATACAAGCTACACGACAACAAGGGGAAAATGTAGACACCAAATTTGGGTCTTACGATGCCCTTTACCCTGTATCTCATCCCGCAACCTAACCCTACCTCACCACCTAAAACCTTACACACCTAATGATTTATTAATTACCTTATAATTAATAAATCCACATCTTAAAACCCGCCACCTCATCTCGCCACCTCACCATGACCTAGCCCTAACCCTAAACCAACCTAATTAAGACCTATGACTTGGTCCAGACCCACACCCATGACTCATTACCCATCACCCGCACCAAAACGAGCCTAATAATGACTTGACCAAGCCCACAACTGATCCCTCAGGAGAAAAGGAGGGAAAGATGGTTGTTTTACTAAAAATAGCCACTTTGACCTAACCGACATCAGTTCCTACTCGACCGCCGTCGGTTACGTAACCGCCATCAGTTCCCTGTTAATGACCTCCCCCAGCCAAAAAGAAAGGATCCGAAATTCATTTGGAAGATAGAGACAAGTGAAGAAAAGAGAAGATTTTGCAGAGAAGAGCATCGAGCCGAAGACTGCAACTGAGCGACTGGATCGCTGCCACCCTCGTTCAAGCATTGGAAAAGACTGAGGATAGCTTCATCAACTCGCTTTCCAATACCGGATCATCCCAACTAAGCCTTACTATCGCCACCACATTCCTTGGACCTGTATCTTCATCAGGAACCAGTAAGTATTATCTTGTAGTTCTTTGTTATCATTTTGCTTTAATTCATATCAAATGGGGAATTGACCACCTTCGAAAGGAAGTCTAATATTTCCTGGGCCTAAGGCAGTTCCCTCACCTATTGTCTAATTAAGATCTGGTGGTCTTGTGTTCTTATTTACAGGTAGTCCTTCCCAGACAAAAAGGAGTTCTTCACAATCGATCTAATCTCTCTACGGTATGTGCACACCTTCCCAACATTCAACAGGTATTCCTCCTAGCCCTGACCCTTATCTGTTTCTCAAGAGAATGAAAGGATAGAAGCAACTCTATTCCAAAACGGAAACATTTTGTGTGAAACACCTACACAAGGAAACTTTAAAGGACATCATGAAACTGATAACGCATTGAATGGATGTCATGTATGGCATGGTCTCAAACATGGCTAATGTTCTCAGAGTATTGTAAAATGAAGGTGAAAACATGACTCTTGATGATATGGAAGTAGTACTTGTAGACATTCTGGATAAAATAAATAAGGCACTCAGTGATTGAAATGACTTAGAGGTAGAGATTAAAAATGAATATCCAGAGTTAATTCTCCATGTAGAAGTATAGGGCTACCAACTATTATTTCATTCTTTTTGTGTAGTTATTATTTCATTCATTATTATTTAGTCATAAAGTGATGGATTAGAATTACCTATTGTTGGGGACGGAAATTAAATTATTTTGGGGTACTGTTGAGCTGATGAAATATAGCCTAAGTATGAAAGGCACAAAAGGATTGGGCGCATGGACATAGGGCACATGCGTGCACAGGGAATTATAGGGAAATAAGGCATGCCTAGGAAAGAAAGGGTTTAGGACTTAGCCATTTTCTAGAATAAGGATAAGTATAGACATGGAGTGTAGAGCATGTTTTGTAGAAGACTTAGAGAGAAAACAAAGGCTATTTTGGATAAGTGGAAGATCAATCGACACACAGTTTTGGAGCTATTAATAGGATTAGATTGTAGTTGTATTATTAGATGATCTATTATTAGCGAGCTTGCATGCTTTCGTATTTATCATTCAAGGGTGCATGGCTATTCTTAGCATGCAACCTATTTTGAGAATGTATAGGAGGTGAAGGGCCAGTCCCCACCCATATATATATATGTATTGATTTGCACGGTTTAGATGATCCATATTTTGTTAGATTTATGTTGTTGATTTATGGGTGTGAATGACCGATGGTAGCAATATTATGTATGTATAAAGATTTTGTGTTTTACAATAATTAATATAATGGATCTTTGTGGTTGGATATTGATTGTAGACACATCCACGACTAGTTCTTGTATGGTAAAGTTAATCTTGATTTTGGTATGAGCTAATCTTGCATATGGTTAAGATATAGATCTAAGTTATGTTATACATTATAATTGATTATCTGTTATGGATCTAGAATATTTTTATGAACATGCTAAATTCTTGAGAAATTTTTCATAAAGAGGGACTTGGTACCCTTGCCTGCTTCGAGTGAGTGCTCAGTTCGGGCTAAGTGATGTGTCAGCGTGCCATGGGATTTTGTGGTTAAAATAAGACTACACCTACTATCATGAGTAACTCAACTTTTACGATTTCACACCCAAAAAATAGACCATATTCTAGCACCCATTATGTCATTTGACCTATTCTAGAAGTTTCAGTGCTTCAATCAAGGTTTAAAGATGGGTTCCTTTATTAGATGACTTCAAACTATGGATTTCCTTGCTTCACACAGTCCTAAGGTGAACTATCAAGATTTTATTTGAGTTCCACAGATGAATATCTAAATTTCTTCTTGAATCATCTTAATAACCTCCCTATCATTACTTCCACCAAATTTCAGGCTTTCATTCGATGATTTGGATCTTCAAACTTCATGCCCTAGCAAGATCTTTACTGTGGGTTACAATATAGCCCGAGAGTAGAAAAATGTATATATATTTCTTCCTCGTGGGATCTAATACCTCAAATTTGACTCTAATATATGTATTATCCTCCTACCTCATTCTATTCTAGAAGTAGTTCACAGCAACAAGCATATATACTCCACCATGAAAAATCACGTCATTGTACACGTTAGGAATAATATTTCTTCACAATTTGTATAGTTAGAGTCTTACCTCAAAGAATAAATCCTTATTTCTTGAGCCACACACTACTAAACTTAACCCAATGATGAAAAAATCATTCACTCCTTGAATACAGTGATAAGAAATCCTTACTTTGATCAACTAGCAAACAAATACTTAGTCCAAGGTTATCAAGGAAACTCCCAAGATGCAACATAAGATCTGTAACACCCGGAACTTTTGTTACTTTCTCCTTTGTATTCGAGTGTTGATATGCTCTTTTGATTATGGGAAAATCATGCTTGGATTTGGTTGTGTTCTTTCTACTCTCAGGATCTGTGATTGATTGAGAATATTCTTGGATTTATTTTCTTCATTTCTCACATTGAGTGCAATCTGAATTCTGTGAGATCGTAGACTTATCTATCTCTATGACTCATCCTTGGATCAATTGAATTGATCCAAGGGATGTTTTAATTATATTTGGGATGAATAATTGTGTATTGACAATTTGCGAATTATTAAGGCTGATTGAACTTAGAAAGTATAAGTTATTTTAAAACCTTATTCATATAAAAATATTTCTATAGTGGGAGTTTTGTTGGATTTCAGAAATTAATCTTGGCAGGTCATTGCAATCGAAATCCGGTCTAAATCATTTGGCATCAGAAAGGACCTAGACCTTGAGCTAGGTAAGATACATGTAGGTTTTTCCATCTAAAACTAATTTACTTGATGCAAATCCAGAATCTAATCTGGGAACATTGTATTCTATTTTGAATTCAGTACGATGACTCAGTCTATTAAAATAAACTTTAAAAAAAAGGGAAATCAGTACGGTTGTTCGTTTTAGACCTAAACTAAACCTGTTGTTGCTAAGGACTAGTTGATTTAACCTAGTCCTAAAAACTACGAACTTGATATCCCTAAGGTTAACCGAACCTAATACTAAGGAGGGGGTGACTTATGTTATACCCTAAGATGTTAAGATTAAGCTAACCTATGAACTAACCTATCCTAAACTTATGCTTTTTCAAAGGAACCTAAAAAGGGGTCGCAAGCTTTGGGGGCAGTGTTTTCAAGGGCATTTAAGACAAGGATAAGGATGGAGGGGTAGGTAGTACTACCAAGGTTAGCATAGGTTAATTTGGAAAAGGGGAAACTTACATGGCAGCATCACTAAAGATGGAAACACTTGTGTTTTGCGATGTATAACTCACCAACTTTGGCGGTTGGTGGCAATGGAAAACGGGCGGGAGAAAAGGATTTAATGCAATTAAATTGCATGGGTTCTCGAGCTCGGGCCACCAAGTGAGACATGAAAAATGAATTTTATTTGGTTGTTTCTTTTGTTATGCCTTCTGTTTTTCGCTCTGTATGAGCACTGGTTTTTCGAACCAGCAGTTTACTCTCAGTTGCATGGCAATTTTAAAAGTTTCAAATTTGCTACTGTGTCGTGGGGAATATATAAGGCATGGAGGAAGAAATAATATGTTGTTTAATATTTCGTGGAAAGGAGAAGAAGGGCCAAGCTTGTCCAGAGGTATTCTTCGACTTTTGAGCAACACCATCAGGCATGATATGCCCTAACTGTTAAAAAACTTGCTTTCCTTTAAATGTTTTCACTAAAACAACTCTGTTCTGATGATATTCGCGCATTTTGTCTTGGTTGATAAGAATGATTTGTGGGTTTTATGAAAGTTTGGGTTCAGGTTTGAACATGGAAATTTTAGTTCAAGGAAACTTGTTTTCTTGTTCCTTGCTTTGGGTTAGGCTTGGAACTCCTTACTCTGTTAGAGCTGTCACACTGTTTTTCCTTATTGAGTAATGGTAACTTGAAACTGTACCAAAATTCATAGGATTCTCTGGGGTGATGAATTGATAAGGTGTTCGCTTTCATAGGATCCATGCTGATGCTGAACATTTTGGTTGTATTCGTTGTTTTGGGTTTTGGGAAGTGTTGTGTTTTCATACCCATTTGGGTATACAGCTAGTGAATGTTGTATGCTTATGTCTGATTATTACTATATTGAAAAACTTGTTTATGCAGATGAAAACATTTTTTAAAGAATATGTATTTTCTTCAGTCAAGATTAGTTTCTTTGTTCCTGTTGTGCATGGAATATTATATTTTTTCTTGCCATGAGGAACTATGAATGTAACATGTTTAAAATCAGTATGGCTGGAAAATGTGGCGATAGCTAGTTGCATGTAAATTCAGTAAAAGAAGACTTGATTGTTACATAATATGTATTTGGAAACATGGAATGACTAAGTTCTTTACACCACTTGCTAAGGTGTTTGTTCATTTTTCAGTTACTGTGATTATTGCATTTTGTGGCATTAGTTGTAAAATCTTAAGGTGTCGATGTACGATGGCAATATGAGTTATACGAAATGATTAGCTGTTGAATGAGGATTTTTTCTTCTTTCAAATTTTGGTTGCTAATGGTTAAATTGTAGCGATGGACGATGTTCATCAATTCTGGGTTTTTATAATGATATTTTGAATTTGACATTTGAAAAAAAAAAATGGATGAAGTTTACATAAGATCTGTCTTACTTTGACTGTTGTTGCATAGCCTTTGTAATGACAAGAATACTGTGATCTTAGGTGTTTTAAAATTAGGATTGGAATATGTATCACATACTAAATTTCTAATCTTGATAAGTTTATTTTTTAAAAACATATAGCACCAAATGATGATTTGGTCCAGTGGTAAGTACTCAATTTTCATCTCAAATGGTTCAAGCATATGAAGGATAATTGCCTGTTTATTTGAGTCAGGTCTGTATCAAGTTGATAGGTTGTAATGCATTTATGTAGACTATAATTTTGGTTTCATTGAATGTATAGTGGTAGATCCTGTAAGGATCTAGGGGCAATTCTTTATATAGCACTTCTACCTAAAGCATACTGTGGTATGTAATTAAGTTACGGTAATAGATCAATATGCCTTTATTAGGTATGATAAACGGTTATTATTTCATGGAATATGGATTTAGTTATCGAACTTGGTTAAAACAGTGTTGGTTAGCTCTGTTTATCTTCTAGTTGAAAGGACAGGTTAGAAAGAGGCTGTAGAAAGAGGGAAAGTTATGTCAATTTCTTTTAGAAGGTTATTACATTTTCTCCTAACTGTATCAGGATTGGGAATCCTAATCTAGGAAACCCATTTCATTTTATAGCAGGTCATGTTATGGGTATAAACTTACTGTTTTTATTCTTATCGTAAGTTAATCCTGTATTTATTTCTTTATATAATTCTATGATTGAAAATCAATTATATAAGATGGAATAATTGACAAGTGAACTTACAAATGATGGTAATCCATTTCTCTCATTTAAATTTCTCTCATATGACTGTTGAATTTAATATTTCAATTGGTCTAGTGTTAAATAAAAGAGAGAGAAACATGATATACATAGTTTCAGCATTTTTCGGATGATTAGGTACATAAAAATCAAGATACTTATTCTTACTCTTTGGATAGAATTGAGGTGAATCATCCAAAGTAGATTTAGTTGAATTTACGTTTGTAATTTATGTGTAATATGAAATTGTAACATAACTGATCGAAAGAAATATCAGGGTGTAATATGATATTGAGTTGTGAAGGTAATTGTTGATTTCAATTATGCTATAAATTGAGTACAAGTTGAATAGAATATTCCTTTTGTCCTTTTGATTATAATAGTGTACGTAGACCCACATTAAATTGATTTCATTCTGGGGTATAAAGTATGAATTAAGTGAAGTCATTCCAATAGGGTTGTTTAATTGAAATAATTAGAGGAATGCAATTGTTTTAAGGTTAGTTCTTATCATGCTCAATTCATTGAACTGACCCGTGCTAGCAATTTTGCAGATGGACTTCGTAAGTGGCAAAGGAAGATGAACTCTGATATGATTCATTGACTATTCTAATATAGGTTTGAGAAGAATTATGATTTGATTTTTAAACTGTATTGTGGAAAGAAAGGTCAACTCTTTTGCTGAGGGCTATTGTCTTAAATCATGTCAGAAGTGTATAAGTTGTAATTGTAAGGTTTTTGTAAATGAATGAAACTGTGAGGAATCTACCTATGAATTATGTGTATCTTACTTTGTTTGGAATGATATCCTTATTGGATATATGAACAAGTGTGCATTCTTATTGTGTGGAACAATGTATGATAGAGGATCTTCTTAAGTAAGCCATAGCTGATGATGTGGCTAATTTCTACATTATTAATTAGTAGCTCATTATAACTTATGAATGGGAATAAATAACTATAATCATTGAGGCTTAACGCTATAAAGTCTGATATGTCTCAACCTAATAGGTTGGTACATTTTCCTCATTAGTTGAGCTATATTATTAATTTAAGAACTTATATGGTTTTTGTCCTAATTTTTGTAGATGAAGGGTTGTTCGGTCCCAGCTGACAACCAGGAAACATTCAAAAGTAAATTAAGACCCTCTTCGTAAATATGAGCATTTACAAAAAAAAGTGATAACTTAGAAGTGTTGGACTCAGGGATTGAACAGGCTGCCTAATTAAGAAGTCTTGTAACCTAAATACAACTTAACGAAAGTAAATTCTTGGAGGTATGTACATCTTTCTGAGGCTATTCCGTAGGATGTTGTCACATGTCAACTGCAAGGTTGTACCTTCGAGAAGATTAGGATCTTCTCAAGGATACAACAATACATATGACATGTGGTAGTACCCTTCTGCATCAATTGTTAAGATTTACACACCTAGGAATTCATCAAGATTACTCTCTGGGATTGATTAGGACCATAATCAGGTTATGAGAAAGCCCCTTTGAGTCTCAAGGTACCTTGGCACACAAGGTTAACTTGGGTTGACCCTGTATGCCAATTTATCCTTAGACTTTAAGATCCTCTTCATAATGTGGACTATGATGTTAACCTGACCTAGAGAAAAACCTTGGGGCAAGCGGACTGATAGGAGTCAGTAAGGATGTTCTATGTAACTATTGAGTGGGGCAGAGGACGTATTCTAGATTGATGTGTATGCCGTCAAGGAATAAGAAGTACGAACAGTATTTTATGAATCTTTGGCCAAAGTATCCCAAGCTACTGATTGCGTTGTCTTATGTCACCTAGTCTAAGGATCATGATGTCGATGAATAATGGTAACAATTATTTAGATAGGTTCCTTGGAAATATCACTCAGAACCCAGAATGGGATAAGAGAACCATGTATATGAAAGTATTCAGTAGAAAACTTCAAGCTCAAGTTACACATGAATAGATTGGAGGTTACCGAGTCACGAGATGAATAGATCGGCGGTACACCGAGTCATTACAGCTGTATATGGTTATCTGTTATATGAATTATTGCTATGATATGTGTGTTCTAAATTATGTATTTAGAATAGAGAACATTAATCGTGTAAAAACAAAAAAAAATGTTTCTAAAGGTATTAAATGGGAATGTTACAAGATCACAGTTATACGGATTCAATCCCTTGTATTAGCTTTTCAACACACTCACTTAATCAAAAAATAATTCCATGGACATTTACATATAATAAGACCTTCCACAAGACTTCCACAACTCATTGTTCACTTGCAATTATAGTCCATTCAAGGTTCCATCATGTAATGACATTAGCAACAAAGGGGAACTCTTTAAGCCTTGAACAATATGATAATCTACTAGCTCGTGGTTCAACACACCATAATCAACACAGTTCATAACTCACATACTCTAATTCATGTTAAGATGCCTTAACCATTACAAAGTAAGTAATGGAAAAGAATCATCAACATTCAATACACTAGCATTATGTGCTCAATGCTAAGCTTAATATCATTTGGCATTCATTTCAAGGACAAGAATACACTTCTGAGATCAATAACCACTTACTTACACAATGGAAAACACAAAAAACATGCAAGAAGCTATTCACAAGCTGAGTTACACAACATTCACGCAAGAAGCTACCAAAACCTAAGTTTTTCTCATTTACTACCTTCTTAAAAATTTACATGAGATTCATACCTAGATAGAATGGTTATATTTTTGTTTCATTGTTTCTCTTATAGTATTTTCATGCCTCTTACTCAGGATTATTCCATATTTGATCAGTTACAAGCATGTTCATAATGATATTCTTACTAAGGGAGTTACTTTTACCTAAAACACCTCAATTGTATCATGACTTATCCTTTTTCATGGCATGTGACCCTAACAAGGAACTAATTACATCACATTTATCTCATTCCACCCTTTTTACATATTTTCCAAGCTTTAAGAGTATTTAAAATGACTTCAATAAGCCAAAAGAACATATATATTCAAATAGTGCAAAAATGGAGGGAATGCTCCATTTGAAATTTGAAAGGTCTATAACTAAACTAACCACCCACATTGACACCTAATGACCTATACCATACTGCTATCACACTTGACACACTAGACTAATGTGCTTATGACTTATTTATAGGATGTTCTTGCATCAATTCCCAATAAAAACACAAGGGCTAACAAAGATAAGAGTAGGTCGGGTCGGTTAAGTCAACTATTTTGATATCTCAAAGAATGGTTCTAGTGATCCTTCAATACTCCACAATTCAACAAAATCAAATAAGTGCAAAGGATCTATTAGATTGGTCATTTGAGGAACACAAATAACAATTTATCTATTCCACAGATGCTCTGATTCACAAACCAAGCCACTAAACAAAGAGAAGGTAAAGTTAGTGTTTAAATGCCCAGATGGAACTTTTCCATAGTTTCTCTAGTTCTTCAGATTACCACCTAGACTGATTATTTTTCCAGTTTTCACATGAACACTCAAAATTTCATGAAGAAGAGATTGTAATTAAGGTTTCAAACTTGATAGTTTGTAAATTAATTTTTGAATATTGTATTTATGCCAAATTTATTATATTTTTGACTAAAAATATGCAAACTAAAGTTTAGGTGAGTTAGAGTAAGAAGTAGTAAAAATAATTACTTTGAACCTATGTGCATAATAAAGGCTAAAATGTATTTGTAAATGGACTTCTTCCCATATCTATCTCTCTATCTCTATTTGATTTATGCTTCTGAACCTTATCTATATATCTTTACTAGAGAACAATGGATATAACATTTTACACACTATTATTCTCCTTCATATGAGAATATAATGATTTTCTCATTGCTACATTTATGCTCTCCAGTTGTAAATTCTATATTCTATTTATGATTGGATGATATCATTGATGTAGTTTTTCCTTTATGGTGTTTTCGATCATCTGATATTTGGAATCTGTGCTAGTTTTTAAGGTACATGGACTTTGGGCCATATTCGTGCATTCAAGAGGTGATTAAGACTGTATGCTTTATAGATTTGCATTAATCATTCTATTCTACTCTTCCTACGAGATAGAGATTTCATGTTCGATATCTATATTTGTGACATCTCAGTAGTTATCTGATTTTATTATGCTATAGATTTCTCATCTTTCCCATTTTTTGTCTCTTTCTTTCACTTTCCAATTTTTATGCCCTTTTGTGATTTCCAATTAAAAACACCAAAAATATGAAAAACCCCATCATACGAGGTAACTATCCCTCTCAAATACATAGGAATGTTACTTTGTTGATGGGTGATATTCCTTAACTGTTTCTAATTTTATAGTTCTTCCATTAGGCGAATCAAGAATATACACTACCATAAAATCTAGCTAAAATTTGGCGACTCCACTGGGGAAATTTTTTTTGTCATGTTTGTTTCTCATATCAAGGAACCTTCCCTGGAATGGAGTCTGGTAGCAAAAAATGCTATCAAAAAATGAAAAACAGTTATCAACACTCAATGTTAACAAGTGAAATTAACAATGATGGGGAAGAGGAAGGAGATCTATCCTTTTATAACTTCCAAGCACCATAGAATCCTGATAAGTTTAATTTTTGTGAAATTTCTATGAAGGTATGGATTAAAAACACTAACAAGGATATCTTCAATTTTTTCTAAAATTATGAACCATAATAAAAAAAAGAAGCATGGTTCCCAGAATTTTCTAATATGCCAAAAAGGGAGGTCATTAATGTAGCTAAATCAACAATAGAAATGGACAACAAATTGCACACATGTGAAGATTCAAAATATCTTGAAGAAACATACTTGGATCATTTCAAGACACTCTGTAATGAGGAAGAGAAGAATCATGTACCAAAAAAAGTTCTTGATGATTCTATGCAATACAAAATTCCAGGATGATATCTCAACTTCATTGTTAAGAAGCAAAAATGGATAAGTATTAGCCATGTGTAGAGGTTGAAGACCACGTGCAGGAGGGTAGGCACAAGTAGTAAAGAGATATGCAAAGAAAAGAAGGAATGCACAGAAGTACTTGTGCAATAATATGAGATAAAGGCACGACAATGCATGAAGGTGCGTGCAATAAAGAGAAGGATTTAGCACACAAGGGGTTTTCACATGCACAAGGGTTTCAAGACTTAGCCAATTTCCAGGAAAAGGCTAAAAATAGGAAAAATCAGAAGTTGGTGTAGCATCCAAAAATAGATTAAAAAATCAACCACAAATGTAAGGCACATGTAATAAATGCATATATTTATAGGATTGAAGAATGGTTTAGGCCAAGCTATTTATAGCTCAATCTAGAGTTAAAGTATATTTTTATTAGGCATGTAACCTATAATTAGGATACCTATTGTTATAATGAAAGAATGTAAGAAATGAAGGGAAATTCCCCACCGTATATAAATAAGTGTTGCACTCTTTGTAAAGGCATGATTCAGAGGATGCAAGATGTAATTATTATGAATGCATGCATGGATGTAATTAGTATGTTTACGTAATGAACTATGTTTATGATGGAAAAATGTGTATGGATTGCAAATATTAGTAGATATGAATATAGTGTAATGGGAATTAAAATATTATTGATAATTTTCTATGTTGAGTAATTTCCTTATTATATGTGTTTCCATTTCTATATTGGGTTTTTATCTTCATTCATGTTATGATGACTATGTATGCAAACCACATCCTGATAATTAACTAAAGAGGAACCTAGTGGTTGTGTGTGCTTCAGGTGATAATTCATACCTTTATCTGGATGAAGTTCCAACATGCCCAATTAAGCACTATAAATAAAAATACTAGATTTTGTTTCCGTTTTCAGGACCTCTTTTCATTTCTTCTCATCTGGATGTGGCATGCAAATGGCATTCCTATTATTTGTGGAGAATGTTCAGTGATGGGTGGATGATAACTAGGAAAAAAAATTCAATAATACAACACCAAATGAGATTTTAATGCACGTAAATGGGTGGAAGATAATTTATATGATTCTTTGTATGATACATTCTTCATTTTATGCCCAATAGATTTTTTCAAGTGGTTATCAACATACATGTATAATAAGGGTGTATGGCTGGGTAAAGAAGCAAGTGTGGAGCTAGGATAAGTACTAAGCACTATCTAATTTAGATTCATCATAGAAAAGAGTTGTAGATCACTGGTGGGAAGGTGTGTTGTGTAAGTATACCTTAGAGTATGTGATTTTGACATACTCATGTTAGGAAGAAGTATACTTTTGGTTTCTGCACGAACACAAAGGATCCTATTTACGCATGTTACCATTGAATATAGAATTATTGATGATTGAGTTGGGGATAGGAAAATTACCTATGGCAGGTTGAAACTCTATTACACATAGGGGAAGGAAGTAGTTTTGGGAAGGATGGTGTTGGTCCAAGCGGGAAAGAGAAGAAAGAATGTGTAGGTATAAATATGTTTGAGAGAGGGTAGTTGAAGAGGCACTGATACTAAGAGGAATGATGTTGGGAGGAAGTGATGAGAATCCTGCAGAAGGTGAGGAACCTGAGGATCATGTCTTTCCATTATTTGGGAATCACTATAGAAGGACCCCTTCAACATCTAATGAGAGTGAGTCTCAAGATTGAATGAGAACTGTTGGTATGCATCTTACCCATCTTGGATTCCTAGCCAATGTGCATGGTGCTTAGAACCTAGAACTTTTTGTATAATATCATCATAGTGATAATGAGTAAGAAGATAGTCAAGGACTACCACATCGGGTTAGATATACAAGTAGGTACGTGTTAGTATCAAAACAAGAGGAGCAAAATATTAAGGAAGCTCATATGGAAATGCAACAATCTCTTATGTTTGGATAGACCCTTTTTGGAAGTAATCCAGTAGGTGTAACTTCAAGAAAAAACATTCATGTGCTACCCATTGAAGTTAATCCTATACGTGGAGTAGAGGGAAAAATAGTTAGTTTGCAGCTCAACACTATGGCGGGAATGCAAGGTAGTACTTCTATAGGTCCCTAGGTTGTTGTTTCATCAGCTTCTTAGCAAATTAATGAAATGGGTAAAGGTAGTAGGCCAAGGAGGAATACATATTTGTAATGTCTTTTGAAGTTTGTACACGCGTTCTGATTTCATGATCCAAGTTGATTGTGAGAGCTCCCTTTTGGCTAGGAGGAACTAACTATAAATGAAAAACAATACCACCAAATAGATTTAAATAAAAAAATGAGTGGGTTACCTAGCAGAAGCTAGATCTGGGAAGCGTGATGCTTTCTGAATAGGCTATCAATCCACTTATATATAAAAATATTAATGCTAGTTAAATCATACATGAAGTAAAGATCCTATTGGAATTGAAACGATTTAGGTATCTTGTACAAAATAATAATAAAGGTCATTCAAAAGGTTGTTTAAGGTTAAAATGGGAGGGTTGACTAGCTGGTGTTGAGTTGCAAGTCTGGTACAGGCTCTAGGTAAGGTCTGGTAAGGATTAGAAATGGTTATGGGCTATTGGGAAGTGGGTATTAGCTCATTGGTCAGAGATATATTGATCCAGACACAGTAACTGGTGTTGGCTAGACGTGACCGATGTTGGTTAGGCATAAGTGACTGACATGCTAGTTGGCTAACCAGCGTTGGTAGGGGAAATTAGTCAAAAAGTTGTTGGAGTTAGTTTTTCTAGACTCCCTATGATTGTACAAATGATTGGAAAATGGTGAGAGTAGGGTCATAAAAGTGATTCTAAAGACTCAGATAGGTGATCAGGAGAGGAAGAAAATGGGTGGAAAGTTCTAGGTATCTGATTAGGTGATGGGTTGATGGAAGGGAGGAAGTATATGGGTGTGGAGAGAGAAATAAACTAGAGAGATGAAGAAACAAATCTACACAAAGAAACTAGAGATTCAGAATGAAGAGATGTTAAATACTTACTGGAAAATAGATTGGAGGACATAAGTGATGAATATGGTGACCAGTAGAAATCTAGAGAGAAGAGTCTATTGTATTCATGTTGCCACAGCAGTTTGAACCTCCATGTGCTTCTCTATTATAAATCTATGATCATGAAGAGAATGATGAAAGGTGACTCGATGTTGGTAGTGCTCTCTGCGTGTCTTCTTTTTCTTGGGTGCTAAAGAAGACTTGAGTGCTCCAAGTCTCTAGAAGAAATGAGATCTTGAATGAAATTGACCAACCTTGGGAAAAGGATTTTGGAAACAGTATTTAACCTAACTGGTGATAGTTAGGTGACCTGTTGTTGGTTGCGATATAACTTGTGCATCGGTCAAGGCGAGAATATCTAGGTTGGCCAAAAATATCCAGATTGTTTCTATTTTTGGCTTGATCTCCAACCTTTCTACCAAGTCTCGAGTTGATAGATCATAGCAAGATAAGTAGGAGTCCTTTTAGGTTTGTTAATAGGAGTTAAGTCTAGGTTTAGACTAAGTCCTAGTTAGTTAGGATAGGTTTAGACTCAGTCTTACATCATTAATGAGGTTTGAGTAGGTCATTGAGTGAGGTGACTAGGTGAGGTTTTTAAGTGAGGATATTAATTAATTTAATTAATATAATTAATTTAATTAACATGTGCGTTATGGGGTATGAATGGATAAGATACAATTAATTTAACTAACGGGGTTTAAAGGGGAGTATGACCCAATTTTGGTGTCTACATTTTGCCCCTTTTTGTTATGTAGCTTATATTTATAAGCGACACTAATGAAAATAGAAAATTGTTGTTCCAGGTGTGAATGGAGGTTAGCTTGCCCCAAGTAGGGCTGAAAGTGAGATCTTCCCCAAGGGCGAGTTAGAAGTGATCCCCCCTCAAACTAGGAGCTGATGAGGTGTTTGACAGAGTCGAGTGAGTAGTTTGATAAATATGTAAGTGATGAAAGTGAAGGTAGGTTGGTTGTAGGTAAGGGTCTGAGGCAATTTGGGTAATGGGTAATGGTCAAATCGGGTAATAAGTAATGGAAATCAAATGCACATGCACACGTATAGACTATGATATGATACCAGGTTGAAGAGCTTGCAAAACTCTACATCATCTAAGGTCGATAGGTTTATTCAACATGAGGTTGAAAAGTGATCCAGGTATCCAGGGTACATGATATGGTTCTAGAAACACATACATTTGGTTTTGTGAAGGACCGTTTAGGTATGATCTGACACACCAAAGGTTTGGTTGGGATAAAAAGCACAACAATAGGAAAGGTAAGGTTATTAGGCTAAACAACACTGGTAACTGCATCGTAGGGTATAACGAGTACACAAGTTCAAAGTTCACAAAAGGTACTTCTAGTCAAGGTATATAGGTAATGGCATAGGTAAGGCCAAGGTATAGGTAAATAAAATGTCCCTAAATGCATTTAAGGAAATATATAGGTAATTTAGGCTTGTGGGTAGGGTGTAATAAGTGTTGGTAAGCTCAAAAGGTATTTGGTAGTAATGCATTTGGGTCAAAATGGGAAAAATGTAGGTGAAATGGTATTAAAAGGTGACTAATGTCAGTTATAAGGTAACTGACATCGGATTGGTATGACCAAAGTTGGTCATGTCAATTTAGGGTTAAAAAATAAAACTGTGTGTGTTACAAATTCATTTTAACTTGTTGTCATTTGTGAAAATGACAGATAGGTTGTGCTTCCATGGAAAGTGACTTAGAGAAGTGTTAAGGTGAGTTGGCAAGTTACAAGTACAGGATTTGGTGTTGGAAGTTGAGTCCACTAGATCAATTCGATTGGTTCGATTCATTTGGAGATGAGTACTTGATTTGGACCAAACGTGCCACCGAGGAGATGAAGCTTAGATGAGGTTGGAGGAAATTTGAATTATTCATTTAAGGTACAAGAACCAACATAAGGTAGTGATGGGGATGGAGTATATGTAGCCACCTTATAAGTGTAGGTAGCAGGTTTTCACGGTCAATTTTCCACTGCACAGGCACTAGTTGCGGCATTACAAGCCCGGGTTGAATCACAAGGACCTAAGCAAGGATTATCAGGATAGGGCACATATGTTGTATTCAGATCTATGGCACCACCCTAGACGGTGACTATGGAGAGGTTTAGGGATGACCTGAATGAGGTTTGGTACTATCAGGATCACCTAACAATTATCGGGATATATATCCCTTCTTATGTTGAGTACAGAGCCTAGTAGCCTATGAGTAAGAGGACGAGATCCCACACTCGTAGTTCAGAGAGCACATGGGGCTAGTGAGAACAGATACAGGGGTAGCGTGAGGCTACTAGTTCACATAGGCCAAACCCAACTAAGGGCCAGGTGGAGATTAGACCAAGACCCATGGAGGATGAAGATATGTTGGCAGGGTGGCAGATAGGTAGAGAGGATAAGATAGGTGAGAATGGCCTGGAGGATATGAGGTGGGTGACGATTTGCCATTTGGTATGATTATTGTTTTTTATATTTTGATATATATATCGGCATACATGCCAAAGATATTGAGGTTGTATATGAGATTTTTTTGATTTTGATTTTTATACCAGCCTACATGTTGAATAGAGTGAGGTTGTATCTGAGTGATTTGAGGTACTTGTATGTATTTATATCTTTTTATATGTGTAGTGATACACAAACTTTTTCCATTTATATATATATATATATATATAATGATATTTATTGCATGGATGATGTACCTATGTTTTAATTTCCATTATTATTGTGTATTGATGGAAACTAGGTGAATTAGGCATGAGTGAGTTGAGTTTAGGTCACTTAGGCATGGTTGAATTTAGGTCATTTAGGCATGGTTGAGTTTAGGCATGTTGAGGTCTAGGTTATTTAGGTATGATTGAGTTAGGTCAGTTAGGCATGATGGAGTTTTAGGTTGGTTAGGCATGGTGGAGTTTTAGGTCAGTTAGGCATGATCTGGTCATGTTGTTGGGTTCAATTTAATTTCCATGTTATTGGTAGTATGGAAAATAAATGATGATGTATATTTTTGTTATGGTTTAAACTTCCAAATATTTGATATCATGGAATGGTGAACTAATTGATGTATGATGTATGTATTTTTGTATTAGTTTCCAAGTGTTGTAAAAAATGGAAACTAACTAAGGTAGAATGTGCATATGAAAATGGGGTAAAATGGGTGAGTGTAAGGAGTGGCTGAGCTAACCTCCAAAGGCCCCCATGCCCTCGAAGTGTTTCCTACATGTCCCCATCAAAAAGGGGCCTCGGGCCGATGTAGTTCTCCCGTAAGCTAGGGGAGAATATGATGAGGATAGATGAATGGGTCAGTAGCATTTAGGCATGTTTTGAGTCTAGGTCATTTAGGCATGGTTGAGTTTAGCTTATTTTAGGCATGTTTGAGTTTAGGTGATTTTAGGCATGGTTGAGTTTAGGTCAATTAGGCATGGTGATGTTTAGGTGATTTTAGGCATGATTGAGTTTATATGATTTTAGGCATGGTGATGTTTAGGTGATTTTAGGCATGGTTGAGTTTAGGTGATTTTAGGCATGGTTGAGTTTAGATGATTTTAGGAATGGTTGAGTTTAGGTCAATTGGGCACGGTGATGTTTAGCTGATTTTATGTATAGTTGAGTTTAGATGGGTTAGGCATGGTGATGTTTAGGTGATTTTAGACATGGTTGAGTTTAGGGAAATCAGGCATGGCAATGTTTAGGTCATTTCGACATGATGGAGTCTAGGCGAGTTAGGCATGGTGATGTTTTAATCAGTTAGGCATGATGATGTTGGTGAAAGAGTAATTTTTAAAATGTAGGCATCGATGGTCTAATCCTGTATAGGAGAATCAACAAGTAATGGAGAAGGTGAATAGTAAGAGGTGACAAAAAGAACCACCTATTTAATAAGAACCATAACAAGTTTATCATACCTAAGATGGGCTTATGAACATAATATCCTAAAGGTGTTGCATGATTGACTTATTCTAAGGGTGAATAAAGTCACATGATCACAAAATGTCATAGTTGCAGTATGTGCCTTGAGCGGGTAGGAAATTAGGTTAAAAAGGTGATGAGGTGAAAATATTCCGGTTTTAGTGTAACCTAGTGTGAGACAGCATGCCTACTGGGCAAAAGACCTAAGATCAAAATAGGAAAGTCCATGATGAATTTTTTTTTATTTTCTTGTTTTTGCTTTTATTTTGATAGACTAATCATTTCGGGAAGTCTATGTGGGATGAGTATATTATCTCCTTGAGGTATTTGTGAAGCTAATCGATGTGGGAAGCTTCTGAATATATTATTATCATTTTTTTGCAAGAATAGTCTTCTTTTGATGCGCTAGATTTATATAGTTGTCCTTCGAGGAAGAAGTCTATTTATAGTAATGAGATACAGAGAATAGATGTCCTTTTGAGGGAATTATCCTTTTTCTAGAAGTTTTACTCAAGGAGTTGAATCCCATTTTACTTTTGAAATTATTTTGATTTTAGTACTTTTAGGTCATGGACAAGGCTATAGAGAAAAATAGGCTCTTGTGTTGCAGAAAAAACCATAGCACACAGAGGTTAACTATGCAAGAGAGGGTTTAAGTGATGAATGACCATGGGATTCCATCTTGATAAAATATGAAAACTATCCATGAGAATCACGCTCATGAGTAGAGCTGTGGTACTCATTTTGAAGATAAGGCTTAAAAAATGATGGGTAATCACATGATTCTTGTTTAGTCATTGATCCTTAAAATAGGTAAGATAGAAGGTGAATGGTGTGTCAAGGGACAAGTGTTTAAGTATGACATAAGGTGATATAGAACTTGATTCAACAATATAATGGTCACGTATGTAAGGCATTGAGGGGCTCAGGTTTGGGTTTACCTTTGAGTGAAGACAAACGATAAACACTTAATCCATAGGTATGAGTAATGATATAGGGTCCAAGCCAATTAGGAGCAAATTTTACTGTTTACTTTTTTCCTCTTTTGTCACATGTTGATTTTCTTTCAAGACTAGGTCACCAACTATTGGGCCCCTAAAATATCGACTAAGTATGCCAAGGCGCATAGGTGCACCAGTCTTAGGTTGAAGTATGGGTGCGCAAGGAGAAAGTGTGCGAGGCATAGTGGAAGAAGGGCGCGCATGAAAAAGCATGTGGGTAGAGCCCAAGTTTCCAGAATTATCCATTTTTGGCATGAGAAGTAGGATCCAACCACATATGTAAAGTGAATAATGTTAGTCTGACAGCATGGGGCCCACAGAAGGAATATATGTAGCAATAGAGGCGCACGTGGGAGACCATCATGTCAAAACATGCAGAGCCCATGCTAAGGAGAAAGCGCATCTAGGGGACCATCATAGAAATATGTTCAAAGCCCATACCTGAAGGAACATGTTCCCATGAAAAGCCCATACAGATGCTTGGCAGTGGATCTGAGGCTGCAAATGGAGGAAATGGCAGTTGGGGATGCCTATATATACGGGCGCCAGTAGAAGGGAGAGAAGTGGCGAATGGATGGTAGAAGGACAAAGCTAGATAGAGATGAAGATATAGAGATCATATGCTGTATTAATGTATTATGGGGCTGGGTTGTATAAGTTCCTTTCATGAGTGTAAGACATGATCCCTGGTATGATGTATGAATTCAGTCTGATCAAGCTGTGGTAATCTAAATGAGTCCCTTGATTGTAATGAGTATGAATGTAATGAGGTTACAAATATAAATGAGCATGAGCATAGTTGTTTCATATCTGTATTGTTCATTTCTATCATGGAAGATATGAATTAGATGTAAACTCTTATGTATTTTCCTTATGTTATAAGTTATCTATTATCTGTAAATACTGTCTGGGATGAATACGTTTGTCTAGAGACCACTCTGAGTCCTATGATGAATGCATGTTTCACTGCCACCATTACTCATTAAGTTATTGATCTAGATGGTGCTTTCCCACTCAACTCACATAAAATAGAGACTTGGTACCCATGCGCACCTCGAGTGAGCACCCAGTTCTCACTAGGTGATAGGCCAGTGTGCATGGGATTCCCTTGTTCTTTTGGTGGGTGTAAAAATGACTACATCTTGGTTTCGTTGTCGGGACCTCTTTTAAAAGTTGTAGTGGGAAACTACATGCATCTGATCTGTGTAATGAGTGATGAAATAATGGTTAACTTTTGAGAGTGTTGAATCATGGTTTGAGAGCACGGATGATGAGTTTTCTCAAATATTTAGCACTGGGATTGAGTTTGATGAAAATAGATGGGTAGAAGATAACCTCTACCATGAGTTATATGAAACATTTTTCTATTGCTTCCCCGTATAAATACATGGATGGATCTCAACATATGCATCCAGACCAAGTTGGTATTATAGATCATGCACATGGACCCAAGAAGAATACCAAAGTATGCAAGATGTAGATCTGACATGGACCCATGCAGTGGATCATTGGTGGAAAGGTGTGTTGGCTAGCTACACTCTGGAGTATGTTATTTCTACATACTGTTTTCCAGAAGTTGCTGAGTTTGAGTTTTTGTGGGATCCCAAAGGATCATTTCTACATGTTATCCCTTTGGTAATGAAGATTTTGATTGTTACCTTGGGTTTAGAGGCATTCCCAATGGTCAGCTAAACCATTCTGAGTGTTGGGAAAGGAAGCGAGGGTGGGGGAAGATGGAAGATTTAACAACAGCAAAGGAAAGGGAGGAGAGACAACTCAAATATGGTGAAGCAGATGAAAGGGAGATTACTAGACAATGTGAGGTTACAGGTGTGATGGATATATGGGGGAAAATGTTGAAGGAAGGATTTGAGGTTCATGCAGAGGACGTGGAACCTAAGAAGTCTGTGCTACCCCATCTTGGAAAGCACGTAAGAGATGCCCCTTCATCTTCTAAGGACAGTTCATCGTTCAAAGAAAGAAGATCCGTTGACACATATCTGAACCTGCCTAGTGACTAGACCCTAAAGCTTGGCTTTCCAGATCAAGGGGAGAATATTGTTAGCTAAATTGATATTAGTGGAAGTGACCAATCTACACCCATGAGATATAATTTCTCATTTGGGACTTCTATGGCTATGCATATTCCCATTTTTGGAGGGATTTTTAGACAAGTAACAAGTGCACCAGCCTTCTCTCTCACGTCGAGGAGTGGCATAGGGTACACTATTGGTAGTGGGACATCATCACTGATCATAGGTGTGTAATTCAGTGGGACTATGGGGACCATTGGCACAATTAACACAGGATCTGGTGGATCTAGTGGATCTGGTGGATCAGAAGGAACATGACTTGGTGGACTTGGTGGATCTGGTGGGTCAAGAGTAATATGACCTAGTGGACCTAGTGGACCTAGTGGGCTAGGAGGTATAAGACCTAGTGGACTTGGTGGGCTAGGAGGTATAGGACCTAGTGGGCCTAGTGGATCTGGTGGTAAAGGAAATTCTTGAGGAAACCAAGGTTCTGGCTTAGGAGGACAAGGACCCCAGCAACCCCCTCAAGTTTTCTTTGAGATGTCATTGCATTTACCAAATTATAGAGGCATTGAAGATGCTACAAAGCATGTTCACAAATGTGAGTTGATATGGCGTGTGAAGGGAATCACTAGCCCAGAGAGGAAGGAAAGTCAGTTTACAATGACGTTGCAAGGGCGCGTGCATAGCTGGTATAAAAATTATGACCCTCATCAAACGGTGGTGGATTTTACTACTCTAAAGAATACCTTCCTAATAGAATTCCACATTCTTGAGTTTGAACAAAAGAGCATCAACGCCCTCAAGGAGATCCAACAAGGAATGGAAGAGAGTGTGTGGGAGTATGACATGTGGTTTAAAACTCTCCTGTCAAATTTTTCATATGACATTCACCCTTCACAGCATGCTCAATGGTTTATCGGGGGGTTGATAACACCTTTCAGAAGACCCCTATCTCACAAAACTTTCACAAACCCGCATGAAGTGTTGGAGTCCGCTCTACATGCGGAAGCTATTGGAAGTGTTGATACTAGAGTTAGCCCATTTTTGGAGGCTCAAATCACTACTATGGCTAAGCCATTAGAGAAGTTGTCTACAAAATTAGTGCATGAGACTCGTAGTGGATTATGGTGTACACATTATGAAGTAGAGGGGCATGTTAAGGATAATTTTCCCTAGAGGATAGTACGTGCCATAGTAGTGGATTGTGATATTTGTCATGGGGAACATGATGCAAGTAAATGCCCCCTACTGCAACGCATGATGCAGAAGAATGTGTCCTGCTATTGTAAAATTTGCACCTCTACAACCCATGATACTAAGGATTGTAGAATCATTGACCAGATCCATGAAGCCATTGATCATGGGGTGTGCCAGACCAGCATTGCCAGTACTTCTAAAGGTGATGACCACCATTATGAGGAGTGCACAGATGAGGGTGTATGCGGAAGAGGATTTCACGGAGGATTCTATGGCTGAGGTAACCATGGAGGAGGAAGAAGTGAGCTCTTGCGTGGAACCTATTTTAATTGTGGGTCTACAGACCACTATAAGCGTGAGTGCCCATGTTTGTTGTAGTGCTCATAGAGCGGGAAGAAGCACAAGTATGAGGAGTGCCCCAAGTTGTTTGAGCATATGAGTCAGCAGCACCGGAAAGACAAGGATGATGTAATGGTTAGCATCAAGAAGGTGGACACCCAATGGATGCCACGAGTAGCACATGACGCATGATTGGAACCTATTTTGGTAACCACAAGAGCAGAGGCAACACGCACAAGGGAGATTCCAAGGAAGAAGAACCTAGTTTCAAGAGAAGAGGTGGTACATGGAAGGTACCCAAACCCTGCCCATCAAAAGGAGGTGTATCAAGACACCATGGACATGATTTGGATTCTACAAGGATAAATCTTGTGTCTGAAGGAGAAATCCAAGAGAGAATAGAAAAGTAGGAGGATCAAGGCTCCAAAAAAATACCTGGATGAGGTCAAGGAGGTATGTAGGATGTTAAGGAAAGAGAATATTATTCCCTTGTTAAGAGCATGGCTAAGAGAGAAGGTACCATGCATGGGAGAAGAGTGTGAGAAGCAAGTCTTACATGTAAACCTTCCTCCTCACAGCCTTGACTATGACAAGGAGATCACATTAAATGTGGTCGTAGATGAATGGCTCCTTAGCAATATCCCCATTGACACAGGTACGGAGGTCAATGTTCTCACTTTAGATGCTTGGCATCAGATGGGAAGGACTGCATTACAACCATATTCAAATGTAATGTATATGTCAAACAAAACAAAGGAATTACCCATAGGTGTCTTAAAGGATTCAGCTATCACCATTTAGGGAGCCAAGTTTACTGGGGACTTTGAAGTACTGGCACTCGCTGAGGTAGAAAATTTCCCAGCACTGCTTGGGCACCCATGGTGTTATAAAAACAATGTAGATATTTGGTTCAATAAGGGGTACATCAGATTTGAAAATGAGGAAGAACGTGTCATCATACCCCTAGCTGGTGGGAAGTCAACACCCTATACTGAACCTTTGGGAGAAGAGGTCCTAGATAGGATATATATGTGCTCAATTAGGGACCTAGAGATAATCCATCCTACCAATGGGGTTATCCAGTTTGAAGAAGCTCAGTCGATGAGTGAAACCATCAATATAGCATGTGCTAATTGGGTGCATGGAACCTATGAGTTGATCGGATGACACTTGAGAGGATCGATGACAAAAATGACAAAGGCACGTACTATCCGGTGCCTAGGAGGAAAGAAGCTACCTAAGTACTCAGGAGGGGCCTTCCCTAAGATCTTTTTATAGAAGATGGAAGGTCATTGGAAGGAGGAAAAGGAGTGAAGAGGGATGCTGAGTTACGTCTTACTAGGAACTACTGCGCGCTGGTGGGCGATGCATCAGGATAACCTTCTAGAGTGGTGCAAGGTGAGAATCACCCTCTCTATCTAGTTTTCTAGAAGCAATGTTCCCACCACCATTAAAGACTACCATGGTAGTGAGTCCACTTCCTTCCACATCCAAGCATGTGAGAGGGTCTAGAGAGAAGGTGCAGAAGCTTTTCCACCATCCCTCTGGATCCACAAAATGTATTTTACACTACAGGGTTGCGTGCACATGGTACATCCACTCTTAAAAATGCCACTAAATAGGGAATTGGCAAGAACTAGTAGATGATTTCATCCAGGCATTTGAGTATCAGAGCCCTAAACCATCGGTGGATAAGGTATTGCAGGAGGTCAAGTGCCTTATGATGGGGGATAGTTGCAAGGTAGAGGATAGGCTTGTGGAACTGCTAGGAGAGCCATGTTCGGGTGGACAATTTTGTGAAGATGAATATGATGAGATACAATTGGAATGTGCATTAGAGAAAGAAAAAGGCAAGATGGTCTATGTCATAGATGGTGAGGATATGGAAATTTTTGAGGTTAACCATTCTCTAGGCTCGCACGAAGTAACAAATAGTGCTGATGAGAAAGCACGTTCCTATTGTAGACACCAAATCTGTGTCTTACGACCCCTTGTGACCCGCATCTCATCTCGCAACTTAACCTCATCACCTAAACCTTACACAATTATTTATTAATTACCTTGTAATTGATAAATCCACATCACCTTACCTGCCACCTCATTTTGCCACCATCATCATGACCTAGCCCTAACCCTAAACTAACCTAATTAAGACCTATGACTTGGTCGAGACTCACATCCATAACTAATGCCTCCTTACTCGCACCCAAAACCGACCTTCTAGCCACTTGACCAAGCCCGCAACTAATCTCTTGGGAGAAAAGCAGGGAAGGTGGGCTGTTTTACTAAAAATAGCCTACTTTTTCCTTACCGATGCCGGTTCCTACTCGACCGCCATCGGTTACGTAACCGCCATCGGTTCCCCTGTAAATGGCTCCCCAAACCAAAAACAAAGGATCGGAATTTCATTTTGGATCAGGGTCGAATGATTTTTGAATCAATAGAGATCATTGGGAGCGAAAAACAGAGTCCAGATCTTCACTTGACCGAGCAGAGACGAGTGAAGAAACCAGAAGCGTTTGCAACAAAGGAGATCAACTTGCATCTTTGTCAAAACCAGTAAGTCACATCTTGCATGTCCTCTGTTATAACATTTCTTATGCTCTTTGAATCACAGCCCTCCTAAATCCATTTCTGAATCCACTACCCAGCATGCATATTACCTCTAACCATCATTCATCTACCTCTCATCACCTTATTTCCGAATACCACCTATATACAGCCTTACAAACAACACAACTACCCCATAAAGCGACCAACCTACAGATCCTATAACCCACCAGTATCGGTTATCAGTAACCGGCATCGGTTATCAGTAACCGGCATTGGTTCCTCTGATCAAAACCAGAAAACCATCCTTTCCCCTACCCAGTTCAATGAAGCAACTTAATTGATATTTTACAGTCTTTTGTGTTAATTTCATATTAGCAGGGAAACTGACCACCTTCGAAAGGAAGTTTTATATTTCCTGGGCCCAAGGTATTTTCCTCATTTATTGTCTAATCAAAATCTTGTGGTCTTGTGTTCTTATTTGCAGGTAGTCCTTCTAAGACAAAAAGGAGTTCTTCGCAATCAGCCTGATCTTTCTCTACGGTACGCGCACACCATCTCGACATTCTACAGGTATTCCTCCTAGCCCCTAACCTTATCTGTTTCTAAAAGGAACAAAACATTCCGAGTGAAACACCTATCATGAGCCTTTAAAGACAAATAAGGTTAATATTGGGTCGGAAGTGAAACCCAAGGAAGCTATCATTGGAGATTATTGGTCAGAGAAGGAATTCTCCAAGATCATTGATCTTCTAAGTGAGTTTGAGGATTTATTCTTGCGCAAGTATCATGAGCTCAAAGGTGTTCACCACTCCTTGGGGGAAATGAGAATTAAGTTGAAGGAAGAAGTGCACCCGGTCAGCAAGAGACCATACCGAATGAATCCTAATCTGTGCATGAAGGTCAAGGAGGAAATAGACAATATGATAGTGTTAAGAATCATTGAAGCAGTGGAGTCGGAGTGGATAATTCTGATGGTGATTAGTATCAAGAAGGATGGGAGGATAAGGATATGTGTTGATTACAGGGATTTGAATGCAGTGTGTATCATTAATCCTTTCCCAACCCCATTTACTAAAGAGATCGTGGAAGGAGTGGAAGGGCGTGAAGTATACTCTTTCATGAATGGGTTCTCAGGCTATCACCAGGTGAGGATTGCAAAGGAAGACTAGAGAAAAACAACTTTTTCCACTAAGTGGGGAAGTTTTACCTATACGGTCAGGTCGTTTGGGTTAAAGAATGTGCACGCTATGTTTTTGCACATTGTAGTGCATGCCTTCCAGGAATTCATCCACAAGTTTCTCCAAGTATACCTTGATGATTGGACCATGTATGGATTGGTCAAGGACCATTGTGAAAACCTACAGTTTATGTTTGAAAGGTTTTGGCAATTGAGGATATCCCTTAACATAAATAAGTGTGTATTTTCCACACCATTTGGAACCCTGTTGGGGCACTTTATATATAAAGAAGTATTGTTGGTAGATCCTGCCAAGATTATAGTAATTATGGGATTATGGGAGCCAACTAGTCAAAGCACAGTTTGCGGATTCCTTAGACACACGGGCTACTACCGAAATTTCATCAGGTTTATGCAAGTATTTTTGCACCTTTAGAAGAATTACTCAGGCATAAAAGTTCCTTTCATTGGGGAGAGGTGCAGTAGAAGGAATTTGACACATTGAAGCATAGGCTTATCACCGTGCCTATATTAAATTTCCCTTCTTAGAACAATCCCTTCCATGTTCATGTGGATGCCTCTAGAATGTCCATTGGAGCAGTTCTTGTACAACCTGGTGAAGGAATTTTTGATCACCACCTATGATTTAGAAGCAGGAAGTTGACAGCAACAGACAAAATTATACTACGACTGAGCATGAGGCATTGTCTATGATCTACGTGCTTCATAAGTTCAGGTAGTATCTGCTGGAAACTCCATTTATCTTCTACACTGACCACATGGCATTAAAATATTTGGTGAACAACCCTGTCCTATAGGGGCGTATATGCTAGTGGGTGTTGTTATTCCAAGAGTTCAAGTTCACCGTGGTTGTCAAACTAGGAAAGATCAATTCTGGACCTGACCATTTGTCTAGGATTGACTCAGGAGAGGAAGCACAGAGCATAGAATATACCATGCCAAATGCATAGTTATTTAGGTTGTGGCACGTGCCATCAGAATTGGAGGATATTTTTGTGTTCCTTAAGATGGGTAAGGTGCTAGAAAGAATGAAGACACTAGAGAGAAAGCAACTAGCCATACGCGCTGCACCCTACATGTTGATCAGTGGGGACCTACAAGAACTAGGACGTGATGAGTTTTTACGCAGGTGTTTGCTAGAACATGAGCACCTTGCCATCATAGAGGAAGCACATGGATGAAGTGCAGGAGGGCATTATGCAAGAAAAGCCACCGTGCGTAAGATATTGATGGCAGGATTATGGTGGGAGATCATGTATCAAGATTGCAAGGAGTATTGCAAAGTATGTGACCATTGTTAGTGCACTGGAAAGCCTGGATGGATGGATGAAATGCCTTTATGCCCTATCCCTAGTGTTTAACCTTTTGAAAAGTGGGCAATAGAATTTTTAGGCCCTATTACACAAGCACCGCACAGGACGAGATTGCATTATGTGATCACCTTCATAGACTATTTGACAAGGTGGGCAGAAGCAACCCCAACTAAGGACTGTACAATATCTACAATAGAAAGATTCATGTGGGAGAATATCATCACATGGTATAGATGCCCATTGAGTCTCACCAGCAATAGGGGGACACATTTCTTGAATGAGACCGTGAGGATCCTATTGGAAGAATTCATGGTGGCTCATCACAAGAATACTCCCTATCATCCTCAGGAAAATGGAACCGTTGAAGCCTTTAACAAAATACTTAGTCACACATTGACTAAGATATGTGATGTTAGGAGACAGGATTGGGATGAAAAGGTATCAGCTGTATTGTGGGCATATAGGATAACTTATAAGAGGATAAATAAAGCCACACCATTTTAAATGGTGTTTGGCATGGAAGTTATCCTGCTGGTTGAATTCATGTTACCTTCTTTATGTATAGTGCATGCAGGAGGGCTAGATGATGAGCAAGTGTTGGAGGAAAGAATGTATGAATTGATGAAGCTGGATGAGAGATGATCACTTGCTAGATGGATCCAAACCATAGAAAAAACAAAGTAGAAAGCATGGCATGATCGCCATATAAAGAACAAGAATTTTGAGGTTGGGCAGATGGTCTTACTATATGATTCTAAGTTTTTACACCATCTTGGGAAGTTGAAAGTGCATTGGTTTGGTCCTTACACCATCTCGTACATCCTTGATTTGGGTGCATGCCAGCTACAAGTGCTAGATGGGACGTGGTTACCAAGACACTTCAATGGCAGTATGTTGAAGCCCTATTATAAATAAGTATTTGTGGTGTTTTGTTAATAAGATAGTATTGCCAGTTAGCATAGGATTTTCTCTTGAGTACTTTTCCTTTCATTTCTCATTGATGGTTTGTGTTACACCTTGGGCACTGATAATCTCATTACTTTCTAAGTGAAGGTGTACATGCGCAGAGGACCACACGTCAGTTTAAGTGTGGGGTGGAGTAAGGTGGAAGAAATTGAAGTATGAAGCACCAGGAAGGATTGGATTGCAGAGCTCGGTTGAATGACCCTATGAATAAATTTCATGGAGAAAAGGTGAAAAATAACTGTGGGTTTCAGGAAGAGGCCACATTTTGGAACCATGTACAAAGGAAGAAGAAACACATGAATAACACAAGGTAGGCAAAAGTAAAAATCAAGACAAAAGAAGTGCCGCGCACGCAAGAGTCTCATGTCTAGATGATTTGGTTATGTGCCATAAGGTTGAAAAAAGATCTGCATAAGGTTGGGCACATGAATGAAAGTGTGAAAGGAGGGTTATGTTCTAGAAGGTAGGAAAATGGTTTGTGCAAGGTTGGGCGCGTAAGTCAAGGCACGAAGGTTAGGTGTGTGAGTTAAGGCACAAAAGTTAGGCTTTTTGAAAAAGATGCATTAAGTGTTAGTGTATGGTGGTAGGTAAGGTAGAATTTAATGTTATGAAGTAGAAAAATATATAAGTAAAGGCTCGAGGCACTTTCATTTTCACTTTACAAATAAAGAGAGAAGTGATTTTACATCTGTTGCAAACTAGGGTTTCCAAAAATTGATCTGTGTGAAGAAAGATCTAAGAGGTTGAAGCGTGAGCAGCTAGTTTGGATTTGTAAACCAGAAGGAAGGTATTTCATGGGAGTGAGAAGGGTTGTGAGAAGGCACTGTCTTGTAAAGGTATTATCCCAACTAGGGTTTGATAAACTAGGGCACATGTTTAAGAGGTTTTCCTCACAGATTTGAGATCTGAGGCTGGAAGAAGTGGAAGAGCAGAATAACAAGGAGTGATTGAAGTGATAAGAGGACCTTGAAAATGGCACCCAAGAAAGGAAAGGGCAACGCCAAGGCCAAGAAGCAAGAGCCTGATGTAAGTACAAATGAAGAGTGGTATGCAGAAATGCAGTACCCAGATGGGGTAATGATGGGTAAGGAGTGGGAGTCCCACCTGAGAAACATGTCTATAAATGACTATAACCATAAAAAAAACATGATAGAGAAGGAGATGGTACTAGATTTAGTGCACCCCACAAATAAATGGACACCAAAGGAGGCAGGGTTGTTGCAACTCTATGAGTTGCCCTATTTTGGAAATCCAAAGAACCTATATCAATAGTTGATGGCACGCGTGCATGAAGACTACTTCCATTTTGTAGGGCACAAGATGTGCATTAATCCTCAACGCATTTCAAAATTCACAGGCCTCATATGTGAAGGAGACAGTTTTGAGGATGACCTAGGTGACAAAGAGGAAATTCAGGAAACCATCACCGCATATGCTTGCAAAAAGGGGTCAAGGTACTACAATATCTCAGACATCAAGGACCCAGTAATGAAGATGGACACACATCTGGTAAAAATTCTAAATGGCCAGGAGAGATGGACTCAAGTCAATAAACCATGGTTACATGTTTGCAGGAAGATTGCAAAGGGCACCATCTATAACCTGTTTGCATACATTGAGGAGGAAACTGTTAGTTGCACAAAGGAAGGTGACAGAATCCTCTTCAGAAACATCTTGTTAACCACTATATTTTTAGAGAGTGGAGTACCTGATGCATTAGACAAGTTTGTATGGGAGTACCTTGCTAAGGACCCTTCACCCACAAAGAGATTTGAGAAGTATGCCTGCGACATAATGACAACTCCCCATAAGGCACACCTAGAGAAGTGGTATACGCTCCTGAGGAACACATTCAGGGAAGAATGGAGGTAACCAAAAAACAGCCAGTGGTCACCAAAGAAGAATATGAATTTGTAGTGTACCAGCATTTTTTCTTGGGCAGAATCAAGCTAATAGATGAGTCATGGAGCCCATGGTGCAAGCTCCCCTTCTCTTTCACGTCTCATTACTTCCAAGCGGGAGTAAAAAAGTTCAAAGAATCCAAGAAGTTTAAGCTATAATTTTTTAGTCTAGACTAGGACCACAGAGATTTGTGCAAAGGGTTGAACTACTTCGACGGTAAGTGTGCATACATGGAAAGATATGTGTTGCATGAAGTGCAAATGATAAGGCCAATGACGTTGCCCATTGTAGGAGGATCCGCAACGTGCATATACCTCCGTATAAGGCTGAAGTTTGAGAAGGGTGCATACCTAGAGAGTGACGTCTCCATACCTCAAGATCCCATGGGTAGGAAGAATCTCACACCCAAGAGGAGGGGAAGAGGAGAAGAAGCACCAAGTGTACAGACTGCTCAGACAGTAAGTAAGCTGACGACAAGCACCAAGCCTAGCACATATATGTGTAAGAAGAAATCCCTGGAAAAAGAGAAGACATTAGAGCAAGAGGCATCAAAGAAACCCCTCACTAAGGAAAATTCACTAGAGGAAGAAGAGAAGGCTGAATCCCTTGTCAAGGTGTCACCTCTCAGGAAAAAGTAGAGGATATAAGAGGAAGCTAACTCAGAGGATACTGACACCTTGGAGAAACACATGGGTGGAAAAGAGGACAAAATTAAATAAGATGACAGTGTGGAGGATGAGCTTGAAGGAGAGCAAGAGAAACCTATCTTCAGCGTGTATGATTTGGGAGAAGAGAGTGGAGAAGAGAAACAAGAGTTCATGTTCACGTGGCGCAAGAGCACCCAGGGTGAGGAAGGCACCTAGGACATGGGAAGGAGTGAGGAGGTTAGTATGGGGAAGCAAGAACCCATAAGCTTTATGAAGGAGAAAATAATTGAGGTAGCAGAGAGAGAGGCAATGAAAATACTCGAGGCCTTAGTAGAGCAAGAATTGGAGTGTAACGCTGACATAGTACTGGAGGAAGGTAATGAGGAAAACATTGAGAAGGAACAAGACAGTATGGGAGAAGGTCCCAAGGTCCTAGTCTAACATTGATTTTTCTCAAAGGTGCATGCTCGGATAGAAGGACCCTTGATACAGGACAAGGACAAGTAACAGGCTATGTTTGTGACCCAAAGAAGGTGCTACGCGCATGCTTCCAGAGCACTATACCCATAGAAAGGATTTTAACCATGGGGTCATTTGAAAAGAAGGGCGCATACCCCAAGACAAATAAGATGCTCTCTTGGGTGTTTAAGTCCCATATTGATGAGCCAGACTTCAAAGTTTGCAAAGAGGCAATCATATCAGTACCAAAGTCTAAGGAAGCCAATCCCTTGGTAAATGCCTAGGAACTCTCGGATGAGCAGCTCCGTAATGCACTCAAGAAGGTCGCAGTAGAGACTGAGGAAGGGATCTTTGCACAAAATGACAGAATAAGGGTGCTTAAAGAAAGGCTAGAAAAGAAAGAAGAGGAGCTAGCTGAGAAGGCCAAGAGCTTGAAGCAAGAGGAGTTGATCAGCATGCATTTGAATCAAGATCTAAAGGATGAAAAAGAGAAGGTTCAAGAAGTATACAAGAAGGTGGAGTCTATCAAGAGTGCCATCATATTAAAGCACCCAGACCTAGCGCCACCCACATAGAAGTACACATCCACTCTGGAATGCTTAGAAGATCTGACACGCATCCTCACCATGGAGAGGCAACCTTTGGACCTGGAGTCTGTGGAAGAAGTGGCTGTGCACTTCGAGAAAGAAGACAAGTTGAAAGTGGTGGCACTCATTACTGAGTACAACAAGGTGCTTATGGATATTAATATTGATGCCCAATCTTCTGAGGCTTCATATGATAATTACGTAGATAGGGATAGGGTAGCAATCACCTTGGTCGCCACACACGAAGTAGAGCTAAAGGACTTCCAGGATAAAAACAAAGGAAATAGGGTGGAATGGGATAGAGTTTTGGCTGAGGTTAAAAGAAATTATGATTCCATTGAAACCTTAAGGGGTTCGATCAAGAGTCGGCTGAAGGAGCTGTACCCTCAAATCACCAGGAGGATGGACACACTTGAAGACTTGGAAAAGAGTTGGAGAGAATTGTTGACACTTTGGGTGCCCAGGGAGCTGGACTAAGTTTCGATGAGGTGAGCACCCTAGTTGGAGACCTCTATCAAAAAGCTCATGGTGAGGTCAACATATGGAACAAATTAGAGGCTGACTTGCTGAGGGATTTTCCTAGCTTGCTGAGTTGATGCCCCCCATTCTTTCTTCTTTTCCCTAATATTCCATTCCTTTATTCTTTTTGCAAAAATTTTGACTACATCTTGTTCCACTTATCCAATGAATTTTTTTTTTGTAGATAGAGAACAGGTGTAGTGTGGGGTGATGCTGGGCCCCTAAAAGATCAGCTAAATACACCAAGGTGTGTAGGCATGCGAGTATCAGATTCAAGGATGGACGCGCAAGGAGAAAGCGTGCAAGTCATAGTGGAAGAAGGGCGTGCATGACAAAGCACCCGAGAAGATCCTAGGTTGTGGGAATTATCCATTTTTAGCATGAGAAGCAGGACCCAACCACACATGTGAAGTGAATAATGTCATTCTGATAGCATGGGGCTCACAGAAGGAATATGCATAGCGATAGAGCCACACATGGGAGACCATCATGTCAGAACACAGAGTCCATGCTGAGGAGAAGGTGCATCTAGGGGACCATCATAGCAGACTGTGCAGAGCCCATACCTAAAGGAACATGTTCCCATGGAAAGCCCATACGGATGCTTGGCAGCGGATCTGAGGCCGTAGATGAAGGCATTAGCAGTTGGGTATGCCTATATATATGTGGGCATTCACAGAAGGGAGAGAAGTGGCGAACGGATGGTAGAAGGACATAGCTAGATAGAGATGGAGATATAGAGATCATATGCTGTATTAATTTATTAAGGGGATGGGTTTTATAAGTTCCTTACATGAGTTTAAGACATGATCCCTGGTATGATGTATGAGTTCGGTCTGATTAGGCTGTGGTAATCTGAATGAGTCCCTTGATTGTAATGAGTATGAATGTAATGAGGTTACAAATATAAATGAGTATGAGCATAGTTGTTTCATATCAATATTGTTCCATTTATGTCATGGAAGCTATGAAATAGATATAATCTCTTATTTATTTTCCTCATGTTACTGTTATCAGTTATTTGCATGTACTGTTTGGAATGAATGCATTTTTCTAGAGACCATTCTGAGTCCTATGATGAATGTATGTCTCGTTGCCACCATTACTCATTAAGTTATCGATCTAAATGGTGCTTTCCCACTTAACTCCCATAAAAGAGAGGGTCGGTACCCGCGCATGCCTTGGGTGAGCACTCAGTTCCCACTGGGTGATAGGCTGGTGTGCATGGGATTCCCTTATTCTTCTGGTGGGTGTAAATATGAATACACTGACCTAGAAGGTTTTTTCATTGACACGTTTATCGTAGGAACGTTTGATATGTTTTTGGTAGATTTGGAAATGGTCAAGAGCATTGAGATGACATTCGTCTAATAACTCGAGCTGTGCCAAATGGTCTTGGAGAAAGTCATCATTGTTGAGCATCTCTTTAAGTGAGATATGAAGAGATGGAATTTGTACTTCAAGAGGTAGAACAACCTCTGTACCATATACCAGAGAGAAAGGTGTGGCTCAAGTTGAAGTATGAATACTAGTGCGATAAGACCATAAGGAAAAAGGAATGTGTGTATGCCAATCCTTTCCAGTATCATAAAAAACTTTCATAAGAATTTTTTAAGGTTTTGTTGGTTGATTCAGCTTGGCCTTTTGTTTGGTGGTATTAAGGTGAAGAAAAACTGAGTTGAATGCCGAAGGCATCACCGAGTTTCTACAGGGTTTTTTTTTGAATTTTTTTCCATTATCAGTGATGAGATGATGAGGAACACCAAAGTGACAAATAATGTGATGGTTGATGAATTCACATATTTTCTCGGCCTCTGTAGAAATAATAGGTATGGCTTCCACCCATTTAGTGTAGTATTTAGTAGCGGTAATAATCCATTGATGGCATTGTGAAGAATGAGGATTGATCTCTCTAAAAAGATCCAAACCCCATTGAGAGAAAGGCCAAAGGTCTCGTGCAACCTGTAAGCCATGGATAGGTATGTAATGAAGATTAACATGTTGTTGGCATTTCACACAACATTTGGCATAGTCAAAATAATCACAGTTTAGGGTTGGCCAATAATATCCCAAGGGAAGGATGCGTTTAGCTACAACTAATCCACTGAAGTGACCTCCATAAATTATGTCATGTACTTCCTCGATGGTGTAGGGAATTTTAGAACTTGTAAGGCATCGTAAGAGGATACCGTAAAAGACAAGTTTATAAGGAATGCCTCCCATGATGAAATAATGAGAGACACCTTTAAGAAAGGTGAATTTTCCATTGCGAGTAAGGTTTGTAGGTAGAATTGAAAGGGAAAGATAATCAACAAAATACTTATACCAAGGTCACATGGGTCAGGTTCAATGGTTCTGAAAAGGTTGACATCTCAAAATAAATAAGAAGGTGATTACAACCTTTTTATTGTGAAAAATATTTTCAAGTCGAAAGGCGAAGCAGGTATCTGATAATCAAAGTAGGCCATGGTAACCATAAATTTTTTAATAGAACATGGGGTAGTTTAAAGTTCATAATAGTCAAAGGTAGTCAAAAGTATGTCAATATGATGTTTATATTTTTTCAGCATTTCATTACGACACTGGTATATACCATTGACTTGATTTATAACCAGTTGAGAATCACCAAAGATATTAATTGATTTAATATCTAAGGTGATGACGGCTTGAAGACCTAATATGAGTGCTTCATATTCAGTGATATTGTTTGTACAATCAAAATCTAGTTTGAAATATGATGACATGGGTTCACTGTCAAGAGGAATGATGATAACGCCTGCACCACCCCCACGCTGACATTTGGAACCATCGAAGAATAAGGTCATCAGGTAAACGGTATCGTCCAAAGAGAGAGTAGCAATGGATTCATATGGGAAATCAAAGTTAGAAGACTGATTTATGGAGAGGGGTGTGTCTACAAGTCGGTCAACAATAGTTTTTCCTTTGACATATTTTTTATGGATGAATTTGATTTCTAAGTCTACAAGAAGCATAAGCCAATGTGCAGCTCATTGATGTTGGTAAGTCTTAGCGTACATGTAATGTAAGGGCTCAATATTGATGATGGGAAATTTTTTGTGGTTGCATAGGTAATTTCGAAGCTTAGTGGCAATAAAAACTAAGGCTAAGCAGATTTTTTCAGCTTGGGTGTATCTGGTTTTGTAGTCCAAAATCATATGACTTATATAATAAATGGATTGCTCCCTGTGTTGCTCGTCATAATGAGTGGGCATGGCACCCAAGGAATGATCAGTAGAAAAAATGTAAAGTAAAATGGTTGGTCCTCCTTAGGAGGAATTAGTGTAGGTGATTCAAGGAGGTATTGTTTTAAGGCCTCAAAGACTTTGTGGCATTCATCATCCCATTTGAAGGAGACATCCTTTTTGAGGAGATAATGAAATGGGTGGTAGTGGTCGGAAAGCTACAAAATGAAACATCGGATAGATTGAAACTTGCCTTATAAAATATAAATTTGGAAAAGGTTAGTAGGTGGAGGCATTCCAAGAATAGCCTTGATTTTAGCGGGATCAACTTCTATGCCATGCAAAGAAATGATAGTGCTAAGGAGCTTACCAGAGAGAACAACAAAAACACACTTCTTAGGCTGAAGGTGAACACAATACTTGATGAGACGGTCAAAGATGACCTTAAGGACTATAAGGTGTATAGCTTGATGTTTTGATTTGGCAAGAAGATCGTCAATGTAATATTCCAATATATGATGCATGATTTCATGAAAGATATAAGTCATAGCCTGCGAATATGTAGAACCAACGTTCTTAAGGCCAAAGGGCATGACTCGATAGTAAAAGGTCCCCCAAGGGGTGATGAAGGTAATTTTTTGTTGATCTTATGGGGTAAGTAATATTTGGTTATAACCCGAGAAACCATCCATGAGTGATAGCATCTCATGTCTGGCGGTAAGATCAACTAGTTGGTCAAAACTAGGTAGAGGAAAGTTGTCTTTGGGGTAAGCTAAGTTAAAGTCATAGAAATCCATACAAATGTAGAGTCCCCTTGTCACTTTTGTGATAGGTAAAATGTTAGAGATCCATTGGGGATAATTAATGGGTAGGATGAAGGAAACTGAAAGAAGGCACTAGATTTTTTCTTTGACAAGAAGGGCAATGCGAGGATGCATTTTCCGCAGCTTCTGTTTTATGATTTTGGCTTCAGGAATAGTTACAATATTGTGGACCACAATGTTTGGATCAATACTAAGCATATCAGTGTAGGACCAAGAAAAATCATTTCTATGATCTTAGAGAAATGAGGTAAAATATTCCTGCTCAGCAGCATCTAAAGATTGGCCTATCTTTAAAATGTACGGGTCATCCTGAGTGTCAATATTGATTTCGATGGTCAACCGATGAATATAAGAATATTCTACACTAATGTAGGTGAGGATAAAATCATCCTCCTGACATTGAAAGATGTTATAAGAAGTTGTATCATCATCGATCATGTCAGGATACCAGAAGGAAAAAGAAGAAGGAGCCTCGCCATCTCATTGATAAGTCAGAGGTCCCAGGGAAATGGTGTTCACAAGAAAAAACTTAGGAGGAATGGATTTTGGATCCATAAACTCCATAGGTGAAGGTGGTGATGTTGGTGAATGAGGTGAAGAAGGATTGTCATCCTCAATGAGTTTGGTACGTGATTTTTTGGAAGATGGTTTGAAAAATCCAATACTACTATGGTATTTTTGTTTACGAGTAGTACCTGGGTGACAACCCTATTTGTAGAACCCAAAGACAAAGCCTTTCCATAGACAGTTGTGGAGGAAATTGTGATAAAAGTGGCGGTTGGTGAGATATTGGAGGTCAGATGAAAATGGTCATGTTTGGGAAGGTGGCTCCGGAAAATAAGTAGAAGTATCAAGTCCCCCATATGTTAAGTTCGTACGAAGGTGGGAAGGACCATAAGGGAAAACCTCACCTATGCAGTGATCATAGTGAGGATGTTGGCACAGGTTTCCATACTCTTGAGGAGTAAGGAATGTGTCGATGTTGTATAGGCAATACTCCCCCAGAGTGAGACATTGAAAAAAACCTTCTAAGGGATCGGTAGTTGGTATATGGGTTTGTGGAATAGATGAATCACCAAGTGATTATGAAGAAGAAGCACTGGGTGGTTGAGAAGTCGATGGGTTAGTGGATGGGTCGGTTGCAGAGGCTATGATGGTAATGGTAATACATGAATTAAGTATGGGAGAGGTAGTGGTAGCATTGGTGGATGGGGTTTTGTGTGAAAGAGGAATGACAGTGTTGGTAGATGCCTTGACCAGTATAAGGACATCATTAGGCTGATACAACATGTTTCAGGTTTTGAATGGAGATAGGTCAGTTGGAATGGTATAGTTATGTCCTTCATGTTTAAATTTTACACAATGATGTAAGGTTGAAGGGACACAACCCATGACATGGATCTAAGGTTGACTAAGCAACAGGTTGTATTGGAATCTCCCCTCTAAGACAGAACAATTTCCAAACCATACAGGTCCCACACAAATGTGGAGAATGATGGCATCATTGAATGAACGCAACATAATTGGGTTATTATGCATGTAATTGACATGGATGCACATTTGGTTGTATGCATAGGAGGAGATGATGTTGATGTTGGCACCACCTTCAATCATAACGTGTCAAACACGTATATTATCAATGTAAATGGAAATGAAAATCACAAGATCAGGATCATCTAATTAGAGAGGTATAATCTCGTTGTCAAAGCAACCGATGGCAGCTACTGAGGGATTAGTGGTAGGTGTAGATATAGGGGATGAAATGGTGAGGGAGGCCACATGGTGATATATGATAATGAATGCCACAGGTGTCAAGTCATTAGATAAAACCTCAATGAATTGTAGAACCTCCATGAGGTCCTGTCAATGGGATTCATAAGTTTAGACAAGGTCATACAAGGACATTTTTAGAGGGGTTTGGTGTAATTATTTTATCATTGTATGATGGGAGACCCCATCAAAAATAGGGTATGTGGGTCCCCAAATGGTAATTCTTGGTGCGGGTACAGATGGTATATTAGGAACATGATTGATAGATGGGTTGCTTTCTTTCTCCTTTCCTTTGTCTTTTTGGGTGCGAGTGGCAATGTTAACCATATTAATATGGGGTGAAGTAGTAGGTGAATCATGATATGTGTAGTGACAAGATGGACAATAGAGTGAAGAAAAAAAAAAATTGTGATAGAATTTAGATGCACTAACATTTTGGTGGGGTTTTGGTTAGCTCTCTTATGTAGACCATGTTGATCTCAAATTTTGGAGGATAAATGGGTTATGGAGGTGGTGATGCAGGTCACTGAATAGGTAGTGGGCAAGGATATGTGGTGATATGTAGGGGTAGAACTGGGTCCTTGTTTAGAAGGTCCTTGTCTAGAATATCATTTTCATCGAAGTTTTGTTTAGGAGGAAAAAGTTGGAGAAGAATGAATTTTAGAGCCTTACAATTTTCTACATCATGTCCTGGCACATGATGGTAGGCAAAAAATTTAGTATCGTCAAATCCTTTTGGTTTGGGTTTGAGTGGTCTGTAAGGTCTAAGAGGTGGTAATGTGATGACAAAGTTATTTAAAAGGTTAACTAGAATGTTTACATAAGACCCTGTCAATGGATCGCAGTGTGAGGTGACGGTGGGTCTGTATTGAAGTGTAGGTGATTATGATGTTTGAGGTGCTATAGGAGGTAGAATTGGAGGTGGGATAGGTTTGACCACTTATTTAGTAGGTGGTACTATTTTAGGCTTGGGTTGTACTTTCTTAGGTAAAGGCATAGTAGATGAACTATCAATATAAGGTGTTGTAGGCTTATCTACTTCTTTAGAGGGTAGTGGATTTTTTAATTTTGGCTGCACCTTCCCTGGTAAAGGTGAAGGAGGAGTACATGATGTAGAAGGGAAAGAGGATGTTGGAAGAGGAAAAGTTATCCAAGGTGATAAAGGAGGTGTGGTAAGGGTTATTAGTAGAGGTATGGGTTGAAGAGAAGGAAGTCTCATAGGTAGTGATGAGGCTATTGTAGGTGGTGGGGATAAAGGTGGTAAGAAAGATGTGCATGATGGCAAAGGTGTACGTTGTCCTAAAAGGTTGGGTGTAATAAAGGATTGTGACGAAGAGGTAGGCTGCTATGCTTTTGATTTACCTTTTTTAAGAGGTTGTTTGATCAAGGTAGATGGGTGAGATAATAGGATAGACAGAAGGGGTGAAGGTGAAAAAGGCGTAGTAGATGAAATTAGTGTGTACAACATAGAAGTTTGGGTCTTACTTTTAGGTGGAGGAATGGTTTTTACGCGGGTTTGGGAAGATGTGGCTAAATCCAATTTGATAGGTGGATGGATTGGGCTTCATGTCGACATAACACCCAAGGTAGTGATGGGTCTGGATGTGGGTGAAGATGTAGGTATAGGTAGGTTCTTAGGCATAGGAATTAGTTTTCTTATTGGTAAAGTTTTAGGTATAGGCGAGGGTGATGAAGAAGAAGATGTTACAAAATGCATGGTCATAGTTTCTTTGGTTATTTGAAATACCTTCGAATAGATTGTGGAGGTATCCGCATGTGAATTTTTCATTTGGGTTAAAAAGGGTAGCCAAAGGCATCCCCAAAGCATGGAATTATCAACGTAATCCAAGAAATCAACCAGGCGTGAAAATGACACTGTTGTAAGATGAGATGATTTTGGTTTAGTGGCAATCCCTATAAAATATGTCTATGAGAAAGGGAATTGGTTGGCTTTGGAATATTTGCGTAAAAGTGTTAAGAGCAGGTCAACAGGATCCTAGAATACTAATGGGGAATTGTCCCCAATGTGAAGTGGTGTGTCTAAAGCATCCCCTATGGGTAGGGTATATAATAGTTGGGATGAGGTAGTTTCCTCTTTCGGTGGAGAGGAAAGCAAGGATGACTCTCATGTGGGTAGGAGAGTTGATACTATAGGTTGTTCGTTAGTTTGTGAGGTAGGTGGTGAAACAAAATTGGAAAAAATTATGGAATCCTTTTTGGGTGAAGGGGGAGATGAAGGGGACTCCTCTATGGCTGAAGGAGTGGATGAGGTATGCTCCTCCATGGATAGAGGGGCTCGTGCTAGAATCTCCTCGATAGAGGGGATAGGAGGAAATTGAGGAATGACTGGTAGACTTTTGAAATAGCATGGACTTCATAGACATTGTTGTCATTAGTTGAAGGTTCACCACTTTGGTTAGATAATGGGGTATGATTAGGGAATGGCTTTTCGAAGATATGAAAGTTTTGATTTTCTAGTGCATTTGGGTTGTCTAAGATGAGATATCCATTATCTAACATTTCCTAGACAATGTTCTTGAAGGTTATACAATTACCATTTCTATGGCCTTTTACGATATGATAGTTACAATAGTCATGTTCCTTGTACCATACAAGCTTAGGATGAGTGGTTTTGAAACTAGTATGTGTTTTTATGGGTGGAAGAGCAATTACTCTGGCCTTAAGAAGTTTTTATAATACTGAAGAATAATGCTCCCCAATTGGAGTGTATTTTCATTGCTCCCACCTAAAATGAAAAGCTTGAATGAGAGAAAGGTTGGAGGTAGGTTTTGATTGATTAGATTGGTGAGATGGGTCAGCCTTTGAAACTAACACGTTGGCAGATTCTTTGGCTTTTGAATAGTTTTTTTTCTAGTTTTTAAGAGGAAGAAGCATCATTGGATTTGAATGTAGTTTTTTTTTACGTAATCAAATTTTCCTCTCTTCTATGGAACGGATTTTAAGTTTTCTAGCCATAGTGAATGCCTCATAAAAGGTTTAGAAAGTTTGGACTTGGAGTTTCCATGAGATTTTCCTAGCACAAGCCCAAGTGAACAACTCTATAAGCTCAGTTTGAGGTAGCTAGAATGTAAGATGGTTGATGAGGCTTCGCCAACAAGCAAAAAAATCTGTGATAGACTCATCATCCTATTGTCGTGTTGAGTACAATTCGGTCATGGTGACCTTTTAGATGATATTGATTGAGAAATGGTCTAGGAAGGCTTGAGCCACTTGGTTAAATGAGTAAATGGAATGTCAAGGTAAACCACTATACCAATCTAATGTGGGTCCTGTTAAGGATATGGGGAATTTCCACAAGAGGATAGTGTTGTCATGAGTGATTAGATAACACTCATGTTTGAAAGACTGCAAGTGTTGTTATGGGTATTATTTACTGTTAACTGGTTGAATTTGGGAATTTCCCAATGTGTAGGATATGGACGAATGGGAATAGACAAATGAATGGGCTCATTGTAGATTTCATCGTACGTTAAAGAGTTACGAGAGATAAAAACTGATGCTTCTAATGTTTACATATTTTCCATCATCATTTTAATAAGGTTGTTGGTAAGTTGTGATGACTAGGCACCCCCTGAAGTATAAGGGGGTTGATGATGAATGTATGATGTGGACGACATTCCAGTATATGGTGGTACCAAGTATGAGAATTTTGTAGGGGGGATAGATGTAGGTGGAAAATATCCCAAATAGGCGATAGACAAGATAGGTGGCTGTTGGTGATGTGTGAGTACGTGGGGTGGATGTAACGATCCTTGTAGTGATTAGAGGTAAATACTGCGGGATGGAGAGGATGATTTTTTGGAATGGGGTATGGGTTTCAGACACCATGGGTGGTTTTGATGTAATAAGTATATACAAGGTGGCAGGTGCAGATGGGGCTATGCTCAATGTGGTTGATGAAGGAATGGTTGACACCATGGGATCAACTAACGTTAAAAGTGTGACTGATGTTGTAGGTGCCACATATATTGATGACATGGGGTCAATTTGGGATACTACGGGTGGTAAGGTGGAAGAAGGTAACTCCGAGCTAGTGGTAGCTAAGGCAGAAGTGGGGGCGAGGGCAAGAGGAATGGACACTGGCATACCGTATACCAACTATCCTGATGAATTGCAAGTAGATGAATGGGAAAGATAATTTTGTAAGGCATCAGGGTTATGGCCAAGGAGTCTTGTAAACTCCTCATCACCTGTATTGATGATAATGGGTTGAGTAGGATCCATAGGTTACAAGATGGAAGGTGGAAATGGGATAGGTGGAAGTGGCTGAAGGTTGGTGTGAAACACAAGGGTGTTTTCTTGACTATGAGTCAAAACCGTGTGAATTAGCATAAACCTATTAATCTTCTCTCTGTAAATGACACAAAAAAAAATGGAGAAAAATAGGTTCTGGGAGGTGAAACTGACCATTGTTTTAATTGAAAATTAAAAAATAGGAACCGAAGGTGTTTAAGTTAACTTATGATGGTGAGAGGGTAACCAGTGCTGGTTAGGATGACTGATACCGATTATTGTGGGGATTCAAATGTTTTTAAAAAATGTTGTAACAACTGATGAAAATGAGACAAAATCTAGATTTGATAGTGATTTCAAAGATCCAAAGGTATGATGATGCTTCTGAGGAACCTCAAAAAAAATAGAAAATGTGGTGAATGTTGTTTTTGGTGAAATGACCAAAAAGCTAGAAACTGACAATGGTTAGGTAAATTGATGATGGTCAGATGAAAACTGATGATAGTCACTAGAATGACGCTGGTCACTGTGAAATTTGAAAATATGGAAGAATTTGATTTTTGTGAATTAGATCAGATAAACTATCAACCTAGAAACCTGAGTATGATAGTAATGGACCCTAGCACACCAAAAAAATTCAGAATACACCAAATATAATTGTGGGGTTTGAAAGGAAGAAAATAAAATGAAGAATGTGACCTCACAACTCAAAACACAACTCAAGAAAAAGCTAAGAAAAACATGAAAGCCTATGGGTGAATTTTATGTTTTAGCTTATGTTATTTTAGACTGACTTGTGAATAGAACAAATTTTTTTATTAGAAAGAAGGTGTCCTATGAAAGGAAATATTTAAGGATGGTTTCAGGAAATGTTTTGGTGGGGGCATTCCTTTCTCTGAGATAATGACTGGACAGAGAAACTAGTTGGGTGCCCACTGTCAATCCTCTAATTGTGTGATTTTTGACAACTTCTTCCAGGTAAGGTGTTGTTTAAGAAGATGTGTGAATTTATTTTTGTGAAGTTTGGAAAAGAGAGAAGAGAATGTGCTCTACAATTCAATTATGTCAACCATCAGCTGGGCATGACTTCCAGTATATAGGTTTCCCTCAGTTTTAATGTGAGCTAAAAATGCAAACATAGAAGTATGAAATGCAATTATTTTAAAACCCAAATCAAAATGTGATATTTGATGTAAACAAAGAGTGAATAGGAAAGGATATGACTTTCACTAATGCAAATGCAAGAAAATAAAGAAGGATTCTTTTTAGTCCCGAAATACAAATGTCACTGAGATAAGTAGAAGAAAGATAAGATTCCCAAGGAGAAAATTTAATGTTCACTTCTTTTTGAAAATAAATAAACATACAATGGTTCCCTAAGAATGAACAAATGTAAAGAACCCCGGATGGGTCCCACCAGGCTTGCCAAAATGTTTCACTAGATTCTTAGCAAATTAATGAAACAGATAAGGGTAGTAAGCCAAGGAGGAATATCTGTTTGTAATTTCAGTTGAAGGTTATGCGCGCATTCTAATTTCCTGATCAGAGTTGATTGCGAGAGATCCCTTTTTACTAGGAGGAACTACATGTAAATGTAAAACAATACAACGAAATGAAGTTAAAAAGAACAATGAGTGGAATTCCTAGCGGAAGCTAGATCTAGGAAGTGTGATGCTTCTTAAACAGGATGTCAATCCACTTTTATATAACAATATTAATGATAGTTAAATCATACATGAAGTAAATATCCTATTGGAATTGAAACGATTTAGGTATCTCATACAAAACAATAATAAAATTTGTTAAAAATGTTGTTTAAGGTCAAATGGGAGGTTTTATTGGCTAGTTTTGGGTTGCAGGCATGGTACAAACTCTGAGTAAGGTCTGGTAAGGAATAAGAATGATTCTGGGTAGTTAGGAAGAGGGTATTATATCATTGGTCTGAGCTATATTTCCAGACATATTAAATGATGTTGGATGGATGACCGATGTTGGTTAGATAGAATGATCGACGTCGGTTGGATAACCGGTGTCGGTAGGGGTAATTATTAGGAATTTCTTAGATTTGGTTTTTCAGACTCCCTATGATTGCAAAAAGATTGGAAATGATGAGGGTGGGGTTGTAAAATGGTTCTGAAGACTAAGAGATTATGAGGAGAGGGTGAAAAATGGGTAAAAGGTTAGGGTATGATCAGGTGATGGGTTGATGGAAGGAAGGAAGTTTACGGCTGTGGAGAGAAAATAGATTACATAGGTGAATAAATAAATCTACAAGGAAACTAGAGATTCAATGTAGAGTTATTGAATACTTACTTGAAATTATATTGGAGAACGTATGTGATGAAGACAATGACTGTAGAGATCCAGAGAGAAGATCTAGTGTATTTTTTCCATGGAAGTTTGAACCTTCGTGCCTCTCTATTGTGAATCTATGATCGTGAAGAGAATGGTGAAAGGTGACCAATGTTGGTAGTGCTCATTTGTGTCTTCTTTTTCCTGAGTTCTCAAAAAAATCGAGTGCTCCTAGTCTATGTTTCTATGAGATCCTGAATCAAATTACCAACCTTAGGCAAAGGCTTTTGGAAATGTATTTAACCTAACCGGCAATGGTTAGGTGACCAGCGTCGGTTGAGATATAACCAGCGTTAGTCAAGGCAGGAATATCTAGGTTGGCCAAAAATAGCTAGATTGTTGTTATTTTTTGTGTGATCTCCAATCCTTCTTCTAAGTCTCGAGTGATAGATCATAGCAAGATAAGTAGGATTCCTTTTAGGTTTGTTAATAGGAGTTAAGTCTAGGTTTAGACTAAGTCCTAGTTAGTTAGGATAGGTTTAGACTTGGTCTTAGGTCATTAATGATGTTTGAGTGGGTCATTTGAGTGAGGTGGCTAGGTGAGTTGGCTGGGTGAGGTGGTTAAGTGAGGATATTTAATTAATTTAACTAAGATAATTAATTTAATTAACATGTGCACTATGGGATATGAATGGGTAGGATATGGTTAATTTAATTAATGGGGTTAAAGGGGAGTATGACCCAATTTTAGTGTCTACAGTTATAACAGAAGGATCAGGAAGTTTAGGTCCTCCACCACATGATGGAAATCCTAGTGGAGGCTCAGGCTGAGCATCTGGCCCCACTCCAAGATAAGGACCATAAAAAATAGCACAACCTCATCAACCATAGCAAAAAACCCCTCATATGTCTTTCAAGATGTACCTTCATTTTCCATAATATGGAGACGTGAAAGTTGTAGCCAAACATGTACACAAGTTTGAACTTTTATGGAGGGCGAAAGGAATAATAGCTCCAGATTGGAAGGCTAGTCAATTTGTAACAAAACTTCATGTCCACATACATAGCTAGTATAAGAGTTGTGATCCACACTAGACATTGACAGATTATGATGTGTTAGCTAGAAATATTTATGCCAAAGTACCAGAGGTGCATTAGATTAGGGTGCACATGAAGTTGGCGTGTAGGTTCGCATAAGATCAACAGATACAGGGTACACCGAGGGAAGTTGGAGTTTGGGACTTATCCATTTGGAACACACACACTAATAATACATTGATTGATTAATGTGTAATGGATAAGGATAAGAAGACTTGTGGATGAAGAAAAATATATTTTGTGACCAAAAGGAAGATGAAGCGCCATGTGGATTTAGAGCTAATAATATGATTAGACTCATATTTATTTATAGGTAATCCATTATTAGTGAAGCTTGCATGCTTCTGTATTTTCCTTTTTAGCGGCGCATGACTATTGTAAGCATGCATCCTATTTTGATATTTCATGAGTAGTGAAGGGTAAGTCCTTGGTGCCTATATATGTGTTGATTTTCATGGCTTGAGAGATGATGTATGAATAATACGGTAACAGATTTATGTTGTTCGTGTACTTATGCGTATGAATTTGTGATGACTATTATGATGTATTCATCTATTGTGCTTTGGTGAATTAATATAATGGATCTTTGTGGATGGATAATGGTTGTTGATGTCCTCATTACTGGTTATTGTATGGTAAATCTGATCTTGATCCTTGGTTGATTCATTATGCACTATGGTTGTGTTTTTATTCTTGTTGTGATTTAATTTTAAGTACTTATTATGAATATGGAATACTTGTATGATCATGATAACATGTTGGCAGAGCTGATATTAAAAGAGGGACCTGATACCTTCACGTGCTTTGGGTGATAACTCATATCTGTATAAGTGATGTGTCACTGTGTCTATATTTTGGGTATGGAAAATAGACTACATTTTGGTTCCATTTCAAGGACCTCTTTTCAAGTTGTTTCAAGGATGTTGCATGATGAAGACGTATCGGTTGACTTTGGACAACATTGAGAGTTAGCTAGAAAATTTAGAGGAAAATTTTTCTCACAGATATAACACCAAACCTAATTGTTATGCACACACATTTGTTGAAGAGAATATATATCATGAAATCTATGAAACATTCTTTTGTTGTTTTCCTATAGAGTTGTAAAAGTGGTTGGTAGCATAAGCATCGAAGAGAAAATGGAGGTATAAAATAATTGTTTGAACATAGGAAGATTACCAGACTCTGCATGATGTTGATTTGACTTGGACTCATGTTGTAGATCATTAGTGGAGTGGTGTTTTGAATAGTTACATGTTGGAGTATGTTGTTTCTACTTATTCCCATCTAGATTTTGCTGAGTTTTAGTTCTTGCATGAGCCTAGAGGATCTTATTTGTGCACTTTCCCTTTATCAACCAAGATATTGTTGATGACTCTGGATTTGGAAGAATGACCTATGGCTAGATAAACCTCCACCGTGCATTTTAGTAAATACATTTACACGCATGAAAATGACATGCAATAATCAGGGGACAAATTCCCTCCTCAATGAAGGTGAGGTTTCCTTTATTAAAAGACAAAACCATATTTACATCTATACATTCAAAATTGTATGTGGGGGGTGTTTTGGGACATCAAATGGAAAGAAGTGTGAATGAGGGAGATGAAATGGAATGAAGGAAAGAAATGGAAAGGAATGGATGGAAGGAGTATACAATACCTAGGTAAAAATAGAGTCTAATATTGCATAGAGAAGAATAAGAACAATGAATAATCAACTCAAATAAATAAAAGTTTGAATCAGTTACACAAGAATAAATGAAAGGGAACAAACATGAGAAAGTAGGTATTAGAGTTTGATCACCATGAACAACAACAACATATTAATAATGTTGACAATAAGATCAAAGATAGTATTCACATGCAATATTTAAACACTAACATCTAATGAACATAAGAACATAAAATGTTACAAGAGATCATGAATGAAACACAAAGTTCATATTTCATTAACTCTTCAAAATGTCTTCACAAAAGAGAAAAAAGTTTATTTCTTAAAACAAAGCTTGCGCAAAAGTATTTTATTCTCCTCTCAAAAAGTCACCCAAAATTTGGTTACAATGTAGTTAGGGTTTACAAGAACATTAAATTAGGGAGCCTTAAGTGAATTTTCCTTTTAAACTAAAATTTATAAAGTAACTTGAAATTAGAAATCACTTAAGTGACCAAAAGTCTGTTAAAAGTGAGCTAACAATAACTTCACTTTAAAATATAATTTTAAATCATAAAGCAAGACCTAGTGCCTTATCTATTAAAGTGGGGTATGCCTATCTATATTCTATGAGAAATGGAATCTCCCACTTTGTTAGATACCATAATGTTATCTCCTCATCCCAATGGTGAAATTGGGAACTGTCGCCTTTTCCAATTTAAAAGATCCAAACATTTCCAATGTCTCAAACATTTTCTCTTCTTCAGGTGGTTAACTTGGTCAAAGCACAACCTTGCAGAACACTTGTAATTCCAAAATCTTACTTGGAATATTATGTAGACTAACCACTTTTGATCAAGCATCCTCAAAAAGGTTCCTCAGTTTGATACAATGTTCCATTAAAGTAGAGGAGAATTTGATGGCAGAAATGTAAATGTACTTAAAAAATTATGATAATTGTTCTTCAACATGTTCTGATGAATGGCTTTTATTATGCTCATCCACGAAATCATAAGGTATTTTATCTAATAACTCTTTAATTGAGGTAAGTGAAGTGAAGGATTCATTGTATATGCTCTTGTAATGAATCATGGAATATTCAAGAAGCAGCATACATGACTTGATATGTAGACACCATAGAAAGTGTGTCACTTGGCATTCAAATTCTAGAATCCCCTTAATGGCTAGAATTGTGGATTCCATACTTGTCATCTATTGCATACTAGGTAATAACTAATCTTGATTTGATATGCTAGAAGTAAAATATTTCTTAAAAGAAAGGGTTGGATCTATGCATGTATCAATTCCTTCATGGAGCTTTACGACCGCTTCGATTGTCTTCATCCCAAAGATGATAATCTTCAAAAGCCAAGATTTAGTGACATGGTCCAAATTGTTTACCTCCTTCGACAAATTGAGTGTTTCTTCATCAGAGGCAGCGACTGCATTGATTACTGGAAAAGTGGAGGCTATTGGATTTATCAGATGTCGAACATAATTCACCAATTGATTTTTTCATTCTTGAATTGAGAATTCTGATATTTATATTTCTCAAAGTGGTAATATGAAGCATAGTACTATGGATCACCGATTTGATTAAACAAACTTTCTTTCTAGCAGTGCCTTATTGGTAAGCTACTTATGATGGAGTTTGTAGAAATTCATTTTCAAGACGTCATCAGCCAAACTTCGAATTTCATCCCTAGGGCCATTTCTAAGAACTTTTAATGACTATTATTGTTGACCATTATTATTGATTGAGAGTTACAATTGACACCAAACATGAAGATTAGATTGTATGTACATTCCAAAATAGAATTATAAACTCAAGGGTGTGCCAAGTCTAAGACCTGATCATGAAGATGTCAAAACCCTATATATGCACAAGTTTAAGGTTTCATGATGGCTTGGCATGAACCAAATTTCTCCCACATCCACTTAGCTTAGTTCATAGTGAATAACAAGATAAAATTTTCATTATAGATGTTGAATGCATCCATAGTTTTACTTATTTACAAAGTAGGTAGTAGAGACATCTTTGGACATGATGCCAACTTTAATTCTCAGTGCAATCCATAAGGGTTGCTAGGGAACAAGAGTAAAATAAAATTCTTTCACATTCTGTCTGTATTTTTATGTATAGCCTAGGTTTCCATTTTGATTGACAAACCTTATTTCTTTGCATTATATTACACGTACAGGATAAATGAATAACCTTGAGTTGAAGTCTTGTCTATTTGAAAAATAAAAGCATGCCAAGATCGTATTACCACCAACCTGACGGCTATTCCCTAGCAGTAAAATGCACAAATTTAAAACCATACAAAAATATAATAATTATCTATTCTAATTGGAATTTACCATTACCAATAATATCCACAAGAACATGATCCATCCTTGAAAAGGTGGAATTGGTTTGCATCCCTCACAATAATTTCTCTCCTCACAATCTTTGAAATGAACTTGGTGGCACAACTATCACTAGTCGCTTTGTGTTGGTGAGTTCGAATCCTTGTTTTGGTCCTACGTGTTTGGAGAGGAAAAAGTATGTGCTTGGATTGTGAAGAACAAGCACTCAATTTTTTTATCCCTCCTATTTAGGGATCATTTTTATCCCTTTACTTACGTTTTTCCTGTATTGACAATTAATGCATGGCCTGGGGTGAATTACCTCCATAAGTGTGGTGGATCACCTTGACTTTTCAGATCTGCGTGGGCTATTCTTTTCTTGGCTTGCATGGATTTTCAAGGTGAGTGCGTGGGAAAATAATCTCATGTTCATGTTACCTCCTTCCTATCGAGCTTGTGTTACCCCATTTTTCTTATGTTTATTCCCTTTGAATTTTGTTTTGTGTGGCCCTTGCTAATGTGAACAATGGAAAATATGTGGTATGCCTTTAGCTTGACCTACATAAACAATGTACTCCATGTGTGTGGCTAATGATTTAACAACCGTATTACCTCCTTATGCATGGCCAGCATGCTGGGCCTATGGAAAATCAATAATAATAAAACCCAAAAAAATTGTTTCAAGAAATAATATACGGCATGCAATACAAAACAAATAATCCAAACTTCATTCATGTTTGTTATTATGATATTTAGCAGAGTAATACAAGATGGTGTATACAAATATCGATTTTATGAGTAGGAGAATTTCCAAGCACCACCTAAAACCCCACGTATGACAAAAAATGAATTTCCTGAACTTGAGCATAGGCCGCAATAAAGAACTTGGGCATGATCATGTAGGAGGGGTATAAGCAAAACTGGAGTATTTAGGACTCGAGCTCGAGCTCCCTTAAAACCATAAATACAAACCAGAAATGAAACCATACCTTGAATTGGGATATGGAATGGAATTGATAGAAAATAATGATTTGATGGAGACAACCACCTGAAGCTTTCAAGGTTGTCTAGCTCTAGCTAATGTCCATGTTAGGTTTCTATGTGAAAGTTAAGGAGTGCCTGTGGAATGAGATTCTCTTTCTTCTGGCTCTGGATATCTACAAAATTTCTTTACTTCTTTGTCTTCCCAATTTCTCCCACTTCTGTAAATCCTTTTAACCATCTTCTTCCCCACTTCTCAGATGAGGGAAGCGGAATTATAATTTCCCAAGGCCATCGGAAGTGGAATTATAATTGCTCATGGAAATTAAATGCCCACATGGAGAAAATGAAAAATTTCTTCCAAATTTTTTGAACAAACTTTTATGAGGATTAAATTAATATTTATTAACTATAAACCCTAAAATTTAATAAATTTAATTTTATCAAAGAAAAGGTAAAATATTAATTAATTAATTTAAAACACTATTTGCGACATAGAGGGATCACCACTTAAATGAATTGAATGAAATGAAGGCCAAAATGATCAGAAGAATAAAATGATCACAATGAAGGTGATAAACCATGAGAAAGGACAATTCTGAATTTTTTATAAAAAAATCATGTCATAAATTTTGTGAAATTAAAATTAGCTGATAACAATGCGCAAGGGTGGGAGAAGGTGTGGTGAAAGATGATGAGCCTTACGATAGAAAAGGAAAGAGAGGAAAGATGGATTATGTATAATGAAGGGAAGGAAAGGGAATTGGAAAAGATGTGTTGTGGAGACAGGCGATGCACGAAGGATTCAAGGTTTACGTAGAGGATGTGGATCCTGATCAACTGATACTCTCCCATTTAGGCAAGCACGAAAGAGATCCCCTTCATCTTCATATGAGAGAGCATCAGAAGAAGAAAGGATAAGGACCATAGGCACACATATGATACCACCTGATGACCTTACCCTTGTGTTTGGTGTTCTAGTTCCTGAAATAGTTATTGAGAATCATACTCGTTTGGTGATAGAGTAGTGATGGGTAGATTCTATTTTCTGTTAAATACATAAGTGCATCAGACAACATCTATGACATCATAGGTGACAACATATTTGTTGTTCAAAGGACCGATTGAAGGAATACTTTCTAGCGCATCATCGAGATAGAGAGTGGGTGGGTAGAATGTTAGAAATATGTGTGGAAGTATCACAACTTTGGAAAATATGGGAGTTCAGTTTAGTATAATAGTTGGAACACATAGTAGCATATCCTCTGGTTTGGTTCCCACTAAAAGGGGAGGATTAGGAGGATCGGGAGGTTTGGGATCAATTTTATCAATTGGCTCTGGTGGTGGAGGAAATATTGGTGATTATTATGGTTCCAAATCTAGTGGATAAGGTCCGCACCCTTATCAGCTACAACAGATCTTTTATAAGACATAATTTCACTTTTTGGAGTACCGAGGTATTCATGATGTTTCCAAGTATGTACACAAGTGTGAGATACTGCGGTATGCTAAAATAGTTATAGCTCTTAAACGTAAGGAAAGTTATTTTTCTACTACTTTGCAAGGGCGAGCATAGCTGGTATGTGAAGTATGATCTGAACTAGACTATTATAGATTATAATGTGTTGTGTGATGCCTTCTTGGCATATTTTCATATACCTAAGTTTGAATAGAAAAGCATTAGTGCGTTGAAGGAAATTAAGCAGGGCATTGCCAAAATTGTAAGGGAGTATGATGCACTCTTTAAAACTTTTCTATAAAAGTTATCTTATGATATTCACCCTAATGAGCATGCACATTAGTGTGTTAGCAGTTTAATTAAACCTTTAAGAAGGGCACTCTCTCATAAGACATTTACATATCCGTGTGAGGATTTTGAGGAAAATATGTGCACTGAGGCAGTTGGGAGAATAGACACAGAGGTTAGCCCATTCTTGGAGGCACAAATATCATCTATGGTGAAGTAGTTGGAGAAACTATCAACCAATTCAACACATGAGACACAAAGTGGGATATGGTGTACAAATTGCAAGGTGGAAAGATATACTAAGGATAGCTTCCCTCGTAAATCAATGCACGTTATGTTGTTCAATTGTGAGATATGTCACTTGGATCATGATTCAAGTTGGTGCTCCTTATTGTAGCGCGTGATCCAAAAGAATGTGTCTTGTTATTGTAAGATTTTCAAGTTCCACACTCATGATACGAATAATTTAAGGTTGATTGATCAGATTCATGATGTTATTGAGATTGGTGTACATCAGAATGGTGTTGCAAATAATTCTAAGGACCAAGGTGAACATCATAATCACAACCACAATGAAGGACGCTCTGATAGAGGTGGTATAGGTAGATGTTACTGAGGAGGATACATAGGTCATGGTCACGGTGGTGGAAGAGGTCACTTCCCTCATGGAACATGTTATACATGCCAATATCCTTATCATTATAGGCACAAATTACCTCAGAACATTATTTTCTCATGGTGCAGAAAGAATCATAAGTTTTAAGAATGCCTTGACTTATATGATCATATGAGCAAGCACCAGAAGTAGGATAAGGGTGCGGGGATGATAAAGGTACAAAATGTTATAGAAGATCAGTGAATGCTAAAGTTAGCATCTACTCCTGAGGAAATACCTTAGTTCATTTATACACATACTGAGGCTACGCGTGCTTGTGAGACTACAAAGCCTAAAAATGTTATTACAAAACAAGAGGTATTGCATGTGAATTATCTAAATCCTTCCCATTAGAAGGAAGTCTATCAAGAAACTATATAGGTTACTAGAAACTTGTAGGGTGAGATACAATGTTTGAAGGAGCATTCGCAGAAGTTGGAATAAGAAAAAAAGGTTGAGATCCCACATAAAGATGTTGATGAATGAAAGGAGGTTTGTAAAATGTTGTGCTAGGAAAATATCATTCCCTTGTTAGGAGAATTCTTGAGAGATAAAATACCACACGTTGGATCTAAACACGAGAGACAGATCCTACTTGTGAACTTACCTCCTCACAGTCTTGAATATGATAAAGCAATCACTTTGAATGCAGTTGTTGATGGGTGTCTATTAAGTAATATATTGATTAATATAGGTGCAGAAGTAAATGTACTCACTTTAGATGCATGGAATTAGATGGGGAGACTACATTACAACCATATTCAAATGTGTTGTAAATGGTAAAAAAGACTAAAGCCATACCCCTTAGAGTATTGAATAATGCCACTATTAATATACAAGGGGCCAAGTTTACTAGGGAATTTGAGATCTTGGTGTTTTCCAAAGTAGATAGTTTTCCAGCCTTGCTTGGGCACCCTTGGTGTTACGTGAATAATGTTGATTTGCACTTTCATAAAGGTTATGTCAATTTTGAGAACAAAGAAGAGTGCCTCATTATTCCTTTGACAGATGGGAAAGTTGCACCATATTTATAACCCTTGAGTGAAGAAGATTTGAATAAGATATATGCAGATATAGTTAGAGATCCTAAAGCGATTGAGCCATCTAAGGAAGGTGTTATTCATTAGGATGATGATTAGTCTATGAGTGATAGAACCAGTGTTTACTATTATAACTAGGTGCATGGAATGTATGAAATGGTAGGGAGGGGGATCAAGAACACAATTACTCATGTAATTAGGCCTCATATGGTTAGGCACTTGGGTCATAACCAGGTACCTCAATACACTGGTGAAGAAAACCAAGACGTATTTCTCTGCATTATGGAAGCTCAGTGGAAAGATCAAGTAGAAAGAAGAAACATGTTAGTCTATACCCTATTGGGGATAAATGTACATTGGTGGACTACACACATAGATAACCTTTTGGAGTGGTCAGAAGTGAGAATCACCTTTTCTACTAGGTTTCTAAGGAACAATGTACCTTTATAGATCCATGAATACCATGGGAAGGTATTGATCAGAGAACACTTGATGGAAAGCACACAAGAAGTCTACATAGGAAAGCAGTTCATATTCAAAGGTGCAAACGGATAAGGAGAACATGTGCGCAAAGAAAAAGTTTAGCTTTCGAGATTTAGCCATTTTCACGTCAAGGATCTATTTTTGGAGATGGCTTGTGGAGAACTCAAACTAATTGGAGACTTGTGCATCACGCATTGGATATTTTTGGAGGATTATCTATGAATTACTTTACATGGACATAGGTCCGAAATAGATGTACTACTGTCAGTTAACTACTAGTAGTTGATTATTAGCACACTTGCATGTGTGGCTAGTTTTGTAATGGCATGTGGCTATTAATAGCATGTGACCTATTTTGGGAATAGATAAGCGGTGAAGTGAAAGTTCTCACCCTTATATGTAGTGAACTGTGTAATAGAGAGATCAACATATACAGAGTTATGCATACATAGTGAGATTATATTGCTAAATCTGTTATGCGCATACTACTGTTATTGTAAAGAATCTTGTGTATACTTATTGCATTTAATATAATGGAGGATATTGGCTGAATCCAATTGTTAGTTCTGTGTGTATCTGAATCTAGTATGTTTTTTATCTCATCGTGGGTAATATTTAGTTCTATTCTCCCTTAGAGATAGATCTAGTATGCTCTGTAGAATGATGTGTTAGTAATGGAACTGCATGTGTTAAATCTTCATCCTGCTAAACATCCTGCAATAACAACCCTAAAGAGGGACCTGGTACCTTTGTGAGCTTCAGATGAGCTCTTAGTCTAGGCTGAGTGATGGGCCAACACATATAGGGTCTTATTGGGCTTGTAGTACTTAATTCTAGGCTACATCATTGGTTCCATTGCCGGGACTTGTTTTTTAGTTGTTTTTAGGATGGTTCATGATGAAGATGTATCGGTTAACTGTAGAAAGTGTTGAGGAGTGGATACATGATCTGGAAGAAGAATACACACAATGATTCAACACTAGATCTGAGTTTAACGCACGCATGTGGGTGGAACAGAATCTGTATGATAGTTTATATGAGATATTTCTCTCTATCTTTCTAGTAGAATTATACAAGTGGTTGATTGCTTAAGAATCTAAGTAGAATTAGAGGTACTTCGCACTTGTCTAGATGTAGGAAGAATTCCTGGCCCTTTATGATGCTGATCTAATTTGGAATCGAGCTTTGGATACATAGTTATGTGGTGTCTTGAATAGTTATATCTTGGAATACTCAATTTCCACTTATTCCTGTCCAGAGGTAGCTAAATTCCAGTTCTTACGACATCCAAGGGGAGCTTACCTACAAGTAATTCCACTGGTGATCAAGATCCTGATGGTAACATTGAACCTAGAGAGTAAACCGATGGCTAACTAAACCTCACCATGTGTGGGGGAAGGAGAAGGTTTGTTGAAATATGGTAGACCTAGCAGCAGAAAGGCACAGAGAGGAAAGGTGGCTTAAGTATAATGAGGTGCACGAGAGGGGGGTACAGAAGTAGAGTAACAATTCAGAAAGTATGGCATTGAGGAGAGAGATGGATCGTGAAGGATTTGAGGCTCACGTAGAATACATGGAGCCAGAGCATCAAGAACTCCCCCATCTTGGAAAGTATGAAAAGGATCCTTCCTCAGCCTCACACAGAAGTGCACTAGCAGAGACTACTTGGGCCGTGGGTGCACATTTGAATCCACCTGGTAACCTTGCCCTTGCATTTGGTTTTTCAGCATCTAGTATAACAAGCAGTCAACAAGCTAGTTCAAGCAATGGGAGAGTAGGAGTGAGTCTTATAAGAGGCACAACAATGGTAGTATAAATGGATTCATTATTATATGGGAGTACCTTTTCAGTGTATCATCAGCACAAAATACAAGTGCGCTTATTTTTGGATTGACTTCTGGGAGTAGTAACACTTAGCAGACTGTCAAGGTACAGTTTAGTTCTACTATTGGAATATAAGGAAGTACATCTTCTGGTCTGACCCTAGCTACAAGTTTGGGATTAGGAGGCATAGGTAGCTCTGGTTCAGGTGGATTTGGAGGTTGTGGAGATAGGGGAAACACAAGAGGTTCTGGATTAGGTGGGCAAGGTCCACACCAACCCTAGAATATTTACATGGAAATGTCTCTTTATCTTCCAGAGTATAGGGGCATAGAAGATACTACTGAACATGTGCATATGTGTGAAATATTATGGCGTGTAAAAGGGATCACGACTTCTAAGAGTACGAAAATTTAATTTTCTACTACGTTACAAGAGCGTTCCCATAGCTAGTATAGTAAGTTTGACCCTGATCAAACTTGCATATATTATACAACTTTAAAGGATGCATTCCTTAAAGATTTTCATATCCCTGAGTTTGAGCAGAAGAGCATAAGTGCACTCAAGGATATTAAGCAAAGCACTACTAAAAGTGTTAGAGAGTATGATGCATAGTTTAAAACACTATTATCAAAGCTTTCTTATGACATACATGTATGTCAGCATGCACAATGGTTCGTTGGGGGCTTGATTACCCCTTTTAGGATGGTATTATCACATAAGACATACATTGATCCACGCAAAGTACTTGAAGCATCCTTACGTGCTAAGGTAGTTGGAAGCATAGATACTAGGGTGAGCCCATTTTTAGAAGCACAAATAGTAGCTATGGAAAAATAGTTGCAGAAACTATCAGCAAATTCAGCACATGAGATGCGCACATGGATTTGGTGCACATATTGTGAAGTGAAAGGTCACACAAAGGATAGTTTTTCTCGTAGAACATTATGCTCGTTGCTGATGGATTGTGAAATATGCCATTTAAACCATGATGTTAGCCGTTGTCCATTATTACAACATGCGATAAGAAAGAACGTTCCAAGTTACTGTAAAATCTGTAGGTCCACGACTCATGACACAGAAGACTATCGTCTAATTGGACAGATCCATGATATTATAGATATTACTGTATGAAAAAAAGGAGTTTCAGATAACTCTAAGGGAAAGAATGAGCATCAGGACTGGGAGCACAATCAAGTGCGTTATGATCCGAATGAAGGTCATTTTGAATGAGGTCGTGGCAAAGGTCGAGGATACCGAGGTGGATTCAGAGGATGAGGCCGTGGTAGTGGAAGAAGTGAGTTTCCTTACGGAACATGTTATACATGTAGATTTCCTGACCACTACAGGCGTGAATGTCCTTAGAATATTACATGTTATTTCTGTGGAAAGAACCATAGCTATGAGGAATTCCCAGACTTATATGAATATCTGAGTAAGATACATAAACAAGAAAACAAAGGTGTAGGGATGGTTAGGATACAGAGCACTGTTGAAAATCAATGGATGCCTAAGATGGAAGAAGAATCCAAGGCACTACAAGTAAATATCACGACCCATGTTGAGGCAAAACGAGCCAGGGAAGCATTGCAGTAGAATCCTACCATCACTAAAGAGGAGGTTCTTCATGTATAATACTTAGATCCTACCTATCAGAAGGAGGTTTATCATAAAACCATGGGATTTCTAAGGAATCTTCAAGGTGAGATACAATACTTAAAGGAGTAAAATAAAGCATCAGAGATGGTCTAAACTAATATAAATGAATTTAGGGAAGTATGTAAAATGTTACGCCAGGAAAACAACATTCCAATATTAGGGAGTTGGTTAAAAGGAAATACTCCACGTGCAAGTACTAAGACTGGACGGTAGATCTTGCATGCAAATATTCCTCCTCATAACCTAGATTATGACAAGGAAATAACTTTGAATGTTGTTGTGGATGGGTGGCTATTGAGTAATATATTGATTGATATAGGCACAAAAGTGAATGTTCTTACCTTGGATGCATGGGTAAAAATGGGAAGACCCCCATTGCATCCATACTCTAATGTATTATTCATGGCTAATCAGACTATAGCCACTCCCATAGGAGTTTTGAAGGATGCATCCATTACCATACAAGGATCCAAGTTCACTGGAGAAATTGAAGTTTTAGCGCTAGCAGAGTCAAATAGCTTTCCAACTCTATTGGGGTGTCCTTGGTGCTATATAAATAATATTGATCTTCAGTTCAACAAGGGCTATATCAATTTTGAAAATAAAGAGGAAAGAATTATTATCCCTTTAACAGATGGAAAATGTGTGCCCTATGTTGAGCCCTTAAGTGAAGAAGATTTGAATAGGATTTATGTATGTGCCATCTAATATCCAGAGATGATTGAACCAACTAAATAGGAACTAATTCAGTGGGAGGATGCACAATCTATTAGTGATACTAATAGTGTTGCTTGTGATAATTGGGCTCATAGGAGTTATTATTTGGTAGGGTGTGAAGTAAAGAGCATATTTCCTTGAGGCACAAAACCATGTTATGCCAGGAGGATAGGTAACAACTCGGTACCTTGTTACAAAGGGGATCCCATGGTATTCCTATGTGCCATGGAAGAAAAATGGATAGACCCACTAGAAAGAAGAAACATGCTAGCATATACACTACATGGGACAGTAACACACTGGTGGGTGGTCCACAGGGATAATCTTGTCAGATGGAATGAAATTGGGATTGCTCTTACTACTAGGTTATTCAGGAGCAATGCACCTACTCAAATCTATATTTATCACAGTAATCATCATGTTCAGCACCACATTCAAAAGTGTGAGAGACTCTGGACAAAAGGACAAGAAGCTTTACCACCTTCATTATGGGTGCACCGGTTTTATTCCACTTTACAAGGTTGTGTGTGTGTTTGGTATGTATATGTAGAACTCCATAGAGAAACTAGAAATTGGTAGAATTTAATTGTTGGAATAGCCCAGACATTTTACTTCTTCTCTACAAAGTCTCTAGTAGAATAAGCATTGAAAGTTATCAAGCACTTAACTATGGGGGATAGTGTCAAGGCTGAAGAACTCCTTCAGGATTTATTAGATAAAGAAGACTCAGGAGTGTGTCTTGATGAAGAGCCAGAGGTTGATGCAACATTACTTCAACATGCTTGGCTTGAGAAAGAGAAAGGAAAAAATGTCTACTTAGTGGATGATAAAGAAGTAGATAATCTGGATGTAAACCATTCAACAGGGAGGTATGAGGTACTAGACAATGCGGAAAAGGCCACGCACACCTATCATGAACCTATGAAGACAAAGTGGGTGAATTTTGGAATAGATATTGAGCCTAAGGAAGCCATAATTGGAGACTATTGGTCAAACTATGAAGTGGCAAAAATCATAGAGTTACTAAGGGATTACCATGACTTATTTCCTAGGGGGTACCATGAACTTAAAGGCATGCATGAATCATTAGGGGAGATGAAGATAAAGCTTAAAGAGGGAGCGCACCCAATTAGAAAGAGACCTTACAGAATGAACTCTAATTTGTGTGAAAAAGTCAAAGAAGAGATTGATAACATGTTGAATTATGGGATTATCAAGCCCCTTGATGAGTTAGAATGGGTTATTCCAATGGTGATTAGTATCAAGAAGGATGGATGGATTAGAATATGCATGGACTACAGGGATTTGAATGCCACATGTGTAACTGATCCATTTCCTATGCCATTCACTAATGAAATACTAGAAGGAGTTGCAGGGTGCAAAATATATTTGTTTACAAATGGGTTCTCTAGATATCATCAGGTTAGGATTTCCCACGAGGATCAAGAAAAGACTACAACTACTACTAAATGGGGTAGCTTTGCCTATACTGTAATTCCTTTTGGTCTGAAAAATGTGCTCGCTTTATTTTTGTGAATAAATTGTTCAAGTGTTCAAGGAATTTATTTACAACTTCTCACAGGTATATTTAGACGATTGAATGGTGTATGGATTAGTTAAGGATCACTGTGACAATCTCCTCTTAATGTTTGAATGGTGTAGACAGTTTAGTATCTCTTTGAACATTAATAAGTGCATATTTTATACACCATTCAGGATAATTTTAGGACACATAATTTGTAAGGAGGGTTTGTTGGTTGTTTCAGCAAAGGTTGTTGTCATTATAGGCCTAAGGGAGCCTACCAGTAAAAGTGAGGTGGGTGGATTTTTGGGTCATATATGATATTACAAAAATTTTATCAAAGGTTATTCCAAAATTTCCACACTATTATAAGAGTTACTAAAAGTGAAATGTATGTTCTACGGGGGAGAACAACAGTAGCGCACATTTGAGACATTGAAGGAGAACCTTACTACCGCACCTATTTTACATTTTCCTTCATCAAAAAAACCATTTCATGTACATGTTGACCCCTCTGGCATGGTCAGTGGCATAGTGTTGGCTCAACTTCGAGAAGGTATTGTAGATCATCCTATCTGTTTTGCTAGTATAAAGTTGACTCCTGTAGAACAGAATTACACAACTACAGAGCACAAAGCTTTGTAAATGATCTATGCACTGTATAAATTCTACCATTTCCTAGTAGCTACACCATTCATCTTTTATATAGATCACATGGCATTGAAGTATTTCATAAATAAACCTATTTTACAATGGTGCATAGGTCAATGGGTGATCTTATTTCAAGAATTTGATTTCACAGTTATGGTAAAACTAGGAAAAAGTTATTCTGGACCAGACCATCTATCAAGAATACATTTAGGAGAAGAATCATAGGCAATTGAGGATACCATGCCATATACACAGTTATACAGGTTACAATGCGTGCCATCAGAACTAGAGGACATTGTTGTCTTTTTATGAACAGGGATGGCACCAGAAGGAATGAAATCTTTGGAGAAGAAACAACTTGCTATACATGTCGCACCTTATATTTTAATCAGTGGTGACTTGTTCAAATTGAGCTAAGATAAATTATATCACCATTCTATATTGGAACATGAGTGCATAGGTATTATAGAAGAAGCTCATGGTGTAATTACAGGTGGCCACTATGTTAGTGATGCCACAACATGCTAGATTCTACTCATTGGATTATGGTGGGAGACCCTATATAAATATTGTAAGGAATTTATTAATGCATTTGATCATTATCAACGTCTTGGAAAACCAAGTCAATGAGATGAAATTCCTCTAAGACCTATTACTAGTACATAACCATTTGAGAAATGGGTTATAGATTTTATGGGTACTATTTCACTAGCTACATGCAAAATTGGATCACGCTACATTATAACTTGCACAGACTATCTGAAAAGGTGGGTAGAAGCAACACCTACAAAGGACTGTACAGCAGTTACAACAGCTTGATTCCTATGGGAAAATATTATTACAATGTATGGATGTCCTTTGATATTGACCAGTGATAGGGGCACACATTTTCTTAATGAGACAATCAGAATTCTATTGGATGAGTTCGTGATTGCACATCGTAAGACTACACCCTATCATCCTCAAGAAAATCAAACTACTGAAGCTTTCAAAAAAATTGAGTCAGACATTGACAAAAATATATGATGTTGGAAGAAAGGATTGGGATGATAAAATCTCTGCAGTACTTTGGGCATATCAGAAAAAATATACAAGGTTGAACAAAGCCACACCATTTCAGTTAGTGTTTTGCGTAGAAGCAATTCTTCCTATGGAATTTATGTTAAATTCTTTTTGTATTGTGAGTGCTAGAGGTCTAGCTTATGAACAAGATTTAGAAGAATGGAATGAAAAGATAATTCATCTAGATGAGTGATGATCCATAACACGTTGGAGTCAGAAGCAAGAAAAGGATAGGCAAAAAGCATGACATGACAGAAACATAATGGACAAGAATTTTGAGATTGGAAAAATGGTGCTTCTCTATGACTCTAAATTCTTATGCCATCCAAGTAAACTTAAGGTACATTGGTTGGGACCGTATGTTATCACTTACATCCTTTAAACATGTGCTTTCTAGTTAGAATCACTTGATGGAACACGGCTACCCAGTTACTTTAACGGGAGTAGGCTAAAGCCCTATTATAAATAAGTCTTCTTGGTGTTTATAATAAGGTAGTATTGCCATTTAGATTAGGTTTTTAATTTTGCATTCCTTTAATGTGTTTCCTTCTTTTTCATTATGCTTTGTCAATTTAGTTATTTTCCTTGTGTAATAAGCGTGCTTGTGCACATGAAGATAATTACTATATGAAGTATGTTTATGTGCAGAGGACTGCACATACTTTTAGTGTAGGATGGTTGTTGATATCTAGGTACAAAATTGTGGGAATTGAAAGGTGAAAGGAATAAGCTGCTACGGGTGCTTTTCAAGCCAAAGTATTACTTCTAAAAAGTGACCAAAGATGGAGATGAATAAAGGGACAGTATAACACGAGGTAAGTAGAGGCCATAACAACTACCAGAAGAAAGTACAGTGACGAGGTACTCGGGTGCAAGGAAGCATGCTGAAGAGAAGTGTGTGACCATAGGGTAGGAAGGTGTGCTAGAAATTTATAACTGGGGTGTGAAGATGTACCATGCAGAAAGAATGGAATTGGTCAATTAATGATAGAATATTTGGTAGGTGAAGGAGAAATGAATGCATCAAAATTTTGAAAATCTATATAAGGATGGGATGCAAGTTCATTTTTACCATTTTGATTAAGATTATTTGAAAAAGAGCTAAGTGTGAAGAGTTGAGTGAACAAATTGAGGTGGGAAAGGTGTGTATCCAGTTGTGATGAAGAGATATGTGTGCAGAAAGAGCTTGCGTCCCCAGTGGTTAAGGTTTTGAGTGAAGCAAGGTGACAGAGAGGAGTGAGGGCACATGATTTCATGTAGGGCATGATGAATCGAGCTAGGGTTTTATTCACACATTGTAGAATTCAAGAGGCAAGTATTTATGAAGGATTACAAGGTAGAAATGGCACGCAAGAAAGTAGTTACAGCAGGAGTGAAGGGAAAGAAGAAGGTGGTCTTAGAAGAAGAGGAGATGACTCCCGAAAGCAATTTTTTTAAAATGCAATATCTAGAGGGGGTCATCATAGGATAGGAGTGGGATTCTCACATAAGGAGAAGTAAGGTGAGTGAGTACAACCACCGTACTACAAAGAATAAGAAGGAGCTTGATTCCTTGTTGAACACAAAGATGAATAAACACATGGCGGAAGAAATGTCGGTGTACGTTGATGCTGGCGAGAATCTCTTGAAGAATATTGGAGTTTATCAGCTATATGAGCTCCCTTACTTCAGGAAATATGAGCCCTTGTACCCGTGTCTCATGAGTAGAGTCCACAAATATTTTTTCTACTTTGTAGGATGTAAAGCCAAAATTTCAGCCACCTTAATCTCCACAATAACAGGATTGAAGGGCACAAGAGAAGATTTGAAAGATTATTTAACAGAAAAAGGCCTCAATCTTGGAGACCAGAAAGGTGATGGGGTATAAAAAGGGTCTGCGTGGTATTGACATAAATAAAATAAATAAGTATCTAGTTTTACAAGCAACCACACATCTTGTTACGGAGCTAAATGACCAAGAGAGGTGGTCACAAGTGAACACCATGTGATTATACGTTGCTAAAAAAAATGTATGAGGGGGTGGTCTACAACATTTCATGTTACATTGTAGAAACTATTATTAAGGAAGTGTGCATAGGAGGAAAGATCAGCTTTGGAGTTGTTCTATTGTCATTGGTGTTCATGGAGATCGGAGTATCAGATGGACCAAAAGAGAAGATATGGGAGTATCCCATGGAGCATAAGTCACCGATGGAGTAGTTCAAAAAATATCTATGTGAAGGATCCATGATAGAACCAATGATGTAAAGGGCTGATAAGTGGTACGATAGGCTCTGTGTGGCCTTTGAAGAAGAATGGCTCATCCCCAAGGAATTGCCTTTGGTGGTTGGAAAGGTAGTTCAATTCAGTGTATACCAGCACTTTTGCATAGTGCGGTTCTCCATGAGGGATGGAGCATGGATCCCTTGGTGTAATTTACCATATGCCTTCACAGTAAGGTACTTCCAGGTGTCAGTACATAGGTTTCAAATGTGTGACACCTAATGTTCAATGTGAACAAGGTATATTGTGACTACCACACATTAAGGAAGAAATATTTGTATCTCGGACAGGCTGCATATATTGAAAGACTCATTTCAGATGTATTGAGCATTAAACCAGTAATTTTGGCTATGGGAGATGTTGGAGTAGCACTGGTGTACCTCCAACTGAAGCCCAAGATGGAAAATAACAAGTATGTGGAAGATGAGTTTGCACTTCCAGCACCACCAAAGGGTAAGCATACCATGGAGAACATTCCAGTGCCTAAGCCCATAGAGCCAATTGAAGTAGAGGATGAGGAGGATGAGCGCAAAGATAGTGGTGGTTTGGAACATAGAGGTAGAAGACATCCTATGAATAAGGATGAAGATGAGCGTGAAACTACACCACCTTAACCATAAGAGGGGGATGATGAGGACTTAGATGCATTCCAAGGAGAGCATAGATTTAAGAGAGTGTTAAGGAGAACAAGGACCCATGGTAATACTCTACAAATCATTTTTAGATCACCCAAACTCTCTCCATAGAAGGAGACAACTATGAAAAGGATAAGGAAACCAAAATTGAATGAGGAAGAAGAAGAGTTAGAGGAAAGCAGACCTAATTATCCTACACCTCCAAATAATGTAGAAGAAGAAAAAGATGAAGAAATGAAGGAAGGAGAGGAGGGAAAGAGAACAGATGAGACAACTATCGAGAATACTTAGGACATGGAAACACAAGTCCCAAATATGGAAGCTCAAGTTCCTAAATAACCTAGGTCAAGAAGAACAAGTGGGGAGCACATTCCACCAGCCATGGGCTATGCTAAGGACACAAGTAAAATTATTCGCGGTCATTTCTAGAGGACACTGACACAAAAGGAGTTATATGGATGGTAATTAATGGATGAAGATATGGCTATAATGCACATAAGGAAGCAATTATCATGGTTGATGCACACACACATGGATGAACCAGATTTTGATGTGTGTGAGGAGTCATGCGTATCAAGGAGGTTGAAAAAGACACCTTAGGCTAGACACATGACAGTAAAACCTACTGTTATGTCAGATGAACAGGTAAACAATGCGTTGGTAAAAGTTTCAACAGAGGTGGCAAGGCAGAATATGGACAAGGCTACCACAGTTAGGGCACTAAGGGAAGAGATCAAAACTATGGATGGGGAAATAGTGCGCCTAACGTAGGAAAGGGACTTAGAGTAGAAAAAGAACTCTAGATTTATCAGCATTGCAGAGGAAATTGGTGATAATTTCATAAGAGCTAGGCCACACTTAGAGCCAAAGGTGCCAAATATGTTTCCTTCATAATACACTATGTAGGTACATTGTTGGACCTAGTGCTTGAAGATGAACCTCTATGCATGCCAGCACCAATGGATCCAACACAAGATGTAGAGTGAGAAAAGGCTTCATTAATGTAGAAGATTACATCATATGAGGGACTGCTACAAGCACTATGGGAAGAAATAGTGAAGGTAGACCAAGCCTTGAACATCTATACAGCTCCAGAGGCACTCATCAACATAAAAACCCTGGAGGAGAACAATGAGGTCCAGAAAGTGATGAAGGATGACACATTGGGCCACCTAGAAAGGTTAGCAATGGTTAAACAGAAGTACGAGGCCTGGGGAAGTAGCCCAAGAACCACACAAAAATCATCTAGAGGAGCTTAGAAAACTCATTGCAAAGAAGATGGATTTTCTAGAGGGTAGGATTACTACAATGTCCAATATTGTGTTGGTCTTACAGAATGAGAAAGGAGAGATTGCGAAGGATGAAATGGAGTTCATTGCTATGGAAATTCTAGAAAATTAAGAGGAAGCACTCGTTGAGTAGCATGCCTTAGATGCAGAGGTAAAGAAGGAATATCCTTAATTAATTTTGCAAGTTGTAGAAGAAGAAAATGTAGGTTAAAAACATTCTTTCATTCATCCAAATTCTTTATATTCCTCTATTCTTTGATTCGTTTTGGAGATAACCATTGTTGGGGTGACATTGTAATTAGTGTGGGGTAATGTTGATCAGAGAACACTTGATGGAAAGCACATAATAATTCCACGTGGGAAAGCATGTCATATTCAAAGGCATGAATGGATAGGGAGAACATGAGCACAGAGCAGAAGTTCAACTTTTGGGACTTAACTGTTTTCATTTCAAGGATCTATTTTTGGAGATGGCGTGTGGAGCACTCAAACTAATTGGAAACTTGTGCATCACGCATAGGCATGAGGTAATGTCCAAGTTGTAGGTAACATGGGGGAAAAATGGTGATGTATATACAGGTTATGGTTTTAATTTCCAAATATGTGCTATAGTGGAAATGTGAAAATGATAAATGAATGATTTGATGATGTAATAAAAATGTGTATTAATTGATGTTTGTTGGGTTTAATTTCAAGTTATTGATATAAAATAGAAACTAACTAGGGTATAATGTGAATACGAAAGTGAAAGGTGGAATTTGTTAGGGTAAAGAGTGGCTGAGCTAACCTCCAAGGGCCCCATGCCCTCAAAGTGCTACCTACATAGTCCCAGTGAAAAGGGACATTAGGCCGATGTAGTTCTCCCATAAGCTAGGGAAGATTATGAAAAAATAGAGGAATGGGTTAGTAGGTGTTAGGCTTGGTTGAATGTAGGTCATAGGCATGATTAAGTATAGGTCATAGGTATGGTTAATTTTTTTAAAACATAGATGTCGATGATGTGGTCCTGTATAGGATAATCAATAAGTAATGAGGAAGGTAAATGCTAAGAAGTGGCAACAGAGATGCTTAATTGATAAGAACCCTAATGAGTCTACTATACCGAAGATGGGCTCATGAACATAAGACCCTAAAGGCATTACATAATGGACCATTCTAAGGGTGAAGATAGTCGCATAATCACAAAATGTCACAGTTGCAGCAAGTCCCTTAAGTAAAGAGAAAATAAGGCTAAAATGCAAGGAGGTGAGAATGGGTAGTTTAGTGTAACTTAGTGTACAACACCATGTTTTTCTCAGAAAGAAACCCAGGATCAAAAATAGGTAAGTCCATGACGAAAATTTTGTCATTTTCTTCATTGTTTTTGGTTTTTAATAGACTAATTGATGTGGGAAGTCTATGTGGGATGAGTAGATTGTCTCCTTGAGGTATTTGTGAAGCTAATCGATGCAGGAAGCTTCCAGATATTTGATTATATTTGTGAAATGGCTTGATATAATTTTCCTTCAAGGGAGTAGTCTATTTATAGTGGTGGAATTAGAGTGAATAGATGTCCCTTTTGAGGGAGTCATATTTTACTGGAAGTTTGACTCAAGGAGTTGCATCCCTTTTTGTTTTGGACGTTTAAGTCATGGAAAAGACTATAGAGGAAGAATATGTTCTTATTCGGATGACAAAACCATAGTACATAGGAGTTAACTATGAAAGGGTTAGTTTTGAGTGATGAATGACCATGGGATTCCATCCCGGAGAAGATGAAAAATATCCACGAGAATCATGTTATGAGTAGAGCCATGGTAATCATATTGAAGATAAGGTTGAAAGGTGATGGGTAATCACATGATTCTTGTTTAGTTGTGGATCCTCAAAAATGGGTAATATTGAAGGTGAACAACACTCAAGGGATGAGTGATCAACTGATAGAAAGTGATATAGGACTTGATGTCAATAATAAAATGGTCAAAGATGCAAGGAATTAAGGGGCTCAAGTTTGGGTTTACCTTCAAGTGAAGACAAATAATACGCACCTGATCCATAGGCGTGGGTAATGATATAGGGTCCAAGCCAATTAGGAGCAAATTTTCCCCGTTTACTTTTCTCCTCTTTGGTTACATGTTTATTTTCCTTTAGGATGAGGATGCCGATCTAAAAGGTTTGTTCATCAACATGTTTTTCATAGGCACATTTGATACATGTTTAGTAGATTTGGAGATGGTCAAGAGCATTGAGACGACATTCATCTAATAACTCAAGTTGTGCCAAATGATCTTGGTGAAATTCATCATCGTTGAGCATGTCTTGTAGTGAGATGGAATCTAGACTTTGAGAGGTAAGAAAGCCTCGGTACCATAGACTATAGAAAGGGGTGTGACACCAGTCAAAGTGTGAATACTAGGTGATAATCCCATAAGGTGAAAGGAATGTGCGTATGCCAATCCTTCCCAGTATTATTGACTACCTTCAAAATAATTTTTTTCAAGGTTTTATTGGTCGATTCAGCTTGACCATTGGTTTTTGGGTAATAAGGTGATGAGAAACTGAGTTGGATGCCAAAAGTGTCACATAGTTTACGTAGGGTTTTGTTTTTGAATTTCTTTCCATTATCAGTGATGAGGCGGTGAGGAACACCAAAGTGACAAATGATGTGATGGTTGATGAAAACACATATTTTCTTGGCTTTTGTATAAATGAGGGGAATGGCCTCTACCCATTTAGTGTAACATTCAATAGAGGTTATGATCCATTGGTGGCGTTGTGAATAATGGGGGTTGATCTCACCGATAAGGTCTAAACCCAATTGAGAGAAAGGCCAAAGGTCTCGTGCGACATGTAAGGCATGACTAGGTGTGTGATGGAGATTAGTGTAACATCCTAATTTTAGACAATAGAACAAGTCAAATTTTTTTTTTTATAATTGCATACTGGTTCTAAATACATAATTTAGAACTCACAATTCAAATAACCATTTATATAACAGACAACCATATGCAGCTGCAATGACTCGGAATACCTCCGATCTATTCATTCCATGACTCGGTAATCTACCGATCTATTCATGAGTAAAAAGAGTTAGTGTTTTTATTTAACACAATACTCTTGCGGTTCTCTTCCCTAATCTGGGATTCAGAATGCTCTGTCCAAGGAACCTAACTGAATAATTGTTACCATTATTCATCGGCATCTCATCCCTTAGACTAGGTGAATTAGGACAACGCAATCAGCAGCTTGCGATACTTTGGCCAAAGATTTGAAACATACTGTTCAAGCCTCGTATTCCTTAACGGCATACTCGTCAATCTGGAATACGTCCTTCACCCCATTCATATGTTATATAGAATGTCTTAAACTAACTACTGTCAGTCCTTCCTTTCACGACTTAATCACTCGAAGATAGATTAACAAGGTGATAACGTTATAGGGATATCCAGAGGGTTAGGGATACGGTGACATACTGGTTTAACCTTACAGTTAGACCAATGTGTCAAGATACCCCGAACCTCCTAGGCAGCCTTACAACCTGACCACGTTCCTAATTAATCCCTGAGTAACTAGTCCAGACACAAATGTAAATCTTAGCGATCAATGCAAAGGGTGTCGTCAGAAGTCACCTGCATTGTTGTAACTTCGAGAAGATCCTAATCTTCTCGGAGGTGCAACCCTGCAGTTGTCTTGTGCCATCATCCTTTAAATCCGCCTCGAAAATATCTACTCGTCAATATGCGTTAAGCACTTGAGTACAAATTACTTTAAAGACGTTTACCCTGAGGTTAGCCTTTCCGATCCCTGGATTCTTCGTCTTAAGACGACCCTCCTCTAAAAGACTCATTACTTGGTAGAGGTATTACGGTCAAGCTTTTATCAAGAAGTCATCAGAATACACCTGATTCTAAAACGACAGAATGGAACAATATCTCATAACCTATGCTTGAGATTGCCTTCTGAACTCCATTTGATTGCCTATCAGTTCTCTTAACTGAATTTATATCATACTTTTTTTTTGTTTAAAGATATAAATGATTAAGAATCCAATTTACTATTGTCCTGTTATGCTTAGGACTAGGGATTAGTAATTCAATCCATTTAGTTTAACGTTCTCTCTTTTAGGCTCAATTTTAACCTATCTTTTAGAGAGACAATCATTTAATTCTAATATTGCTTTTGCTAGATCAAATTAGAACTACTAAATGCTCATAATAATTTAGTCTTATTACTTACAAGCTTTCATTATCAATCTCGAAAGCATCCATATTATACAAAGATAACAATGCCCCTTCGTTACATATACCGAAGAAGGTCATCTTTCAGAATAGAATACAACACATAAGTATCAAACACTTATTTTCATTCCTTTCAAACTTATACAATTACATTTTATGCAACAACATACTTGATATAATGCTAACGGAAAAGAAACATCTTTTCTCATATAGTACATCTATAAAATCAAGCTGTAATTCCTTATAAATCAAATAAACAATCTGATCAGCCTATCAGATCTGCATTGCTTTTACCTCATACGGCAACCATCTGCAAAAATAGTCGACATGAGTCAGTTCAATGAACTGAGCATGATAAGCACTAACTTTTAAAACAATTGCAATCCATCAATTGTTTTCATTAAACACCCTGTTTAAATGAGATCAGATATTCACATAAGTAAACATAATCAGACTATGCCCTTGTAATACAGAATGATTACAAATATGTAACTCTATCATTGTTACAAATAGTCTTAATCATTTTCTAATATTCCATCAAATATTAAGAAACAAGGAACGAACGCACACAACAATCATTAAATCCAAAATCACAACATTGGTCAGATTGTTTCATTCTCCAAAAAGGAAATAACATAACAATTCGGGATTCCACCAATATGTTACAACAATTTCCCACTGATAGTCAATTATCAATAATATTAAATAAAGGAAGAGAAAGAACCAAACCATTCATGCTTCCTTTCACATAAGTTCATCACTGTACTGCCGTCACATATGAAAACATTCAACCAGTATATAAATGAACAAGTTAGACAAGCCGCAAGCAAGATCACTGTTTAATCAAGAAACAGAAACACAGCAAACTCTTGTACAGCAACCAACACATCCACAAATCATTAATCAATCCTAAGCCCAATGCTAATTCCTTTTATACAGTAAGGCTTGACACAAGTTGAAAACAAGAAACTACAAGCGTATCGCTAAAAACAACAACCTTATTGCATCAAGAAATCGAAGGTTTCCAATGGACTATGCTATGTTGCCCACACGATATTTCCAAATCACGCACAGTCAAATCGGACAGGTTGATTGGAAAAGAACATAGCATACATATTCTTGCTCGGTCAAAATCGGACTGAAGTAAAAGAAAGGAATTCAACCAAACGATCCTTACCTTGCCGCATGCAAGTCTTGGAGTGATGTTCGCGACTTACCCAAACAAGGTCAGAACACGAAACGGTCATCCATACACAAGGACCTCAAAAAGTGACAAGACAGTGTCCAAGGTCAAGCTCAGAAAGAGACAGAAGTATTAGTTACCTTTCCAGAATTCCAAGGATTCAAACGGAGGTAACAATTCAAGCAAATGCATATGAATTCATACTGACATTAGTCAACGAAGCATAACAAGAATCAGACAACAAATTACTCTCTGTCAATCATTTTACACTAATTTGCACAGGTCGAAGACGTACATGCCTACCTAAGAATCTGAACCTCAGAATCCCAAAACACGAAGGAATTCCAATCTCAATAACAAGATCGAAGTACATGTTATTCCATTGAGTCGCCGGCACTTAAAATACCAACAACTTAACTTTAATCGGCTCATGAATAAAATGAATCATTCAATCGACTCCTCAGAGTCGTCCAAGTCGTAATAGCATAATCTATATATTCACACAGTGACTGTTAAAGGTTTGCACGCATAACCACTGAACCCTACAGCAACGTACAATGACATTGATTGATAAATCCATATATGCTATTCATGGCTAACATTCAGAATGAAACAAGCGAAGCAAATCGAATATCCATTTCTAGCAAGGAAAGCAACTGAGCCGCTTCGAACTTTCGAACAGCTTTCACATAGAAAGGGAAAATGCATATACAGGAAGTCTTTATCCTTTAATTACTTCAAATAACAGTAGCCAAAAGCCCTGTTTCATCTTATCAGGATTTTACAAAAATCCAAGCACAAAACTTGTGGATGAATCTACATTCCCAACAATAAAAAGCAATACGATTCAATCATCGACTCCACTGAGTCGATACAACAAAGTACAGGCGTATTTATATTGTACACAGTGCACAAGTAATCCTGCTAACCTAATAACAAGGAAAACAACTTCCGCTAGGTCGAAAGGACTATGGTAACCCTATAGTTACCTGTTCCAAGCCAAAAATTGAAAACAAAATGAAACCCGAAAGTATCATTAGTCGTTGTCAACAAATCCCACGACTGAGTACCCAAAGAAGCGATAATACTAAACATTCTTACAGTATTCTTTCAAATCATTCATACAGTTTCTATAACAAGAAACAGCGACCACGAATCAAGACATACAGTGGTCTTATACTACACACAGGTATATTCTAAGGGCTCACGCCAAACAGGCCGAACATTCAAACTTTAGAATAAATACCACACATGTATAAGCCAGAATGAATACTCAAATAAATAGAGTCGAAGTTCGATTTAAACAAACACCTATCAAGAAGAAATTGAAAAATCGAACCAGACGAGATACAGTGCTAAAAATCAAACTAGATCTCATAGAAAATTCATCCAATCTTCACAGAACATTTGAACAGAGTTGTTTTAATGAAAGCACTTGAAAAACAGCAAGATATTTAAAGGTTAGGGCCTAGCATGCCTGTATTTTGATCAAACTTCCGAAGCAGACCACAGGAAGAGCTCAAACTTCCTTTTCTTTTTCCACGATGAAGCGACCAACAAAATTTCGCTGTCTTCATCACAAATATATCTTCCACGACAGAGAAAGAGCTATGGCAGTTCATACTTGCCATGCAACTCGAAGAGAACTGGTGCGAAGATCCAGTAAACAAGCAGAGAGAGAGAGAAGACCGAAAATCGCGACAAGCCAAACAAACCACCAAATTTCCGCTTGCATGCCTTCTCGCGAGTTCCGAGCTCGACTTCCGAGAGTATTGAATGCCATTAAACCAATTTTCCCGCTTAAACTCTACTCCCACCGACCGCCAGAATTGGCGACAGTCCAACTAAAAACTCAAGTCCATTTCCAAACTTAGCAATTGCCAAGTCTGCACAGATTAGCCGCCGCTTTAGCCTCCGCCATGACCTGTCCCTCATCCTTATCCCTTACATTTATTGCCATGGAAAACACCGCCCATGGTCCGCCACCCTTCATAGTCCCCTTCATAATCTCCTCCAAGTTAGGTTAGTATCTTAGGTTAGAGTTTAGGGTAATACCCATACTAACAAATTTACACAAAGATACTAACTTAGGATATTAACAAATAGCCTAGGTCTAGGTTAGACTAACAATAATCTAACCCGTAGGTTAGGTTTTAGTTTTAGGTTACTAACCCTTAATAATTCAGTTTGGTCCTTGTCCTGAAACTTGGAAAGACCTGTACCATACTTCTAGAACAGAGTTAGCTCCTGTTCTCATTGCAGAATTGTATGTCCACGAATTATTACCTGGTCTACAATCGAGACCTTCCAGATATACTTTGATATCGGGAACCGTTTCATTTCTCAAGATCAGCCTGAGTCATACTCCTGACCAGCTTATTAAATGCTTCCTTATCTTGCAACCTGTTCAAGGTCTGTGATATAAAATTTTATCACAACAGATTTAAAGCATTACTTGGATCAATTCCACTGATCCAAGTCTAGATATTATAGATGAATATCTCTATAATTCATTCCGTGATCAGATTAATATTCAGACACAAAATGAAATAAATAAAAGAGTCTATTTATATTTTGACTCAGTCAGGATCTGCAATCTGCAAGAAATTCGGTACATATCAAGCATGATTTCTGAATCGAGGAACACATCCTTTTACGAGAAATCACATATCAACACTTGAATGCTTAGGAGAAAGTAACAACAGTTCAGGGTGTTACATGCTTCCCTCCTAAAAAGATTCATCGTCCCGATGAATTACATAATAAATTTAACCTTTAGGTCAATCAATTTATTAGTACACAAACAATGTGTCTACTTCCATATTAAATAGTTTCAGAAATCAATGTCACAACACTTTTATTCAACCTGAATAAAGTCTGCCTTCAACTGGCTTTCATAAATACTTAAAAACAATAAGTTCATAACAGTATTTTATCAACAGATTTCATTCTGTTGCAAAAAGAGAAGGAAAAGCAGTTTTCATCTCTTCCAGGTCTTCCCAAGTTGCACTTTCTTCGCTAAACTGGTCCCACTGGACCTTACATTGCTGAATATCACGATTCCTTAAATGCAACTGGCGAGTTTCCAGCACTCTTGTGGGTTTAACCACGATTATTCCTGGGTCTTGGACCTGCAAGGAATTCCAATTTAAAACATGTGACAGATCTGAAACATATTTCTTAAGCAAAGAAATATGGAAAACATCATGCATACGAGATAAAGCAGGTGGCAATGCTAAACGATAAGCTACAGGATTGATTATTTCGATAATTTCGAAAGGTCCCACATATCGTGGTGACAACTTGGCAGCCTTGCCAAAAGTTATAGAACTCTTTCTGGGTTTAACACGCAGAAAAACCTTATCACCAAGCTCAAACTTTCTATCAACCCGCTTAAGGTCAGCATAGCTCTTCTGTCTATCCGCTGCTTCCTTTAATCGTTCACGAATCAGCTTAACTTGCTGTTCCATCTCTGTGAGAATCTCTGGTCCAATTACCACTCTATCCTCTACACTGTCCCAACTTACAGGGGTTCTGCACTTTCTTCCATAAAGTGCTTCAAAAGGTGCCATCTTAAGAGATGAGTGATAAGTGTTGTTGTATGCGAACTCAACTAATGGGAGATACTCTTCCCATTTATACTGTTGATCCATGCAATACATTCGCAACATGTCCTCCAACACTTGATTTACCCTCTCAGTCTGCCCATCCGTTTCTGGATGATATGCAGAACTGAAGTTTAGTTTTGTTCCTAGGGCTGCATTAAGCGTTTGCCAAAACCTTGACGTCATTCTAGGATCCCTGTCAGAAATAATCAGTTCTGGTACACCATGCAATCTGAAAATTTCGTGTACGAACCTCTTGGCCAGCACTGGTGAATCATCCTTTAGATTTCCAGCGATGAAATGAGCTACCTTAGTCAGTTTATCCACAACTACCAGGATAACATCATGTTTATTCCTGGACATAGGTAGTCCTTGTACAAAATCCATGGTTATTACTTGCCATTTGTACTGCGGTATGCTATGAGGATATAACAGTCCAGCAGGGTGCATATGCTCTGCCTTCACCCGCTGACATTCCAGGCACTGAGTCACAAAATTTATCACATCCTTTTTCATACCTTTCCAGAAGTATTGCTGTTTCAAATCAGCTAGCATTTTTGTGATACCCGGGTGTCCAGAGAAAGGTGAATTATGAAATTCAACTAACAACTTCTTTCTCAAATCATTCAGCACAGGTACATATACCCTATTTTCATAACGCAAGATTCCTTCATTATCAAGATGAAAACCTTCATACCTTTTATCTTTAGGTTCTGCAGCAAGCGCTGCTTTCACTTGCTGAAAATATGCATCTGATTCTGAGGCACTTTTTACCTCGTCTTTAAACTGAGTTCTCAACGTTATAAGAGCAGAAATGTGCCTCCTACGACTTAGAGCATCAGCTACTCTATTCTCCTTCCCTTTGATATAGCTAATATCAAAGTCATATTGTGATAAAAATTCTAACCACCTTCTTTGTCTAGCATTCAGATTGGGCTGAGTAAATATATATTTCAGACCCAAGTGATCAGTTTTCAACTCAAAAGGTTTCCCTAGTAAGTAGTGTCTCCAGACTTGAAGCGCATGAACAATGGCAGCAAGTTCCAAATCATGAGGGGCATAATTCAGCTCATGAATCTTAAGTTTTCTACTCTCATAAGCAATGACTTGATCATTTTGCAGCAAAACACCTCCAAGACCTTCCCCAGAAGCATCAGTTACAACAGTAAAATTCCCATTAGGGTCTGGTACAGCCAATATAGGTGCAGAAGTCAACTGGTCTTTCAGACTTTTGAAAGCCGCTTCGCACTTGTCATTCCACATGAATTTCTTATCCTTCTTCTGCAATGAAGTTATTGGTTGCAGCTACCTTAGAAAAATCCTTTACAAATTTTCTATAGTAACCAGCAAGACCCATGAAGCTTCTCACTTCATGCACATTCTTTGGTGCAGGCCATTCAGTTATTGCCGTTATTTTTGAAGGATCTACAGCGATTCCTTCTTTACTTATGACGTGACCCAAATAGCGAACTTCAGAATCATAGAAAGAACATTTGGATAACTTACCATACAACTTTCTCTTTCTCAAAATTCCCAATACTATCTTCAAATGCTCATTGTGCTCCTCAACGCTCTTAGAATAAATGAGAATATCGTCCAAGAATACAAGTACAAACTTGTCCAGGTATTCTTGAAAAATATTGTTCATTAAATTCATAAAGGCTACAGGTGCATTAGTTAACCCAAAGGCTAGAACTGTGAATTCATAATGTCCGTACCTTGTTCGGAAAGCTGTTTTATGAATATCTTCCTCTTTAATTCTCAGCTGATGATAACCAGATCGAAGGTCTATCTTAGAATAAACCGCTGCTCCACGCATCTGATCAAATAGATCATCGATCCTAGGAAGTATACCTCACAAGGTAAATAAGAAGGTGATTGTAGCCTTTGTATTATGAAAAATATTTTAGAGTTAGCTGGTGAAGTAGGTATCTGAGAAGCCAAGCATGCCATGGTCTCCCTAAATTTATTCGTAGAACATGGGGTGGTTTGAAGTTCGTAACGGTCAAAGGTGGTCAAAAGTATGTCTACGTGATGTTTATACTTTTGAAGTATATCATTATGACACTGGTATATACCATTGACATGGTTTATGACCAACTGAGAATCACCAAAGATATTTATTGACTTAACATCAAGGCATAAGCATCCTAGAGACCCAATACGAGTACTTCGTATTCAGTAATATTGTTTGTACAATAAAAAACAAGTTTGAAAGACAAAGTCATAGGTTCACCATCAAGAGGAATGAGGATAACACTAGCCCCACCCCCACGCTGACACTTGGAGCCATCGAAGAAGAGTGTCATTTGGTAAGCAGGTTCATCTAGGGAGAGGTTAGCTATACACTCGTCTAGGAAATCGAAGTTATATGGTTGATTCCAAGAAATAGGTGCGTCAGCCAGTTGGTCAATGATAGCCTGGCCCTTGATGGAATTTTGATAAATGAATTTGAGGTCAAGATCAGCAAGAATCATAAGCCACCATGTGGCATATTGATGTTGATAGGGTTTTGCGTACATATAGTGTAGTGGGTCAGTATTAGTAATGATGAAGGTTTTTTGGTTGAGTAGGTAATGGCGGAGTTTGGTGGTGACAAAAACTAAGGCTAAGCATAGTTTTTAAGCATGGGTATATCTAGTTACATAGTCCATAAGGGTATGACTTATGTAATAAACCACTTGCTCTTGGTGTTGTTCGTCAGGATGAACAAGCATGGCACCTAAATAATGGTCAGTGGCATAAATATATAGGTAAAGAAGATATTTCATCCTTATGAGGAATGCACTCTGGTGGTTGAAGAAGATATTTTTTTAAGGCCTCAAAGGCTTTATGGCATTCATCATCCCATTTGAATGAAACATCTTTCTTGAGAAGAAGATGAAATGGTTGGTAGTGGTTAGAAATCTACGAGATAAAATGATGAATGGATTGTAACTTACCTTATAGGATTCGAAGTTGATGGAGATTAGTGTGCAGAGGCATTTCCATAATAGCCTTGACTTTAGCATGATCAAATTCTATGCCACATAAAGAAACGATGAAACCCAAGAGTTTTTCGGAAAGTGCCACAAAGATGCATTTCTTTGGTTGAAGATGCACACAATAGTTGATGAGATGGTCAATGATGACCTTAAGGATGGGAAAGTATTCAGTTCGACCTTTATATTTGGCTAGAAGATCATCTACATAATATTCCACTATGTGATGCATGATGTCATAGAAGATGTAAGTCATGGCTCGATGATATGTGGCACCATCATTTTTAAGGCCAAAAGGCATGACTCGATATCAAAAATTCCCCCAAGGCCTGATGAAGGTAGTCTTGTGTTGATCTTCTAGAGCTAGTAATATTTGATTGTAGCCTAAGAAACCATCCATGAGCGATAGCATTTCATGTCCAGTGGTGAGATCATCTAGTTGGTCTATGCCTAATAAGGGGAAATCATCTTTGGGACAAGCTAGGTTGAGGTCACAGAAGTCCATGCAAATGTGGAGTCCCCTTATCACCTTTGTGATAGGAAAAATGTTATAAATACATTAGGGATAGTCAATGGGTAAGATAAAGGAAACTGAGAGAAGGAATTAAATCTCTTCTTTGAGTATAAGAACAATGTGAGGATGCATTTTCTGTAGCTTTTGTTTTATGAGTTTGGCATCAGGAATGGTTATGATATTGTGGACCATGATTTTTGGGTCAATACTAGGCATATCAGCATAGGACTAGGAAAACATGTTGCTATGGTCCCAAAGGAAAGAGGTGAAGGCTTCGTATTCATTAACATCTAAGGATTAGCTGATCTTTAAAATGTGCAAGCCGTCCTGAGTGTTAATGTTGATTTATATGGTCAATTCATTCAACATGGTTTATGTCTCAGAAGGTAATGTTTGATGAATATAAGAATCTTCAGCACTAAGGTAAGTGAGATGGATTCATCATCCTGACATTGAATGACATTAATAGAAGTGTATCATCATCAATCATGTCAGGATACATGAATGGGAGAGAAGAGGGAGCCTTTCCATCATGTTGATAGGTCAGAGGTCCCAGGGAAATGGTGTTTACGAAAAAAAAAGTTAGGAGGAATAGATTCAGGATCTATGGACTCCGTGGCAGAAGATGGTAATGTGGGTGAATGAGGTGGGGAAGGTTTTCCTTCCTGAATGAGGTCGACATGAGCCTTTTTGGAAGGTGGTGCGTCAAAACCAATGCTCACTACGGTCATTGTGTTTACGAGAGGTACAAGAAATGACAGTATGGCAGGCCTTGTTTGTAAAATCTGAAGCCAAATCCTTTCCATGCACACCGGTGGAGGAAAGTGTGAGTGAAGCGGTGGTTAGTGAGGGAGTGTAGGTTGGATGAAAATGGTTGGGTTTGGGATGGAGGTTTGGGTTTATAGGTGGAAATATCAAGTCCCCCATATGTTAGATTAGTGCAAAGGTGGGGAGGGCCATAAGGAAAAACTTCACCTATGCAGATGTCATAACTGGGGTGTTGACGCAGGTTCCCATACTCTTGTGGGGTGAAGAAGGTGTCTATATTGTATAGGTGGTATTCCCCTAGAGTGAGGTGTTGAAAAAAACCTTCTAAGGGATCAGTAGTCGATATGTGGGTAGCAGGGATATATGACTCACTAGATGATAGGGAAATAGGTGAGTCAGCGGTAGAGGCTAAAGCGGTAGTAGGGATAGCAAGGTTAGATGCGGGAGAGGTAGTGGCAGTCTTGGTGGATGGGCTTGTAGGTGAAGGTGAAGTAGGGATAGTGGCATATGCCTTGACCAGTACAAGCACATCATTGGGCTGATATAGCATGTTACAGGTCTTGAAAGGTGATGGTTTGATAGGGATGGTGTAATTATGTCCCTCATGTTCAAATTTGAGGTAGCGGTGTAAGTTCGAAGGGACACAACCCATGGCACATATCTAAGGCCAGAAAAGCAACAACTTATATTGGAACTCTCCTTCTAGGACATAGAATAGTTCCAGGATAGTGTGGGGACCTACGCGGACATGGAGAATGATGGTACCCAGGGTAGAGGTCATGGTGTCATTAAAGGAGTGCAACATAACTGGGTTACCATGCATGCAATTGGAAGGTATTCACATTTGGTCATATGCATGGGAGGAGATGATGTTAATACTAGCACCACCATTGATCATAACGCGTCGTATGCGTATATTATCGATAAAGATGAAGATGAAAAGAGTGGGGTTCGGGGTCGTCAGACTGGAAGGGAGTGATCTCTTCATCTGAAAAGCTGAGGGTGGCTACTTGGTGAGTAGGTGGAGGTGTAGAGGAAGGTGATGAACTAGTGAGAGAGGCTACGTGGTGAGGGGTAATGATGGAGGCTACGGGTGTGGGGTTATTTGGTAAAATCTCAATAGATTGAAGGACCTCCATGAGGGCTTGATGATGTGACTCAGAGGTTTGGATGAGGTCATATAAAGACATTTTAAGGGGGGATTGGTGAAGTTATTTTAGCATTGTACGATGTGTGACCCCATCATTTGAAATAGGATATGCAGGACCTCGAATGGTGACTTTGGGTATGGGTGCAGATGGTATGTTGGGTACAGGGTTGGTTGATGGGCTAGCCACATTTTCTTTACCCTTGTCTTTCTTTGGTAATGTGATCCATGTTAATCTGAGGTGGACGAAGAGGGTGTGCATGAAAGGTATAATGATCAAAATCCTAGTTGGTGATCTCCTTGTGAAATGAGTAGGGCACATTGAAATTTGGGTGGTGGTTTGTCCAACTCTCTTATACAGACCATGTTGATCTCAAATTTCAGGGTGGATAAAGAGTTGTTTGGGATGGATATATTGGTCGCTGAGTAGGTAATGGAAGAAGATCTAGGGAAATTGGTGAAGGTGAAATGGGGTCCTCATCAAGAAGATCGTCGTCGTCAAAATTTTCTTCAGGAGGAAATAATTGGACAAGGGTAGTTTTTAAAGCCTTACAGTTCTCTACATCATGTCCTGGCACATGATGGTAGGCAAAAATTTTAGTTTCATCAAACCCTTTTGGTTTGGGTTTGAGCAGGTCGTAAGGTCTAAGAGGTGGTAATATGATGATAGAGGTTTCAAGGAGATTGGTTAAGATTTTGGCGTAGGACCCTACTAGTGGATCGTAATGGGAGGTGAGTGTGGGTTTAGGTACAGTAGGTGTGGCTGATTATGGAGGAAGAGGCTTTACAGGAGGGGGAATGGGTTGGTCCACTAGTTTGGTGTGTGGAGTGGTCTTAGGTCTTGGTTGCATCTGCTTGGGTACGGGCATGGTAGAAGAGCTGGTAATGGAAGGTTTGGTTGGTTTAACTACCTTATTGGAGGGTAGTGGATTTTTAGCTTTAGGTTGCACCTTTTTGGGAAAAGGTGACATGAGTGTATGAGATGTAGAGGGAAAAGTAGATGGTGGAAGAGGATGGGTTACCCATGGGGGTAACCGAGTTGTGGTGGAGGTGGTTGGTAGAGGTTGGGTAGAAGGTGTGAGTGGAAGAGAAGAGAGTGTCATGGGTAGTGAAGAAGTTATGGATAGGTAGTGGTGGTATGGGTGGTAAGAAGGTTATGGGTGACAGGCGGAAGTTGTGTGGGTCACTTGGGTATATTAGAGGTTCGTGATGAGGAGGTGGGCTGCTGTTTCTTGGTTTACTAGTGGAAGGAGGTTACTTGGCCAGGGTTGAGGGGTGAGGTCCTAGGATGGACGGAAGGGGTGAAGGTGATAATGGTGTGGTAGGAGAGGTTGGTGTATGAGGCCTAGGAGGTTGGGTTTTCTTTTTAGGGTCCAGAATAAGTTTAGTGTTGTTTTGGAAGACATGGCTAAATCTAATTTGATGGGTGGGTGAGTAAGGCTCAATGTTGGCATGACCCCTAAGGTAGTGATGGGTTTAGGTAAGGGAGATGATATAGGCGTGGGTAGGTGTTTGGGTGTAGATGTATGTTGGGTTGTGGGAAGAGGTGTGTGTTGGGCTATGGGTGGTGACATGGAAGGTGTTGCAATAGTCATGGTTGTGTTTGGTTTGGTTACTTGAAACACTTTTGGATAGATAGTGGAGGTGTCGGTGAGTGACAGCTACATTTGGGTTGAAACAGGAAGTAGAAGGTGTCCCCAAAGTAAGGCTCTATCAACATAGTCCAGGTGATTGGCCAAGCATGAAAATGGTACTATTGTAAGTGGGGCTGATGTGGATTGAGTATAAATCCCCATAAAATGTGTTTGAGACATGGGGAAATGGCTAGCCTCAGATTCTGTGGGTAAGAGAGCCGAAAGCAGATCAACAGGATCTTGAAGGTCCGATGGAGAATGGTCATCTAAAGGCAATGATATTTTGACAGGATCCTCCATGGGTAGAGGAGAGGATGGGCCAGATGAGGTGGACTCTCCTTGTGATGGTGTAGGTTGTGGACATGTATCTCCTATGAGTAGGAGAGGTGCCACTGATGATTGCTTGGTAATTTGAGGGGCCAAAGGCAGAATACTACTTATAGGATTTTCCATGGGTGAAGGAGAAAAGGAAGGGGGTTCCTCTGTGGGTAGAGGAGTAGATGAAAGAGGTTTCTATGTAGGTAGGGGGATTGAGCTAAGATTTCATCTATGGAAGGAACATGGGGAAATTGGGAAGCAATTGGTATGTCATCGAAAATAGCATGGACCTCATAGACATTGCTATCATTGGTTGAAGTGTCACCAACTTGGTTGGAAGATGGGGCATGATTAGGGAATGGATTCTTGAAGATATGTAGGTTTTGGTTAGCAGGTGCATTTGGGTTATCCAAGACTAGATCTCCGTTGTCTAACATTTCTTGGACGATATTCTTGAAGGTGATGTAGTTACCATGTCGCTATGGCCTTTGACACGATGATAGTTGAAAAATTCATGTTCTTTATACCATGCGGGCATGGGGCGCTTAGGGTCAAAACTAGTATGTGGTTTTATAGGTGGAAGGGTAATGGCACCAACCTTGATAAGCTTTTCCAAAACAGAAGAATAAGGTTCTCCTATTGAAGTGTACTTTCGTTGTTCTCATCTGAATTGGAAATCTTGGATGAGAGAGAGATTAGAAGAAGGTTTGGCTTGGTTTGATGGGTGAGAGGGTCCAGCCTTGAGAACTACGACGTTGGTAGATCCTTTGGGTTTTGAATAGTTGTTTTGGGGTTTTGAAGATGAAGAAGCATCATTTGATTTAAATGCAATGTTCTTGTTACGTAGCTGAATTTTCTTCTCTTTGATAGCATGAATCTCCAATTTTCATGCCATGGTGAATGCCTCATCAAAGGTGCAGAAGGTCTGCACCTGCAGGGTTGGTGAGATGTGTCTAGTGCAAGCCTGAGTAAACAAATCTATGAGTTCAGTTTGAGGTAATTGAAATGTGAGCTGGTTAATTAGGCTGCGCCAGCGAGTGACAAAGTCAGTGATAGACTCATCGTCATACTGTCATGTGGAGTAAAGATCAGTCATGGTGACTTTCTTGACAATGTTGATTGAGAAGTGGTCTAAGAAGGCTTGGGCTACTTGATTAAATGAGTAGATGGAATGTCTGGGTAGCCCACTATACTAGTCCAATGCAAGTCCTATCAAGGACATCAGGAAGGTCTGTAAGAGTAAAGCATCATCATGGGCGATCAGGTAACACCCATGTTTGAAAGACCGCAAATGTTGTTGTGGGTCTTCTTTACTATTGAAACGGTTGAATTTTGGCATTTCCCAATGTACAGGGTATGGGAAAATAGGAATGGATGGATGAATGGGATCATTAAAGATTTCATCGTATGTGAGAGAATTATGTGAGCCAGAAACCGATGCTTCTAGTGTCTGCATCCTTTCCATCATTAATTTGATGAGGTCATTGGTAGGTTGTGATGGAAGGGCTCCTCCTATGGCGTAAGAGGGCTATGGTACTGAACATGTGATGTGGGTGGCATTCTAGTGTATGGTGATGCCGAATAGGGAGGCTGAGAATAGGGGACCAACATAGAGGGCATATATCTAGAATGAATGACAGATGAGATAGGGGTTGTTGATAATATGTATATGTAGGTGGGACAGTCGCAGTGACTCTAGTAGTGATTGGGGGCAAAGACTGTGGGATGGAGAGGACAAGATTCTGGAATGGAGTAGAGGTCACTGACACTATGGGTGGATGTGTTGCAATCGGTATCTGTGAGACAATGGGTGCGGATGGGGTGATGGTCTGGTTGGTCAATGAGGGAACAACAGATACTACAGGTGCGAATGATATTGCAGATGAAGTGGTCATAGCGGGTATGGGTCCTAGCTATGAAACTACTAGGGGTAAAGCAGGTGAAGGTAATGTTGAACTAGTAGGGGCTGATGCAGAAGTGGGGACAAGGGCAGGAGAGATGGATACAGGCATGCCATATATCAACTGACCTGAGGAGTCCCGTGTGGAAGAGTGGGAAAGGTAGAACTGTAAGGCTATCGGATTCTGATCAAGGAGTCATGTGAACTCCTCATCACCTATAGAAATGGTGGTAGGCAGGGTTGGATCCATGGGTGATAGGACAGAGGGTGGTGAAGGACTAGGTGGGAGTGGTTGACGACTAACATGGAATATAAGAGCGTTATCTTGGTTGCGAGTCAACACCATGTGAATGAATGTATATCAGGTGATGTTGTATCCTGCAGATAACACATAGAGTAGTAGAAATTAGGAGAATAGGTGTTTATAGGTGGATTTGGGTAATGTATCAGTTGAGAATTAGCACAGGGTAACCGACACCGGTTAAGGATGACTAATGATGGTTTAGGGGTAACCGAGGTTGGTTACTATGAGAAAAGAATAGTTTGACCAAAGGGGGCAAAAAATGATGAATGTCAGATAGATAAGCTGTATGATGACCGTTTATGAGAGTACAGAGAGTACAAAGACTCAGAAAAAACTCAAAATAGTGAAGAAGATGAGAATAGGTGTCCCTTAGGCAAGTTAACCAAAAGGACAGGGAACTGATGATGGTTAGGTAGAACCGATGACAGTGAGGTGTAAACTGATGCCACTAAATAAACCAATGTTGGTTACTGTGAAAATTTGAAAAATACAGAAAAATAGATTGTTGTGAATTGAGATCAGATGAATGATCAACCCAGAATCCTGGAGATGATATAATGAGGTCTTGACACACTCAGAAGAAGTTAGAATACTCCAACTGTGATTGTGGAGTGTGCAAGGCGAAAGAATGAAAAATGGAGAAACGTATTCTCACACCTCAAAATACACGTCAATCAAATGCTAAAAAACACGTATCCAACAAGTGATTTTAATGTGTTGAGCTTATGCTATTTAGAAGACTGACTTATGAATTTAGAGTAGAGTTTTTGGTGAGGAAGGCTTCCTACGAAGAAGGATATCTAAAAGGAGAGGTTTCAGGTTATGTTATGGCGGGGGCAGGCCATCCTCTGAGGTAATGACTAGACAGAAGTAACCTGGTAGGTGCCCACTGTCAATCCACTGATCGTGTGATCATTAACAACTTCTTCTAAGTGAAATGTTGTTTAAGAAGATTTGTATTTTTTCAATTTTGTGCAGTTTGGTAGAAGAAGAAGAAACTGAGTGCTTTTCTATGATTCTTTGTGTCAACCATCAGCTAGGCATGACTTCCAGCATATAGGTTGCCATAATTTTAATGTGAGCTAAATATAGCATACAAGAATGAAATGCAACTGATTTTAAACCCAAATCAACAAATTACGTTCGATGAAGCAAATGATGAACAGGTAGGAATGTGCTCTTTCACTACTTATGTGAATGCAAAAAGAAGAAATGGTTCATTTTAAGCATCGGAAATCAGATGTTGTTTTAGACAATTAGAAGAAGAGAATATTACCAAGGAAAGAGATTTAGTGTGAATATGTTTAGAAATTAAACAAACACACCATCTTTACCTAGGAATGAAGAAAAATGCAAGGAACCCCAGATGGGTCCCACCGGGCATGCCAAAATGTTTCACCATTTTCTTTACATTATTGAGATGAAACAAATAAGGGTTATGGGATGAGGAGGAATACCTGTTTATGCTGGTCAGTTGATGGTTGTTGTGCACATTTTGACTTCTCAATCCAATGTTGACTGTGAGAGCTTCCTTTTGGTTGGGAGGAACTACCTGAAATAGAAAACAAGACCACAAAAGAAGAGTTAAATAATATATGACAGTGGACTTCCTAGTGTGTGCTAGCTTCGGAAAATGTGATACTTCCTAGATGGTTGTCAATCCACTGTTTAAAAACACTTTAATGCGAGAAATAAACAAATTCCTATTGTAGTTTATATGATTTAGGTATCTATTCAAGAACAATAAGCAAATCTAACATAACAGGCTAGGCTATAGTCAGATCTGAAGGGTAGGTAGGTGTCAGGGTGTTGGAACTAGTCAGGGTCAAGTTCTGGGTTGTTTGGGTCACTTGGTAGAAGGTAGGTTGGCTCTGTTATTGGAAAAGGTGTAAAACACAGAGACCGATGTCAGTCCAGGTGTAACCGATGATGGTTTATAAGGGATCGACAATGGTCATGGGTAACCGGTGTTGGTAGGGTTGGGGTGAAAGGAAATCAATGAGATCTAATTGTGGGGATTGAACTGAAGCTAAAAAGAGATGGAAGGGTGGATAGGGAGGTCTGTAAAGGTATCTGGTATACTCAGAGGTGTGTAGCTAGTGATAATGGGTGATTTGGTAGTTTGGGTAGAGGAATGGTTAAGTGTACAAGTAGGTAGAAGATGGGAAATGAACATGCAAAGTATAAATTGATAACAGAAGTAGCAAAGGCTATTATACTGAATAGACTATGCTAGTAGAAGAGACACTTACTATGATGTAGGTTTGATGGCTGAATGGTGATAGCGGTTGATCAGAAAAATGGTGTTTGTGCCACGGTAGTGCTTCATGGAATGCTTCCATGAGTGCAATACCTCTGGATCTTTCCTGGTGTTGGCTATGGATGTCTATACGTGTGAAAAAGATTTGGTTCTTCTCGCATGTAGTTCTCTTCTCATCCCCTTGATCTCAGAATGTGCCAACCCAAAAAAAAGGTTGTTAAGGTGAATAAATGGTAACCAACAGTGGTTTTGGGTTGACTGACGTCAGTTTAGGGATGACCGGCGTTGGTTAAGGTGGGATTCCCTAGGTTTACTAAAAATGGAAAATTTCACATCTTTTGGATCAGGTTCATTCCTTTATCTATGGATCTGAATGGGCATTACCTTTTATGAGCAGGAAGGTGGTTAGAGGAATAATAGGCCTTGATTTTTTAGGTTTGGACCAAGTCTTATTCATTTATGGAAACATGCTATGAATAGGTCTATGGTGAGGTGTCTAGGTGAGGTGTCTATTCATTTAATTAAAGTAATTAAATTAATAATGGGGTGAGGATGGGTATTAATTTAATTATAAATAATTAAATTAATGTTAATGTGGGGTATAAGGGTCATGGCTAGGTGAATGTGTGTAAGTTGGTTATTCAAAAGGGGACCAAGGGGAGTGTGACCCAATTTTGGTGTCTACATGACCATCCGCACCTTTACCCAAACCCACACTAACTTCCCATTGTGATCCGTTGGTAGGGTCCTACGCCAACAATCTAGCCAACCTCTTAGAGACTTCCGGCATCAAATTACCACCAATTTGGCCTTACGATCCTCTCAAACCCAAACCAAAAGGTTTTGATGAAACTAAAATTTTTTCCTATCATCGGGTTCTGAGACATGATGTAGAAAATTGTAGGGATTTAAAAATCATTCTTCTCCAACTCTATCCTCCTGAACAATATTTCGACGATGATGATCTTCTTGATGAGGAAAATGTTCCACCCTCACCTGTCACCACACATCATCATCCTTTCCTTCTTCAATGACCTACATCTCCACCCCCACAACCCTTTTTTCCACCTCTAAAATTTGAGTTCAACATGGTCTGTATTAGAGAGTTGGCCAAACCACCACCCAAATACCAGTGTGCCATACGCACTTCACAAGGCTTCTCCCCCCCATTAGGGTTTTTCCCATTATGTTGTTACACTACTCATCCCACACCTTCTCCATTTACCACCTCCCCTCATATTAACATGGTCCAAGTTGTCACCCATGCCAAGAAGGAAAAAGGAAAAGAAAAAGTAATCAACCCATCAACCAACCCCGTGCCCAATATACCATCTACACTCGTGCCCAAAATCACCATTTGAGGACCCACATATCCTATCTCTGACGGGGTCACCCATCACACAATGATAAAATAATTACATCAACATCCTCTAAAGATGTCCTTGTACGATCTCGTCCAAACTTCTGAATCTCATAGACAAGCTCTTATGCAAGTTTTGTAATCCATCGAGGTTTTACCTAATGATCCCACACCAGTGGCCTCCATTATCACCCATCACCATGTGGCCTCGCTTATCAAATCATCTCCTTCTTCTACCCCCTTTCTTACTCATCAAGTCACCACCCACAGTTTCTCTGATGAGGAGATTGTACCTGTCTAGTCAGATGACCCAGATCCCACCCTTTTCATTTCCATCTATATCGATAACATACGCATACAACATGTCATGATTGATGGTGGTGCTAGCATTTTCATCATCTCCTCCCACACGTACAATCAAATGTGCATACCTTCCAATTATATGCATAATAACCCAGTTCTTTTACACTCCTTCAATGATGCCATCACCTCCACCCTTGGAACCATTATTCTCCAAGTTCTTGTTGGCCCTCACACTATCCTAGAATTATTATACGTCTTATAGGGAGAGTTACAATATAACTTATTAGTCGGAAGACCTTGGATTCACATCATGGGTTTTGTCCCTTCAAATTTACACCATTGTGTAAAATTCAAAAATGAGGAACTAAACTAACCATCCCAGCTGACCCGTCACCATTCAAAACTTGTAACATGTTGTACCGACCTAATGATGTTCTTGTACCAGTCAAAGTATTTTCCATTACCCCCACTTCTCCTTCACCCACAACCCCCTCCGCCAATGCTACCACCACCTCTCACACACCTAAATATTCTATTCCTACTATTACCGCAGCCTTTGTAGTTGACCCATATACTTCCCAACAACCTGATACCCCTCCTACCCAATCGTCTAGTGATTCGTCTATCCCTGCTACCCACATATTGACTACCGATACCTTAGAAGGTGTGTTTTAACACCTCACTTTGAGGTAGTACCACCTCTACAATATCAACACATTCCTTACTCTACAAGAGTATGGAAACCTACGCCAGCACCCTCGTTATGAATACCACACAGGCAAGGTTTTCCCTTATGGTCCTCCCCACCTTTGCACTAACTTAACACATGGGGGACATGATACTATCACTTATTCACCCAAACCTCCATCCCAAACATGACCCTTTTCATCTGACCTCTAATCTCTTACTAACCGCTGCTTCACTCACACTTTCCTTCACCATTGTGCATGGAAATAATTTGGCTTCGGTTTTTAAAAACAAGGCTATCATACTGTCATTTCATCTGCTACCAGTAAACACAACAATCATAGTGGCATTGGATTTTCCGCACCATCTTCCAAGAAGGCCCACATCAACCTCATTGAGGAAGACAAACCTTCTCCACCCCATTCACCAATGCCACCACCTTCACCCACGGAGTCCATAGATCCCAGATCTATTCCTCCTAAATCAAAGAGGGGAAAATGTAACACCTATTTCCCTGGGACCTCTGACTTATCAACGCAATGGCGAGGCTTCCCTTCTTCCCTTCCCTTCTTGTATCCTTACATGATCGATGATGATACACCTTTTATTAATGTCGTTCAATGTCAGGATGATGAGTCTATGCTCACCTACCTTGGTGCGGAAGACTCTTATATTCACCAATATTTACCTTCTAAGATGCAAACCATGTTGAACGAATCAACCATTGAAATAAACATTAACACTCAGGACGACCCACACATCCTAAAGATAGGCCAATCTTTAGATGCTGTTGAACAAGAAGCTTTTACTTCTTTCCTCTGGGACCATAGCAATGCTTTTACTTGGTCCTATGCTGATATGCCCGGTATTGACCCAAAAATTGTGGTCCACAATATCGTAACCATTCCTGATGCCAAACCCATAAAACATAAGTTACGGAAAATGAATCCTTGAATTGCTCTTCTTATCATTAAAGAACTTCAGTGCCTTCTCTTGGTTTCCTTCATCCTACCCATTGACTACCCCCAATGGATTTCTAACATCGTTCTTGTCAAAAAAGTGATAGGGGGGCTCCTTATTTGAATGAACTTCCATGACCTCAACTTAGCTTGTCCCAAAGATGATTTTCCTCTACCAAGTATTGACCAACTAGTTGATCTCACCGTCGGCCATGAGATGCTATCACTCATGTATGGTTTCTTGAGTTATAATCAAATATTACTCGCTCTAGAAGATCAACACAAAAATTCCTTCATCACTCCTTAGGGGACCTTTTGCTATCGAGTTATACCTTTTGGCCTTAAAAATGCTGGTGCTACATATCGGCAAGCCATGATTTATATCTTACATGACATCATGTGTTGCATATCGGAATATGACGTTGATGACCTTCTTGCCAAATCCAAACATTGGGTCGAACACCTGACAGTCCTTAAGGTCATTTTTGACCACCCCATCAAGTATTGTGTTCACCTTCAACCTAAAAAATGTGTCTTCGTGGTACTTTCAGGAAAACTCCTTGGTTTCATCGTTTCTTTACGTGGCATAGAATTTGATCTTGTTAAAGTAAATTCTATTTTTAAAATGCCTCTGCATACTAATCTCCATAAAATTCAAAGTTTGTAAGGTAAGTTTCAATCCATCCGTCAGTTTATTTCACAAATTTTCAACCGTTGTCAACCATTTCATCATCTCCTCAAAAAGAACGTCTCATTCAAATGGGATGATTAATGCCACAAAGCCTTTAACGCCTTAAAACAATACCTTATTCAACCACCGGTGCTCATTCCCCCTAAATATGACAAACCCTTTTACCTATACATTTATGCTACTGACCATTCCTTAGGTGTCATGCTCACTCATCATGACGAGCAACATAGGGAGAAAGCAGTTTATTACAAATTTGTACCCTTTTGGACTACAAAAATAGGTACACCCATACTGAAAAACTTTGCTTAGCCTTATTTTTTGTCACCACTAAACTTCTTCATTACCTACTCAACAACAAAACCTTTGTCATCACTAATACTGATCCCCTACATTACATTTATGTCAAACCCTACTAGCATCAATGTGTTGCACGTTGGCTCAAGCTTCTTGCAGACCTTTACCTTGAATTCATTCATCAAAGAATTGTCAAAGGCCAAGCCATCGTTGACCAACTAGCATATGTACCTCTTTCTGGAGATCAACCCTCTAAATTCAATTTCCTAGACAAATCCATTACTACCCTCTCTCTAGATGATACCACTTACCAGATGACCTTATTCTTTGATGGTTCCAAATGTCAGCGTGGAGGGAGTGTAGGTGTTATCCTCATTCCTCTTGATGGTGAACCTATGCATTTATATTTCAAAATGGATTTTGATTGCACTAACAACATCACCAAATATGAATCACGTGTACTAGGCCTTCAAACCGCCATCTCCCTAGATGTTAAATCAATTAATATATGTGGTGATTCCCAACTAGTTGTAAACCAAGTCAATGGTATATACCAGTTTCATAATGAAATACTCCAAAAGTACAAATGTCATGTCAACATACTTTTGACTAGCTTTGACCATTGCGACCTTCAAACCACACCTCGTTTTACTAATAAATTTACAAATACCATGGCCTACCTAGCTTCTTAGATACCCACTTCACCTGCTGACTCTAAAATATTTCACCAAATATAGAGTTTGAAATCACCCTCATATTTATCTCAAGGTGTCAACTCCATAGGAAATGTTGCACCTGACCCACGTGACCTTTGGTATAAGCAGTTTGTAGACTACCTTTCCCTTTCCATTCTACCTCCTAATCTCACTCATAGTGGACAACGCCTCTTTCTTAAAGGAATCTCTCATTATTTCATAATGGGTGGTCTTCTTTATAAACACGACTTTGATGGTATTCTCTTACGATGCCTTACAAGTTCTGAAATTCCTTACACCATTAAGGAAGTTCATGACAGAATTTGTGGAGGTCACTTTAGTGGCTTAGTTATTGCTAAATGCATTCTTCACCTTGGCTATTATTGGCCAACCCTAAACCATGAATGTTGTGACTATGTCAAACATTGTGTGAAATGCCAGCAACATGATAATCTTCATCACACACCTAGTCATGCCTTATAGGTCGCACGAGACCTTTGGCCTTTCTCTCAATGGGGTTTGGATCTTGTCTGAGAGATCAATCCTCATTCTTCACAATGTCATCAATGGATTATAACCACTACTAAATACTACACTAAATGGGTAGAAGCCATTCCTCTCATTTCTACAAAAGATGAGAAAATATGTGAATTCATCAACCATCACATCATTTGTCACTTTGGTGTCCCTCACCACCCCATAATTGATAACAAAAATCAATTCAAAAACAAAACCCTACAAAAGCTTTGTGACACTTTTGGAATTCAACTTAGTTTCTCATCACCTTATTACCCACAAACAAATGGCCAACAAGAATCAACCAATAAAACCTTGAACAAAATTCTTATGAAAGTAGTTGACAATACTAGGAAGGATTGGCATATGCATATCCCTTTCGCCTTGTGGACTTACCGCACTATTATTCTCACCTCGAATACTACCACACCTTTCTCTCTGGTCTACGGCACCAAACCTATCTTTCCTCTTGAAGTCTAAATTCCATCTCTTCACATCTCACTATAAGAAATGCTCAATGTCGATGAATTTTTTGATGATTTTTTAGCACAACTTGCATTGTTAGATGAACGTCATCTGAATGCTCTTGATCATCTCCAAATCTACCAAAAATGTATCAAGCGTCCCTACAATAAGCATGCCCATGAGTGGACCTTCCAAATCGGTGACCTTGTCCTGAAGGAAAATCAACATGTAACCAAAGAAGAGAAAAGTAAATAGGGAAAAATTTATCCTAATTGGCTCAGACCCTATATCATTACTCATACCTATGGATCAAGTGTTTATCATTTTTCTTCACTCGAAGGTAAACCTGAACCTGAACCCCTCAATTCCTTGCATCTTAGACCATTTTATTATTGAAATAAATTCCTATATCACCTTCTATCTATTGCTCATTTGTCCCTTGAGTGTTATTCACCTTCCATGCTCCCTGTTTTAAGGGTCAACAACTAAACAAGAATCATGTGATTACCCATCACCTTTCAGCCTTATCTTCAATATGAGTACCATGGCTCTACTCATGGCATGATTCTCATGGATATTTTTTGTCTTTTCAAATATGGAATCCCATGGTCATTCATCACTTGAAACATTCTCTTTCATAGTAAACCTCGGTGTGTTATGGTTTTGTCTTCTAAACAAGAACCTAATCTTCCTCTATAGTCTTGTCCATGACTTAAAACATCCAAAAACAAAAATGGGATTCAAATCCTTGAGTCAAACTTCTAGCAAAAAAATGACTCCCTCAAAAGGGACATCTCTTCTCTCTATCTTGGCACTATAAATAGACTACTCCCTCGAAGGACAACTATATAAAGTCATTGCAAAAATACAATAAAATATTTAGAAGCTTCCTGCATTGATCAGATTCATGAAGACCTCAAGGAGATAATATACTCATCCCATATAGACTTCCCACATCGATCAATCTATCAAAAACAAAAACAAAAGAAGAAAATGATAAATTTTTTGTCATGGACTTGCCTATTTTTGATCATGGGTTTCTTTCCAGGTAAACATGCTGTCTTAAACCAGGTGACGCTAAACACCAACCATTTTCACCTCATTTCCTTTTCACCCTAATTTCCTACCTTCTCAAGGGACTTTCCGCAAACATGACATTTCGTGATCATGTGACTTTCTTCACCCTTAGCATATTCAATTATGCAATGCCTTTAGGGTCTTGCGTTCATAAGCTAATCTTTGGTATGATAGACTCATTAAGGTTCTTATCAATTAGGCAGCTCTTTGACCACCTCTTACCATTCACCTTCCTCATTACTTATTGATTACCCTATATAGGACCAGACCATTAACACCTACATTTTACAATATTTCCACTATCACCTAAGACCCAACCATGCCTATGACCTAGACTCAACCATGCCTATGACCCAGACTACCATACCTATGACCTAGACTCAACCATGCCTATGACCTAGACTCAATCGTGCCTAAAACCTACCAACACATTCCTCTAAATTCATCATATTCTTCCCTAGATTATGGGAGAACTACATCAGACTGAGACCCCTTTTCAATGGGGCTATGTAGGTAGCAATCCTAGGGCATGGGGCCCTTAGAGGTTATCTCGACCACACTTTACCCTAACCGATTTCCTCCCACATGTTTTTCTATTAAAATTTTACCATAATTAGTTTCCATTCTTAATAACACTTGGAAATTTACCACACATACATATGTACCATTTTATTACACCATCAAAACATCTAATCAATCATTCCACATTTCTATAATATCACAAATTTTGGAAATTTACACCATAATATACATATATAACTCATCATTTATTTTTCATGTTACCAATAACTTGGAAATTAAATCAAAACTAAAAACATGATCAACCATGCCTAAATTGACCTAACTCAAGTATGCCTAAACTGACCTGACTCAACCATGCCTAAACCGACCTGACTCCACCATGCCTAAACCGACCTAACTCCACCATGCCTAAACCGACCTGACTCCACCATGCCTAAACCAACCTGACTCCATCATGCCTAAACCAACCTGACTCCACCATACCTAATCCACCTAGTTTCCACCCATATACATATAACAATGGAAATTTTACAACACAAGTACATCATCCATCAAATAAACATCATCAACTATATAAATAGGAGAGTCATTGTATCAATACATATATACACAAATACAAATAAATACTAGTATCTCAAAAAATCTCATATACAGCCTCACCATCTTCGGCACGCAGGCTGGTATATGATCAAAAATCTCAAAAACTCTCGTGTACATCCTCACTATCATTGGCACACAGGCCAGTATATGTCAAAAATAATTTAAAAAATGACAATGTACAAGGATCTCAATCGTCGGCCCATCTGATGTCTAGGCCAGTCTCATATGTCTACTCCTCTCCTCCAGCCCAGTGCCATGTCATCATCTCTCCACTCTCTATGGGTCTAGGTTTTGCCACTGCCTATCTTGCAGCTAGGTCAGGCCTCCGTGAACTAGTGGCCTCACACTAACCCTGACTCTTGGATTTTCGTCCCCCTGTACTCTCCACACTATACGTGCGAGATCTCATCCTCTCACTCGAGGAATGTTATACCCTGCACTTTACATAGGAAGGGACATTTATCCTGGAAATAATCAAATAATCCTAATAGTATCTGGCCTCATTTAGGGCATCCTTGAATCTAGCCATCGACACTATCTATGGGGGTGCCATAGGTCTCGCAACAACCTGTGAGATCTGTCCTACTACTGGTGGCCTATGCCCTTATACCTGTGACCCTTGCCATCCTCCATGTACCATTGGGCCCTGCCCCGTTGCTTCCTATAAAATGGGACCCTGTCCTTAGACATGTGAGGGTTCATGTGTTGTGACCTAGACCTGTAGGGACATAGTATGAGCATATGCAGTGCCCAACTAACCATGTAAACCTACTATCTACACCTCTAAGGCAGCCACCTATCCCCCATCACCATCCCCACCCTGTGCAGGTACCTTCCCCTATCAAACTTGGGCCTGAAGGGCTACTACCTGTGCCTGTAATGTGGCAACATGTGCCTCAGATCCTGTTAGCTAACCTTTTACTACTCCTAGTTGTGTCAAAAGGGTAGCCACATACCCCAGTAATGTGTCCCTCTGAACCGTCATTGTGGTTATGTCAGACTGCTCTGGCCTTGGTGGTGTTGCCCATAATTATGCTACCCATCACTACATGTATCTTTCTTTCACCCCAACATCATCAATCTGTCGGTCAACTGCCCACTCCTCCTACCCTGTTGGCACTGTCGGTTGTGGTAGAGGCATAGGTTTCTCCACATTGTCTCTCCTGTAATTTGGGAATGTGGAGGTACATCCTGAGGCAGCCCAAACTACCATCTGACCCTATCCATGGGTATCATATCGTGCTCATTGGTACAGTGCCCCTCTATCCATTTGAGAAGTTATAGCTCATCTAGCTCAACCGTCATCTTCCTATATGAAGGGAAGCCCACATATAACCTCCAAATGATGTCCACTCTGGAAAACCCCTCTAGTACGCACCTATAGTATGCTACATCATGTGTAGCCCTGGCAGCCTTATGCTCTCCAATAGCAGGCACCCAATGCCTGCAGCCAAATTGAACCAAACCCACATCAAATGCATTAGGCTGGGGCATACCAACTGGATGCACACATACGATGTGCATGTATGCCCAGCAATGAAGAAGAAAGGTACAACACAAATTGAACCTATGTAGCCTCCCATAGGTGCATAGCTCCATGTATAACTACACTATGAATGTTGGTGCCCAAGTAAAACGGGTCGTATCCTCCATCATATCATGGAGAACCCCCATCATCACTCATGGGAATCTCCCACCCTCCACATCTGGCAACAAAAAGCAACACACTGTCTCCATGATCAGGACAACCAACCTCATCTCCTGAGGATGGGCTACGTACATGTTCCCATAGCTTAGGCTCGTGCTATAGAACCTCATCTCTGCCATCCCCTCTTCAAATACCACCAAAATCAGCTCATTTGATGCCTCTAAGGAAATTGAGTAAACCTAGTCTCCCACTATATGTAGCCGTAAGATCCTATATACATTCTCTAGGGTGACTGTGATCTCACTCATCGGTAAATGGAATGTGTTGGTTGTTGAATCTCATATGTCAATGAGTGTGACCATCAAGGTTGACTCTCAAACTATATGCCTGTAGTGTTAGACTCCAATCAGTTTGATGTTGTCACATTCCTCCACTCCTGTGTGGTCACACTTGACCATACCACTAACAACAGAGGAAAAACTTTGTCCCGCATCCGCAGCTTGTCCCTAGCCTGCATCTAATAAACCACAACCTTGTTACACCTTAACCATACCCAACATATCTCTTAACCAACCAACCTATTCCAAAGACCCTTACTACTTACTACCTCATAACCACATCCCAACCCTAAAGACTACCCCTTTTTCCCCCCATCCCAATTTCACATTCCTCAACGCATACCTATTTGAACATATTCCCCAACCATTCCCACTACACCTATCTTTCCCTCAAACCCTATCTCATTTATTTTCATATTTTCCCCTAGAGCCAACTGGAATCGGTCAGCTAATACTTGACCGATGCTAGCCAAGGACAATTAATGTCGGTAAACCCTTGACTGTCGTTGATCACTGTTGCAGTGTCAAAATTTGTAAAAAAAACCCTACCCTATTTTTCCCAAAATTCACAACTACCTAAATAACTACTCTAACCCACCCAATCCTATTTAACCTACATTGGACCTTCCCACCCCTCATTTCCTTCATTTTTACCCACAAATTTCAAAAATTAAAATTACACCCAAATTTTAAACAAAAACAATTTCAACCAAATACGTAGATTAGATATAATCCTACCTCATCTCAGTGCCATTGGCATGGTGGTACGTCTGACCGCTACATCAGTTGCTCACCCAATCCCTCTCCTGCCTCTACCATCACCAAATTAACTCCCCACCTCAACCCCAAAATGAATGAAATCACTCAAACCGATCTCATGGACCCGCCTACTGAATGCCAATCGCCCGCTACAAGGCTCGCCAACTCATCTCTCCATCTCGTTCTATCACATTCCAACTTTCCACCTCTCCTCTATCATCTTATACAATTGGCAAATGAAAAATTATTCCTTAAAAATTGGAATTTTCCTTTTCAGCCCCAATTCAACATGACTGGCGCCAGTCATATTTATGCCCTAGCTAACTGACGTTGGTCACCATATAACTGGCATTAGTCAACCTTTATAGTTTTTTGTTAATACTAGGCTTCTTTTGCATGTAACCAATTATTACTCAACCACCTTTTATCATTAAGGACACCTATTGACTCTTACCTACAAGCCCAAACAACCACTACACTTTGTTAGTTATGTCTCCAGATTTGTTATTTTACCTATACCTTGGTTTTACCTGTGTCATGATCTATTCGCCTGAACCTGACCTACTTGGTGTGACCATTGACCTTAAGTACTCATTATACCTTGTGATGTTGTTACCTATGTTTTTTTAGCCTAACAACCATACCTTGACTATTGTCATGTCATTTATCCTGACCAAACTGTTAGTGTACTTGAACATACCTAAACGTTCCTACACCTGACCTATGTTGTGTGTCTGGACCATATCCTATACCTTGGATACCTGACACACTTCACCCTTGTTTGGATAAACCTATCAACCTTAGATGATGTAGAGTTTGTAAGCTCTTCAACCTGGTACCATGTTGTAATCTATAGGTGTGCGTGCATTTGATTGTCATTACCCATTATCCAATTTTGACCTTGGCCTATTACCTATTACCCGAGTTGACCATCACCCTTTCCCATACTACTCATACCCTTCCCCACCTATCTTCACTTCCACCAACTACACATTTATCAAACCACTCACTAATTCCGTATTAAACCTCATCAGTGCCTAGTTTGAGGGGGATCACCTTCACCCACACATGGGGCAATCACATCATGTTTTTATCAGTATCGCTTACCAATACAAGTGATGCAATAAAAAGGGGAAAAATGTAGACACCAAATTTGGGTCACACTCCCCCTTCACCCCACATGTATATTAATTTAATTACCTATAATTAAATTAATTCCCATGCTCACAATATTCATTATTTAATTACCTTAATTGAACTAATTTCCACCTCACCCCACCACATCACCTAGACACCTCATCACAGACCTATTCTTAGCATGTTTCCTTCTAACTAGAACTTAATCTTCACTTACCATAACTAACTAAGACTTAGTCTAACCCTAACTCTAAATGCCTATTCTTCCTCTAAATGCATGCACACTTATGTGGAAAAATCCATTTTGGATCCGCAACAATGGGCAAAACTAGCCAAAAGATAGCCAAGATCTATTATTTTGGCAACCTAGGATATCTCGCTTTAACCAACACCGATCAACCTGAAACCAGTGCTAGTCACCCTAAACCATCATTGGTTACCATATATTCACTTTGGTAACCTTTTTTGAGAGGTTGGAATAATTATTCAAGTTTTGGAGAAGAGATATTTGCATGCAAGCACACACCAGAACATTCCTACACATCCAGACATCCTGAACTAGCACCAAGCACCAAGCACCAATCTAAAAGGTAAGCATTCACGGTAACAATCTAAGAAGCATGGCCGTGGCACTGACCATCAGTTCCAAAGATCAACCATCACCTCCATCCAACCACCAGGTCTATAAGTACAAGTAAGTACATTTAGATCTGCATCTTTCCATACTTAGATCAGTTTCTTTATCTCTATTTTGGAGTCCTAGTCTCCTTTGCATCTCATCACCTCTCACCTTCCAACCAATCCCTCCACCTAATCACCTACAACCTCCCATCTCTCCATACCCAACTCCAGACATCTCTGAGTACTCCTAGTGTTTTCATATACCTCACCAATCTTTGTCCATTCTTTGTGCAATCACAGAGAATCATCAAAACTAAACTTCATTGAGTCTTTATCAACCCGACCCTATCGATGCTGGTTACCCTAAACCATTTTTGGTTTCCTCTCAACTGACATCAATCACACCAGAGTGACATTGATCTCTGTGTCTGGTATATCTACCTATAATAACAATCTCATAACATTTATCCAAATAACCCAAACTACTCAAAACTTGACCCTGAACTATCTCAACCACCCTATTTACCTATCTGACTTCCAGATCTGATCGTAACCTATCCTGTTAGATTAAATTTTCTTATTGTACTTGAATGAAACACCTAAATCATATCAACTACAGTAGGACATTATTGGTTTACATCATTTCTTGCATTAAGTTGTTTTAAACAATGGATTGACAACCATCTAGGAAGTATCACACTTCCCAGATCTAGCATACGCTAGGCAGTCCACTGACATATATTGTTTAATATTCCTCTTGTGGTCTTGTTTTGTATTCACATGTAGTTCCTCCTAAAAAAAGGAAGTTCTCGCAATCAGCACTAGATTGGGAAATTAGAATGCACACACTCTACCTTCCACCTTCATTAACAGGTATTCCTCCTCACCCTTACCCTATTTGTTTTGCTCTTACATACGCATACTATTTGGAAAAACATTTTGGAACACCTGGTGGGACCCTCTCTTGGGTTCTTTACATTTTATTCATATAGAGAAGTTTTTTGTTTGTTTCTTTCCTTTTGAAAAATACACATTTAATCTTCTCCCTGGTAATATTCTTTACTTCTAATTTTCTAAAAGACATTTGTCATTTGGTGCTTGAAAACAAATCAATTCTTCCCTCTTGCATTTTCATGGTAGTGAAAGAGCACGTTCTTGACATATTCATCATTTGCTTCATCAAATATGATTTTCAATTTGGGGTATTAAACTTGTTGCATTTCATCCTTGTATGCTACATTATTAGCTCACATTTGAAAATGAGGGCAGCCTATATGCTGGAAATCATGCCCAGCTAATGGTTGACACAATTGAACCGTATAAAGCACTTTCTTTTCTCTCTCTTTTCCAAATTAAACAAATTTGAATTTACACATCTACTTGAAACAACATCCCACCTAGAAGAAGTTGTCAATGATCACACGATCAGAGGATTGACAGTGGGTGCCCAGCTAGTTTCTCTATCTATTCATAACTCAGACAAAGGACCACCCCCAGCATAACATAACCTGAAACCTCACCTTTAGATTTCCTTCTTTGTATGATGCCTTATAACCAAAAACTTTGTTCTAAATTCACAAGTCAGTCTTAATAACATAAGCTAAAACAAACATAAATTCACTATTAGGATTTCATGTTTTTCTTAGCTTTGTTCTTGACTTGCGTTTTGAGTTGTGAGAGTTACGATTCTTCTTTTTTCTTCTTCCTTTCAAACTCCCCATCATAGTTGGAGTATTCTAACATTTTTTGAGTGTGTCAAGACCTCACCTTATCATTCTTAGATTTTTTGTTTGATCCTTCATCTAGTTTAATTCACCAAAAACCCATTTTTTCTTCATTTCTTCTAATTTCATAGTAACTGGCACTAGTCCAGTGACCTTCATCGGTTTACATTTGACCATCGTCGATTTACCTAACTAGTGTCAGCTTCTATCTCTTTTGGTTATTTTACCTAAAACAACCTTCATCACCTATTATTTTTTGTTTTTGGTCCTCATGACACCATTATATCCCCAACATTCTGATATATCTGACACATATAATTTCCCCATTACACATTCATCAATTCTATTTCATTTTTTGAAACTGGTATTTTCCACAATGATTGATATCAGTTATCATAATTGTCATCGGTTCCCCTATAACCATCATCGATCATATGGACCATCGTCGGTTTCTGTGTTTGATTTTTAATCAAAAAACTGACCAGATCTACCCCTCAGACTTCATCCTTCTCTACTTCTATTATTTTATGTCATTTACAGAATATAGTTTTACCAGGTTAACACTAATTCACATGGTGTTGACTCACAACCAAACTAATGCCCTTGTATTTCACGCCAGCCATCAACCACTCCCACCTAGTCCATCATCATCATCCATCCTATCACCTATGGATCCAACGCAGCCTATAACCATTTCTACCAGCAACAAGGAGTTTACAAGGCTCCTTGATCAAAATCTCATTGCCTTACAATAATATCTCACCCACTCATCTACCTGAGACTCCTCAGGACAAATAGTGTGCGGCATGCATTTATCTATCCCTCTTTCCCTTGTACCCACTTCTGCGTCAACTACCACTAGCTCAGTGCCACCCTCATCCACATTACCCCCTTTGGTATCTCAGTTAGGTTCCACCTCTATCATAACTGCTACCCCAATGACATCTATTGCACCCATGGTGTTAACTGGTCCTTCACTGACTGCCTTGAGCATGGCCCCATCTACCCCCTTTTCCTCGTATATACCAATTATATCACAACCACCTCCAGTGTCGACAACCCACACCCCATTCCAATATTTGGTTATTTCCATCCCTCAGTCTCTACCACCCATTACCACGAGAATCATTCCGACCACCCCACCTATTTACACGCATCACCAGTAGCCCCCAATCACATCTATCACTTATTTAGGGTATAGTCCGATTGTATCTATTCCCCCTTCACAGTTCTCATATTCGGAACCCTCATGTACTAGGATGCCATCCACATCATACACCCATTATCAACCTCCTTTTATTGCAGGAGGAACCCATTCCTCATAACCCACTAATGACCTCATTAGGATGATGATCGAAAAGATGCAAACATTAGAAGCATCAATTTCCATCTCTCGTAACTCCTTAACCTATGATGAAATCTATAATGAGCCTATTCATCCATCCATTCCTATTCACCCATACCATGTACATTGGGAAATGCCCAAGTTCAACCATTTCAACAGTAAAGAGGACCTGCAACAACACTTGTGATCACTCAAAGATGGGTGCTACCTAATTGCCCATGACGATGCTTTGCTCTTACGAACATTTCCCATGTCCCTAACAGGACCCACCTTAGATTGGTACAATAGTTTACCTAGAAATTCCATCTACTCCTTCAACTAAGTGGCTCAAAAATTCTTAGACCACTTCTCAATCAATGTAGTCAAAAAATTCACCATGACCAATTTATATTCGACACGACAATATTAAGATGAATCTATCGCATATTTTTTACTCGCTGGTGAAGTCTTATCAACCAATTAACATTCAAGTTACCTCAATATGAACTTATTGAGTTGTTCACTAGAGCTTATGTTAGACACATCTCACCAACTCTACAAGTACAAACCTTTTGAACCTTTGACGAAGCATTCACCATGGCACGAAATTTGAATATTCATGCCATTGAAGAAAATAAAATCCAATTACGAAACAAGAACGCCCCGTTCAAACCAAACTATTCTTCTTCATCTTCAAAACCCCAAAATAATTATTCAAACTCTAATGGATCTGCCAACGTGGTATTTCTCAAAGTGAGTCCATCTCATCCCTCTAATCAACCCCAACCTTCTTCTAATATTTCCCCTGTCTAGACCTTTCAATTCCGGCGTGAGCAACAGAAGTACACTTCAATTGGAGAGCCCTATTCTTCAGTCCTAGAAAATCTTCTTAAAGTGGGAGCCATTACACTTCCTCCCATAAAACCTCATACTGGTTTCAATCCCGTGCATCCTATGCCTGCATGGTATAAAGAGCACGACTAGTGTAATTATCATAGTGTCCTAGCAAAAAGGAATTTCTCACAATCAGCATTAGATCAGGAAATTAGAACATGTGCACTTTACCTTTCCCCTTCATTCACATGTATTCCTCCTTTCCCTTACCCTTTCTATTTTTCTCTTACATACACATACTATTCGGTGAAACATATGGTACCCTGTTTACCATACAAGTTGAGCCAATATTTTCCTATCATGTAGATTCATATGTCCCATCCCCTCTCTAAGGAAACTATTCTTGATCTAGAACAAGATTCAGTTTCTGAAGAGTATCCTCTTCAACCCTCTATTCCTAATTTATTACTTTATGAGTGGGTGGAGAGGCACCATAAATTTCACCCATATGCTGAAGAGTTGGAAGCTTATGAAACTAGGCTTGGTACTTACTGCATTCTTGAAGAATAAGTTTTGTTGCCATGTGCGCTCAAGCAAAGTGAAGAGATCCCTGGTCTATGGAAGTTATACTTTGATGGATCCAAAAGCAGAAACAACATGGGGGTAGGAGTTACTTTCATTTCCCCTAGGGATGAGAAATTATTCTTCATGCACAGGTTACAGTTTACATGTTCTAACAATGTAACAGAATATGAGGCATTGGTACATGGTCTACTTATTACTAAAAAGAAGAATATTAAGGAGTTACAAATCTTTGGGGACACAAAATTGGTTAACCACCAGGTTACCAACAAGTTTGTGGTGAAGAATAAGCTTATAAAATCTTATATACATAGATTTTGGGAACTCCTTGAGATATTTGATGCCCTAAATCTATAGGTGGTGCCATGCAACATGAATAAGGAAGTTGATCAAATGGTCATGCTTGGTTCACAATTCTCTCATGTTGAGGACTTTTTCACAGGAAACACTTAGCACATTAATATGGTGATTAGACCATCCATTCTAGATAAAAACACTAGCTGGCAAGTGTTTGACAGTGACACGGAAATCATCTAGTTCATCTACGACGAAGCTGAGTTCTCATCAAGTATGCAAGTTGATTTTCATGACAGCTATGGTGACCGAGTAATACAACTGAAGATAAACAAGTTGCCTAAAGGGATGGTCACCTTAGAGAAAATGTTTATCCCTGATGATGAGTTCAAGGGTGAAGAAAGGTATATGCGCACAACAAAAAAAGATTTCTCCCCAATCACTATTACACATGGAAAGGATCTTTTGCTCAATAAATCTTGCACACAAGATTAAAAGTAGGTCTTCATCTCTCTCTGTCAAAAAAACAATGATATCTTCTCATGGGAGTATGAAGACCTCAAAGGTTTTGATCCAAATTTTTCTCAGCACTCCATTAACCTTGATCTTGGTATCAAACTCGTTAGACAAAATAAATGACCAGTCAATCCAAAGATAGAGACCCTCATGAGAATGGAATTATCCAAACTCATTGAGGTGAAGATTATTTTTCCCATCAAGTACTCTACCTGAGTTGTGAATCTAGTTCTGGTGCGTAATAAAAATGGTGAAATCAGACTCTATGTTGATTTCAAAGATTTGAACAAGGAATCTCTAAATGATCATTATCCTTTACATTCAATGGAGTATATTCTACAGACTGTGGCTGGCATGTAAATATTCACAATGTTGGATGGGTATTCATGTTTCAATTAGATCTTGGCCAAGGAAGAGGATCAATTCAAAATGACGTTTATAACTAAGCGGGTAACATATGCATATCATAAGATTCTCTTTGGTCTCTCAAATGAAAGTGTAGCATTCAACATGCCATGGACATTACCTTCAAAGGATACATCAATGAGTTCATATTGGTTTACCTTGATGACATTACAGTCTTCTCAAAGAAGAGCGGATCACATGACGTACCTAGAGAAACTCTTTGTGAGATGCAGAAGGTATGGGGTGTCTCTTAACCCCAAGAAGTGTAATTTTTTAGTGATGTAGGGAAAGCTCTTGTGCCATGTGGTTTCAAAGGATGGCATCACAATTGATCATGAGCATGTTTCAGCCATCCTATCCCTTTCCCTACCGACGCACAAAAAGGCCTTGCAGTCCTTCCTCAGTAAGATCAATTTTGGTAGGATTTTTATTCCTAAATTTGTAGGACTAGTTCAGCCTATCACCGTAATGCTAAAGAAGGACATAACTTTCAGATGGACAACAAAAGGAAAGGAAAGCTTCAACAAAATCAAGCAAGAGATTGCTTGCGTGCCAACATTCATCAACATGGATTACTCAAAGGATTTTATCCTTTATGCTTATGGTGCTGTTATGTTTGTGGAGCCTTTTTTCATGTTAGAGTGGTACAACTTCTATGTGTTACACTCGGGTATTTTTACGGTGGTCCCGCTTGCCGGTGAGTGGGTTAGGGGGGTTCATGGGGGTGAAGCCCCCCCGATCGAAGGGAATGCGGGGGAAAAGCCCCTGAAGCAAATTTTCATGGGTGGTTTATTAACCCATGGGTAATGCGTAACCATTATGTGATGTTTTTAGGCCCATGGTTTTTCGGTACCCATTGTTTTGATACCCACGGTTTTGTATCAAACTACTTAAGAAATTGTCTATTTATATGGTCTTATGCATATGATAGATAGACAAGTAAATGTATTGCAGATGTGCTTTAAATTCAGGTGTGAATTCTATAGAGTTTGTTGAGCATAGCTCCAAACAGATCTGGGTATTGTATTGAGAGAGTGGAGGCTTGTAATAAAATCTGAGCAAGTGATTCTTGGTGGACATAGCCCATATTGGGTGAACCATGTTAAATATTGTCTCTCTGGTTGTGTTATTTATTCTGCACTTTTATTTGAGATCTGTAATATTTTCTGCATATTAGTTTCTACTATTGTGATTCTGTAAGGGATTATTCCACATATTTTATCTCTTATTTCCTAACAATTGGTATTAGAGCATGGTTTGGTTTGTTGAAGTATTGAATCGTAGGGAAATTTTTTTAGCTTGAGTGGAAGCTATGGCAGATGATGGAAGATATAGGGTTGATAAATTCAACGGGAAGAATTTCAATCTTTGGAAGATGTGGATGGAAGATTACCTTTGTCAGAAGGATCTTTATACTTCGCTGTCTGAGAAGGTGAACAAACCCTCGAGTATGACAGATGCAGAATGGGATTTGTTGGATTGAAAGGCACTTGGAATGATATGGTTGTGTCTTGCATCTTCAGTATTAATTAATGTTTCAAAGGAAAAGACGACAAAAGATCTAATGGATGCATTAGGGAAGTTGTATGAAAAACCCTCTGCCTCTAACAAGATATTTTTAATGAAAAAGTTGTTTAATATGAAGATGTCTGAGAATAGTTTAGTAACAGATCATTTAAATGATTTCAATATGGTTGTGAATATGTTAGCTTCAGTTACAATAGAATTTGATGAAGAATTTAGGGCTTTATTAATTTTGTGCTCTTTACCTAAAATTTGGAATAGCCTGGTAATGGTGGTAAGCAACTCGGTTCCAGCTAACTCGAAGTCAAAGTTTGAGGATGTTGTAGGGGTGATTCTAAGTGAGGAAATGTGAAGAAAAAGCTTTGGGGAATCTTCTACTTCAGGGAATGCTTTGCCAGTGGAAACTAAAGTGAGACAAAAGAATAGAGGAAACCGTGGAAAATCAAAAGATCAAGAAAGGTCAAAATCCAAGAGCAAGATTGTATGTTGGAACTGTGGAAAGTCTGAGCATGCAAAGAAGGATTGTTGGGAGCTTCGAGATAAGAAGAAACAACAGGAAGAAAATGAGGCAAATGTGGCATCGGGTAATGTATGCATGGATGTTTGATTCTTTCTTTGCATAATATTACTGAATCTTGGGTTGTAGATTCAGGGGCTTCTTTTCATGCTACTCCACATAGGCATTATTTTGTTGATTATGTTCAAGGGGATTTTGGGCATGTTTTTCTTGGTGATGATGAGCCTTGCAGTATAGTTGGAAAAGGTTTTGTTCGGGTTAAGATGCAGAATGGGAATACATGGCTATTGAAGGATGTCATACATGTGCCTACATTAAGGAGAAATTTGATATCGGTGGGGTAATTGGGAAGTGATGGTTGTACTGTGATATTTACAGCTGACTCTTGGAAGGTTACCAAGGGTGCTCTTGTGGTGGCAAGAGGTAAGAAGGTTGGAACCTTGTATTTATCCACTGATAGTACTAATGATTGTAATCTTGTGGCTTCAAATATAGATACAACATTATGGCACTATAGGCTTGGTCATATGAGCCATAAGGGCATGGAAATCATAAAGAAGAATTTGCCTGGATATACAGAAATAGGTTTGGATTTGTGTGAGAACTGCATATATGGGAAACAAAAGCGAGTAAGGTTTCTCAATGTTGGACCTATGAAGAAAGAGAGTAAGTTAGAGCTGGTACATTCTGATTTGTGGGGGCCAGCTCAGGTATCATCTCTTGGGGGTTCAAGTTATTATGTTACTTTTATTGATGATGCAACAAGGAAAGTTTGGGTTTATTGTATTAGAAACAAATCTGATGTATTTGATACTTTTGTTAAATGGAAAGCCGTGGTAGAGAATGAAACAGGTCTTAAGTTAAAATTTCTCAGGTTAGATAATAGAGGGGAGTATTACAGCAATAAATTTGATGATTATTGTTCTAAGAATGGAATCCGTAGGCAAAATACGGTTCCAGGAACTCCGCAGCAGAATGGAGTATCAGAAAGGATGCATAGAACAATAATGGAATGTGCTAGGAGCATGAAGATACATGTAGGACTGCCTCTTACTTTTTGGGTAGAAGCGGTGAGCACAGCTGTGTACTTGATAAACAGATGACCCTCGAGTGCCTTGGATGGAGGCATACCTAAGGAGGCTTGGTATTGTAAGAAATTTGATTATTCATTTCTTAGATTCTTTGGATGTGAGGTGTTTGTTCATATAGAAAAGGATGATAGGACCAACCTAGAGGCTAAATCAGAAAAATGTAATTTCATTGGTTATGGTGGTGATGACTTTGGATATAAATGTTGGAGTATTACGGACAAGAAAATAATTTGATCTAGGGATGTGGTCTTTAATGAGAAAGTCATGTATGAGCAGTAGTTGCAAGAAAACAGGGAAGAATCCATGAAATAATATGCAGTGGTAGAGGATCTTCTGGATGGGAAAGTGACACATGAATCAGTTCAGGAACCCCCTCAACAAGAACCCCAAACTCCTATATTGAGGAGGTCTTCTAGGGTAAGAAGAGAACCTAAACGTTTTTCTCCTTCTCTTTATTATTTATTACTCAATGATAGTGGAGAGCCAGAGAGCTTTGATGAAGCAATACAGGTAGATGCCAGGAAGAAGTGGGAGCAAGTCATGGATGAGGAGAATAAGCCTCTCATGGAGAACCAGACTTGGGTTTTGGTGAAGCTACCAGGAGTCAAAAGATCATTGCAGAACAAGTGGGTGTACAAAGTTAAAGATGAAGAAGGAGGAAAGAAAAGATATAAGGCCTAGCTGGTGGTTAAGGGGTTTGCACAGAAACAAGGTATAGATTTTGAAGAGATTTTTTCTCCTGTAGTAAAAATGACTTCTATCAAGACTGTTCTTGGAATAGTGGCAGCAGAAGACTTGCACTTAGAACAGTTAGATGTAAATACTGCATTTCTCCATGGTGATTTGGAGGAGGATCTATATATGCAGTAGCCAGAAGGATATGAAGTCAAAGGTAAAGAGGAGATGGTGTGCAAACTGAAGAAGAGCTTGTATGGCCTGAAACAAGCTCCACGTCAATGGTATAAGAAGTTTGATAGCTTCATGATGGAGCAAGGTTATATTATATGTCATTCTAACCATTGCATGTATAAAAAGAAATTTGAGGATGGAAGTTATATTATCCTGTGTTTGTATGTTGATGACATGTTGGTTGTAGGTAAAAACATGCAAGAAATAAAAGTACTCAAGAAATAGCTAAGTGAATCCTTTGATATGAAAGATTTGGGGGTAGCCAGAAAAATCCTTGGTATAAGGATAACTCGAGATAGGAAGGAACGGAAGATAACTTTATCTCAGGAAGAGTACATTAAGAAGGTATTGGATAGGTTTAACATGCAGGATGTTAAACCGGTTGGGACTCCTTTGGCAGGCCATTTTAAGTTATCAAAGGAGTGGTGTCCCAAGACAGAGCAGGAAAGAAACCAGATGTCCAAGGTACCTTACTCATCAGTGATTGGCAGTTTGATGTATGCTATGGTGTGCACTATGCCTGATATTGCCCATGTAGTGGGAGCTATGAGTAGATTTATGAGTGATCCAAGTAAAGAGCATTGGCAAGTAGTAAAGTGGATCCTTCGGTATTTGAGAGGGACCATGGGGACATGTTTGTGCTACAGTGGATCAGACACCACTTTACGTGGTTATGTAGATTTAGACATGGCTGGAGATGTTGACAGTAGGAGGAGCACGACAGGTTATATTTACACTGTAGGTGGGACAGCAGTGAGCTGGATTTCACGACTACAGAAGCTGGTGGCTTTATCAACCATAGAGGCTGAGTATGTTGCTAACACAGAGGCAAGTGAAGAGATGATTTGGTTACGAACAATTGCTTGAGGATTTGGGGCATAAGCAGGACGAATGTAAGCTGCATATTGATATTCAAAGTGTTATACATCTAGCTAAGAACTCTACTTTCCACTCCAAGACAAAGCATATACAGTTGAGATATCACTTCATCATGACAACTTTGGAGGAAGATAAGTTGAAGTTGGAGAAAATTCATACCAATCAGAATCCTGCAAACATGATGACCAAGGTGGTCACAAGGGATAAACTAAAGCTATGTTCATCTTTGTTTAGCCTTCAAGGATGATAGTGAAGGGTTGAGAAGCTTGCTCAGTGGAAATAATTCTCCAAGTGGGAGATTGTTATGTTTGTGGAGCCTATTTTCATGTTAGAGTGTGGTACACCTTCTATGTGTTACACTCAAATATTTTTACAGTAGTCCCGCTCGCCGGTGAGTGGGTCAGGGGGGTTCGGGGGTTGAAGCCCCCCCGATGGATGGGGGTTCGGGGGCAAAGCCCTCAAAGAAAATTTTCATGGGTGGTTTATTAACCCATGGGTAATGGGTAACCGTTATGGGTTGTTTTTAGGCCCATGATTTTTTCAGTACCCATTGTTTTGGTACCCACGGTTTTTTGCCCATGGTTTTGATACCCACAGTTTCTTCTCATGGTTTTGATAACCACGGTTTTGTATCAAACTGCTTAAGAAATTGTCTATTTATATGGTCTTATGCATATGATACATATACAAGTAAAATGCATTACATATGTGCTTTGAATTCAGGTGTGAATTCTATAGAGAGTTTTTTGAGCATAGCTCCAAATGGATCTGGGTATTGTATTAAGAGAGTAGAGGCTTGTAATAAAATCTGAGCAAGTGATTCTTGGTGGACATAGCCCAAATTGGGTGAACCACGTTAAATACTGTCTTTCTATGTTGTGTTATTTATTCTGTAATTTTATTTGAGATCTGTAATAATTTCTGCATATTGTCTTCTACTGTTGCGATTCTGTGAGGGATTATTCCACATATTTTATCTCTTATTTCCTAAGAAAGACGAGATGGAGAAATTGTTAGTTATTGGTTTTATCAGACCCATTGATTATTCATAGTGGATTTCTAACATAGTACTTATTCATCAGAAGTTAGAAGGCATCAGGATTTGTACACATTTTAGGGACATCAGAAAAGGATGTCCTAAATATGACTTCCCTCTTCCAAACATTGACATGATCATCGATTTAACTTCTAGTCACAAAATGTTATCCCTCATTGATGAATTATCTTGCTATAATCAAATCAATATTACAGAAGTGGACCAACATAAAACTACCTTCACTACCCATTAGGGTACATTTTTTTATCAATTCATGCCTTTCTACCTCACAAAATGTAAGCGCAACATACCAACGGGATATGATTTTCATATTCCATGATATCTTGCATGATATTGTAGAGGATTATGTTGATAATATCCTTGGAAAATCTAATACTAGAGAAGACCATCTAGAAATCCTATGTTGTGTTTTTCAATGACTAAGGGATTATAAGGTCAGACTCAATCAAAAGAAGTGTGTCTTTACTGTGATTTCAGGAAATCTATTGGGCCTTATAGTTTCTGTTAGTGCAAAATCACAGCACCCCTGGATGCACATCAGGCTTCTAGGTTGATGTTCAGGCATCCAGTGTGATTACACAACATGGAAACCTCTCTCCAAGCGTGGGACTTGTGAAACCGAGAGAGGAATCTCCAGAGAAGGCTGGTTCCTGCTCCTAAACTACCTGCCACAAGCTATTCCAGTGCAGGAAAGCTAATCTAATCCTAATCTAACCATGCCAAGGAGACAGAGAGAGAGAGAGAAGGGAAAAACAGCAAAAGCCTACACTAAAACGGTGATACACCAGAGAAGGAGGATGTTGAACATCTATCAAAACTGCCATGGGACAAAGAGAGGTGAGCAATGGGAAGGATGGACAGATGCATCACAGGCCCAAGGATAGATTTCACACAGAAAGTGTCCCAAAACTCCATGAACACAGCTCCAGATCTGCAGTGAACGTTCAAACATGCACAGATACCTGCAATGAAGAGAGGCAAGAAGAAAACAAGCAAAAACGAGAAAGGATGGACAGATGCATCACAAAACACGTTTTGTTGCTTCAGAAGTTTGCACAGAACATCATTCCATTAGTAAAAGGCAAAAAAAATGCCATTACAGAGTAGGGAGGAGGTTCGAACTCCATTTTCAACCCTAGAGAAGAAAAGAAGGGAGGGCAGAGCAGAAAGAATGAACAACCTTTTTTATATTTTGCCACTCCTTACAATATATAGGAAGAATGAGAGAAGGAAGAAAGAGGAAAGTCAGATCTCCTCCAACCACCTCCAGGTCGTATTTTAAATCATTTCATCATGGTAGAAGCGACGGATCCTGGCAAAACGGCGGGCTGTCTGCTGCATTAAAACTGGTCGCTGAAATGTCACTTCTGTCATTACCACGCGTCAGAGCCGTTTCTCAATTTTCTCTCTCTAGACTGCACCAAAACTCAAGATTAGCCCCAGAATCATGTAGAGGATTTCACTAGCTTTCCGTTGATATAAGGAACATGCAAATCCGAGCTCTGGATCAAAAGATATGACGATTTGAGGATTTAGGGCACGGAACAGGCGAAAACAGATTTTTAAAATATTTTCCCGCGCATTGCCACCTGGATGACACGTGGCAGACTCTGATTGGATGAGAAAGGTCTTCAGCCCATCGGGTTCGGGATTCTCCTCTCCATTTGCATCGGGTTTGGGAGGTGGCTCAACATATGTTTTCGCCCCATGCTTTTCCGACTTGTTTCCCCGACTATGAAACCCGATTTTCTTTGTGCGTCGGGCTTTCCAACCCCTCCGACACATTTCTTAGGTGTCGGGTTTTTCAACCTTTCCGACATGTTCTTGCGCCATGTTTCTCCGTCGTGTTTTCCCGACTATGAAACCCGATTTCCTTTGTGCGTCGGGTTTGGACGACCCGACGACATATCCCTTTGTGTGGGGTTTTCGCTTGGATACGTGGCAGCTTCTCATTGGTTCGGATCAGCGCCCGAAAACTTGCCCTTTGACTTTTTGACCTTTTCCCTTGTGAGGACACGTGGCAGCTTCTGATTGGCTCTCGGCTCCTTTGGCTCTCGCGTACTTCGCCTCCATTTGTCCCGGATGTCCCATTTGATTTTGGCCCCTTTGTGCTTATTTCGGCCGATTCGGCCGGTTCGGGCATTTTTGGCCCGCTTGTCCCACTTTGCTTCGGACTGACTTGACCCTTTTCGGCCGGTTCGGCCGGTTCGCGCCCTATTGTCCCGCGCGTCCCAATTGCTTTTGGGCTCCTTGTGATGATTTCGTGCGATTCGGCCGGTTCGGGCATTTCGCGTCCATTTGTTCCATTCGTCCCGAACTGCCCCTTTGTGCTTATTTCGGCCGATTCTCTCTCTCGGTCAAACCGGCATTTCGCGCCCGCCGCATACTTTAGTCCCACTTGTCCCAAATGCTTAGTGGGCCGCCTGGACTCATTTCGGGCGGTTCGGGTGGTTCGCGTACTTTTGTCCCATTTGATTCAACTTGTGCTGGACTGGGACTTAGCCGATTTTCACAAATTTTCCTGGCCCGAACTACTTGCTTTCTGCAACCTTCTCCGCACTTTCTCAGAGCTTGTTCCTTTTTTCCTCGGCCAGGGGAGTTAGAAAATTACCTGAAGGGACCCTGCAAGCCTGATTTTTGCTCTGAATCAATCAATTTTCTTGGGATTTGGATATTCTGATGCATGTTATCAAAATTACCCTGGGGGGGGGAATTTTGGATAACAACTACAACAAGGAAGATCATAATGGTAGGTATATTTTTTCCTAATCTATTTGTAGATGCACATAAGTGGGTCAAAAATATAAGGAATGCACTTTCTTTTTAGGAAAGAAGAGACTAATAGAGCTTCCTCCATGAACAATCTAAGCGGATTATCCTTTTGCGCAATGGGGTCTCGACTTCATAGGCATGATCAATCCACCTTCAAGCATTGGACACAAATGGGTGGTGAAAACTATAGACTACTTCACCAGACGGACAGAAGCTTTCGCGCTCAAGGAATCGACCGAGTCAGTAATTCTTGACTTTCTCGAGGGTATAGTCACAAGGTTTGGCATTCCTCAAACCATTATATATGATAATGTAAAATCCTTCCTTGGCACTAAAATCACTGATTGGGATCTAAATCTGGGCATCTATTTGAAGACTTCTTCCAACTATTACCCTCAAGGAAATGGTCTAGCATTGTCAACAAATAAGAACATGATCAAGATCATGAAGCACATAATGAACATCAGTAAAAAATAGTAGCATACAAAAGTCTTGTGCACGCTCTGGGAAGATAGAATCATAGTTAAAAAATCAATGGGAACTACACCTTACAATATTATCTATGGCAAGGAGGCTACCCTTCCTTTGAAGTTAGAGTTGAACTCATTGGCACTTGCCCAGCAGTTGGAGCTCAAAGGTGCAGACCAGACAAAAATTAGAATGATAGAGCTGATTAATCTTGAAGAATCAAAGAACTCTACCATGATCAAGCTAGAACAACATCAATAAGCAACAAAGAAACTATTTGACAGAATGGCTAGACCTTAAGCTTTCAAAGTTGGGTACTTGGTCTTGAAATGAGATGCTGACGGAGCTAAACCAGGGCACCATTCAAATTTTGATGTACTTTGGAGTGGTCCATACATCATCAATTCATGAAAGGAGGTTAATTATTTCAATTTAGCTCATCTTGATGGAGGTGCAATGCAAATCCCAATAAACGAGATCTATCTCAAACCCTTCCATTAATTATGTTGCATCATTTTGTATATATTAGATTAGTTTCAAATCCTCCAAGTGTGATGTGTGCATATTGTCTATTTTTACATAGTTATTTCTTCTTGTGTGCTTCTTATGCACGCTCTTTCTTTGCTTCCAGGGTGCCAATCTTCTTTCAGAAGTTTACATTATTCCTAATAGAGTCAAGAAATGATCCTTCAAGTGACTTTGGGAGAAATTCTTCAAAGCTAAAGATCATAATTTCATGATTACATAGTAGACTCCATGCCTAATGAATGCTCTAGGCTACTGATCTCCTTCATCTAGCAGACAGATGGTCCCTAAAGTTGCCAAAACTGTTATCCAAATAACTCTCCCAGTTATTTGGACAACTTACATACATATTCTAACTCAGAGATCTTCATTATAAGTGGAGTGCACCTCAGTTGTCTCCTTGGAAAATTCACTTGGTCATTGTTTCCTCACATGCCCTTGTGTGCTTCCCCTTCTCCCATTTCCATTTTCCTTTTCATATTTGTTCCACTTTGACCTTGTGCGCATCTTCTGCGCATTCTCCTTCTTCCTAGCATTTATTCATCCTATGTTCTCTCCTTGCATTTTCTTCAATGAGCTAAGTCCCTGGCCCTCTCATGCACCCCACACATTACCTTGTAATATTTGTTCCTTGACCATACATTCTCCACTCATCAATTTTCCCCTTTTCCCCCGCACAGTTTGCAATTGCACACACATTCCTTCTACCTTCTTCCCATGCCGCATTCTTCCACACACATACCTTTGCACCCTCCTCTACACAATTTTATGCCATGTTATTCTCTGATAGGCTTGAGTGTGATGTATCTAACTAGTCGAAGTGCACCAATAGGGCACCAAATCCTTGTAACAAATCAATGAGTGACCCATGGGAGAAATGACAAGAAAATTTACATAGTTGGTCATCCTTTCAGTCAATCTATACACATCACATGTCTTGCGTAAGAAGGTGACCCGGACAATCTTCTAATAGCCATATATTTTTCTACAGAGCTCCAATCGATGTGTGCCTAGTCTCAATCATTAGCTTTTGATGTAGGCTATAGTGCTACATATTCAAATTCAAATTTTTGGTGGATCTAGTAGGTGAGAAACAGAAAACATATTTATGGGCATTAATAAGTCAATCTTATTACTTCAACCACCCGATTTGATCTGATCCGCCATCTTTCCTTCTCCAATACACCAAACAGACTTGGGGAAATTTATTTGACATATTTACAGGTGGATTTGTAGGAATTGAATGCTTCTTGTTGGTGGTTGTATTTCAAATATAGGTTTTCCCCTCTTCTTCTCTTCTTCTTCCATCGATCTATCTATAAATGTAAGAGTTGGGCTCACTATTAATGTTGGACACTTTGGATCCTTATGCACTTGGCTAAGGACTTCATATTTATTTATTCTAAGTCACAAAACTCTATATCTGGCTCATGCATGTGGATGTCAGCCTCTTTCGCCATTGTAGTAGTTATGTGCATTTCTATAAATAATGGAAGCATCATTTTGTGACTATTCTCTATCCTAAGCGTGTTTGTATTCTTTCTTCTTGCCTTTATTTTACATTGTGTGCATATTGTGTCTTTGTACATCCCTTGCAACTCTATTTTTATTTGTGTTCCATGAAACTGATCTGGAAAATATGTTTTAGTTGTGCTACACATGTCTAGCCTCCCTTGATGCCTTTCCCTTCATTTTTGCTTTGAACAGATAGTGTTCATCCCTTTTTTCTGGTGCTATTTCCTTCCTTATATTATTTTTCCTTTATGTTATCCTTCTATTATTGGTCCCTTAGAATTGTTAGCTTAGTTTTACCTTTCAACATTAGGAGTAGCACTAGTAATAGAAATAGATAGAGGAACTGACCTTCTCTAGAGATCCATCTTAAGCGTGTAAGTTCCCACAACTTGGAGACCATTCCAGTGTTATCTCAAACGACTTAGTTCTTCTAGATCTGAGACATGGGTGCAAGTTTGACCACCAAAAATAACCATAACAACCTCTTAACTATGTCTATTGCTAGTTGTCATTCATCTTCATCATCTATCACATATGATTTCCAAGGCCTAACAACCCTAAACTCTCCATCTCTACTTATTTTCCTTGTCTTTATCAAATCTCTTCTTTCTGACACCATGTTTTCAAATCTTCTCTTCTATTATTATTATTTTATTCTCTCATACAATTTCCTTGACTTTCCATCTTCTCTCTCTTCTACCGATTTCTTTATCTATTGTGGCATCTTGTACCCATGGTCTATGACTCATTTCAATCTCTTATGTTCACTCATCTTCTTATCTATCTCTTTACTTATATTATTTTCATTGTATCAAACATTTCCTCCATTATTTCAACTTATTTTCCTATTTGGATACACAATGATGCAGATAAATATATACAACTTAATTCAATCAACATGTTAAAAACCTTGTCAAGATCTGTAAAAATAGGATCATCAAGCTTTACAAGACGTGTAACTTCACCTATAATGCGATAAATTGATCAAATATCACTTGAAGGACTTAGCATCACCCCACTTTGTCCTTAAAACTTGTATTTAGTGACAATTGAATTCTTAAATTGATTTCATCTCAAGCAACTTCCTCTATACTTACCTTCACCTAATTTACTCTTCACTCTCACTTCACTAGTTCTTGCAACAATAAGAAATTATTTTCTTTCAAACCTTTTATGATCTCCTTAAAGACTTGTACCTTTTTTACACTCCAAAAATATTAGACTCGTCATAAAATGGACTCATTATACTCAAAAAACAAACCTCTCTCTCTTTTCCCAAACTTCCCTTAAGACAAACATCTAGATACCTTCAGGGCTAGTAGGATTTAGGGGTACCCAACAAGAAGTGCATATGTATTCAACCACCCTCTATAATTAATGAATTATGTACAAAATTTTAGAGGTGATCTCTAATTATTTCCTTCTCAAACCCTAATTTTGTCTTCCTATTTGTTTTGTTGCTTCTAGCCCTTCGTATACACTCTATCATGCATAGATTCACATCCATGTGGTTTCAAGATTCAAACAAGAACTTTTTGGGCACCCATTAATCCTTTCCTTCACTATTTTAAGTTTCAAGGTTTAACTCCTTAACTAGCATCCACTTCGTTTTTAAGGTGGCCCTCTAGAATAGGTCTTTGACTATGTACTCAACCGTATTAGTAAAATGTCAAGTAGAAATCAATATTTTACCCTTAAATCATCAAAATTCATCTTAAATACTTGTAATAACATACTCAACATCATTTCTCCCTAGTTTTAGGCTTAAAATCCTTTATTTGAGTCCTCACTCTATAAACCCTAGCTAACTCCTAAGGAAGGATCCAATAAACCCATAATAAGGAAGAATCACTATAAGTTGAATAAAATATCAAATGAAGGGCTAAAAATTGTACCTGAGAACTATCATATCAACCTCATCATCATGATTTTATTATTAATCCTTAGTATATCTTCAAATATTATGATTCCTTTTGAATACCACTGTCCTACTATGAAGAAACAAGGGTTTCATCCTCTGTTCACTCTTATCATTCATTAGGCTCCTGACTCAATGTTGTAAGATCTTTGATAGTAACAGGATATGACTTTAGAAGAGCCTAACTATTCTCACTATTAATGTTTCTTTCTTTGGCCTCATTTGATCTTACTCATTTCAACTTCCATATATATAATTAATCTAAGTGCTCGGCCCTGACTAGTACAATTTACATAATAAAAAAAAGTGTTATTTTTAGCCCCAAAATAGAATTTCACTCAGACAAGTAGAAGAAGAATGTTCCCAGGGAGAAAGTTTAATGTGAACTCTTTTGAAAGGAAATAGACACACATAGATTTCCTAAGAATGAACAATGCAAAAGAACCCAAATGATAGGGTCCCACCGGGCGTACCAAAATGTTTCACCTCAAAGTAATGCAATAAAATAGATAAGTAGGTAACGGGCGTAGGATGAATACATGTGTTATGTAGACAGTAAAAGGTGTTCTGCACATTGTAGATGTTGAATCAGACTGGTTATAGAGAGCTTCCCTTTGGCTAAGAGGAACGACCTGTATAAGAAACACAACAAGACCACCAAATAGTATTAAATAGCAAGAATCAGAGGACTTCCTAATAAGGCTAGATCTGGGAAGCGTGATGCTTCCTTGAATGGTTTTCAATCTTCTATTTAATACAACTTAATGTAAGAAATAATAGTTCCTATTTTAGTTCATAAGATTTAGGTATCTCCTATTAACATACAACAAGTGAATTAACTCAACAAGAAATGGTTAGAATTATATCCGGATGATTCATGGGTTGGTTTGGGTCTGCAAGTGTAACAGAGGTTATAGGTGAGGTATGGGTGAAATTAGGCAAGGTTTTGGGCTATTTTGGGGAATTTGTTAACTCGCTATTATAGGAAAAATTACCAGTCTCAGAGACCGGTATCGGTTGGTCGACCGATGTCGGTATAGGAGATAGACCGACGCCAGTTAGCTAACCGGTGTTGGTAGGGGAAATTTGGCTAAAATATTAAAAATAGGAGTTTGGGCCTCTCTATGATTACACATATAGTTTAGGAAGTTTGGGGAAGGATGGAAAGGTGTTGATTAAGAATCATAAAGGTATAGAGGGTAATGGGATAGGTGAAATGGCTCCGGTTATTAAAAAAGATGATAAATAGGTAGAAGGTGGTAAAGAGATAGAGAGAAATTAAATGAAAGTAGTAAATGATATGATTAAGATCAAACACACAAGCTTAACAAGTAAGAATTATTTACTTATCTGATAAACTTTGCAAATACGAATGTGGTATGAATGGTTGATCGTTTGGAGGAGAAGTGTATTGTGTCCAATGTAATGGTAGCAGTGCATGTGTGTTATGTCATGTAAATCTGGAGCTATAGAAGTGATGATCAGTTAATGGTGGAAGTGTGATATGCTTTAGTTTGTCATCAGGAAGCCTAATTGCTAGAGACTCGAATGCCAAAGCTATGTGTGTGAATTAATTTGGTGAACTCGTTCAAAGAGTTAAAAACTCATATTTAAGGGTAACCGATCACGGTTAGGGAACCAGCGTCAGCCGAGGGAAAACTGACATCGGTTTGGGAGAATTAGTCCAAGTTACCAAATATAGTCTGATCTTTACCATTTTTGGTGTGATCTTGATAGCTAATCTGGGTCTTAAGTGAGGGTTGATGCTTAGATAAGTGGGAGTGTTGCTAGAGAAGGAATAGGACTTTAATTTTAGGGTTTGAAAGAGTCCCATTTGGCTAAGATAAGTAGAGACTCAGTCTTAGTTAATCAATAGGCTAGGAATAAGTCCATGGTGAGGTGTTTAGGTGATGTGGCTAAGTGAGGTGTAAATTAACTTAATTAAAATAATTAAATTAATTATTAATTTGAGGATGAATATTAATTCAATAATAAGTGATTAAATTAATATCCAGGTATGAAAGTGGAGTATGTCTAGATATATGCGTTATGTTGATTAATTGAAAGGGGCCAAGGGAGTGTGACCCAAATTTGGTGCCTACAATGAGGATGAGTTTACAGATATACATATGTATACATTACAAAAATGGATAGATAAATGTGTGTATATGTACATTTAGCACCATGATGTACTCGTTACCTCACATTTGTTTATTGTCTAATGAGCACAACTTATTGCTTTGTTGTACTTGAATTAGGTGATTGGACACCACCTTGCTTACTGTATTCAATTATTTCATCGTTATTTGTTAAATCTGATCTATTATTGTACCTTGCATAATTTCAATGGTTTGAAATTAATTAAGGATTGTTATCATCTTGGATTGTCATGCAAAGGAAATTGTTTATTTATAGCATTTGTTGATCGGCCACAGGCCCATCCATAAGGTAATAATAATGGTATGTTATCATTATTGTTTTACGATATTTACATTATATGCTAAAATGCAGGAAACAATGATGTATGATAAATAATCCTATTCTTAGTATTTTAATCGATCATAGACTACATTTCATTACATTGGTAATTAATGATATTTTTAGTGGTCCTAGACCTTGATACAAATTTATTGTTGTATCATAGACCATATCGCAAGTTTAATTGTTGTCATGATCCTCATTGACCATATTGTGAAAAGTTATTGTTTTTAAATGTTTTAAGTGGTCTTTAACCACGGGGTAAATTAAATAAGTAAATAATATTATCTAAATATATAGTCAAAGACCATGGAAAGGTGATTTTTTGGATATTTTTTATTTTGTTTAAATTATTTACCATGTGACTTGGCATGAAAGGTAGCATTATTTAATAGTTTTGATTGTGTTTCATTTAACTCATTGTGACTTTGCATGGGAATTGGATAAGTTTTAATTGGAAATGATTGTTTAATTTGAAATTGGATAAAACAATGCATGGCTAATGAAATGTGCATTGATATGTTAGATGGAATAGTTGGAGGGAAATTTGTAGATCGACTAGAAATTAATTGCATTGAAAGAGAAACCAAAACATATGCAATTTTCCCCCATTTGTAGGTTTCTTTGACATGGTTATTTTGAGCTCTGCTATTTTGAGATAAATGGAGGAAATAGATAGTATTTTCATGCAAATGTTTTGTTGCTATAAATAGTGAAGAGTTATGTTGACTTTGGGCATATTTTCTCTTAAGAATTTAGGAATTTTATTTTTTGTTGTTGTGTGCATTTGGTTTTTCAGAATTGTGAAGAGAAACATTGAAGAAATTTGGGAGTTTTTCTAGGCGTAGATTCTCTACTTTTAATCTATTTATTTTATCTTTCAATAAATGATTAAAATATGGTTTTCTTTTCTAGAAATATTTTCTAAATGTTTTTACAAAACCCTATAGAAAATACACCTAGGAATGGGGATAAAATATTGGGTTTTTAGATTAATGTTTGAATATTGTTTTCCTTATCATTTTCAATCTAGGAATATGTTTTATTGAATACTCTTTCTTGCAAGTTTTGGGAATTTCTAGAAAATGGTATTGTTGTATACATGAAGCATAAAAATCTGGGAAATGTGTTTTTACTAGTAAAATAAACTTATTCTTCACATTTTACCCTGTTGTTGATAAGAATGGCATATTAGGTATTGGTAAGAAAAGGATTGTTGATGTTTTTTATTGTATTAGAAGACCTGGGAATGCATTTTAACTATTAGATCCATGTTATTCATATTTTTAAATCTCCTACTCTTAAAATGATGATTTTGAGTAGAATAAAAAGGTGGGTTTTTTTTGTTTTCCAAGATTCTTTCAAAATATTAATATATACTCAAATCATATCTTAATACAACTCATATAGAGCTACATATAGTTGATTTAACTAAGTTTTCATGATTTTTGGTTGTTGAAGTAAGTTGTAAAATATGAGAAATTATCAGTTTCCTTTTCTCCCTTTTAAACGTTTTGGTTTGGACTGTTATGGGTTTATGTATTACACTAAATATTTTGCCTGAGTTTAGCTAATTTGAAAACATGTTTTAGGGTTGGTTATGGCCAAGAGGATTATTCAAATTTCTAATAATTGTTCTCCGGTTCATGTGAGTTTTCTTGAATATATAAATAAATTTTGTAAATGGAATACACTCTCATGTAGCTGACTTTTTATTACTATTCATTTTGAGAAAGTTTGATTTACTTGCTAAGGATTGACTACTCAAATTGAATGGTTATTTTTACTAGGATTCAATATACTATTAGAATCAGTTGAAAACAAAACAATTTTCATTATGTGTACGAGTCTTACATGAATCATTTAACCATGTAACTAGGATTTTATATATTGCTTTCATATGAATGGAGACCCTTGTTGAGTGTTGTTCATGGTTAAGAAAGGAGAAGACATTGAAAAATTTTGAATCCATTGTAATAATATTGAAACCATTTACTTATATGGGTTAAAATGAAATTGATAGATTTATTAACTTCCTTTGAATATTAAGGGTTATATAGATCCTCAATGAGATTGATTGGTTACATTAAATAATAAGAAGTACTAAACATGATTGATAAATGGAATTCCATTTCTGTGTTTATATGAAACTCAATAATTTATATTTTATCACGTAATAGTATCATTTCATTGATTGATTGGTATGAATATTTAATATGAATTTTATCAAATAACATTATTTATAAATGATCTGGTGTTTATCTGAAACTTAGTTGACATTCCTATGTATCAAATCATTTTTTAAAGAAATGTATGTATTACTAAGTTTATTATTTGACATGAAAGTAAACCATATCATAGTCATTTGTTTCAAAATAAGATAACATGATTACAAGTATAGAATTCATGCCAGTTTGATGAACTGACCCTGTATACCTTCTCTTTCCTACAGTTTGCGGGAGAGTAAATAAGTGAGGTGATTGTTGGATTTTATATATGTGGTTTGTTTGTGTATTAATGTTTCAAAATCCAATTTGGATCACTCTATTTATTGTAAAGAGAAAGTATCATTTTCACATATTTATATAGGGCATTTTATCTATTTCTAACATTATGGAAATAAATGTAATATTATGTTAAGAAAATAAGGATTCTTCTTTATAAAGTTTAATAAATACATTTATGATTTGTATACAATTTGTTAGTTGTAATGATTCTTTTCACGTTGTTTTTACAATGGTATATGTTTTTAATATTGGTAAATTCTAAGTGAAGAGTATAAAACTATACTTGTTATAATAATATGATTATATATTTACGACAATATTTATCATTTATTATAAAATGGAATTTATTACAATGATTATCACATTGATACCATTATAATGTTTAAATGAAATGGAAATGGTTAAACAATTTGTTATGAATAGTGGTGCATACTTATGACATAATGATATTTCGTCTCAAAATTATAATTTCATTACGAATGAATAATTAATTTAATAATGTGAATAGTATAGCATGGAAACAATAACATAGAAACATTATTAACCTTGGCAAAATAAAGGTACACAAATTACAAAGTAATAATGATACATTAGTTTAAGTACTATTTCATTAATTATTAATAAGGATAATTATATTTGTAATATGATTAATATAATCACGATATACGACAACCTTAAGTTTTCCTAATATTTAATAGATTATATCTCTTTAGTTTAAGGGATACATACTCATTAGATAATAAACCTATGAGACTAAATGACACAATTAGAATGAGATCGTATCGTTATGAAATGAGACAAGCTTAAAGATTTTAAGTTCATATCGCAGGTTAAATGAAGACTGAAACTTCTAGATATGTTGTATGGAGAATATTAGCACCAACATTTTGATTCGTGTACTGGAACCATCATCTAAGTGAGCATTTTATTTAGAGAAGGAAAGAGTAGCTGAGAATTTTAAATAATTAATTCGATTAAAAGACATGTCTTTCCGGAAGAGATGGGAAAATAATTAAAGTAAAAATGATAAAATAAACGATAAAAAAGAATATAAAATTAAATTAAAATAGAATCTAAAGGAGGAGGAAAAACAAAAATGGGAGGGGGAAAGGGAAATAATGAGAGGAATAGTGGAAGCATGGGGAAGAGGGAATCAACCACAACAGAGGAGTAAGACAATCAACAAGGTAAACAAAGAAATAAAGCATCGAAAGAATATATTCTAAAAATAATAATTAAAGTAAAGATGATAAAACAAGTGATAAAAAATAATATAAAATTAAATTGAAATAGAATCTAAAGGAGGAAAAACAAAAAGGGGAGGGGGAAAGGGAAATAATGAGAGAAATAATGGAAGCACAGGGAAGCGGGAATCAACCACAACGGAGGAGTAAGACAATTAACAAGGCCAACAAAGAAATAAAGCATCGAAAGAATATATTTTAACAAGCAATAGAGGGGGGGTAGGGAATATCAACTTATGCAAAAGGTGTTTCCAAGATTGATTGAGCTTACGCTCATTGTCGCGATATGTAGGGTAGGAAAGCTTTATTGTTACCCCTAATGCATAGAGATTAAGATCGAGATGACCTAGACACACCCAATTTTTCTCGTCTAGCATTGGCTCAGATTTTCCATTTCTTATAACCACTCCTTATGAGAACGTTGGTGAGATATTTCTCTTCTGAGTGTTTAAGTTTTCAAAATGAATATTTTTCAAAGTTATGCCAAATCCTAACCCTCTACCAAAAACACACTCCATGGTTTCATCTAAAGGGAAGGAGTACAAATTAACAATTGGTTGTTTTCCATCAAAACCCACAAAATGAGGGAAGGAAGATAGAGGGGGCGGTAAGGCAATTTTGGAGGATGATGAAACTAAGGTGGGAACAGATGCCACAGGTAAAACCACATGAGTCTGGGAAATATTGGAATCACTCGATAGGGACAAATAACTAGGGGAAATGCTTGACATGCTTAACTAAACCTATTCCTAGCAACAAAAGTTATGTTACAATACCACGAAATGAGATACTTCTTAAGTTAGTAACGATTTTATACCTCTATTGAAAATAGATAATGTGTCTTAACATTGAACAATAAGACATACCTTATTATTAACACAAAAATATAACATTGTGTGAAGGAGGTGTGGGCTCTATGACTCGCCTATCCATTCGACTGAACCCTATCCTTACCAACTTAGGATTGTTATGGGAATGGTAGTGAGTATTTAATGACGTATGTCATTAAGTAGTCATTATCTTTCCCATAGGGATCGTAAGATGGGACTGGTAGCATACTCTAGAATTGAGAGGTCATTCCTAGATCATATGCCTTCAAAATAAAAAATTGTAACTTCTTAAATACTGAAATTGAGATCTGGATAACAATGTATAGAAAGTTTTGCAGTGGTGAAGACGAGTTTTTTATACTTATGTGTAGTCATGAAACTAAGCTTGCATTTCTCGCTTAATAACTTGGCCAAATAGTGTAGCTAGCTAGATACACTGTCTGATCACCATATTTATATTTTGTAGTGTCGTATGCCAGAAGGATTATAATAGGTCTGTTATCCAGGTTGACACATAGAAGTTGCACTCAGTTCTCAAAACCTATTATAAACTTTTAACCAAATTTATATACAATATACTCACTCAGTTAGAGTGATGATAAGGGGGATCGGGTAGAGATAATGAACTCTTACAAATGCACCAGGTTATTGTTATCAAATGGATCGTAAACATTATTTTATGCTGGATTTAATTGTTGCATGTCGAAAATCATTTAAGGATATATTTTTGATATAAGGGTTGCTTATTACAAAAATTCCCTTATTTTGATGAAGTATAATGTGGGTGTTACAACATCAAACACAAATATATGAAGGAAATGGCTTAGCCACATTTGCATTAACCAATATTAGTTTTTTACACAAAGATGAGGAGGTAAAATCACCATACATGATTTACAAAGGTCAACAACATGGAGTTTCAAGTTTCACATATAAGAGCTTGAAAATATGCTAAGGAAAAGGGAGAATAACCCTTACAAAGTGTATAAACACTTATACAAATTGTGACAAGGAGAAAGAGAAGAGAGAGGATAGAGAAGGATAGTTGAGTTGTAACTAGATTTCTCTAAAACATATTTTATGAGTGTGGATTCATGAATTCTTGTAGAGATTATTTCTAGTGCAAGTATGGACTCCTCTAAGTGCATCCACCAACCATATCATGACCCCTTGAGTCTATCGCATGCCATCAGACTGCACATAATGGATCCATCCATCATTAAATTTTGTTAGTTGGGGTGGTTGTCATTCTAATTCAAAGTATGGCATGGTTTTAATACTTCCCATGACTTTTACTCCATTCTGTGGCGTTTGCCATGACCTTTTGAATATTTCTTACCTCTGTGGATCCTCACAATTTTTTCTTTCTTTCCTTGATGAATATGAACACTCCATTCCACCCACGAGGGTCTAAATCCTTGAACTAAAACCTTTAACCTTGCGGGTATTTTCTAATGTTATATGGGTTTGAGAAAACCCGTGGGGCACTATAATTTAGTGAGCCTGTAGAACACCGAACTAGTGTTCTGTGGGTTTTGAAGTTATCTGGATTTTTTTGGTTCCTATATCGATAATCGACTCTATGGTACTCTATTTATCTTTGATTCTCAAGGGACTTACTTATTTATTTTTGTAAAAGATTGAGAAGATTTCGAGCAACACTAAATTTTACTAATTTCTTCCTAATTCCCTGTGATGCCCATTCATTTGTTTTGTAGGTTAGGAGAACCCATAGAACACTTAGTTCCTACATTCCATGGTAGACTAAACTAGCCTCCTGTGACTTTTCTAGAGTATGAAAATGGTTAATTCCTTTTGATGAGTTGTAAAAAATTACATAGGGTGTAATTTTGGACAAGAAGTAGTATAAGTAAGTAGAGTTATATTTTGGTTTTTTTAGTTTTAGAATAAGCAACATCCCGAGAATAGTTCCATATTCTTACTGGATTGACTTAGTAGACTATGATAAACATTCTATAAATATAATTGTAAACGATATACTATGAGAGTTCTTTTGTCATTCTTTCAATAAAATACAACAAGTTCTCAAGCACATTATTAGAAATTTTGAGATTAGTTTATAATCCTATTACAAAGGTGAGTAAGGTCCTACTCATCTTGGGTACTAAGTATAATTATTTGTAATTTCATTACTTATTTGATTTATAGAATTCCTTCCATTACTTTATTTTTAGCTATCATTTCCAAAATTTCATTTATGATTTGTTCTTAGAATTAGATTTGTTTTGATAATGTTAATGTAGTGTTGGTGCAAAAAAATCTGGGTGCAAAAACATGTGGGTTTCTTTCCAACACTTTTGGAATTGAAATCCCTCTACTTAAACGGTGTAACTTTTATGTTTGAATTTGCGTGAAAAGGTGGATTTCTGTGGTGGCCTTTCAACCGGAGATCCAACAGGGGCATTCCACTAACCCTGTGGAAAAGATAAAAAATTCCTGCTAGAGAGGAGTTTATTTGTAAAGTGGGAGAGGGGAGTGAGAAATGAGATAGGAGAACTAATATTGCAGGTAGAAAGTCAGAGTCTTGCACACACTAGTTAGAAATTTCAACACGTGCATTTATGAGAAGAAATAACTTTGCAAATAGAACCAAGACTGATTAGAATTTGTGAGCGCAAAGTATCAATAAATACCTCAGTCAAAAAAAGGATAGAAACTCCTTCTTCTTGTATTGATGCTTAAACAAAAGTTGTACATAGTGTGGGAATGGAGGAAAAATTGTGAGGGGGAAATGGAATAAAATGGCTATCTCCTTTGTTCTCTCAAACTACAATACACTCTTGAGTTTACAAATTCAGTCACCAACCCTTTGAAATGGGAATGGCTCTATAATTTAGAAGAAGAGAAAAAACTCTTCATATAACCCCCATTGTCCCTTCATATGCCTTGAAAATTTTCACATTCTTATGAAAACTTTAAGTCCCCTTTTATAACTTAAGGGTGACTTATTACATTGAAAATAAAGTCATTTTTAATTACTTAAGGCATTATGAAAAAGTGCAACCCCCAACACAAAATTAGAACATTGAGAAGAGAGATAAAGTTGGGGGGAGAGAAGAGAGAGAGAGAGAGAGAGAGAGAGAGAGAGAGAGAGAGAAGAAGGAAGAATGACGCTGATGAAAAAAGACTCTGCCTCCTATAAATTCCGTTGATCCTTATAGATGAGTCGATGGAATGCTCCAATGTGATGAACTCTGAATCTTTGAACTCTTTACACCCTAAGAAACTTCGTCATCTTGGCTAATAGGTGCTTGCCAAGTTGAATGAATTATTCTGCTGATGACTGCAACTCCCACCCTACGTATGATATGCCTATGACCTGAACCATGTAGTGACTTTCAAAAGACACTTTCGAGTTCCCTAGGATGAATCTCAAATTCCCTTTGAGAAATTCCCATGGATGATCTCAAATGATGATTCCCTTATGTTCCATTATGCCAAAATTTCCCTCTGAATGTAACTTACTATTAATAGTAAGTGCCTAGATGGAAGACTTACTATTTTTAGTAAGAGTTGATTTTTGCCTCTTCTTGACCATCTTGATGCAATGAACTCCCTCATTCACTTCTTCACACACTGCCTTTGCCTTGACCACTTCTTGGGGTGAATTAGTATTTTTAGTAAGCACCCATATATGGGCTTACTATTTTTAGTACATGTTCATTTTCATTGTTTTCTACTCTGGAAAATCATTCTGGCTTCTTGGTGATCTTCAATGCACATTTCCTTCACCACAGCCGCTTTTGATGATGACTTTCCAAACATAGCAAGTTTGTATATGAAAACTTACTATTTTTGGAAAGTGGATTTCTAATGATCAGTTTGCAATGAAACATGTTTTTTCAGACTCGTCTCTTCATTGCGGTCATGTCATCCGAATTTCACTTTATTTCGCTTACTAGAATGATTGGAAATAAAATTTAAAATTTTCACCTAGAAGTGGCTTCGACACGGAGCTGTCATAGTGGCCATTAATGCAGCTCAAAATTTTTAGGTCTGGTTTTCATCTCCAATCATGATGAAATCAACTCCATTGTGATAGGTTTTTCATTTGGAGTCTGTGTGCAAATTTTTAGTTCATTTCCATTGTCGGATTAATGGGAAATCAGACGAATGTGAGCTAGGGCATGAAATGGTATTTTTGTTAGAAAAAATGATTCAAGGAACCATTTGACCTCCCGTTTGTTTCATCTTGATCATCTTGAAAAATGAGGAAGTCTACAAAAGACAACATCTCAATCCAACTTGTATTTTGAAAGATATGAAGTTTTTTCGATGGGAAGACTTCGTGGTTATCTAGCAAAAAATCTTCATTTTTTGTTTTTTTAATCCATTTTTTCTTTGATACCTATGCATTTTCATGGAGTGGAAATTTTTTTGGTGATGGCAGATCTTGTTAGGAGCATTAATGGTTGATCGGGTGTCTAGACAAGCATGAACAGAGCTATGGCAGGGTGTGAAGCTATGAAGGAGAAATGGGGGAAAAATAGCTAAGTGTCAGATTTAAAGCAATTCAAAAACACATTCCACGGCGTGGGGTGAATTTTTGTGTCCCTGATGTCCCTTTAGCATTAAGGTATGAAAGGGACCTCAAATTTCATGATAATCCTCCATGCGACACTTGGCTCCGAAATTTGACGATCGAGCATTTGGCTCCACTAGCTCCTGGGGGCTGGAAATTTACATCGGATAGGGTCACATGGATGACCTAAGGGATTCAAGGGGTTGGGAACATTTTATTGTCCCTCATTTCCCTTTGGAAAATGGGATAAAGGGGACATAAGTTTGCACATCACACCTCCATGTGACACTTGGCGATCATCCGTGTAGTGAGAGGTAAGGCTTCAACTAGCTCTCAGGGGCTTAATTGGGAATGCGAGAGGTCATATTAGGTTCCATGAGGCTAAAAAATGGTTGGGAAAATTCTTATTTCCTATATTTCCCTTTGTTAAATAGATGAAAGGGACATGAAATCCTGCCAGGCTCCTGTAGCTGACACGTGTCCTCTTGAAATTTGGCTAAGTGTCGAACCTTGAGAACGAACTTGTGAACGCTGTATATGGAGTTCCCAATGGAGTTTTTTGGAAAACATTTATATGAATTTGACTTAAAATGACCTTTTGAATCCAATTTTGAGGTTATCAGCTCTTGTTTCCTCCATTTAGACCCTTAAAAATTATATTTTTATCTAGATCCTTAACTGATCCTAGAAAAAACTAGATATAAACCTATTTCACCAAAGTGTTGTGAAAGATCTGATTTCACCATCTTTTAGATATTTTGATTAAATTTAATATGATGTATTATTTATCTCCTAAATCCATATAGATCTCCCATAATCACCTCCTAAAGCTGAGAAACTCTTTTGATCATGTGCACTGCTTAAGCCTATGGACCCTGTTTTTTATGAAATTGCCCTAACTCCTATAAATATTTTCTGAATCTTCCAAAATAAATTCCATGATGTTATTATATCTTCAATTCATCTCCATGTTGGATATGGATCCTCCATTTTTCTCCATGGGGTTGTGTCGGTCTTGGGAAGGCCAAAGGTAGCCCTTCCCATAGTTGTCCAAAAATAGCAATCTTCAAGAACTCCTAAAATCATCTAGGGGGATTGACTTGAATTTCCTAATTCACCTAGGGGACTAATTTAACATTCACTATGAGGTCATTGGATTGACTGGGTAGACATGGGGAGCCTTGGAATGGTAAAACTTGAAAGTTTTGACATAGAGGTATCATTGTCATGCTAGAAAATTGTCAATTTTTCCTGTTACACATTTGCATGACAACAACTGGCTCTATCTTGGGGACATGGTATGGACTGAGTGTAGTAAATATGTGACATGAATAATCCCAGAATAACTAGTGCCTTATCCATTGGGACTTGCGGAGTCATGTGGAACTTGCAAGAGAGAGAGAGAGAGAGGAAATACACCCACACAGAGAGAAAGGGAAACACACCGGAAGGGGAAAAAAACACACAACAGAAAATGGAAATTATATACAAAGTGGAGCATTATATATAGAGGTGGGGAAATAATATACACATACCTGAAAATGGGTTGAGAAAAGTACATGCCATTTTGGAATAGTAGACTGAAGTCAGACCTTTGAAGCATAATGACTATTATTTGATCAAACCATGATTTTTTGATGGCCTTGCATGGCTTGAGAAGAAGAATATTGATCATGATTCCATCCTTATACTCATACTGCACTAAGAATGTTCCTTCACCCATTGAAAAAATTTTCACCTTCTTGAAACGTTTGCATTTTGAATATTCCTCTTGATGTCCCGCGATCATGAGACACCATTCCTCTGTACTTTTGAGTTTGAAGATGTCAACCTTAGCATGGAGAAATTATTTTTCCTTAGATTACATCTTAAAATCATATCATGTATTAGTAAGGTACTCAAAAGAAGTGAGGAAAAACTAATTTCCTTCCTATTCATGAACTTCTCTGAATATCTCGCTCTACTTCTCAAAGTGATTACTTCCCATAATAGAGGTTGTATCATTGAGAGGGGAGCCCTTATCAATCTCAATGAAATGTTGTAATATGGGAACCTGTTCAAGGCACATCGGAGCTTGAAGTATGGTGAGTGAAGTCTGATTTTGAATTATTTCATAAGAATCATGCATGCCCTCACTTTATCATCCATAGAAATTGATTTCAATATCCAACTATTTTAATCTCATCTTGATATTAGTCTTAAAATTAAAACCTTTGATTTCTTCATAGAGACACTCTTTACTCTCGAGTGTATTTTTCTACATGAAATATTGTTATGCGCCTATGGAGCATTCCGAAGTGGTGTGACCAAGTTGGTTTTGAATATACTCCCAACACTGTTGTAGCTTTTTGCCATGTTCTGAACAACTTTCTTCAATGTAAATCAGCTCAATATTTTCCCTATTATCATCCCACACAATAGATATGTTGTCTTCAGGATTATGGAATTCCAAAGGAGATTTGAGGACCTTCCTTATTTTACATTTGCAACCTTCTTCATATAATGTGGAAGATGTTTCACCATTTTCTTTATGTTTTGAATGACGAAACAAATAAGGGTAATGGGCTAGGAGTAATAACTATTAAATGGGTTGATTAATGGTTGATGCGTGCATTCAGAATTATCAACCCAATGCCAATTGTGAGATCTTCCTTTTGGCTGGGAGGAACAACCTGTAATAGAAAACAAGACCACAAAAGAGAAGTTAAATGATATATGACAGTGGACTACCTAGTGTATGCTAGTTCCGGGAAGTGTGATACTTCCTAGATGGTTGTCAATCCACTATTTAAAACAAATCAATGCGATAGATAAATAAATTCCTACTGTAGTTTATATGATTTAGGTATATCATTCAAGTACAATAAGCAAATCTAATCACAACAAGATAGGTTATAGTTAGATCTAAAGGATGAGGTGTCTGTCAAGGTACTGGGGACTAGTCAAGGTCTAATTCTAGGTTGTTTAGGTCAACTGGTAAGAGGTTGTTTGACTCTGTTCTTGGGCAAGGTATAAAACATAGAGACCGATGTCATTTGGGTATAGCTAACAATGGTTAAGGGAGACTGATGATAGTTATGGGAAACTGGCGTCGGTATAGTAGGGTGATATTAATTCAATGAAAACCTTATTATAGAGTTTAGGTGAGGTTAGACAAGGCTAAAGAAGGAGATGGCGAGATCTTTGGGAATATTGAGAGCACCCAGAGAGGTGGAAGGGTTGGGATGGGTGATCTAATAAATGGTTGGATGAGGTTTTTGGGTTTGTCAGAAAGATGGCTATTGAGGAATGTGAATGTTAATAGAAGAATGGTAATAGAAGTTATAACAACTCTATGAACAGAATAGGAATGGAAATGATTAATGATAAAACACTTACCAATGCTGCAGGTCCAATGGTTGGGTGGCGGTGATGATCAGTTGATGGAATGGAGCTTGGTGCAATAGTGACGCTTCCCGGAATGTTACTGTGAGTGCCAATGCTTCTGGATCTGTTCTGGTATTGGTTATGGATGTCTGGGTGCATGAGGAAGAGTCTGCTTCTGCTTGCATGTAGCTATCTTCTCATCCTCTTGCTCTCAGAATGTGCTAACCCAAAAACAAGGTTGCTTAGGTGAATAAATGGTAACCGACGATGGTTCTGGGTTGACCAACATCAGTTTAGGGGTGACTGGCATCGGTTAAGATAGGATTCCCTAGGTTTACTAATTGAGAAAATCTTTCTAATTTCTTGGGCCCAATTAGTTTGTTCTCACGGATTAAAATGAAAACCTCCCTTATAATGGGCGGGAATGTGGTTAGAGAGATTTTAGGGATTGATTTTAGGGTTAGACCAAATCTTAGCTCATTAAGGCAAGTAAGAATTAGTTATTGTTAGTTATGGAAACATGTCAAGAATAGGTCTAGGGTGAGGTGGTGGGGTGGAAATTAAGATAATTAGATAATAAATATTGTGAGGATATATATTAATTAAATTAAATTAATAAAATTAATAGTGGTGTGGGGTAAAACGGGCCTTGGTTATGTGAGTATGTTTGAGCCGGTTATTTGACTAGGGACCAAGGGGATTGTGACCCAATTTTTGTGTCTACATTTTACCCCTTTTTGTTATGTAGCTTGCATTAGTAGGCGACGCTGAAAAAAATAAGATGTGGTTTCCCCATGTGTGGGTGAAGGTGATCCCCCGCAAACTAGGAACTGATGAGGTAGAAGACATAATCAGTGAGTGGTTTGATAAAAGGTTGATGTGATGAAGAGGAAGGTGGACAATGGGGGTAATGGGTTAAAGGTCTAATCGGGTAATAAAGGTAATGGTCCAGGGTCAAAGGTAGTGACAGTTGAACGCACGTACATGTATAAACTGTGGCACAGTACCAGGTTGAAGAGCATGTAAACTCTACATCATCTAAGGTCAATAGGTTTATCCAAACAAGGTTTAGGTGATTATGGTATCCAAGGTATATGATATGGTGCGGAAGCACATCACAGGTTAGGTGCAGGAACATGTAGGTATGTTCTGGTACACCAAAGGTTAGGTCAGGATAAATGACACGGCAATAGGAAAGGTAAGGTCATTAGGTCAAACAACACGGATAACAATGTCTACAAGGTATAGTGAGATCACATGAGTTCATAGGTCATTAACAATGTTTTAGGTCTAGGTAGAGAGGTCACGGCATGGGTAGGGCCAAGGTATGGGTAAAATAACAAGTTCCTAAATGCAAGGAAGGATAGGTATAGGTAAGGTAGGCATAGAGGTTGGTTGTAATAAGGGTGGGTAAGGTCAAACGGTGGATGGGTTGGTTAAGTGTTGGTCAGAAATGGGGAAATGGTATGGACAAGAGTATGACAGGTAACAAATGTCATTTATACATAACCAGTGATGGTCTAGGTAAACTGATCATATTTTATTAGGGTAGATGACCGATGTAAGTTTAGTTATAACCGACCATGGTTTGCTAGGGCATAGGACCGATGTTGGTTTAGGTATAACTGATGTCGGTCAAGTCAATGTGGGTATATAAAAGTAAAAAATCCATATAATATGGATTCATTTGTACATTTTGGATTTTGTGAAAATGGTGAGAGCATAAGACTTTTGTGGCTTAGTGAGAGAGAAAGTATGTGGGACCATTCTGAGGTGAGCTGGAGAGATCTGGGTGGGGAGAGGAGTCAGGTGGACGGGCCCACGAGATCAGGTAGAGTGAGTGGATTGGTGGAGATGTTGGAGGAATATTTTGGTATGGTGGAGGTAGGAAAGGGCTCAGGTGGACCACCAACATAGTGGCAAGATGTGCCCCAATAGAGGCGACGTTGAGATGAGGTAAGATCTAATTTGTTCATTATTGTTTGGTATAAGAAGAATGGAATGGGTAGGTCAGTTTGGGCAGGGTAGAGAATTTGAAATGTGTGGTTAAAATTTTTAGGAATGATGGGGTGGGAAAGGTCATAGGTAGAGGAAATAGGGTTGGGGAGAGATTTGGTGTAGGTTTGGGTAGCTGTGTAGGGGAAATGGGAAAGAAATAGGGTGAATAAAATTAGGGTTTCAGGCTTTGGGCATGGGAACAGTGACCAACGTTGGTTAATGTATGGCCAACGTTGGTCTTAATATGCCGACATCAGTCAGGGTAGTGGGGAACCGATGCCGGTTTAGCATGGACTGGTGTCGGTCAGTGAATTTATGGTGTAGGTTTGTTAGGGTTGGGGGTTTTGGGGCTTAGGGTTTAGATAAGAGGGTTTAGGTAGGAAGGGTTTTAGGTTCAAGGGTGGGGCTATGTTGGGGTTTTGGGTTGAGGGTTTAGGTTGGAGGGTTGAGGTTTTGGGTGGAGGGAAATATTGGTTAAAGGTAAAGTTGAATAATGTTTGTGTTTTGTTGAATGCAGGCTAGAGAGCATCTACGAATGAGAGACTGAGTACCTCCCCTATTTGTCGAGGTATGGGGGAGTGCGACAACCAATGAGTGGAGGTATGTGATGGACGTCGGCTTGATAGGTGTGAGATGTTACAGGCATATAGTATAATATTCTAGCCTTATGGTCATACTCATCGATAGATGGGATACAATCAACCAACACATTCCATTTGTCTGATGGGTTAGCTGACAGTCACCCTAGAGGATGTCTATCAGATCCTACGCCTACTGATAGTGGGACAACAAGTGTATTCTATTTACTCAGAGGCTTCTAAGGAGTTAATGCTGACAGGTTTTGGCAAGGGTATGATAGATATGAGGTTCCATAGTGCCAGTCTGAGCTATGGTGAGATGTATATAGCCCATCCAGAGGAAATGAGGGTAGTAGTTTTTATTATGGAGGCAGTGTGCTATTTTTCACTTCCTGATGTAGAGGGTGGGAGATTCCCATGGGCAGTGATGGGGGTCCTCCATGAAATGATGGAGGATAGGACCCACTTTGCTTGGGCACCAGCATACTTGGTGCAGTTATATAGGAGATTACGATGATTCAGCCTATGTTGCACCTTTCTTCTCTATAGTTGTGCATACAAGCACATTGTATGTGTGAGGCCACTAGGTATGCTTCTCGAATGTTGGGCATACGAGCACATTATATGTGTGAGGCCACTAGGAATGCCTTGGGCGGATGCATATGATGTAGCTTATTACAGGAACTTGTTAGAGGGGTTGTCTGGTGTGGACATTATTTGGAGGCCCTACGTGAGTTTTCCATCGTATGGGTGGATGGCCACAGAGTTAGACCAGCTGCAGTTGGTTCGATGGATAGAGGGGCACCACGCGGGGGGGCATGAGCTGATACCCATCGACAGGGGTAGATGGTAGTTTGGGATATTGCAAGATGTTCCCCCTCCCTTCCCACAGTAGAGGAGGGATGATATGTAGAGGCTGATTTCCCCTCCATGACCTACCATGTCGACAGGGCCGGAGGAAGCACCAGTGGACTGACACATTGATGATGTTGGGTGTAATGACAAATATAAATAGTGGTGGGTAGCTCAGCTACAGGTAGTGCCACCTAGACCAAGATAGCTAGATGTGGCCACCCTCATAGTCTAGAGGGACATGTTCCCACCTTACATGGCCAAGTTATAGGTTTACAGGGATAGTTGACAGGGTCACAAGAAGAGGTGATGGCCCTTCAGGGCTAGGTCACAGTTTTACAAGGGTAGGTACCCACACAGGGTGGGGCCGAAGATGGGGAGCAAGTGGCCACCCTATAAGCACAAGTGATAGGGTTGCAGGGTCAGTTGGCCACTACACAGGCATAGATTGTGGCCTTATATGCCCAAATTACTAGGTAGACACCAGCACTAGCAAAGGAAATAGGGTAGGTTCAGGGATAAGGTTCCATAGTACAGGTACATTGATAGGGTTAGAGACCCTTATTGACAGGGTAGAGTACACAAGTTGTTATGAGATCCATGGCACCTCCTCAGACCGTGCCCATGGTGAGATTTAAGGACACCCTGGGTGAGGCAAGATACTATTAGTATCATTTGGTAGCAGCAGGGATAGATGTCCCGTCATATGTGAAGTACCGAGCAAAACATGCCTCGAATGAGAGGACCTGATCCCGCACTCACAGTGTGGAGAGCATAAGGGGCGGTGAGCCCAGAGGCAAGAGCAGGGTGAGGCCACCAGTGTATGGAGGCCAGTTCCAGGAGAGGGGCCATCGACAGCTAGATCAAGGCCCATAACAGGTGATGAGATGGGTGCAAGGCACCACACAGGAGTGGAAGAGGAATCAAGAGAGACCAACGTAGAGATCTGAGGAGCAGGTGAGGGATATCGTCATTTTGGATAGTATAGGGATTATCTGTGACATGGACTGGCCTACGTGCCGATCATTTTTTTATATATGATATCAGCCTACGTGCCGATGATGTTTTGTATATGATACCGGCCTGCGTGCCAATGATGTTTGGTATATGATACCGGCCTACGTGCCGATGATGTTTAGTATATGATACCAGCTTGCGTGCTGATGATGTTTGGTATATGAGACTGGCCTGTGCGCTGATGATTTTGAGTTATTTGTATTGGAAACATTGTATATTGGAGATATTTGAGCATACGGGGTAGAGATATTGATGATTTATATATATATATGGTGATGATGATGTTTATGGCATGTTGTGTATATGTACTTTCGATGATGATATTGTACATGTGATGGAAACAAGGTAAGTTAGGCATGATAGAGTCAAGTCATAGGCATGGATGGAGTTAGGTTGTAGGCATGGATTGAGTTAGTTTAGTTTAGGCATGATGGAATCAGGTCCTAGGCATGGATTGAGTCAGGTTAGTTTAGGAATGGATCGAGTCATGTTGGTTTAGGCATGGATCGAGTAAGGTCCTAGGCATGGATTGAGTCAAGTTTTGTGGTTGATTGAATTTCTAATTCATTACTATGTTCAATTTGTGATGGTATGGATCATGTTAAGATGATTTTTAGGAAAATTTATGATTTTGGTAGAGAAATGGTAGATGGGATGAAATGAATGTGTAAATTATGATGGTAAAGATGTTTAGCAATTGTTGCTTGTGTGGTTTAATTTCCAGTTATTGATATAGAAAGGAAACTAGCTAGGGTAGAATGTGAATAGTAAAAGGAAAGGGAAAGGAGGTAATTGGTTGGGGTAGAGAGTGGTCGAGCTAACATCCAAGGGCCCCATGCTCTCGGAGTGTTGCCTACATAGTCTCAGAAAAAGGGACCTCAAGCCGATGTAGTTCTCCCGTAAGCTAGGAAAGATTATGATGAAGTAGAGGAGTGGATTGATAGGTGTTTAGGCATGGGGGAATGTAGGTCATAGCCATGATTGATTTTAGGTCGTAGGCATGGTTGAGTTTAGGTTGTAGGCATGGTTGAGTGATTTGTAAATATAGGTGTTGAGGATCTAGTCCTGTATAGGATAATCAATAAGTAATGAGGAAGGTGAATGATAATAGGTGGTAAAAGAGCTACTTAATTTTATAAGAACCCTAATGAGTCAATCCATACCTAAGAGGGGCTTATAAACATAATACCCTAAAGGCGTTCCATAATGGATTATCCTAAGGGTGAAGAAAGTTACATGATCACGAAATGTCATGTTTGTGGCAAGTCCCTTGAGTAAAGAGGAAATTAGGCTAAAAAGGCAAGGAGGTGAGAATAGGAGGTTTAGCGTAACTTAGTGTATGATGGCATGTTTTTTGGAACAAGAAACCTAGAATCTGAAATAGGCAAGTCCATGACAAAATTTTCATCTTTTTCCTTCATTTGTTGGTTTTTTTTAGTAATAGACTTATTGATGTAGGAAGTCTATAAGGGATGATTTTATTATCTCCTTAAGGTCTTAATGAATCTGATCGATGCGGGAAGCTTCTAGATATTTATTACATTTTTGTAATGACCCTATATAGCTATACTTCAAGGGAGTAGTCTATTTATGGTGGTGGAATTAGAGTGAAGAGATGTCCCATTTGAGGGAGTCATCTTTTGCTAGAAGTTTGACTCAAGGAGTTGTATCCTTTTTTGTTTTTGGACATTAAAGTCATGGAAAATACTATAAGGAAGATTAGGTTCTTATTTAGAAGACAAGACCGTAGCACACAAAGATTAACTATGAAAGAGGTGGTTTTGGGTGATGGATGACCATGGGATTCCATCTTGAAGAAGACAAAAAGTATCCATGAGAATCATGCTATGAGTAAAGCCGTGGTACTCATATTGAAGACAAGGCTAAAAAGGTGATGGGTATTCACATGATTTTTGTTTAGTCGTGGATCCTCAAAATGGGTAATATGGAAGGTGAACAACACTCAAGGGATGAGTGATCAACTAACAAAAAGTGATATAGGAATTCATATCAACAATAGAATGGTCAAAGATGTAAGGCATTAAGGGGCTTAGGTTCAGGTTTCCCTTCGAGTGAAGACAAACGATAAGAACTCAATCCATAGGCATGGGTAAAGATATAGGGTCCAAGCCAATTAGGATCAAATTTTCCCCATTTACTTTTCTCCTCTTTGGTTACATGTTGATTTTCCTTCAGGACAAGGTCACTGACCTGAAAGGTTCGTTTATGAACATGTTTGTTATAGGTGCGTTTGATACATTTTTGGTAGATTTGGAGATGGTCAAGAGCATTGAGATGGCACTCATCTAATTACTCAAGTTGTGCCAAAAGATCCTCACAAAATTTATCGTCATTGAGCATGTCTTGTAGTGAGATGCAGAGAGGTGGAATTTGTACTTCAAGAGGTAAGACAACATCGGTACTGTAGACCAAATAAAATGGGGTGGCAACATTCGAAGTGTGAATACTAGTGTAATAAGCCCACAAGGTGAAACGAATGTGATTATGCCAATCTTTCCCAGTATCATTGACTACATTCATAAGAATTTTGTTTAAGGTTTTATTGGTGGATTCGACTTGACCATTGGTTTGCGGGTAATAAGGTGATGAGAAACTAAGTAAGATGCCAAAAGCATCACATAGTTTACGTAGGGTTTTTTTTTAATTGTTTTCTGTTATCAGTGATAATGCGGTGAGGGACACAAAAATGACAAATGATGTGATAATAGATAAGGTAAAGGTGGTAAGAGGAATACCTAGTCTGAGATGGTTGAAGGTCGTATGTGTGCGTATCTGAATCCTGAATCGAAGTGATTGTGAGACCTTCCTTTTGGCTAGGAGGAACTACCTGTATAAGAATCAAAACAAGACCACCAAAGAGAGTTAAACGATATATGTAGTGGACTACCTAGCATGTGCTAGATCCTGGAAGTGCAATACTTCCTAGATGGCTGTCAGTCCACTGTTTAAAACAATTCAATGCTGAAATAAAGTAAATATTGTCCTACTGTAGTTTAATATGATTTAGGCATCTCATACAAATGCAATAGGCTAGATCTAATCTAACAGGCTAGGCTAGAAGGAGATCCAAAGGTCAAATAGGTTGGTTATAGGTGAATCTGAGCTAACAGGCTAGGTTAGATACAGATCTGAAGGTCAAATAGGTGTTCAGGTAGGTATAGGCTAGGAACAGGTTGTAATTCTGGTAGAGATCAGGTGACATAGAGACTGACCATGGTTTTATAAAATCAATGATGGTTGGAATGTAACCAGTGATGGTTAGGGAGAACCAACGGTGGTTAGGTCGGGGGCTGGTGGACTCACACAGTCTGGGTTTTAAAGGTTTTTAGGCAAGAATGGAGTTAGTAGAAGGTGTTGGGTGATCACAGAGGAGGTATAGGTATGTTGCAAAGGTTTGGGGTTGGTGAGGCAGTCAAGTAGGTGGTTGGGCAAGGTATTACAATGGTTGGGTAAGGAGGGTGGTTGAAACTAGATAGGAGGAATGAAGAAACGGTAAAAGGGATAAGATCCTTTGTCAGGAGTAATACCGACGTTAATAAAAAAATGAAATAGATGAGAGGGAAACACTTACTTTCTGGTGAGCTACTGATCTGAAGCCTAGTGGAAGAGTGGCGGTGTTGGAAGGTGTTGGGAAGAGGCTTCACTGTTGTCCCAGTGAACCTGGTTGTCTTGGCTGATCACAAATTAATCCTTGCTTTGTTGTTGCGTCTAAAAAGATCAAATTCGTGATAAGGAAATCCAATGTCGAAGGTTCAACCCCCATTACAAAGGTTTAGATGGGTCTATATAGGTTATTTGGTCCATCTCGGTATAATCGGCATTGGTTTAGGTGAACTGACATCAGTTTAGGGTAAACCAATGTCAGTTTGGGTGAGATATCTTGGGTTGTTCAAAAGTTTCCTAGGAAGTTGTTCCGCCATTTGATAAGGGTCTCTTCTTTTTTCTCGGGGAAAAAATCGACCTTAGGAGGATTTTAATGTGAGGTGAGGGGATGGGTGTAATGTTAGGTTTTATTTAGGACATTGGTTTAGGGTTTAGGTTAATGGGTCAAATGATGGGGGTGGTTAGGTGAGGTGTATTTAATAAAGGCAATTGTATTGAATAGGTGTATGAGGGTAGTGAATTAATTTAATGTGAATAATTAAATTAATATGTGTGTGGGTAAAAGGTCATTAACTTAATTAAAATAATTAAATTAATATGTATGGAGGTAAATGGCATTAATTTAATTAAAGTAATTAAATTAAAATGTGTGGGGTGCAGGAGGTAGGTGATAAGGTGTTGAGGATGAGGAAGTGATTATAGGGCTGCGGTAGGGGACCAAGGTGATTATGACATGATTTTGGTGTCTACATTTTTCCCCTTCTTGTTGCGTAGCTTGTATTGGTAAGTGACGTGAACAAGAATAGAGTGTGGTTGCCCCAAGTGGGAATGAGGGTGATCCCCCTCAAACCAGGAACTGATGAGGTGGCAGGGTGAATCAGTGAGTGGTTTGATAAAATTGGATGCAAAGCAGAATGAGGAAAAATGAGGAATGGAGTAAAGGGAAAATTAGGCATATAGGTAAATGGGTAAACGGGCCAAGGTCAAAGGTAGTGGCAGTTGAATGCACACACACGTATAAACTGTGACATGGTACCAGGTTGAAGAGCTTGCAAACTCTACATCATCTAAGGTTGATAGGTTTATCCAAACAAGGTTGAAGTGATTATGGTATCCAAGGTATAGGATAAGGTCAGGAAGCACAACAAAGGTTAGGTGTAGGAACGTTTAGGTATGTTCTGGTACACCCCAGGTAGGGTCAGGATAAATGGGCATGGCAATAGGCAAGGTAAGGTCATTAGGTCAATCAACACAGGTAACAGTGCCACAAGGTATAGAAACACATGAGGTCAAAGGTCACAAATAGGTTCCTGGGTCCAAGTAAATAGGTCATAGCACAGGTAAGGTTGAGGTAAGGGTAAAATAAGGAAATGTCAATCGATGAATGAGGTGAGGTTAAAGAAGGTGGAGGGCTAGAGGGGAAGGTAAAGGGGTCCAGGTAGGTGTAGGGGAGGCAAAAGAAAGGGGAGGTAAGGAAAATGAGGTCAATGTGAGGGCAAGGAGTAGGCAGGGTAACCAACAACGGTCAATATGAACCGATGACAGTGGAGAGGAACCGACAGCGGTCAAGGCTGAACCGACATTGATGGAGTCGAGTAGGTTATAAAAAGTGAAAAACCCGCATTGTAAAAATTCATTTATGCTTTTAGAAAAGGAGAAAAGGACAAGGAGAGAGAAAAGAGGAAGAGGACAAAAGAATATGGCAGTGAGAGTGGTTGGTGAGCCACATGGACAAGATTGATTGAGTGAGAGGTGGGGTCACAAGATCAGATCGAGTGAGGTGATTGGTGGAGAGAGTTGGAGGTCAGTTGAGGATGGCGAAGGCTGGAGAGGGATCGGGAGGAGCGGCACGGAGGCCGAAGGTTCCACCACGACAGTGGTAGTAGGATCAGGTAGGATTTAAACCTTTGGGTATTGATTTTTGAGTGAATGTGGTTAAAAGTGTCGAAAATATTTTTAATAAGGGGGGTTTTGGGGAGGGGAATTTTAAAAATGGGAAAAAGAGAGGGAAAAGGTAATAGTGAAGGGTAGGGGGTAATGCAAAAGGGTAATGTAGGAATAATTAAGGGTGTAAAGAGGGATTTGGGTGGGTAAAATTTCTAGGAAGGGAAAAAAGTAGGGTTGGAAAGTCGGGGTGGGCGGTACAACAGTGACCGACATTGGTCAACTTGTGGCCGACGTCGGTGGGTAGTGACCGATGCCGATCATAAGAACAATGACCGGTGCCAATCAACAGGAGACCATGGTCGGTCAGGGGATAACCCGGGTCAATTAATCCTAAGTGTAAATTGGGATAAAAAAGGGAAGAGATTAAGGGTAGGGTGGGAAAGAAGTTAGGGGAGAGGGGAAGGGTTTAGAGTGAGAAAGTAGGGTAGGTGGGTAAGGGTTGAGGGTGGTTTCGGGTGAGGTTAGGGTAGATAGGTAGGGTAGATGGGTTTAGGTAGGTATGGGTGAGGGTTAGGGTAGATAGGTAGGGTAGATGGGTTTGGGTAGGTGTGGGTGAGGGTTAGGATAGATAGGTAGGGTAGATAGGTTCAGGTAGATGGGTTTGGGTAGGTAGGTTCGGGTGGATGGGTTTGGGTAGGTGTGGGAGAGGGACAAGGCCAATGGGATGGGGGTGGGGAAAGAGATTAGGTTGGGATGTGGGTAAAAATAAGGTAAGTTGGGAAGGTGTACTAATACATTACTTTTGTTGGATGCAGGCCTGAGACGAGCTTCAGATGAGGGCCCAGGTGCCACCCTTGTTATTGACAGTATGGGTGATCACGACGCAGATGGAGTGGCAGCATGTGGTAGAGGTGGGATTGATAGGCATGTGGCGCTACCAGCATGTATTCTGGGAGGTGAGTCTTATGGTTTCCCTTATCGATAGATGGGACTCAGTGACCAACACCTTCCATTTTCCTACAGGTGAGATGACGATCACCTTGGAGGATGTCTAATGGATCCTGCGGTTACCCATAGTGGGGGCTCAGGTTTATTCCATCTCTTTAGAGGCATCTGAGGAGTTATTAGCACCCATTTTTGGTGAGGGTGTAGTGGACCTAACATTCCATAGCGCTAGCCTAAGCTATGGAGCGATGTATAGAGCTCATCTAGAGGAGATGAGGTTAGTTGTACTCTTGATGGAGGCAGTGTGCTACTTCACATTACCAGATGTAGAGGGGGGGAGTTTCCTGAGATTACTGATGGGAGTCCTCCATGACATGATGATATACCAGACATGGTTCGCATGGGCACCTGCATTGCTGATGCAGGTATATAGAGAGCTATGGGCCTATGGGTGACTGCGGAGGTTCAGCATCTGCTACATCGTATTACTACATTGTTGGGCATACAAGCACATTGTTTGTGTTCGACCAGCGGGGATGCCCCGACTAGATGCATTCCCATAGAGAGTGTTGAGAGAGAGGTATAGGTGGTGGGTACTGGCCATGGGAGAGGTCTGAGGTGCCAGAGCTACTCATGATGTAGCGTATTACAAGAGGTTTCTAGAGGGGCTGTCTAGAGTGGACATCATTTGGAGGTCGTATGTGGGCTTCCCCTCATACAGACAGATGGCCACGGAGCTAGATGGGCTACAGATGCATCCGTGGGTAGAGGGGAGGAGAATGGGAGAGCATGAGTGGATACCTGTAGAGTGGGTTAGATGCCAGTTTGGATTGGTCCAGCGTGTACCACCTCTGTTACCTCAGTACCAAAGAGATGATGTGGAGAGACCTATGTCGCCACCACGACCTACAGTGCTAACAGGGTAGGAGGAGCATCCAGTAGATGTATAGATTGATGATGTTGGGGTTGCAGATGGGTATAGGCAGTGGTGGGTGGCACAGCTAAGATTTGTACCATCGAGGTTAGGGAAGCTAGACTTAGCCACCATCATAGTATAGAGGGATGCCCTATAGGGGCAAGTGGCTACTTTGGTGATGCAGCTTGGGATCATGCAGGGGTAGCTTACAAGTTCAAAAGCATAGGTTGCCATCTTATAGGCCTAAATAGCTATGCGGTAGGCTCAGGTAGGGCAAGGACAGGTACTAACACAAGTGGAGATAGGGGGAGATGGAGATGAAGAGGAGGTAGGTAGAGATGGAGGGGAAATAGCCACGCTACAGGCACAAGTGCAGGCTTTATAGGACCAATTAGCCACAGCACAGGGGTAGGTTATGAGTCTACAGGGCTAGCTGATAGTAACACATGCACATATTACTACCCTACAAGCCCAGATACATGCATAGGCACAAATTCCAGGGCTAACTCAGGTGCTAGTATCAGCACAGGGCACAGTGCAGGGTCAGGGATAGGGTCCCATTTTACAGGTACCCAAGTAGGTAGTGGGACCCATGGCACCTCCACAAATAGTGCCTATGGCCAAATTTAGAGATGCCCTAGGAGAGGCATGGTATTACCAGGATCATTTGTTAGCTTCCAAGATAGATTTTCCCTCTTATGCTGAGTACAGGGCACATCAGGCCTCTAGTGACAGGACCAAATCCTACACTCACAGTGTGGAGAGTATAGGGGGGTGGCAAGCCCAGTGATAGGGGCGTGGTGAGGTCACTAGTGTGCAGATGCCAGCTCCAGGTGAGGGTCCATAAGTAAGAGGTGAGGAAAATGCAAGGCCCCAGACATGTGTGATAGAGGGGTCGGGAGAGACACAACCATAGGGAGCATTCCCCAACATCAAATGGGGAGATGATTGACCTGTTATGGATAGGACTACGTGCCAAGTCATTTTGGTGTGTATTATATATGAGACCGGCCTACATGCCGAAGAGAATTTGTATTCATTATTGTGTTATACATGATACTGACCTACATGCTGAAGATTTTTGTATTGATAGCCTGTAAGCTGATGATGATTATTTCTGAGATACACATTTATGTGATACGAGTGTACATTGTACTGATACACACATGTATATATGAGGAGATAGATGATATTTAGCTGATGCTATTGTGATTTGTATAAGTTTTTCTTTACTATGATATGGATGGAAAATAGATGAGTTAGGGATCGAGTCAGGTCAGTTTAGGCATGGATCGAGTCAGGTCGGTTTAGGCATGGATTGAGTCAGGTTGGTTTAGGCATGGATCGATTCAGGTGGAGTTAGGCATGGATTGAGTCAGGTTGGTTTAGGCATGGATCGAGTCAGGTTGGTTTAGGCATGGATGTTCATTTCGGTATTTTGATAACAAATGGCAATGTAAATGCATGAGATGGTGTAAAATGTGGAAAATGTTGGTTATGTATGAAAATGTGAAATAATATAAGTGGTAAAAGTTATGTGGTATATGGTTTAGATGTCAATATTTTTGATATGAATAGTAAATCAGGTACAAGTGGGGTAAATGGTTAGGGTAAAGAGTGGCCGAGCTAACCTTCCAAGGCCCCATGCCTTGGAAGTTCTTCCTACATAGTCCCGGTGAAAAGGGACCTCAAATAGATGTAGTTCTCCCATCAGCAAGGGAAGAAAATGAGAAGATAGAAGAATAGGTAGTGAGGTTGATAGTTAGGTTGGATTCGAGGTCATAGGTATGATTAGGTCAAGGTCGATTAGGTTGGGTGAAGGATAGGTAGATAGGTAAAGGTGATTTTAGGTCGATAGGTAGTGTTGATTCCAGGCCATGGGTATGATTAGGTCAAGGTCGATTAGGTTGGGTGGAATATAGGTAGATAGGTATGGGTGATTTTAGGTTGATTGAGGTGTGAGAAGAAAATCCCAAAAGACAGGTGTTGAGGGTCTAGTCCTATATAGGAAGATCAAAAGGTAATGAAGAAGAGAAAAGATAAGAGGGGGCAAGAAAGCCACCCGATTGGCAAGGATCAAAATGTATGAAACACATCTACAGATAGGCTAGTGAACGTAAGACCCTAAAGACATTGCATGATTGATTACTCTAAAGGTGAAGAATAGTCATAGAATCACCAAATGTCATAGGTTCAACAGGTCCCTTGAGGAAGTATGAGGTGAAAGACAATGGGTAAGGAGGTGAAGGTAATTAGGTCATAAAATGGGAAATAGAATGCCTTGGGAAAAAGAGCCAAGATCACAATAGGCAAGTCCATGACAAAAAAACTTATTTTTCTATATCTGTTCTTTGTAAGTTTTTAGATAGACTGATCGATGCGGGAAGTATATATGGGATGAGTATATGTCTCCTTGAGGTCTTCGCAAAGATGATCGATGCGGGAAGCTGCTAAATTTTGATTTTTGAGAAAAATAGTCCTCTTTTTGGAAAGACTATGTAGAGAGTTGTGAGATTTTTATAGCTGTCCTTCGAGGGAGCAGTCTATTTATAGAAACAATTGAAGGCGGAAGATATTCTTTTGGGGGATTCATCTTTTATATTGGAAGTTTGACTCAAGGAATGAATCCCTTATTTTGGAAGATGTCCTTATGAGGGATTCATCTTTTTTTTTGGCTTTTAAGTCATGGACGAGACTATAACGAAGCATTTGGTTCTTGTTGAGAAGGAAAGGGTGAATGACCATGGGATCTCATATAAAAGAACACATAAAGTATCCATGAGAATCATGTCATGTGCAGAGCCATGGTGCACATATTTAAGAAAAGGAAAAAGGGTGACAAGTAATCACGTGATCCTTATTTAGTCATTGGAGATGAGGTGTGGAAAAGGTAAATGGCACTCAAGGGACGAGCATGAACTAGATAAATAGTGATGTAGGACTAGAAGTCAACAGTAGAATGGTCGAAGATGCAAGGCATTGAGGGGCTTAGGTTTGGGCTTACCATCAAGTGAAGACAAGCGATAAGCACCTGATCCATAGTCATGGGTCACGATGTATGGTCTAAGCCAATTAGGAGCAAATTTTCCCCGTTTGCTTTTTTCTGCTTTGGTTACGTGTTGATTTTCCTTGAGGATGAGATCACCAACCTTGAAGGTGTGTTCATGGACACGTTTTTCATAGGCATGCTTGATGCGTTTTTGGTAGACTTGGAGATGGTCGAGGGCATGAAGATGAAGTTCGTCTAATAACTCAAGTTGTGCTAAGTGGTCTTAGTGAAAGTCATCATTAGTGAGCATATCTTGAAGGGAGATACAGAGAGATGGGATCTAGACTTCAAGAGGAAAAATATCCTTGGTACCATAGACCAGAGAAAATGGGGTAGCAGCAGTGGAAGTACGAATACTAGTACGGTATGCCCAAAGAGTGAAAGGAATGTGTGTATTCCAATCCTTCCCATTATCATTAACCACTTTCATGAGAATCTTGTTCAGGGTTTTGTTGGTGGATTCGACTTGGCCATGTGTTTGGGGGTAATATGGGGAGGATAAGCTAACTTGGATGTTGAAGGCGTCACAAAGTTTCTGTAGAGTTTTATTTTTGAATTGTTTTCCATTATCAGTGATAAGGCGATGTGTAACACCAAATCGAAAAATAATGTGATTGTTGATGAACTCACATATTTTCTCATCTTTAGTGGAGATGAGGGGTTGGCTTCAACCCATTTGGTGTAATATTCAATAGCGGTGATGATCCATTGATGTCTTAGGGAAGAGTGAGGGTTAATCTCTCCAACAAGATCCAAACCCCATTAAGAGAAGGGCCAAAGGTCACAAGCGACCTGTAAGGCATGACTAGGTGTGTGATGGAGGTTGGCATGTTGTTGGCATTTTACACAATGCTTAACATAGTCACAACAATCATGATTGAGGGTCGGCCAATAATAGCCTAGGTGAAGAATGCATTTAGCAACAGCTAGGCCACTGAAGTGACCTCCACATATGCCATCGTGAACTTCTTTAATGGTATAGGGGATTTCAGAGCTGGTGAGGCATCGTAAGAGAATGCCATAAAAGCCACATTTATAGAGAAGGCCTCCCATGACAACATAACAAGATGACTTTTTGAGAAAGGCACATTATCCATTATGTGTGAGGTCAGGAGGTAGTATAGAAAGGGAAAGATAGTCTACAAGCTGCTTATACCAAAGGTCTTATGTGTTTAGGGAGGCAGTTCAGATGAGGTTAACACGACAAGATTTATAAGAAGGTCTCGGTATGTGTTTTATGGTAATAAAGATGTCTGAATTAGCAGGTGAAGTAGGTATTTGGGAAGTGAGGAAGGCCATGGTATCCGTGAATTTATTGGTGGATCGCAGAACAGTTTGAATTTTATAGCGGTCAAAGGTAGTCAACATGATGCCGATGTAACATTTGTACTCTTGAAGTATTTCGTTATGACACTGATAAACACCATTGACTTGGTTTACTACCAGTTGAGGATTACCAAATATATTAATGGATCTGACATCTAAGGCATAGGCAATCATGAGACCCAATACGAGTGCTTCGTATTCGGTGATATTGTTGGTGCATTCGAAGTCAAGTTTAAATGATAAAGGCATGGGTTCACCATCAAGAGGAATGAGGATAATTCCTGCACCACCCCCACGCTGACATTTGGAACCATCGAAGAATAGGGTCATTTGGTAAGGGTCATCATCCAAAGAGAGGTTAGCAATGGATTCGTCAGGGAAATCAAAGTTTGAAGATTGATTCCCAGAAAGAGGTGCGTCAGCGAGCTAGTCAGCAATGGCCTGGCCCTTGATAGATTTTTGGTGGATTAATTTGAGGTCTAGGTCAACAAGCAGCATGAGCCAATGTGTGGCACGTTGATTTTGGTAAGGTTTAGCATACATAAAGTGTAAGGGGTCAGTGTTGGTCACAACATAGGTTTTGTGGTTGAGTAGGTAATGGAAAAGTTTGGTGGCAAAAAAAACTAAGGCTAAGAAAAAATTTTCAGGGTGAGTGTATCAGGTTTCGTAGTCTATAACGGTATGGCTTATATAATAAACCGTCTGCTCCCTATGTTGTTCATCACGATGAGTGAGCATAGCCCCTAAGGAGTGATCAGTAGCAGAGATGTATAGGTAGAAGGGTTGGTCATCTTTAGGTGGAATAAGTACATGTGGTTGGAGAAGGTATTGTTTTAAGGCCTCAAAAGTGTTGTGGCAGTCATCATCCCATTTGAAAGAGACATCCTTTTTGAGAAGGTGATGAAATGGTTGACAATGGTCAGATAATTTTGAAATGAAATAGTGAATGGACTGTAATTTACCTTGCAAGCTATGGAGTTGTGTAAGGTTAGCGGGTGGAGGCATTTCCAGAATGGCCTTGAATTTAGTAGGGTCAAATTTCTATACCACATAAGGAAATGATAAATCCCAGGAGCTTTCCTAAGCAAACTGTGAAGACACACTTTTTAGGTTGAAGGTAGACACAATATTTAATGAGGCAGTCAAAGATGGTTTCGAGGACAGTGAGGTGTTCAGCATGACGTTTAGATTTGGTGAGAAGATCGTTTACATAATCTTCTAATATACGATGCATAATGTCATGGAAAATGTAGGTCATAGCCCACTGATAGGTAACACTAGCATTTTTAAGGCCAAAAGGCATGAATCAATAATAAAAGGTCCCCCAAGGGGTAATGAATGTGGTTTTGTGTTGATCCTCTTGAGCGAGCAAGATTTGGTTATAACCTGAGAAACCATCCATAAGTGATAGCATCTCATGGCCATTAGTAAGGTCAACCAACTGGTCAATACTAGGTAGAGGAAAATCATCTTTAGGGCAGGAAAGGTTAAGATCATAGAAATCGGTGCAAATGTGAAGTCGCCCTATCACCTTAGTGACAGGGAAAATGTTAGAAATCCATTGGGGGTAATCAATGGGTAAGATGAAGGAAACTGAGAGAAGGTGTTGAATATCTTCTTTGACAAGAAGAGCAATGCGAGGGTGCATTTTCCTTAACTTTTGTTTTATGGGTTTGGCATCAGGAATGGTTACAATATTGTGGACCAAAATAGTGGGATCAATGCCATGCATGTCAGCATAGGACCAAGAAAAAGCATGGCTACGATCTTTAAGAAAATAAGTTAGGGCTTCCTATTCAGCAGCATCCAAAGATTGGCCAATCTTGAGAATGTGAGGGTTTTCCTGAGTGTGGATGTTGACTTCGATAGTTGATTCATTCAAAATTGTTTGCATCTCAGAAGGTAACGACCAGTGAATGTAAGAGTCTTTAGCACCAAGGTAGGTGATTATGGATTCATCATCCTAACATTGAACGACAATAATAGGAGTATCGTCCCCTATCATGTTAGGATACATGAAAGGAAGAGAGGAAGGAGCCTTGCCATCGCGGTGATAGGTCAGAGGTCCCAAGGAAATGGTATTTATGGAAAAAAAAGGTAGGAGGGATAGATTCAGGATCCATCAACTCCATTGGTGAAGGTGGTAAAGGTGAGGTAGGTGAAGAAGGTGGAAAGGGGTCAATGTCTTTAATGAGTTCAATACGGGGCTTTTTGGCAGGTAGTTTGGTAAAACCGATTCCACTACGATCATTGTGTTTACGCATGGTACATGAAATAATGGTGTGATGACCTTGTTCGTAAAGGCCAAATCTGAAACCCTTCAAGGCATAGCAGTGTAGGAAAGTGTGAGTGAATTGACGGTTGGTAAGCGACTGAAGCTTAGCCGAAAAAGGTTGGGTTTGTGATGGTGGTTCGGGTGTGTAAGTGGAAATGTCAAGTTCCCCATAGGTAAGATGGGTACAGAGGTGGGGAGGACCATAAAGGATATGCTCGCCTATGTGGTGATCATAGTGAGGATGTTGGTGGAGGTTTCCATACTCTTGTGGAGTAAGGAATGTATTGACATTGTACAGGTGATACTCCCCCATAGTGAGGCATTGAAAAACACCTTCCAAGGGATAATTGGTTGATATATTGGTGGCTAGAATGGAGGAAGTGTTAGAAGTTAGATCGGCAGAGCTGTCAGTTAGTTGGGAAGCTGATGTGTGACTAGTAGAAGCGATAATAGTGGTGGGAATATAAGATTTGGGTGAAGGTGAGGTTACTACTACACTGGTGGATGGGGTCATGTGTGAAGAAGATGTAGGTAGGGAGGTAGACACCTTAACAGGTACAAAGACATCGTTAGGCTGGTAAAGCATGTTACAGGTTTTGAAAGGTAATGGGTCAATTAGAATGGTATAGGAATGTCCTTCATGTTCAAACTTTACACATCAATGCAAAGTAGAAGGAACACAACCCATGGCACGAATCCAAGGTCTACCGAGTAAAAAATTGTACTGAAACTCCCCTTCCAACATGTAGAATAGCTTAGGAATAGTATAGGGACCCACACAAATGTGGAGGATGATAGTGTCGAGTCTAGAGGTGATATCGTCATTGAATGAACACAACATGACTAGACATTTATGCATGTAGTTACTAGGTAAGCACATTTTTTTGAATGCATGAGAGGAGATGATATTAATGCTAGCACCCCTATCAATCATAACACGTCGGATGCGTATATTATTGATATGGATGGAGATGAAAAGTGCCAAATCTAGGTCATCAGTTTGGTGGGGGAAAATTTCATCATCCGAGAAACTAAGGATAGCAACTTGGTGAATATGTGGAGGTGATGAGGTAGATGGAAATTTGGTAATAGAAGCAACATGATGAGGTTGATAATAGATGCTACAGATGTGGGGTCATTAGGTAAAACTTCAATAGATTAAAGGACCTCCATGAGGGCTTGACGATGTGACTCCGAGGTCTGGATGAGTTCATACAAGGACATTTTGAGGGACATTGGTGTAGTTGTTTAAGCATGGTGTGATGTGTGATGCCATTATAAATGGGGTGCGTGGGGCCGTGGATAGTTATTTTAGGTAGGATGAAAATGGTATGTTGGGTATAGGATTGGTTGGTGGTTTTGTTGCCTTTTCTTTTCCCTTCTACGCATGTGTAGTGACATGTACCATATTGATTTGAGGGAAGTTGGCAAATGGAGAAGGTGTAGGTTATGTGGTATAATGACATGAAGGGAAAAAACCTACTGGAGGAGAAAAGCCTTGTGAGGTTAGTTGGGCACAACGACATTTAGGAGGAGGCATGGTAAGTTCTCTGATGCGAACCATGTTAATCTCAAATTTTGGTGGTGGCTCTATGAGCTGTGAGGATGGAGGTTGTGGTATAGGTGTAGGAGGAAGATGTGAATAAGGTGGTGAGGGTGAAATAGGTTCATCATCCAGGAGGTCATCGTCATAAAAATTGGGGTCAGAGGGACATAGTTGAATGAGGGCAGCCTTTAGCCCCTTACAGTTCTCAACATCATGTCCTGGCACGCGATGGTAAGCACAAATTAAATAGTATCGTCAAACCCTTCCGGTTTAGGTTTAAGAGGGTCGTAAGGTCTAACAGGAGAGAGAGTGGTAGTAGAGCTTTCCAAGAGGTTAGCCAAGATGGTCGCGTATGATCCCACTAGTGGATCACAATGTGAAGTGAAAGTAGGTTTGGTTGGAAGATTGGGTAATTGTGGTGGTAGTTGAGGTGATGTAGTTTTGGATTTGGGTTGTACTTTCTTTGATGTAGGTGTAGCAATAGAAAGAGGGGTAGGTTTAACCACCTCTTTGGAAATTAACGATTTTTTCAATCTTTGGTGTTTTTTCTTAGGTAGAGGTGTAGGGGGAGCACATGATGTAGATGGCAAGGTAGATGGTGGGAGAGGGTGAGTGACCCAAGGGGACAACTAAGGTGCAGTGGTAGGTGTTGGTCAAGGTCGAGAGGGAGATACATGTGAGGTGGAAGAAAATTTCATGGGTAGTGAAGGAGGTATAGAAGGTAATGGTGGTATAGGAGGCAAAGAAGTTATAGATGGTGATGAAGGACGTAAGGTTCACCTAGGTAGAGCTACAAACTATGGTGAAGGGGTCAAGGGAATTTTAGGTTTACCCCTAGAGAGGGTAGATTTTGTTAAGGTAGAGGGGTGAGGACTGAAGATGGATGGTAAGGGTGAAGGTGATAAAGGTGTAGTTGGTGAGGTCGGTGCATGCGGATTAGAAGGTTGGGTTTTTCATTTAGGTTGAGGGATTGGTTCAATAGGTATATGGGAAGATGTGGTCAAGTGTATCCTGATAGGAGGATGTGCAAGGTTTGATGTGGGTGTGACCCCTAGAACACTAGTGGGTTTAGATACAAGTGCTGGTGTTGGAACATGTCGGCTAGTAGGTAGAGAGGCGGGTATAGATGAGGATGATGCAGTAGAAGATGTAGTGAGAGTTATGTTCATGTGTGGTTTGGGTTTTTGAAACATATTTGGATAAATGGTAGAAGTGTCAGTGGAAGATGATTGCATTTGGGTCTAGACTGGGAGTAAGAGACGCCCCCAAAGTAAAGACCTATGAACATAATCCAGGCAGTCAAGCAAACATGAGAATGACACTATGGTAGATGAGGTAGATGTGGAGTGAGTGGGTATTCCCGTAAAATGTGTCTGAGAAACAGGGAATTCACTAGCTTCGGCCTCTGTAGGTAAGAGAGCCAAAAGTAGGTCCGTATGATCTTGGGTAGCTGTGGAGAATGGTCACTGAGTGGTAACAACAAATCTATTGGATCTTGAATAGGTGGAGAAGATGATGGGTACTCCTTTGTGGGTGGAGGAAGTACAATTGGTAGTGGTTCACTGGGTAGGGAAGTTAAAGGGGAAATGATATCATTGCTAACGAGAGACTCGTCTGTAGTTGTACGGGGAGGTGAAGGGCTTTCCTCTATGGGTAGAGGAATGGGTAAAGCAAGTTCCTATGTGGGTAGAGGATTTCGGGCTAGGATTTATTCGATGGAGGGGATAGGATATATTTGGGAATCAAGTGGTAAGTTGGTGAAGATAACATGTACCTCACATTTATTACTTTCCTTGTGTGAGGCATTACCAGTTTGATCATTAGGTGGGGAATGGTTTCTTGAAAATATGAAGGTCTTGATTGGCAGGTGCATTAGGGTTATCCAGGACTAACTCACCGCTCTCGAGCATTCCCTGAACAATGTTTTTAAAGGTGATACAATTGCTGTCACTGTGACCATTTACACGATGATAGTTACAGTAGTCATTTTCCTTGTACCAACCTAGTATGGGGTGAGAGGGGTCAAAACCAGTATGTGGTTTGATAGGAGGAAGGGTGATGGCATTAGCTTTAATAAGATTTTCTAAAATAGATGAATATGGTTCCCCAATTGAGGTGTATTTATTTTGTTCACGTTTGAATTGGAAGGCTTGGACTGGTGACAGATTGGATGAAGGTTTAGCATGATTGGATGGATGGGCAGGGCCAGCCTTAAGTACCATTGTGTTGGCAGTTCCCTTGGCTTTGGAATAACTCATCTGAGGTTTCGAGGAAGAGGAAATATTTTGTGATTTAAACGAGGAGTTCTTATTTCATAATTGTATCTTCTTCTCTTTGATGGCACAAATTTCAAGCTTATGTGCCATGGTGAAAGCCTCATCGAATGTGCGGAAGGTTTGCACCTGTAAGGTAGGTGAGATATGTCTAGCACAGGCTCGTGTGAAGAGCTCTATGAGTTCAGTTTCCGGTAATTGGAAAGTGAGTTGGTTGATTAGGCTACGCCAATGAGTGACAAAATCTATGATAGATTCGTCATCATATAGATGTGTGGAATAAAGATCGGTCATGGTAACCTTCTTGATGACATTAATCCAAAAATGATCCAAGAACGCTTGGGCTATTTGGTTGAATGAGAAGATGGAATGTTTAGGTAATCCACTATACCAGTCCAATGTTGGACCAGTTAGGGACATGGGAAAGGTTCATAAAAGCAAAGCATCATCATGAGTAATTAAGTAACACCCATGTTTGAAAGATCGTAAATGTTACTGCGGGTCTTCCTTACTGTTAAAGCGGTTAAACTTAGGCATCTCCAAATGTACGGGATATAGGCGAATGGGAATGGATGGGTGAATTGGCTCATTACAAATATCATCATAGGTGAGAGAATTGTAGGAGCTAGAAACAGATGCTTCTAATGTCTGCATCTTGTCCATCATTAACTTGATAAATTCATTGTTAGGTTGTGAAGATTGGGCACCCCCTAGAACGAAAGGAGGTTGTAGTGGGACATATAAAGAATAAGACATTCCATAATATGGTGGTGTCGAATAAGGAGGCAGGAATTGAGAGATAGACATAGAGGGTATATATCTGGACTGAATGATTGATGAAACAGGAGGTGGCTGATAGCAGGTATGTGAGGGTGGAACACTCGTAGTGACCCTGGTAGAGATGGGAGGTAGAGATTGGGGAATAGAAAGGACAAAATTTTTAAATGGGGTAGAGGTTACCGACACAAAGGGTGGTAGCATTGCGACTGGTATATATGAGACAACAGGTGTGAATGATGCTATGTTTTGGGTGGTGGATGAAGGTATGGTGGAGACTTCGGGTGCAATAGAGGTGGCAGATGTGGCGGTCAAAGCTGGCATAGGACCTAGCTATGACACAACCAGGGATAAAACGGGTGAGGTCACCGTGGTAGGAGGTGGAGCCAAGGCCGAAGTGATCATTAGGGATGGAGATAAGGATATGGGCATGCCATAGATCAAATTGCCCAGGCATCTCGAGTGGAGGCATGGGTGAGGTAGTGGCTCAAAGCAGTGGGATTCTGATCCAGGAGTCGTGTAAACTCTGTTTCACCTGTAGGAATGGTTATGGGTTGATTGGGATCCATGGATGATGAGATGGAAGGTGGTGAAGGACTAGGTGGTGAAGAGCCTGGTGGTGAAGGGCTAGGTGGAAGCAGTAATTGACTAGTGTGAAATACAAGGGTAATTTCCTGACTACGGGTTAGCACCATGTGGATAGGAACTGATTTGGTAGGACTGTATTATGTCTGAATGGCACAGAACACAATAGAACTAGGAAAATCGTCAACGGTAAGTGAATTAGGTTAGCTGGTGAGCTGTAAAATAGCACAGGGTGACTGACACTGGTTCAGGTAAACTGATGCCGATTAGGCTTAACCAGTGTCGGTTACTATGAAAAACCAGCAGTCTGTTAAATGATAGTCCCAGAGTGACAATTTTCACACAGGATGAGACATAAGGTAACTGTGATTGAAGTAACAACAATATGAAAGGTGATAGGATCCTTTCACATCTTAGAAAGTGAAATAGGTGTCTTTTGGATAGGTATCCAAGAAGACTTTGGACTGACGTCGATTGGGGTAAACTGATTGTGGTTAAAGATAATCGTAGCCGGTTATTGTGAAATTAAAACAGAGAATAAGAAAAGTTGTTGTAATTTAAAATTTGGTGTTGAATCAAACCCAGAAGTTTGAGGATGATGTAGATGTGGTCCAGGCACACTCAGATGAATTTAGAATACACCGACTATGATTGGGAGTGTGCAAGGTAATACAAAAAATAATGATCAAAATCTCTCACCTCAAAACACAAATCAAGCAGAACACTAAGAAAGATCGTTCCTAGAGTTCCTATTCTATTATGTTTTTTTAGCTTATGCTATTTGTGTGGACTGACTATTATGAACAGAACAATAGAATTTCTTGGTGAGGAAGGCTTCCTACGAAGAAAGAATTCTAAAGGGTGAGGTTTCAGGAATGTTATGGCGGGGGTGGGCTTTGCTCTAAAGTATGACTCGACAGAGCAGCGAGCTGGGTGCCCACTGTATCGTGATCATGTGATCACCTACAGCTTCTTCCATGTAGGATGTTGTTTAAGAATGTATGTATTTTGAATTTTTTTGTGATTTGGTAAGACTCAGAGAAAGAGAAAATGATAGAAATGGTTTTCTACGATTCATTTTTCAACCATCAGCTGATCATGACTTCTAGCATACAGGTTACCCTCAATTAATGTGAGCTAATGAGTTAAATCAGAATGCAATGCAATTGTTTTAAACCCAAATCGAAAGTATGATATTTGATGACAACAATAGATGAAAAGGAAGAGGGATGCTCTTTCACTAAAATGTAGAAAACAAGAATAAGAAGGTTCTTTTTAAATATACCAAAAGAAATGTGTCTTTCAGAGCAAGCAAAAAGAAGAGAATATTACCAAGGAGAAAGTCTTAATGTGAATGCTATTAGAAGGAAAACAAACACACAATTTTTCACCTAGGCATGAAGAAAGATGAAAGGAACCCCAAATGGGTCCCACCAAGCATGCCAAGATGTTTCACCTGATTTCCTAGTTTTCTAAGAAGTACTTGACGAAACAGATAAGGTAAAGGTGGTAAGAGGAATACTTGGTCAGAGATGGTTGAAGTTCATATGTGTGTGTATCTGAATTCTTAATCAAAGTGATTATGAGACATTCCTTTTGGCTAGGAGGAACTACTTGTATAAGAATCAAAATAAGACTACCAAAGAGAGTTAAACTATATATACAGTGGACTGCCTAGCATGTGCTAGATCCTCGAAGTGCAATATTTCCTAGATGGCTATCAGTCCACTGTTTAAAACAATTCAATGCTGAAATAAAGTAAATATTGTCCTACTGTATTTTAATATGATTTAGGCATCTCATACAAATGCAATAGGCTAGATCTAATCTAACAGGATGGGCTAGAAGGAGATCCAGAGGTCAAATAGGTTGGTTATAGGTGAATCTGAGCTAACAGGCTAGGTTAGACACAGATCTAAAGGTAAAATAGGTGTTCAAGTAGGTATAGGCTAGGAACAGGTTGTAATTCTGGAAGAGATCAGGTGACATAGAGACTAATCATGGTTTTATAAAATCAATGATGGTTGGAATGTAACTGGCGATGGTTAGGGAGAACCGGCGGCAGTCAGGTCAAGCGCTGGTAGACTCACACAGTCTAGGTTTTAAAGGTTTTTAGGCAAGAATGGAGTTAGTAGAAGGTATTGGGTGATCACAAAGGAGGTATAGGTATGTTGTGAAGGTCTGGGGTTGGTGAGGTAGTCAAGTAGGTGGTTGGACAAGGTATTACAATGGTTGGGTAAGGAGGGTGGTTGAAACTGGATAGGAGGAATGAAGAAACGGTAAAAGGGATAAGATCCTTTATCAGGAGTAATACCGACGTTAATAAAAAAATTGAAATAGATGAGAGGGAAACACTTACTTTCTTGTGAGCTACTGATCTAAAGCCCAGTGGAAGAGTGGTGGTGTTGGAAGGTGATGGGAAGAGGCTTCACTATTGTCCCATTGAACTTGGTTGTCTTGGCTGATCACAAATTAATCCTTGTTTTGCTATTGCATCTGAAAAGATCAACTTTGCGATAAGGAAATCCAATGCCGAAGGTTCAACCCCCATTACAAAGGTTTAGATGGGTCTATATAGGTTGTTTGGTCCATCCTGATATAACTGGTGTCAGTTTAGGTGAACCGGCATCGGTTTAGGGTAAACTGACGTCAATTTGGATGAGATGTCTTGGTTTGTTCAAAAGTTGCCTAGGAATTTTTTCCACCATTTGATAAGGGTCTCTTCTTTTTTCTTGGGGTAAAAACTAACCTTAGGAGGCTTTTAATGTGAGGTGAGGGGGTGGGTGTAATGTTAGGTTTTATTTAGGACATTGGTTTAGGGTTTAGGTTAATGGGTCAAATGATGGGGGTGGTTAAGTGAGGTGCATTTAATAAAGGCAATTGTATTGAATAGGTGTATGAGGGTACTAAATTAATTTAATGTGAATACTTAAATTAATGTGTGTGTGGATGAAAGGTCATTAACTTAATTAAATTAATTAAATTAATATATATGGAGGTAAATGGCATTAATTTAATTAAAGTAATTAAGTTAAAATGTGTGGGGTGCAGGAGGTAGGTGATAAGGTGTTGAGGATGAGGAAGTAATTATAGGGCTACGGTAGGGGTCCAAGGTTATTACGACACGATTTTGGTGTCTATAGAGAGAAAGGCCAAAGGTCTCGTGTGACCTGTAAGGCATGACTAGGTGTGTGATGGAGATTAGCATGTTGCTAGAATTTCACACAACATTTGACATAATCACAACAGTCACAATTTACGATTGGCCAATAATAGCCTAGGTGAAGAATGCATTTTGCAACAACGAGACCACTAAAGTGACCTCCACAAAGTCCATCATGGACTTCCTTAATGGTGTAGGGAATTTCAGAACTTCTAAGGCATTGCAAGAGAATGCTGTTGAAACCATGTTTTTAAAGAAGACCACCCATGATGACATAACGGGAAACACTCTTTAAAAAGGCACATTGTCCATTACAAGTGATATCGGCGGGTAGAATGGAAAGTGAAATATAGTCTACATATTGCTTATACCAAAGGTCACATGGATCAATGGCAACAACTCCAATGGAGTAGACCTCATGAGGTAAATAAGAGGGTGATTGTAGCCTTTATATTATGACAAAGATTTTAGAGTCAGTGGGCGAAGCAGGTATCTAAGAAGCCAAGCAGGCCATGGTACCCACAAATTTATTGGTAGAACGTGGGGTGGTTTGAAGTGCGTAATGGTCAAAGGTGGTCAAAATTATGTCTACGTGATGCTTATACTTTTGAAGTATCTCATTACGACATTGGTATATACCATTGACTTGGTTTATGACTAATTGAGAATCACCAAAGATATTGATTGACTTAACATCTAAGGCATAAGCAGCCTAGAGACCCAACATGATTGCTTCGTATTTGGAAATATTGTTTGTACAATCAAAATCAAGTTTAAAAGACAAAGGCATAGGCTCACCATAAATTAAAGTGAGGATAACACCATCCCCACCCCCACACTGAAACTTGGAGCCATTGAAGAAGAGTGTCATTTGGTAAGTGAGTTCATCCAGGGAAAGGGTAGCTATAGACTCATCTGGGAAGTTGAAGTTAGATGATTGATCCCTGGAAATAGGTGCATCGGCCAATTGGTCAGGGATAGCCTAGCCCTTGATGGACTTTTTATGAATGAATCCAAGGTCGAGGTCATCCAGAAGCATAAGCTAGCATGCAGCATGTTGGTTTTGATAGTGTTTGGCATACATATAGTGTAATGGGTCAGTATTAGTAATGACGAAGGTTTTTTGATTGAGTAGGTAATGGTGGAGTTTGGTGGCGACAAAAACTAAGGCTAAGAAAAGTTTTTCAGTGTGGGTATATCTAGTTTCATAGTCCAGAAGGGTACGACTTATGTAATAAACTGCATGCTCTATATGCTACTCATCGCGATGAGCAAGCATGGCACCTAGAGAATAGTCAATGGCGGAAATATATAGATAAAAGGGCTGATCATCCTTAGGAGGAATGAGAAAACGTGGTTGAAGGAGGTATTGTTTTAAGGCTTTGAAGGCTTTATGACATTCATCATCCCATTTGAAGGGAACGTATTTCTTGAGCAGATGATGGAATGGTTGACAACGGTCAGAAAGATGTGAGATAAAATGAAAAATGGATTGCAACTTTCCTTGTAGGCTTTGAAGTTGACGAAGATTAATGGGTGGAGGCATTTCCAGAATAACCTTGAATTTAGCAAGATCGACTTCTATACCATGCAAAGAAACGATGAAACCTAGGAGTTTTCTGGAAATTACCGCAAAGACACACTTCTTTGGTTGAAGACGCACACAATACTTGATGAGATGGTCAAAGATGACTTTAAGGATAGGTAGGTGCTCGGTTCAATGTTTAGATTTGGCCAGAAGATCATCTACGTAATCTTCCAGTATGCGATGCATGATGTCATGGAGAATTTAAGTCATGGCTCACTGATATGTAGCACCAACATTTTTTAGGCCAAAAGGCATGACTCGATAGCAAAAATTCCCCCAAGGGATGATGAAGGCAGTATTATGTTGATCCTCAAGAGCTAGTAATATTTGATTATAGCCCGAAAAAACATCCATGAGAGATAACATTTCATGGCCAGCAGTGAGATAAACTAGTTTGTCAATGCCTAGTAGTGGGAAATCGTCTTTGGGACAGGTGAGGTTGATGTCATGGAAATTTGTGAAAATGCAGAGTCCCCCTATCACCTTTGTGATAGGAATGATGTTAGAAATCCACTGAGGATAATCAATGGGTAGAATGAAGGAAACCGAGGGAAGGCACTGAAGCTCTTCTTTGACCAGAAGAGTAATGCAAGGATGCCTTTTCTGCAACTTTTTTTTATGGGTTTGGCTTTAGGAATGGTTATGATATTGTGAACCATAATTTTTGGGTCAATACCAGGCATATCGGTATAGGACCAACGTTGCTCTGGTCCCAAAGGAAAGAGGTGAAGGTAGCATGTTTAGTAGCGTCTAAGGATTGGCCGATCTTTAGAATGTGTGGGTCGTCCTAAGTATTAAATTTGACTTCGATGGTTTATTTGTTCAACATGGTTTGCATCTCAGAGAATAACGATCGATGAATATAAGAGTCTTTTCTACTAAGGTATGTGAGGATGGAATCATCATCCTGACATTGAATGGTGTTAATTGAAGGCGTATCATCATTGATCATGTCAGGATACAGGAATGGGAGAGAAGAGGGAGCCTCACCATCATGTTGATAGGTCAGCGGTCCTAAGGAAATGGTGTTCACAAAAAAAACGTTAGGAGGAATAGATTCGGGATCTATGGACTCTGTGGGTGAAGATGGTAATGTGGGTTAATGAGAGGGGGAAGATTTCTCATCCTGGATAAAATCAATGTGAACCTTCTTGGAGGGTGGAGAGTAAAGACCAATGCCACTATGGTCATTGTGTTTACGGGAGGTATAGAAAATGACAGTATGGCAGATTTATTCATAAAAATCGAAGCCAAATCCTTTCCACGTGCACCCGTGAAGTAAATTGTGAGAAAAGCAGCAGTTAGTGAGGTAGTTTAGGTCAAAAAAAAATGGTTGGGCTTGGGATGGAGGTTCAGATTTATATGTGGGAATATCAAGTCCCCCATACGTTAGGTTGGTGCAAAGGTGGGGAGGGCCATAATGAAAAACATCACTGATGCAGATGTTGTAGCTGGGGTGTTGACGTAGATTCAAATACTCTTGTGGGGTGAGGAGGGTATCAATATTGTATAGGTGGTATTCCCCCAGAGTGACATATTAAAAAATACCTTCTAATGAATTAGTAATTAGTATGTGGGTAGCGGGTATAGATGGCTCACTAGATGTTGGGGAAACAAGTGTGTCAGTGGTAGAGGCTACAGCTATAGTGGGGATAGCAAGGTTAGATGCAGTGGAAGTAGTGGAAATTTTGGTGGATGGGCTCATGGGTGAAGGTTAAGTGGTGATAGTGGTAGATGCCTTGACTAGTACAAGCACATCATTGGGTCGATATAGCTTGTTACAAGTCTTGAAAGGTGATGGCTCAGCAGGGATGGTGTAATTATGTCCCTTGTGTTCAAATTTGATGTATCAATGTAAAGTCGAAGGGACACAACCCATGGCATGGATCCAAGGTCGGCTGAGCAGCAATTTATATTAGAAATATCCTTCTAGAACATATAAAAGTTCTGAGATAGTGCGGGGGCCCATGCAGACAAGGAGAACAATGGTACCCAGGGTAGAGGTCATGGTGTCATTAAAGGAGCGCAACATAATAGGGTTACCATGCATGCAATTGGTAGGTATAGGCATTTTGTCATATGCATGGGAGAATATGATATTAATGCTAGCACCACCATCGATCATAACACATCGTATGCATATATTATCGATAAAGATGGAGATGAAAAGAGTGGGGTTGGGGTCGTCAGACTGGAAGGGAGAAATCTCTCCATTTGAAAAGATGAGGGTTACCACTTGGTGAGTATGTGGAGGTGTAGGGGAAGGCAAAGATCTAATGAGAGAGGCTACGTGGTAAGGGGTAATGATGGAGGTGACAGGAGTTGGGTTATCTAGTAAGACTTTAATAGATTGAAGGACCTCCATGAGGGCTCTACGATGTGACTCTAAGGTTTGGACGAGGTCGTATAAAGAAAAAAAAAATTGGGGGGGGGGGGGGGGGGGTGTTGGTGTAGTTGTTTTAGCATTGTGCGATGTGTTACCCCATAAGAAATAGGATATGCACGACCTTGAATGATAACTTTGGGTATGGGTGCAAATGGTTTATTAGGTATAAGGTTGGTTGATGGGCTAGTTTCTTTTTCATTACCCTTGTCTTTTTTAGCACAGGTGGCAATGTTGATCATGTTAATATGAGGGGAGGTGGATGAAGAGGGTGTTTTATGAAAGGTATAGTGGCATGAGGGACAAAACCCTGGTGGGGGATACGATCCTTGTGAAATTAGTAGGGTGCATTGGGATTTTGGTGGTGGTTTGGCTAACTCTCTTATACGAACCATGTTGATCTCTAATCTCGGGGGTGGATTGAAGAGTTGTGGGGGTGGAGATTTTTGTCATTGAGTAGGCAATGGGGGAAGATCTGTGGAAATTGGTGAAGGTGAAATGGGTTCCTCATCAAGAAGATCGTCATCATCAAAATTTTATTCAGGATGACACAATTAGACAAGAGCAGTTTTTAAAGCCTTACAGTTCTCTACATTGTGCCTTGGCACATGATGGTAGGCATAAATTTTGGTTTCGTCAAACCCTTTTGGTATGGGTTTGAGTGGGTCATAAGGTCTAAGAGGTGGTAATGTGATGACAGAATTTTCGAGGAGATTGGTTAGGATTTTGGCATAGGACCCTGCTAGTGGATCACAATGGGAGGTGAATGTGGGTTTGGGTACAGGTATGACTGATTGTGGAGGAATATTCTTTACAATATGGGGATTAGGTTGTTCTACTAGTTTGGTGTGAGGTGTGGTCTTAGGTGTTGGTTGTATCTACTTGGGTAGCGGTATGGTAGAAGAACTGGCAATGAAGGCTTTGGTTGGTTTAACTACCTTATTAGAGGGGAGTGGATTTTAGCTTAGGATGCATCTTGTTGGGAAAAGGTGATATAGGTGTATGAGATGTAGAGGGAAAAGTAGATGGTGGAAGAGGGTGGGTTACCCATGGGGACAGCTAAGGTGTTGTGGAGGCAGGTGGTGTGGGTTGGGCAGGAGGCATGAGTGAAAGGGAAGAATGTGTCATGGCTAGTGAAGACGTTATTGACGGTAGTGGAGGTATGGGTGGTAAGAAGGTTACAGGTGAGGGCGGAAGTTATGTGGGTCACTTGGGTATATTAGAGGTCTGTGATAGGGAAATGGGTTGCTGCATTCTTGGTTTAATGGTGGATGGGGGTTTCTTGGCTAGGGTCGAGGGGTGAGGTCCTAGGATGGATGAAAGGGGTGAAGGTGAGAATGGTGTGGTAGACGAGGTTGGTGTATGAGGTCTAGGAGGTTGGATCTTATTTTTAGGGTTCGGGTTAAGTTTAGTGTTTGTTTTGGAAGATGTGGCTAAATATAATTTGATGAGTGAGTGAGTAAGGCTAGCTATCAGTATGACCCCTAAGGTAGTGATAGGTTTAGGTAAGGGAGATGATATAGGCATGGGTAGGTTTATGGGTGTAGATGTATGTTGGGCTATGGGTAGAGGTGTGAGTTGGGCCATGGGCAGTGACATGGAAGTTATTGCAATAATTGTGGTTGTGTTTGGTTTGGTCACTTGAAACACTTTTGGATAGATAGTGGAGGTGTCAGCGAGTGACAACTGAATTTGTGTTAAAACAAGAAGTAAAAGGTGTCCCTAAAGTAAGGTTCTATCGACATAGTCCAGGAGATCGGCAAAGTGTGAAAATGGTGTCGTTGTAACTGGCATTGATGCAGATCAAGTGGTAATCCCCTTAAAATAATTTTGAGATACAGGGAAATGGATAGCCTCAGACTCTGTGGGTAAGAGAGCCGAAAGTAGATAAACGAGATCTTAAAGGTTTTATGGTGAATGGTCATCTAAAGGTAGTGATACTTCTATAGTATCCTCCATGGGTAGAGGAGAGGACACGCTAGATGAAGTGGACTCTCCTTGTGTTAGTGTAAGTGGTGGACTTGCATCTTCTATGAGTAGTAGAGGTGCCACTGAAAATTGTTCAGAAATTTGAGGGGTCAAAGGCAGTGTGCTAATTATAGGCTCTTCCACGGGTGAAGAAGAAAATGAAGGGGTGCCTCCATTGGTGGAGGAGTAGATAAAATAGGCTCTTATGTAGGTAGGGGAGCTTTGGCTAAGATTTCATCTATGGAAGGCACATGAGGTAATTGGGAAGAAACTGGTATGTCATCAAAACTAGTGTGGACCTCGTAGACATTGCTACCATTTTTTGAGGTATCACCAGCTTGGTTGGAAGATGGGGCATGATTATGGAAATGGCTTCTTGAAGATATGTAGGTTTTGGTTAGTGGGTGCATTTAGGCTATCCAAGACTAGATCTCCATTGTCTAACATTTCTTGGAAGATATTCTTGAAGGTGATGTAGTTATTATTGCTATGACCTTTGACACAATGATAGTTGCAAAAGGCATGTTCGTTATACCATGCGGGCATAGGTCGCTCAGGATCAAAACTAGTATGTGGTTTTATAGGTGAAAGGGTAATGGCACTAGCCTTAACAAAGCTTTTCCAAAATAGAAGAATAAGATTCTCCTATGGAAGTGTACTTTCGTTGTTCTCGTATGAACTGGAAATTTTGGACATGAGAGAGATTAGAAGGGGGTTTGGCTAGATTTGTTTGATGAGGGGGGCCAGCCTTGAGGATTACGACGTTGGCAGATCCTTTAGGTTTTGATTAGTTGTTTTGGGGTTTCGAAGATGAAAAAAGCATCATTTGGTTTGAACGTCGATGTTCTTGTTATGAAGTTGAATCTTCTTCTCTTCGATAACATGAATTTCAAATTTCCGTGCCATAGTGAATTCCTCGTCAAAAGTGTGAAAAGTTATGTACACCTGTAGGGTTGGTGAGATGTGTCTAGCACAAGCCCTGAGTAAATAGCTTTATAATCTCATTCTGAAGTAGCTAGAATGTGAGATGAGTTAATTAGGCTGCACCAGCAAGTGAAAAAGTCGGCGACAGACTCATCGTCATACTAGCGATGTGGAATAAAGATTAGTCATGGTAACCTTCTTAACAATGTTGATGAAGAAGTGATCTAGGAAGGCTTGGGCTACTTTATTAAATGAGTAGATGGAATGTCTTGATAGCCCACTGTACCATTCCAACGCAGGTCCTGTCAGGGACATTGGGAAAGTCCTCAGAAGTAAAGTGTCATCATGGGCAATCAGGTAGTTTAAAGGACCACAAATGTTGTTGTGGGTCCTCTTTGCTATTGAAGTGGTTGAATTTTGGCATTTCCCAATGTACAGGGTATGGTTGAATAGGAATGGACATGTGAATAGGATCATTACAAATTTCATCATAGGTGAGGGAATTCCATGATATGAAAATCGATGCTTCTAGTGTCTACATCTTTTCCATCATTAACTTGATTGGGTCATTGGCAGGTTGTGGTGGAAGGGCTCCTCTTGTGGCATAAGGGGGTTGGTATTGAACCTGCGACGTGGATGGAATTCCATTATATGGTGATTTCAAATAAGGAGGTTGAGAATAAGGAACCAACATAGAGGATATGTACCCAGAATGGGTAACAAACGAGATAGGGGTTGTTGATAGTATGTGTATGTAGGTGGGATGGTCGTTGTGACTCTAGTAGCGATTGGGGGCAATGTTTGTGGGATGGAGAGGACAAGATTCTAGAATGGAGTAGGGGTCACCAAAACCATGGGAGGTTGTGTTGTAATGGGTATTTGTGAGACAATGGGTACAGACTGGGCTATGGCCTGGGTGGTCGATGAGGGGACAAAGATACGACAGGCACAAGTGATACTACAAATGTAGCGGTCATGACGGGTATGGGTCCTAGTTGTGAAACTATTGGGGGTGAAGTAAGTGAGGGTAATGCCTCATTATTAGGGGCTGATGTAGGATCAAGAATATGGTCAAGAGAGATGGATACAGGCATTCCATATATCAATTGACTTGAGGAGTCTCGGGTGGAAGAGTGGGAAAGGTAGAGGTATAAGGCCGTGTGATTCTAATCAAGGAGTTGTGCAAATTATTCATCACCTGCAGTAATGGTGGTAGGTAAGGTTGGATCCTTGGGTGATAGGATGGATGGTGGTGAGGGACTAGGTGGGAGTGGTTGATGACTAGCGTGGAATATGAGGGTGTTAGTCTGGCTGCGAGTCAGCACCATGTGAAAAAGTGCTGACCTGGTAAGACTGTATTTTGTAGATGACATAGAAAGCAATAGGATATAAAAGAATGAGGTTGGGAGGGAGAATTTAGTCAATATTTGGATCTAGAAAACCAAATATAGACAATGATGATGGCTAGTTTGACCAGTGATGGTTACAGGAAAAATGACGTTGGTCACACAAACCGATGCCGGTTATTGCGGAAAATCCTGAGTTTCAGAAAATGAAACAAGGTTAATAGATAGTATAAGGAGATGTTTTTTGTATGATGGTAATATCAACATAGCAGAATAGAGTTATCAATAAAATATGTTAGTGCCCAAAGGGCCAAAAATGAGAACATAATGATTAATGAAGACTGTCCTAGGCCATAGTACCCAGAAAGTTAGGAGCTGATACCGGTTAGGTTTAACCGACGATAGTCAAATGAAAACCAATGACGGTCGCTTGAATGATGCCAATTACTGTGAAATTGAGACAAAAATGAAGAAAATTGGGTTGTGATTTAAACCAAGTGAAGAATCAAACTCGAGAATTTGAGAATGAGAAGATGGGGCCCAGACACACTCAGATAAAGTTAGAATACTCCAACTATGATGGGGGAGTTTGCAAGGAAAAACAAAAATGTGGAAGCGTATCCTCACACCTCAAAACATAAAGCAAGAAGAATGCTAAGAAAAATACAATCCTAAGGGTGATTTTTCTTTGTGTGTTCAGCTTACGCTATTTAGAATTGAATGTGTGTATTTAGAACATAATTTTTTGGTTAGGAAGGCGTCCTACAAAGAAGGATATCTAAAAGGAGAGGTTTCATGTATGTTATGGCGGGGGTGGGTCGTCCTCTGAGATGATGAATCAACAGAGGCAACACGCTTGGGAGTACCTTCCAATATGATTGTGTGATCACTGACAAGTGTTGCCATGTAAGATGTTGTTTAAGAAAGATGTGTATATTTCAATTTTGTGTAAGTTTGGTAAGACATAGAGAGAGAGAGAGAGAATGTGCTTTCTATGATTCTTTGTGTCAACCATCAATTGGGCATGACTTCTAGCATATAGGTTGCCCTCATTTTATTGTGAGCTAAATACAACAAATCAGAATGTAATGCAACCAATTTTAAGCCCAAATCGAAAGATTATGTTCGATGACACAAATGGTGAATAGGAGAGGGTATGCTCTTTCACTAAATGCAAAAAACAAGAAGAATGGTTCTTTTTAAATGCACCAAAAGAAAATGTATCCTTTAGAGAAATTAGAAAGAAGAGAATATTACCAAGGAAGAAGATTAATGTGTAAGATTTTTGAAGGGAAACAAACACACAACTTTTTCCTATGATTGAAGAAAATGTAATAGAACCCCTAATGGGTCCCACCGGGCATGCCAAAATGTTTCACCATTTTCTTTACATTTTGAATGACAAAACAAATAAGGGTAATGGGCTAGGAGTAATACTTGTTAAATGGTTTGGTTGATGGTTGATGCACGTGTTCAGACTTCTCGACCCAATGCTGATTGTGAGGGCTTCATTTTGGCTAGGAGGAACTACCTGTAATAGAAAACAAGACCAAAAAAGAGAAGTTAAATGATATTTGATAGTGGACTTCCTAGCGTATGCTAGTTCTAGGAAGTGTGATACTTCCTAGATGGTTGTTAATCCACTGTTTAAAACAAATAAATACGACAAATCAATAAATTCCTACTATACTTGATATGATTTAGGTATCTCGTTCAAGTACAATAAGAAAATCTAATCACAACAGGCTAGGTTATAGTTAGATCTAAAGGATGAGGTGTTTGTTAAGGTACTGGGGACTAGTCAAGGTCTAATTCTAGGTTGTTTAGGTCAACTGGTAAGAGGTTGTTTGGCTATGTTCTTAGGCAGGGTATAAAAAATAGAGACCAATGTCAGTTGGGTATAACCAACTACAGTTAAGGGAGACCGATGACAGTTATGGGTAACTGGAGTCGGTACAGTAGGGTGATAGTAATTCAATGAAAACCTTATTGTAGAGTTTAGGTGACGTTAGATGAGGCTAAAGAAGGAGATGGAGAGGTCTGTGGGAATATTGAGAACACCCAGAGAGGTGGAAGGGTCAGGATAGGTGATCTGATAAATGGGTGGATGAGGTTTTTGGTTTTGTTAGAAAGATGGCTATGGAGGAATGGGAATGTTAATATAAGAATGGTAACATAAGTGATAACAACTCTATGAACAGAATAGGAATGGAAATGATTAATGATAAAACACTTACCAATGTTACAGGTCCAATGGTTGGGTGGTGGTGATGATCGGTTGATGGAATGGAGCTTTATGCAATAGTGATGCTTCCTGAAATGTTACCGTGAGTGCCAATACTTCTGGATTTGTCTTGGTGTTGGTTATGGATGTCTAGGTATATGAGGAAGACTTTGATTCCACTTGCATGTAGCTCTCTTCTAGTCCTCTTGCTCTCAAAATGTGCCAACCCAAAAACAAGGTTGCTTAGGTGAATAAATGATAACTGATGACGGTTCCAAGTTTATCGGCGTTGGTTTAGGGGTGACCGGCATCGGTTAAGGTGGGCTTCCCTAGGTTTACAAAAATGGGAAGATCTTTCTAATTTCTTGGGCCCAGTTAGTTTGTTCTCGCAGATTAAAACAAAAAATTCCCTTCTAATGGGCAGGAATGTGGTTAGACATATTTTAGGGTTAGACCAAATCTTAGCTCATTAAGGCAAGTAAGACTTAGTTATTGTTAGTTATGGAAACATGCCAAGAATAGGTCTAGGGTGAGGTGGTGGGGTAGAAATTAAGATAATTAGATAATAAATATTGTGAGGATATATATTAATTTAATTAAATAAATTAAATTAATAGTGGTGCGGGGTGGAAGGGGCCTTGGTTAGGTGAGTATGTTTGAGCAGGTTATTTGACTATGGACCAAGGGGAGTGTGACCCAATTTTGGTGTCTACAAAAGAAAAATAAATATCTTCACATTCTCCCTCGTCAACCAAGGCATTGGGGAAGTCATCAAATTCATCCGTCCATTCCGTCTCAACATCAAACATTGGTGAATAAAAATAATAAGCACAAATTGATTCATACATGTCTTGTATTTGTTAGGTAAAATTTAGTTTACCTTGGTTAATTATGCATTTACCTTTAGTTAATTATTAATTAATGGTAATTTGTTATTAACCATTTATTATTTGTAATTTGGAATAGTATTCTTGTAGAAGTATGTTTTCATTATTATAATTGTTATATAGTTGAAATTATATATATTGAATTTTCTGTATACAGGACTATATTTGTTGCATAGTTGTAACGCCTTGTTTTTTATGGACATGACTATGCAATATCTTTAAATATTGTAGTCATCCATTCTATATTTGATTTGATTGAACATCAATACAATTACCAGGATTTCGTCCATGTTCATCATTTTACATTTGGTACCAGAGCAGGATAATTTGAACCTATGACAGAGAAGGTTGGAGAGAGAGAGAAGATAAGATTGAGGAGCTTGGAGAAGTATTTGCAATAATTAAGAGCCTGTACAGCCTCCTAAAACTTCCTAGCCCCATCCTTCCTCCCTACAACATCATCTCTAGGTAAACACAAAGCAATTTTTTTTGCCTTGGTACCTTTTACACCAGGTAAATTTGCTTCTTGGAAGCTAATCATATGTTGAAATATTAAAAAATATATATACCTTTTTTCCCCATTAGGGGTTTTGTCTCCAATTTAGAGAAGCAATATAGTCTCTGATATTGTTAGCAAACCTCTACATTTGTAGGTAGCTTTGCAAGTCGAGCCTTTCATCAAACCCCCACCAAGCTAGACATTGAGTTACACAACGAGTTACATTGGGTTTGTTTTTTGCAATTGTCCACCGATTCTCTATTTGTATTTGAGAAAGATTGAGTTGTTTTACCGAGATCAACATCCAAAGGCTGCTAAGCATTCACAAAGTTGAGCTAGGTTATCGAGTTGTTTATAGAGTTTTGCACCGAGATAGATCCACACAAGCATTGGGTGGGGACCTCCTACGACCGAAAAAAAAAATTGCATTGTAGATTGGTAGGTTCTAAAACAAATATGAGCATTCAACTAAGCCAAGTTATCTTGCTAAGGAGTCATAGCCATCCAAGCTGTATTTCCAAACGTGTTGGACCATTCCACCTAACCGTTGAGCTATTGCCGAGTTGAATATGCTTCACTAAGTTATATATTGGATCAACTAAACTCTATTTGGAGGCCAAGAAAAACACTGAACTTTGGTGTAACCCCCTACGGCTGAGCTATTGATCGAACTATAATCAAACAGAAACAACGTACAAAAAAAATACATAGTGGATAAACAATCAAAAATTAGTAGAGGAATGCAATAAGGTAGTGAATTAAATAAAGAAGATAAGCAAAGGCATAATTCAAATCCGGTTTCTTCTCCTAAGCCCTAAACTACTACCCATCAGTGCCACATCACTCAGCCACTTGGATTCCTACATTAGCCACATTGATTTTTTAAAGGTTAATCAATTTTTTATTTGTATAAATCTCTAAAGCTCCATTTCATACATTAAGCGCTACATGTGTCGAGTTGGATAAGATTAAGATCTTGGGAAAGTTTGGTCAGGGGTTCAAACCCCAGCCCCATACCACTCATTTTGTTATATTAGCATTTGGTTAACTACACCCTACCAAATTTCTCAGGGATAACTACACAAGCCACCAAAATTTGTGAGAAAAATCCTAATTAGGGCTAGAAACAATTCTCCTAATTGGCTTATTTTTTGATTCCGAGAAACATTTTCCAAAGGGGGGATATTTGAAAACTTATTTTTTAGCTGCTTTTTAGTAGTTTTTCACACAAAGAATCCATATTGAGCTTCGGAGGCCACAAGGGCCCCAAAAAACAAAAACAATTTTGCCTACCATTCAATTTTTCTACACATTGGATGAAATTGTAATATTTAAGTGTATTGTACTAATTTACAGGTTGTCATATTAAACCACAAACCATTGTAACTGTTGTAAAACTTGTAGAGATTTGTACTAAAAATATTAAAATTTGGTTCTGTATCACTCACAAGATCTTCGATCTCATTTGCAACGTTCAGTATAAACAATGCCTCTGGGAAGCATTTACGGGTAAAGTCATCATGACTACTATTGCACTTAATGCCTAATATAGCTTCAACAATGTCCTCTAGGCATAGAAACTTTAAATCAACAGGGAGTAATAAGGACAAAGTGCATATAATTTTATCCCTCCTATCCATCTGTGAATGATTTCTCGACTTAAATTCAGACTGATAAATCATCTGAGTATATAGTGAAGTTACGCGCGCGTATGAGGATATTTCTTTGAGTCGATGTCAATAATCACATAGATCCCTTTTAGTGCTTTCTTGGTACCACATATCGAATTCCTTCATGTACGTTAACACATCTTTCACATACTATCAGGTATATAGAAAGGGATCTTTTCTTCCATATACCGACATGTATATCGGAAGGGCATGTATATAGAAAGGTTCGGTATATCGGACTGACGGTATATAGATTGGGAGAACGTATACTTGGAGTGATAAGAGCCTTACCCTTTTTCATTTGATTCTATAAAATGGGAACCAACACACCCAAATTATTTCTTCCAGATTCACAACTACTCAGAGGAAATAACTCTGCAACATGGAAGACAAAAATCAAGACACAACTTGAGTTTGAAGAGATTTGGACTGTTGTAAATGGTACAGTAACCATATCAACAATTGATACAACACAACAGAAATAGTTTGATAGATCTGATCACTAATCATCTTATTTGGATTGTTTGATGATGTGCAACCCCACATTCAAGATTCCAAAACAACCAAAGAACCGTGGGATAAGTTGAGCACAGTGTACGAGGCCAAAACAATAATGTCATACTAAATTTGTAGAGTCAGTTACATACATTGAAATTTAAACACAATGAAAAAATAGAATCTTTCTTGAGAAGAGTTGCAAAGTTGAGGGCTTCACTTCTAGCCCTAGGAGAAGTGGTCACTATGAAGCTCTCATTCCCATTTTTCTGAGATCCCTCCCTCCTTCATACCACATTTTTGTGACAACACTAAACTTGTTAGATATGATAGTTAGTTTTAACAAGTTAGTGAACCTACTGTAACAAGAGGAAGCAATGTACAATAAAGATGATGAAGAGGAGAAAACACTTTCTTCTCATTAGAAATGGAAAGGAAAAGGAAAAGGCAAACCTAATTCCAATCAAAAGTCCCAAAATCAGTAGTAAGGGGAGAAACAACAAAAGAAGAAATGTCCAATCTATAAAAGAGGACATGAATTAAAATATTGTTGGTATAATACATACAAGAAAGGTTCATCAAGTAATTCTAGACATCAACACCACCAATCTTACAAGGGACATTCTAACTACAATCAAGGGTAGAAAAAGGGAAACTGGAAAAGAAAACCCCATCAGCAAGGAAATATTTTTGAGCAAGAAGAACATTCATATATTGAAGACAACTTGTACACTACTCAATCAAGTGAACCCTCCATGTCATCTAGTGATGTCTGGTATGTTGATTTGGGAGCCACTCAACAAATGACCAAACAAAGAGACTGGTTTACTTCAATGAGGGGCACACCTTCAAAAACCCATGGTTCGTAGGGTGATGATTCTTTGTACACAATACAGGGGATTGGGAACATTTCTCTACCCCTTGGTTCATGCAACTATAGATTATCATATGTAATAGATGTCCCTGGGTTGACAAAGAATATGTTATCAATCAGTTAACTCCTAGATCACAACTTGAAAATTGAATTTGATATTCATTCCAATAAGAAAATATGTTTAATTCAAGACAAATCACGAGGCTCAAAAATAGTTACAAAAGCCTCTAATGTGGGAGGTATGTTCTAGCTTGATTTTATCCACGGAAATGATTAGGAACTTGTGGCTCAAAAATCTACCTCTACATAGTTGTGGCATTAGAAACTTGGTCATATCAGTTTCAAGTATCTTGAGACACTTCGTTGGAACAATATGGTAAAAGGATTACCATCTCTCTAAATGGATACAGACAATTGTCCTCATTGCCTAGTGGGAAAACAACATAGAGCTTCAGTCCAAAAGAGTACTTTTTGAGCTCATGTAAGATTGATGTGGTTCATACTGATCATTACGGTCTTATGTAACTGAGTCATTTTGGATTTCAGTACTTTATGCTTTGTGCTAATGATTATTCGAGAAAAATGTGGATTTTTTTTCTTTGCAAGAAAAGTGAAGCTTTTGAAAAATTCAAGAAGTTAAAAGTGTTTGTGGAGAACAAAACTAGTCGTCACATTAGAACTCTTTGTTTTGCACGGAATGTTTTAGCTTTTGGGGATAGAGTTGCTTCTATCCTTTCATTCCTTTAAGAAACAGATAAGGGTTAGGGTTAGGAGGAATACCTGTTAAATGTCGAGAGGGTGTGCGCGTACCGTAAAGAGAGATCAGGTTGATTGCGAAGAACTCCTTTTTGTCTTGGAAGGACTACCTGCAAATAAGAATACAAGACCACCAGATTTTGATTAGACAATAAATGAGGGAACTGCCTTGGGTCAAGGAAATATAAAACTTCCTTTCGAAGGTGGTCAGTTCCCCTGCTAATATGAATTAACACAAATGATTGTAAAATAACAATTTAATTGCCTTGTTGAAACAAGTAGGGGGAAAGGCTGGTTTTTGGTTTTGAGTCATAGTAACCGATACCGGTTGCTTTTAACCGATATCGGTAGGGGCTATGTTTTAGGGGCTTTTGGTGAAGGTCGGTTATAGGGTGTTTGTGTTGTTTATAAGGCTGGTAAATGAGTGGGATTAGGTAACGGGGTGATGAGAGGGTAGAGGAATGATAGTTAGATGTAGTGTGTTGCTGGGTAGTAGATTTAGGAATAGACTTATGACGGCTGTGATTCAAAAGTCTAAGAAATGTTATTAAAGAGGACATACAAGATACTACTTACTGGTTATTGACGAGAATGCAGGTCCAAGAACTGTGATGACAAAGACAGAACTCAGGTAGGATGACCTGACACTCAGGAGATGAGCTATCTTCCCTCCCGATGATCAGATGAGTGTCACAGGGCTCTGGTTACTCAGTTGCAGTCTTGGGCTTGATGTCCTTCTCTGCAAACTCTTCTTGTTTCTTCACTTGTCTCTGCTCGGCCAAGTAAAATCCAGATTCTCTCGATCACTTCTGATGATCCCGATTGATCAAAAATCCTTCGACCTTTTGTTTCTGGTTAGGGGAGGTCATTTACAGGGAACCGATGGCGGTTACGTAACCGACGGCGGTCGAGTAGGAACCGGTATCGGTCAGGTCAAAGTGGGCTATTTTTAGTAAAATAGCCAACTTTCCCTCCTTTTCTCCCGAGGGATTAGTTGCGGGCTTGGTCAAGTTACTACAAGGTCGGTTTTGGGTGCGAGTAAGGAGTCATTAGTCATGGGTGTGGATGTAGACCAAGTTATAGGTCTTAATTAGGTTAGTTTAGGGTTAGGACTAGGTCATGATGAGGTGGCAAAATGAGGTGGCAGGTACGGCGATGTGGATTTATTAATTATAAGGTAATTAATAAATAATTGTGTAAGGTTTAGGTGATGAGGTTAGGTTGCGAAATGAGATGCGGGTCACAGGGGGTCGTAAGACACAAATTTGGTGTCTACATTAGCCCCTTATTGTCATGTAGTTTGTTTTGTAAAGCTGCACGAACAATAATATGAAGTGGTTTCCCCTGTTAAGGGTATAGGTAATCCCCCTCAAATCTATCACAGATTGAGATAGCGTGAAATCAGGGATAGGGTTGATAAAGGGTAAATGGTGTGGAGATGATGGTGAGATGGTGGGGTAGGTCCAAAGAAGCAGACGCACGTTGAAATGCAGTAGTGCGACCAGGGTACATGATTTGAAGAGCAAACCAGCAATTCATAGGCAAAGGTCGATAGTTTATCCAAACAAGGGTGATATAATCCTGGTATCCAAGGCATAGGAAGTAGCTCCAGGGGATATAACGGGTAAGGTACAGGAACGTTTAGGCATGTTCGGCAGTACCAAATGGTTGGTTTGGTTGAGATAAATGTCACGGTCTAGGTCTAGGCAAAGTTGGTCGACTGATCAAGTCAAGTACCCTAATCATGCTAAAACACGAACAGGTGAGCTCGATTGAACAAAAGGCCACAGGATAGGTGGGTAAAATTAGAATGTGTTGGTGTTGGGTAAGGTATTTAAGTGGTACAGCTTTGGGTCAGGCCGATTGATTAGTGAGGGCCGTGAGTCGGGCCAAATGGTCGGTTGCGGCTTTAGGTCAGGCCAAATGGTTGGTTGCGGCCTTGGGTCGGGCCAGATGGTTGGTTACGGCCTTGGGTCGGGCCAAATGGTTGGGTGCGGCCTTGGGTCAGGCCAAATGGTTGGGTTGCGGCCTTGGGTCGGGCCAAATGGATGGTTGCGGCCTTGGGTCAGGCCAAATGGTTGGGTGTGGCCTTGGGTCGGGCCAAATGGTTGGGTGCGGCCTTGGGTCGGGCCAATGAAGTTAACAAAGGGTTTTCAGCAAAGGTGGATATAGGCGATGTTGTGAGAAAGGGCGATTAGTAAATAAGGTCAGAAATTGGGGAAGAGGTGGGATAAAACTGATATCGATTATCTATGACCGATATCGGTTAGGTGACCGATACCAGTTCTTTAGGGCATAATAGAACCGATATCGATTATAGGTCGAAAAACCTATAAAAAGAAAAATACGGCCTGTCATTGTCATATTGTCAATTTGAAACCCAATTTGAGTTGTCTGAGGTGTATGTGGCGAGATTGTTGAGCATTTTTCGGTTGAGGTGGTGCTATTTGAGTGGAGAAGTGAGTGGTTGGTGGGCCCTAGTGAGTAGGAGGCAGCAGTTGATTGGTGGAGGACCCAGCAGAGGAGAGTTAGAGCCATGGCACAGCCAGGAGGAGCAGGAGGTGCTGGACCAGCTGGACCACCACCACCCATCCCACCACGATGACGTGTCGTCGTACCGGTAGGTTCGAAACCTCTCATTGTGTGAATTTGATGTTGTTAAGCTATTTTTGGGGGTTTGGGTAGGAATCCATGTTTTGGTAAAATAATGAATAAATTGAAGTTATTTGAAAAATGAAGAGGATAGATGGGTTAAATAGGGCAAGGCGGCAGGGTGGGTAGATTTTTAGGGTGTTTGGGTGGGTAAATAGGGATAAATAGGGGAAAAATGGATTTGGGGGGGGCGCGCCTGGGTTCGGCCCGGTAATTTTTCAGTGACCGATGCCGGTCACTAAGCGACCGGCATCGGTCAAGAAGTTTGGGGGCAGGGTGGGTTCGTGGGTGACCGATGTCGGTCGTACGTCGACCGGCGTCGATGGAGAGGGGACCGATGGCGGTCATGGGTGACCGGTACCGGTCCGTAGCTAGGATTATTTATTTGGTTGGTTGGGTTTGGTTGTTGTTTTGAATGTGTGGTCGTTGTTGGGGTTGCTGTGTGGGTGTTTTGGTAGTGTTTGGGTGTGTTGGTAGTGTTTGGGTTGTTGTGTAGGTGTTTTGGTAGTGTTTGGGTTGTTGTTTGGGTGTGTTGGTAGTGTTTGGGTTGTTTTGGTAGTGTTGGTATTAATGGTTGGGGTTTTGTGTTTATTGTTGGGGTTGAAGAGGGAAGTGGTAGAGGTGGAGAGGAAGGGTGATTAGTAGGTTGGGGGGCAAAAATGGGGCGGTTGTGTGGTCGGGTGGGTAAAAGGGGGTATAGAAGGTTAAAGGAGTTGTTGTTTGAAAGGGTAGGTCTAATGAAGTGAGTTGGTTTTGCAGGCACGTCAGCAGCTGACGATGCAGGATAGGATGCCCCCGTTGTTGAGACGGATGCGGCCACACATGTCCGCAGCGCAGTGGGCCATCATGTGTGAGGTGGGACTCAGCAGAGTCCAGCGTTATAGGGCAATAGAGAGGGATCACAGTCTTATGGTCGCCCTCATCGAGAGATGGGATCCGGTGACCAATGTGTTCCATCTCCCGACTGGAGAGATGACCATTACATTGGAGGATGTGTATCGCATCCTTAGATTACCGATCGATGGAGAGGCAGTCTTCCAGGTGGATGCAGAGACAGCCATGGACAGCATCCTATAGGTATTCGGGGATGCCGGCCGCGCTATTGACTTATCACAGCGCGAGCATCGCCTATGGGGATATGTATCGTGCCCACCGACATGAGACACGGCTTGCCGTGTTGATGATGATCGGCATTACATGCTTCACCCTCCCAGACTCAGAGGGAGGCCGCTTTCCATGGGTGTTGATGGGGGTATTACACGAGATGGTTGAGGAGCATACATGTTATGCTTGGGCACCAGTATACCTGGTGCAGTTATACCGAGAGTTGTGGGGCTACCGCCGGATGAGGCGATTCGGGATTTGCTCTACGTTTTTGTTACACTGCTGGGCATATGAGCATATCATATGCATTCGACCAGTAGGGCTGCCCCAGCAGCCAGGGCCACAGGTGATTTATAGATATGGCTTTCAGAGGTGGTTGGGGGTCGTGGGCCAGCCACGAGCAGTTCTCGCCGGACGGGATGTAGCATATTACCCGGCATGTATTAGAGGGCGTGACTGCCCTTAGATATTGTATGGAGGCCTTACGGAGGTCATCAGCCCCACGGAGGAGCCCGATCACAGTTGCGGTGGATCCAGTATACATTCTGGATAGCGGGACAGAGGCCGGGAGAGTATGAGCAGATACCCCTGGAGAGGGTACGACGAAAGTTAGGGCTACAACAGGATGAGCCACCTCCCTTCCCTCAGTACCGGAGGGATCATGTAGAGGCTCCACTGCCTGCACCACAGCCTATGGACCCAGATTGGGTAGCCGAGAGACCAGCAGATGATACTGTAGATGATGCCGGCTGCACAGGAGCATTTTTGGTATGGTGGGTAGGGGAGAGAGCCGCGAGGAGAGCACAGCCCGCACAGCCAGACTTAGCGGTTGTTAGAGCAGAGAGGGACCAGCTCAAGGGCTAGGTACATTTATTACAGGGGCAGCTTGTTGCTGCATAGGCACAGATAGGTGTCTTACAGGGTCAGCTAGCCCAGGCACAGGTACAGCCACAGGCACAGCCACAGGCCCCACCACAGGCACCACCAGCGGCACCACCAGCGGCACCAGCACAGGCACCCGTACAGCCACAGGCACCGGCACAGGGGGCACTATTATTAGGAGTCAGGGGACCAGCCCCAGCAGCGATGGTGGCACGGGCCCGCTATATGGAGGCGAGAGCGGAGGCCCGGTATTATCAGGATGTTCTTGATGGTACCGGGGCTGACTATTAGCCATATGCGGCACACAGAGCTGAGACATCGCATAGCTAGAGATCCCAGGGGGGTGCAGCCACAGCCGGTGGGTCCGTTACAGGGAGGAGGTGAGAGGCAGCACAGGGACCAGCAGGGAGACAGGCAGAGGGCGGTGGGGAGAGCTGAGGGATCCCTACAGAGGAGATATTTTGTGTTTGTACAATGGATATGGGCACCGGTCTACGAACCGGCTATGTTTATAGAGGCCTGCGTGCCTACATATGATGTATTCATTCATTTATTCATTTATTGTATATACCGGCCTGCGAGCTGAGTACAGGTTGTATAGGTGATACCGGTCTGCGAGCCGAGTATATTTTTGATAGGAGAGACCGGCTTACGAGCCGAGTCGAGATTATTGACAGTTATTGCGGCCTGCGTGCCGGCTTTGTATTATTATGAGATCACAGAGGCCCCTATGCAGGGCACATTGTATATTTGAAACTTTTGATATATAGATATGATGATTTTGACCCACATGTTGTGTTTAAAATGTTTTAAGTGTTTTGTCGATGGTTTGTGATATTTAATGTATGATGAGTTTGATCCACATGGTTTATATATTGATGGTGTTGATGTCTTTTGTTGATGGGATGTATGTATATATAGATGATGAGTTTAATTTACATGTTGTGTTATGAAATGTTGTATGTGTTTTGTTGCTGGTTTGTGAAATTGAATGTATGTAGCTGCTGAGTTGGATCAAAATGGTGTATAGATTGATGGTTTTTTTATATCGTTTGTTGATGGCTTGTTTGTTTTTGTAATATAGATAGATGATATTGATGAAATTGTGATGAGATATGGATTTGATGAAAAAATTATAGATAATGGTGTTGGTTATGCAGGAAAAATGGACGGGTGCCTCAAAATTAGGTAGAAAATAAAGAAAAGAACTATGTGTAAAAAAAAGGTGTGTATGTGACCGATATCGGTTAGATAACCGATGTCAGTAGACAATAAACCGATATCGGTTAGCTAACCGATACCGGTTATTAAAATATGAGCTTTTGTAAAAATAGAAAAGCTTGGGTTGCAACTGTAGTTCTTATTTTGAGAGCCATGCAAGAAGTTAAATACGTGAATGTGACGTTGTTTGACGACTGGGACAGGTAATTGCATGAGATAATTGAGCGATAAGGAGGAAAGAGACAGGGAAAGTGAATGTGAGCGGAGATTCAGAAAGCAGAAAGGCAAATTGGAAAAGGGTGGTGAACATGGCTGAACGAGGAGAAGCATCCAGCAGGCAGGGACGAGAGGGAAGACAAGTTCCACCTCAAGCTGGTGCTGCCCAAGAGGTAAACATTTTGGTTGTAATTTGATTCGTGCATGTTTTGTGAATAGGATGAGAGAAGTGTAAGTGGGTAGATATGAGAAAGAAAACGTGATAGCAATGGTTATGAATGAGATGAATGTTATGGGGTAGGTAATCAGGGGTTTCAGGTATGTTTGTATGTACGGAGAGGGGTAAACGATCAAATTATTGTCGTAGGTGGTGTGTTGAGGCAGGATTGTATAAAATTGACAGTGACCGATAGCGGCTAAAGATAACCGGTATCAGTTATTGAACCGGTACCGGTTATTTATAACCGATACCGGTTACTGTAGGAATTTCTAGAATGTGAGAAAAACCCTTGGGGATTTGATTTATTGAATGGATGTGTGTCGTTTTGATGTGTGCAGGCGGAGGCAGAGTTAAGGATGAACGATACTGTACCAGCGCTGTTGTCACGAATCTGAGTGGATGTAACACCAGCTGAATGGGCATTGATAAATCGTTTGGGGTTAAGTGGAATCCGCTATTATTCACAGATCGCACGTAACCATGCTATGTTGCAGGTGTTGATTGAGAGATGGAATCCATAAAGGAATACCTTCTATCTGCCAACAGGGGAGATGACAGTGACATTAGAAGATGTGTTCCGTATTTTGAGACTCCCAATTATAGGAAGACCAGTATAACAGGCATTACCTAGCGCGGCACGGGGAGCGATAACAGCAGTATTTGGTCCATACGCTCGAGATTTGACACAGTGAGGTTTGACATTCACGTATGGTATAATGTATGCAGCACACCCTGAGGAGACAAGGTTAGCAGTGGTATTAATGATAGCGGTAGGATATTATGCATTGCCGAGGGCGGATGGGGGAAGATTTCCAAAAGCATTGATGTGTGTTATTTGGGAGATGATAGAAAGGAACGTGACTTTTGCATGGGCACCTGCATATTTGGCGGAGCTATACAGGGGTTTATGGGCTTGTAGACGAAATCACAGGACAACACTGGATTGTTCATTTTTATTACATTGTTGGGCCTATGAGCACATTGTTTGTGTGCGACCAATAGGCCGACCCATCCAGTCAGGAGAGACCAGAGTGCAGAGGTTGGGATTCAGACGATGGATCCAGACAAAACAAGAGGCAAGATCCCAGGCCGTGACGGGTGACACTGAGTATTATAGGTAGGTATGGGAGATGGTGACGATTGCGGATATCTGTTGGAGGCCTTACGGGAACTATATGGTAACAGAGAATATAGCTGAGGAGTTGAGGGGTGTAGAGCGATTGAGGTGGATCGCGGGGCACAGGCCAGGTGAGTATGAGAGGATTCCTCTAGATCGCGTGCGGCGACAATTTGGATTTGTGCAGGACATACCCCTGGCTTATAGACCATACATGAGGATTGATGTGGAGGCAGCATTCTCACCTCCCCGACCAATACCTCCAGAAGGACCAGAGGAGATAGCAGCCAATCGCAGGGTAATGGATGCAGGAACGACAGAGGCCTATAGATTATGGTGGGTAGCAGAGCTGTGAGGTGTACGTGATTGTCCTGACATAGCTATGATTACAGCGGAGAGAGATCATCTGTAGAGTTTAGTTCACCAGCTTCAAACACAGGTGAATGAGACAATAGGATTGTTAGAGGTTTCACAGTTACGAGTGGAGAGACTGGAGGCAAGATTCCTCCACGCGAGAGGACGTATTCGTATGTTACAGGAGATGTTGGCGGATCAGTGGGAGGAACCAATCGCAGTGGCACCTTTGAGGATGGAGAGGCCAACTGAGGGGCATCGACGATCACGATCACCACCTGATTTGGGAGGAGGTGCAAGGATCTAAGTGAATTTCATAGGAATATAAGAATAAATAAGGATGCCGACCTGCGATTCGATGATAGAGAAGATGTATTTGTTTAACATCTAAAATAAAACTAAAGATGTATGTGGTTTTGAGTGATGAGAATAATAAGAATGGTTGTTTTTTTTTTAATGTTGTTTTTGTTTTGTTTGAAAAAGGATAAAGATGAATGTTGGCAAATAGAAATACACAAAAAATATTTATATTTACAACACCTGATAGGGTATGGTAGGGGATGGTCGAGCTAACCTTGGGAGACCCCATGTCTCCTAAGTGCTGCCTACATAGCCCATTGCACAAAGCAAGGAAGGGCCTCAGACTGATGTAGTTCTCCCTTAGAACCAGGGAGAGGTGAATTCAGGAAATTTGTTGGTTGGTAAAAATTTGATGTTGGTAGGGTAATGTTGTTGGTGTAGGTAATGAATTGGTGATGTTGGAATAGGTATAGGTGAAGCGGAAGTTAGCATACCCGAGTAGTAGGGAATCGTGTCCTGATTAAAGTCAACACACAATCCTAGAGTCAAGCAAAAGAAGCGAAAGTGTCTCATAGTTGAGAAGAGCCAAACAAACCACATATTAACGTAGAATGAGCTTGAACCTCTAGGTACCTTGCATAGACAAGAAGTCGATAGGTGAAAAGAGTTGTATAATCACAACATATTGGGTATTATGTCACGTCCCTTGAGTTTTGTTACTTTGATAGATGGTGAGGTGAGGTGGTAGATATGGGCGAGGGTGCTGAGAGCGTGTTACAAGGTGATTATTCTGACGAAAGAAGACCAAAACCTAAATAGACAAGTCCATGACTCAAAAGTACTTTTTTGGAATACTACTTTTTATGTTTTTGGACATAGACTGATCGATGCGGGAAGTCTACATGCGATATATATTTTGTTGTTCTTGAGGTCTTCACGAAGCGGATCAATGTGAGAAGCTTCTGATAAAGGCTGACTGTGTATAGCTGTCCTTCAAGGGAGCAGTCTATTTATAGTAGCAGATGCGGTGTTTATGTATAGCTGTCCTTCGGGGGAGCAGTCTATATATAATAGTAGCAATAGTTTGGCATATAGCTGTCCTTCAAGGGAGCAGTCTATTGTATAATTTAGAGGTCTAGATGTTCGTTGGGCATAAAGCATCTAGTTTTGTAGGAAGTTTGACTCAAGAAAATCCCATAAGTGTTTAATTAAGAATGTGTCATTTTGATACTTTGAAGTCATGGACTAGACTAAAAAGGGGAAGGCATCTTTTAAGGGGAGGTGATAATCAAACTATGTGAGCCTGATTTGATTTTGAGATGTAAGAAACAAAGTGTATGCGGTGGTAAATGAGCTCAAGGGACGAGCATAAGGTAGATAAGAAGTGATATAACACTAATTTCAACAGTAGAATGGTCGAAGATGCAAGGCATTAAGGGGCTCAGGCTCAGGTTTACCATTAAGCGAAGCTAAACGATAAGTGCCGTATCCATAAGTGTGAGTGATAATGTAAGGCCCAATCCAATTAGGAGCAAATTTTCCACGTTTTCTCTTTTCTAGTTTGGTTACATGTTGATTCTCTTTGAGGACAAGATCACCAACCTTAAAGGTATGCTCATGAAGTCGCTTATCATAAGCACGCTTGATGCGTTTTTGATAGATTTGAAGGTGATCAAGAGCTGTAAGACGACGCTCGTCAAGAAGCTCCAATTGGGCTAACCGCTCTTGGCGGAAATTGTCGTTGGTGAGAATATCCTGAAGAGATATTCTGAGTGAAGGTATTTGTATTTTGAGAGGCAAGACAGCCTCGGTACCATATACCAAAGAAAAATGTGTGGCATTAGTGGAAGTACGAATGCTAGTACGATAAGCCCAAAGGGCAAAGGGGATGTGATCATGCCAATTGCTTCTAGACTCATTGACAACTTTCATGAGGATTTTGGTTAGGGTTTTATTAGAAGAATCAGCTTGACCATTAGCCTGTGGATAGTAAGGTGATGAGAAACTAAGTTTGATACCAAAGTTGTCACAAAGGTCTTGTAACAACTTATTTTTGAAAGATTTACCATTATCTGTTATTAGACGATGAGGAATACAAAAATGACAGCTAATGTGATGGTTAACGAATTCGACGATTTTTTCTTTTTTGATTAAAATGAGTGGAATGGCCTCCACCCATTTTTTGTAATATTCGGTTGCTGTGATTACCCAACGGTGACGTTGCGAAGAGGGCGGGTGAATCTCACCAATAAGGTCTAAACCCCATTGTGAGAAAGGCCAAAGATCTCGTGCGATCTGAAGCGGATGGCTAGGAGTATGTTGAAGGTTGGCATGTTGTTGACACATAACACAACGCTTAACATATTCGTAGCAGTCGTTATTGAGAGTAGGCCAATAATAACCTAGGCGAAGGATTCATTTGGCCACGGTAAGGCTGCTAAAATGTCCACCACAAATACCGTCATGGACCTGTTGGATGGTATGGGTGACCTCTGCACCGGTGAGACATTGAAGGAGGATGCCATCAAAGCCATGTTTATAAAGAAGTCCCCCCATGATGACATAACGAGAAACACGTTTAAGAAAAGTGACGTTTGCCCGTACTAGTAAGGTCAGGTGGGAGAATGGAGGTTGTAAGGTAGTCGTGAAATCGGTGGTAATAGGTATCCTGCGAATTAGCAGACACATTATTTATCATACAAACAACCGGGGCTGAGTAAGATGGGGCAAAGAGTTGTTGGACCAAGACGAATATGTCAGAGTCAGTTGGTGAGGTAGGAATTTGTGAGCCTAAGCAAGCCATAGTATCTGCAAATTTTTTAGTGGAGCAGGGAATTGTCTGGATAGAATAACGAGGTAAACGAGGTCAAAAGTGAATCCACGTAATGTTTGTACTTTTGAAGTTCCTCATTTTTACATTGGTAGATGCCCATAACTTGATTGACTACCAATTGAGAGTCACCAAAAATATTGATAGATTTGACACCTAAGTGTAATGCAACCTGGAGACCCAAAACAAGGGCCTCGTATTCCGCTGTATTATTAGTGCAGGGGAAATCGAGTCAGAATGAAAGAGGCATAGGCTCAACATGTGAGAGGAATGAGAACAACGCCGGCTCCTCCGCCGTGCTGGCATTTGGATCCATCAAAGAAGAGGGTCATTGGATACTACTCTTCCCTGAGTGAAAGAGTGGCGATGAGTTCGTCAGGGAAATTAAAATTGGTAAATTATGTTCCCCAGGTAAAGGGGCATCCGCGAGTTGGTCGACAATGGTTTTTCCTTTGATTGACTTCTGGTGTATAAATTCAAGGTCGAGGTTAGCAAGGAGCATAAGCCATCGAGTGATGCGTTGGTTTAGATGTGGTTTGGTATACATATAATGAATGGGGTCCGTGTTGGTGATGATGAAAGTTTTATGATTCAGGAGGTAGTGTCGGAGTTTGGTGGCTACGAATGATAGGGCTAAGCACATTTTTTTCTACATGTGTATACCTAGTCTCGTAATCCACGAGAGTATGACTTATGTAATAAACTAGCTTGTTCTCGATGCTCAGAGTCACGATGTGTGAGCATGGCTCCTACGGCGTGGTCGGTGGCGGAAAGGTAAAAGGTAGAAAGGGCGATCGTCCTATGGTGGGATAAGCAACGGGTGGCTGCAAGAGATAGGATTTGAGGGCTTCAAAGGCTTGGTGACATTCTTCGCTCCATTGAAAGGCAATGTCCTTTTTAAGAAGGTGATGGAAAGGCTAACATTGATCTGAGAGTTGGGAAATGAAACGCCGGATAGATTGAAGTTTACCTTGCAAACTACGTAATTGTTTGAGGTTTTTGGGTGGGGGCATTTCTAGGATAGCTTTGACTTTAGATGGATCGACCTCAATGCCACGCAAAGAGACGATAAAGCCAAGAAGTTTTCCTGAAAGAACACCAAAGACACATTTCTTTGGTTGAATCCAGACCGAATATTGTAACAGTGTATGAACCGAAAATAATAGTTAAAACATCGAGATGTTCACTACGATGTTTAGATTTACCAAGAAGATCATCGACATAATCCTCAAGGATAGTGTGCATAATGTCATGAAAAATGTAAGTCATAGCCCGCTGATAGGTCGCACCAGCATTCTTAAGGCCAAATGGCATGACACGATAATAGAAGGTTCCCCAAGGAGTTATGAAGGCAGTTTTATGTTGATCGGCAGGGGCAACCAAAATTTGGTTGTATCCCAAAAAGCCATCCATGAGAGAAAGCATTTCATGGCCCGCAGTGAGATCAACAAGTTGATCAATACTTGGGAGGGGGAAGTCATCCTTGGGGCAAGCGAGGTTAAGGTCTCGGAAATCCGTGCATATCCGAAGTCCCCCCGTTGCTTTAGTGATAGGTACGATGTTAGAAATCCATTGAGGATAGTCAATAGGAAAGATGAAGGAAACAGAAATAAGTCGTTGAAGCTCTTCTTTGACCAAGAGGGTGATGTGTGGATGTATTTTTCTCAGTTTTTGTTTGATTGGTTTGGAATTGGGATTTAGGGTGATGTTATGGACCGCAATGTCAGGATCAATTCCTGGCATGTCAGCGTAGGACCAAGCGAAAGCTTGGTTGCAGGTACAGAAGAAAGGTAGTAAAGGTGACTTGTTCTGATGCGTTAAGGGATTGTCTGATCTTCACAATGTGAGGATCCTCCTCTGTGTGGATGTTGATTTCTATAGTTGACTCGTTCAACATGGTTTGAGTTTCAGATGGTAAGGCGCATTGAATATAAGAGTCATCCGCGCCAAGATAAGTGAGGATGGAGTCATCATCCTGGCACTCAACAACATTAATTGAAGGTGAGTCCTCTTCAATCATGTCTAGGATACAGAAGGGGAAGAGAAGATGGGTCCTCATTATCGTACGTTGATAAGTGAGAGGACCTAGGAAGATAGCATTTATGAAAAAAAAAGTAAAAAAAGTTAGGAGGGATAGATTCAGGGTCTATCGACTCTGTGGGTGACGATGGCTAAATGGGTGATGATGGTTTGGTAGGGGTGACATCATCATCTTCCAGGATACAAATGACACGAGGTTTCTCCGGTGTAAGTGTTTCAGGAAAACCGAGACCACTACGATCATTGTGTTTGCGTGTAGTCATGGGAATGAGTGTATGTCGGCCTTGTTCATAAAGACCAAAACCAAAGCCTTTCCAAGCACAACGAGTCAAGAAGGTGAGGGCGAAACAACGATTTATCAGGTATTGAAAATCAGCTTGGAAGGGAACCACCTCAAAAGGAGGTTCAGGGGTAACAGAGGATGCGTCGACACCCCCATACGTTAGGTTGGTGCGGCAATGAGGTGGTCCGTAGGGGATTACCTCCCCCACGTGACGGTCGTAGGTAGGATGCGCATGTAACTGTCCATACTCCTGTGGGGTATGGAAAGAACTAACATTATATAGGCGGTATTCCCCCAGCGTAAGGCGTTGAAAAACATCTACTAAGGGGTCAGAGGTTGGGATGTTATTTGCGGGAAAGGAAGTGGTATTTTCAATGGCGGTTTCATTGGTTGAAGGTGTGGGTGTGGTTGACATAGATGGTTGAAGTGTGGTTGAAGTGGATGGTTGGGTTGGATGAATGGGTGTCGTGATTGGTACAAGCACATCATTAGGGTGGTACAACATATTACAAGTTTTGAAGGGGGGAGGATCAGCTTTTACGGTGTAGGACTTCCCCTCGTACTCAAATTTTATTCACCTATGTAAGGTGGAGGGAACGCATCCCATAGCCCGGATCCAAGGGCGGCCTAACAGCATATTGTATTGGAACTCTCCCTCAAGGACATAGAAGAGTTCGGGTAAAGTACGTGGTCCTACATGAATGTTAAGGATCACAGTGCCTAAGGTAGAAGTAATAGCATCATTGAATGACCACAACATGATGGGGTTGGCACACATGTAGCTAGAAGGGATATTCATTTGTTGGAAGGCTTTTGAAGAGATGATGTTTAGGCTAGCACCCCCATCAATCATAACACGATGTACCCGAATGTCTCGGACATAAGTTGAGATGAAAAGAGCAGGGTCAGGATCTTCAACACCAAAGTCGATAATTTCGTCTTCAGAGAAACTGACAGTAGCGGCTTCCTGAACAGAGACAGAAGTAGTTGGGGAGATAGGTTGTTTGGTGAGTGAAGCAACGTGATTGGGTGTTAGAATAGAGGTAACAGGCAAGGTTTCGTTAGGTAAGACCTCTATCCCTTGAAGGATTTCAACGAGAGCCTGTCGATGAGATTCAGAAGTCTGAATGAGATCATATAGTGTCATTTTTACAGGTGATTAGTGAAGTTGTTTGATCATGGTTCGGTGGGCAACTCCATTAGAGACGGGGTAAGCGGGTCCTCGAATAACCACTTTAGGTGGTGGTGCGATCGGGATGGTGGATGGAGAAAGAGAGGACGCAGGTGTGCTTTCTTTCACTTTCTCATTATTTTTCTGCCCTCGAGTAGCAACACTAATCATATTGATCTCGTGAATACAAGAGGAGGAAGACGGTAGGGATAGGTCATGGTCTTCGAGAGGTGGGGCTGTAATAATGATAGATCTTAGTGAGGCGGGGACAGGTGGTATAGGAGAGGGAATTGAAGCTAAAGGTCTCTCTCTTCGTAAGTTGTCTTTCTTAACTTTTTTATCTGAGAGAGGTGACTGACGAAGTATGGCTTTCAACGCTTTGCATCCCTCTACGTCATGTCCAGGTGTGCGGTGGTAAGCGCAGATTTCAGACTCATCATAACCTATAGGTCGAGGTTTAGATGGATCATAAGGTCTAAGTGGGGGTAGGGAAATGGTCGCATTCTCCACCAACATAGCAAGGATTTTGGCGTAAGACCCTTTGAGTGGGTCAAAGTCAGAGGAAAATGAGGCTATTGACTGGGTAGTTTGTGGTAATGACGGGGTATGGTTGGTTTGTATGGTTGGTGGTTTAGCCAAGGGGTTTTGATAATGGGTTTTAACTAAACGTGGCTTCTTTAGCGCAGAAGCTATGTTTAGCTGGTTAGATGATGAGGCCACAGATGATGTGGTATCAGAAAAAACCATGGAGAAATAGGAGTGGCAGCAAACAATTCTTTTGATGATGGAATTTGTTTAGGGTTGGTAGGTGGACAGGATACGCGGGGTGATGGTGTTGCTATACCCTTGGATTTCTGTATGGGTGCAGAAGGCGTAGGTCGCTTTAAAGAAAACACAGGAGGTATGATATATTGATGCAAGGTAGAAGGATGGGGTCCCAATATGGAAGGTAGGTGTGACGACGAGGGTTTTAGTTGTGATAGAGGCATAGGTTGAGGAGATTGAGTCTATCTCCTAATGGGATGGACGGATTTATTTTTAGATAAATCAAGCCGCTTAGGTGGGTGTGTTAGACTGGGTATTGGTTAGGTCCCAAGCGTAGGGGAAGATTTGGTTAGGTTAATAGAAGTGGATGAGGTATTTGGTAGAAATGAGGGGGGTGAAGATGAGGACATAGGCATTTTAAGCTTCTGTAAACACTTCGGGTATATGGTAGAGGAATCCGTATCGGTCATCTGCATTTGAGTAGAATATGGCGTACTCAAACATTCCCATAGGACTCGTCTATATTTTGGGAAAAGACAGTCCTCACGTGTGAATAGGAACTTTTGTATGGAAGAAAGGTGGGTTGTGATTCTGGTCCATTGTGGGTGTGATATAGGGGGTAGATGAGGCACTGTATCAATGGGCGTTAAGAGGTCAACCGGTCGCTGAAAAGATTTAGGTGATGAAGAACTAATAGGTAGGAGGGCGTGTTTGAGAGGATCCATCATGTTTAAAGAATGTGGTGATGTCAGTTCAAGAGGTTTCTTGTCTAAGGATGACAAAAGAATTGGCGAGCCTTCTTCTTGTACAGCAAGAATGGTAGACAGAGACGTTTGGAAAATAGATAAATTAGATAACATCCACTCACAGTCTTGCAAGGATGTGGTGTAAGAAGGCTCATTTGTGAGAAGGGAACTCTGGGCGGTTAATTCCTTAATGGGTAAAGGAACGGCCAGGATTTTGTCTTGTCTTGATGGTGATGAAGGGGGTTCTGGTTCCTGCGTCAGTGAAGAGGCTTGATTCAAAATTTGTTCGATAGAGTTTTTTGGCTGGGAGTCGAAGACTGCATGGATCTCGTGAATGCTCTCCTTGGCTAAGAAATCTTGGTTTAGGTTACTGTTAGAAGAGTGGTTCGGGAATGGTTTGTTGAATATTTTCAAATTTCGGTTAGCAGGGGTGTTAGGATTATCGAGGGCTATATCCCCCGCATCAACCATTTCCTACACTATGTTTTTCAACATCTTGCAGTTTTCATGATTGTGTCCCTTCACATGGTGGAAGTTACAGAAGTCATTTTCTTTGTACCAAGAAGGTATGGCGCGAGTGGAATCAAACCCGGAATGAGGTTTAATAGGAGGTAAGGTAATAGCTCCTGCTTTAAGCAATTTTTCCAATATCACACCATATGTTTCTCCCAAGGGAGTGTAGTTGATGGGCTCTGCTTTATACTTATAGGTGGTTTTTGGCGGGGTATTAGACGGTGGTTGGGATTTGACCATCACTGCGTGCACGGCTCCTTTTGATTTCGAAGCAGTCGATGGGTGAGGATTGGTGGTGTTAGGTTTGTTGGTAGAATCTTGGGTTCGGAAACTGGGGTTTTTGTTGTGCAACAGCAATTTCTCTTCCTCTAAGGCTCGAATCTCTAGTTTTCGAGCCATAGTAAAGGCCTCGTCAAATGTACGGAAAGTTTGAATTTGGAGGGTAGGAGAGATGTGCTTAGCGCAGGCCCGCGTAAAGAGTTCAATAAGTTTGGCCTGAGGCAAGGCATAAGTAAGTTGGTTGATAAGGCCCCGCCATCATCCAACGAAATCTGCGATAGATTCGTCTTCAAATTGTCGGATGGCATAGAGGTCGGTGATAGATACTTTCTTGGCAATGTTAATGGAGAAATGATCCAAGAAAGATTGGGCTAGCTGGTTAAAAGGTAAGATTGAGTGCTGGGTCAAAGCACTGTACCACTCCAAGGCGGGTCCTGATAAGGACATGGGAAAGGTGCGGAGTAGTAAAGCGTCATCGTGAGCAATCAGATAGCAGGCATGTCTAAATGATCACAAGTGTTGTTGAGGGTCTTCCTTACTAGTAAAACGGGTAAATTTTGGTAATTCCCATTGAGGAGGATAGAATGAAGGGGGACTGAAGGGTGGATAGGCTCCTGACAAACTTGCTTGTATGTCAAGGCGCTACGACTTCCTGAAACAGAAGCCTCCAGATTTTGCATTTTGTCCATCATTTGTTTAATTAAATCAGTAGTTGGATAAGATGATGGTGTGGTTGTGGTAAACGGAGGAAAATTGGGCCAAGGGCCACCACTAGACAATGGTGGGGTTAAATGTTGATAAGGTATGGAGGATGAATGTGTTGAGGTGACCGAATAGGAATGTCCTATATAAGACGTTGAGGTTACCGGATATGTGTGTGGAAATGAAAAGGTGGGCGGAGCTTGAGAAGGAAAGCTCGTGTGGATAGGTGGCAGAGAGCAAGTCATGAACGGAACAGTCTGCAAGAGAGACGAGGTAGGAGCAGTCAGCGGTAATGACATGTTGGGCCCAAGATTAACCAAAGGAAAGCCAATCTGTGTCGTATGAACCCCTAAAGCTGTTGAGTTAGGAGACGGGACTAAGGATGCAGAAGGGAAAGTGGAGTTATCAGGCGGAGAAGGAGCTAAATGAGTAGCTATACTAATAGGCATGCCAACAAGGAGTTGACCATCGGGCGTAAGGTCAGGGGCATGAGACAAATAGTATTGTATAGCGCTAGGATTAGCATCTAGAAATTTCACAAATTCCTTATCTCCTACAGGAATTTTAGGAACCTCGCTGGTATCCGTAGGATTCCCTATAGAATGTGAAAGGGGTGATTCAGGAAAAGGCACAGAGCAGGCATGTGAAACCATGGCGGTGGCTTGCTTTCGAGTGATAACAACCATGGACAAGAGTACACAGTAGGGTTTCAATCTATCAGGAACAGAAATAGCCTCAGAATGTTGAAATTGGTAAGTTGTTGATTTGTCAGGAACTGTAAAAGACAGTAACCGATGTTGGTTAGACTATAGCCGACGTCGGTCAGTTAACCGATGTCGGTGTAATAGGACTGGTATAAGAAAATATAAGAAGCTGCTGATTTGAGTTTTTAACAATGTTTAGTACATCTATCAAATTGTTCTGAAGTGATAACTGAAACAGTGTATGACAGAGAAATAGAACTGAAAACAAACAAGATACACAAACAAATTAACAAACTAACCCTAGGGTTAATTTTAATCAATTTGGGCTTATGCCTTTAGATGCAGAATGATGTCAATCCTAAACAAAATACCTAGGGGAAATGTCAAGTTCGTTTTGGCTTATAAGGTTACCTCAATCGGGCGGAGGAATACCGCGGAGAAGGGGGGATGTTTTAAGCTGTTGTGTTAATTATGAAGTGATTCGGTATGTGTTGTGTAGTGAAAGTAAGATTATTTCCTGTCAATACTGTGGAAATCACCCCCACATGTACGACTTGTTACTTAGTCTATGTTCACTAGAATTGAAAACAGCAAGCAAGAATGTAATGCACGTGTTTTAAACCCAAATCGAAAATGATATTCGATGAAGCAAAAGAGATGACTTTCACTAATGCAAAGATGTAAAAGCAAAGAAAGTTCTTTTACCAAAATAACAAAATACCTTGTGAATATCTTTAGAAGAAGAAAATAGCAAGTATGCTCCCTATATGAAAGCAAGCAAGAGAAACAGAAACCCGAAATGGGTCCCACCGGGCGTGCCAAAATGTTTCGCACGGAATGTTTCAGCTTTTGGGGATAGAGTTGCTTCTATCCTTTCATTCCTTTAAGAAACAGATAAGGTTAGGGTTAGGAGGAATACCTGTTGAATGTCGAGAGGGTGTGCGCGTACCGTAAAGAGAGATCAGGTTGATTGCGAAGAACTCCTTTTTGTCTTGGAAGGACTACCTACAAATAAGAATACAAGACCACCAGATTTGATTAGACAATAAATGAGGGAACTACCTTGGGTCAAGGAAATATAAAACTTCCTTTCGAAGGTGGTCAGTTCCCCTGCTAATATGAATTAACACAAATGATTGTAAAATAACAATTTAATTGCCTCATTGAAACAAGTAGGGGGAAAGGCTGGTTTTTGGTTTTGAGTCACAGTAACCGATACCGGTTGCTGTTAACCGATATCGGTAGGGGCTATGTTTTAGGGGCTTTTGGTGAAGGTCGGTTGTAGGGTGTTTGTGTTGTTTATAAGGCTGGTAAATGAGTGGGATTAGGTAACGGGGTGATGAGAGGGTAGAGGAATGATAGTTAGATGTAGTGTGTTGCTGGGTAGTAGATTTAGGAATAGACTTATGACGGCTGTGATTCAAAAGTCTAAGAAATGTTATTAAAGAGGACATACAAGATACTACTTATTGGTTATTGACGAGAATGCAGGTCCAAGAACTGTGATGACAAAGGCAGAACTCAGGTAGGATGACCTGACACTCAGGAGATGAGCTATCTTCCCTCCCGATGATCAGATGAGTGTCACAGGGCTCTAGTTACTCAGTTGCAGTCTTGGGCTTGATGTCCTTCTCTGTAAACTCTTCTTGTTTCTTCACTTGTCTCTGCTCGGCCAAGTAAAATCCAGATTCTCTCGATCACTTCTGATGATCCCGATTGATCAAAAATCCTTTTTTTTGTTTCTGGTTAGGGGAGGTCATTTACAGGGAACCGATGGCGGTTACGTAACCGACGGCGGTTGAGTAGGAACCGGTATCGGTCAGGTCAAAGTGGGCTATTTTTAGTAAAATAGCCAACTTTCCCTCTTTTTCTCCCGAGGGATTAGTTGCGGGCTTGGTCAAGTTACTACAAGGTCGGTTTTGGGTGTGAGTAAGGAGTCATTAGTCATGGGTGTGGATGTAGACCAAGTTATAGGTCTTAATTAGGTTAGTTTAGGGTTAGGACTAGGTCATGATGAGGTGGCAAAATGAGGTGGCAGGTACGGCGATGTGGATTTATTAATTATAAGGTAATTAATAAATAATTGTGTAAGGTTTAGGTGATGAGGTTAGGTTGCGAAATGAGATGCGGGTCACATGGGGTCGTAAGACACAAATTTGGTGTCTACACTCTTCACTTAGATCAAGGGGGGAAATTCACCAGTGATGAGTTTAAAGACTGCCTACAAGATCACAGGATTCGTTGGAAAATTCCTCCTCCACACACCATAGTATAATGGTGTTGTTGAGAGAATAAATCGTACTATCATGGAAATGGTGTGATGCATGATCGATGATTCTAGAATAGCAAAGACATCCTAGGTAGAAACAACAAAGAAAATAGTGTATTTTTTTAACAGAGTGCCCACAGTTTCTCTTGACGGAGTAATACCACAAGCAGCATGGTCAAAGAGGAAGCCATCTTTTGCACACCTCAGAGTATTCAGGTCTAAAGCAAGTATGTATATACCCAAGAAAAATAGAAATAAATTGGATAAGAAATCATAAAAACTCATCTTCATTGGGTACATTGAAGAGACTCTTGGGTACAAATTGATGGATCCAAAGACCAGGAAAGTATACACCAACAGAGATGTTGAATTCTTTGAGAAGAAGGAAACATAGTCTCATCCTCCAGACTCACCTGATGTAGATTTTTCACCATTTGTAAAAATAGAATTTGATGTTCCCATAGATGATGAAAGTGATGATGGGGATGATGGTGATGATCAAATAAGACCACAATCTATGGGAGAAATTTAGTGTATGCCCAAGTGGTATACTAGTATGCTATGAGATACAAGAACCGATGCTCCACCGAATACATCCACCACTGGACCAAGGACTTGCAATAAAGCAAGAGAAGAAGTAAAATTTTCTTTAATGGGTAGAGTTATTGAATCTAATTAGCCCTTTACAGTCCAAGAATCCTTCTAGTCAAAAGCTTGGAAAGATGCCATAGATGCTAAGTATAACTCAGTGATGAAAAATAACACTTGGAAACTTGTCGATCTTCCACTAGGGAAGAAACCCATTGGATGCAGATGGATATTCAAAACAAAGTACAAAGTAGATGGGACCATAGAAAAGTACAAAGTGAGACTAGTAACAAAGGGGTATGCACAAAAATAAGGCATTGAATATGAGGAGATATTTTCTCCCATAGATAAGATCAAAATGATCAGGATGATCTTTGCTCTAGCTACACAGTTTGGTTGGAAATTCCATCAAATGGACATAAAAAGTGCCTTTCTGAACGAATACTTACAAGAAGAAGTCTACATGCCTCAACCTGAGGGATATATTATACCTAGTCAAGAAGAAAAGGTATGCAGATTCGGGAAATCTTTTTATGTCCTTAAACAAGAACCCTGAGCTTGGTACATCAAAATTGATGATCATCTCATACAACATGGATTTGTTAGAAATCCATAGGAGCCCAATCTATACCTCAAAAAACAAGGGGAGGAGATTGTGATTTTTGTTGTTTATGTCGATGATCTAGTCATCACTGGAATTTTAGTGAGGATGATCGATGCAACAAAGACAGATATTAAACGATCGTTCGACATGATAGATCTCGGTTTGATGCACTATTGTCTTGGATTAGAAGTATGGTAAAAGGATAATCACATTTTTTTTCTTTGTTGAAATATACCAAGACAACGCTCAAGAAATTTAGGATGATGGATTGCACACCTATTACTACACCTATGGAGAACATATTGTAGTTGTCTCGTTCAGATCCATCTCTTGTGGTAAATTCCACTCTCTATCAGTAGTTGATTGGGAGTCTCATTTACTTGACCTACATTAGACCAGATATCAGCTTTGCATTGAGCTATCTATCTAGGTTCATGCAGGAAACCAAAGTTTTTCATTGGAAGGCAACAAGGTGGATCTTAATGATATCTCAAGGAAACAGTGGATCTTGGTCTAGAATACAAGAAGAATGATAATATACTTTTTTTGGATATTCAGATTCAGATCATGCAGGCAACATTGATGGCAGAAAATCCACTTCAGTGTTTATGATCTTTATGGGATCTGGACCAATATTATGGGGAAGCAAGAAATAACACTTTGTTTTTCACTCTTCTATAGAAGTTGAGCATCGTTCTGCAGGTGAAGCTATCTATGAAGCGATATGGCTACATCGTATACTCAAAGGAATTGGAATACCATAGGAAAAGCTGACCACCTTGTATGTTGACAATGAAGGTGTTCTCAAACTTGATCGAAATCTAGTTTTTCATGAAAGAACAAAGCACATTGAGGTACAGGTACATTTCATATGTGGGCATGTCTCGAAACACAATATACAACTTCAATTTTTTCCAACAGCTGAACAACGAGTAAATATCTTCACCAAGTCACTTACACATGACAAATTTGAGTTGTTTAGAGAGTTCCTCTCCTCATCCCTTGAAACAATGCAAAATTAAGGGGGGGAAAGTTAGGTAAAATTTAGTTTACCTTGGTTAATTATGCATTTACCTTAGTTAATTATTAATTAATGGTAAGTTATTATTAACCATTTATTATTTTTAATTGGGAATAGTATTCCTATAGAAGTCTTTGTCATTATTATAATTGTTATATAGTTGAAACTATATATTTGGAGTTTTTTGTACACATGATTATATTTGTTGCATAGTTGTAACTCCTTGTTTTGTATGGACACGAATGTGTAATATCTATAAATATTGAAAACATCCATTCTATATTTGATTTGATTAAACATCAATACAATTACCAGGCTTCTATCCCTATTGATCATTTTACAGTATTTCCATATCCTGATTTAGGAGTTCAAGACTGAGTTGAGGGTCTTCATTTTTCTCTACAGCGTTCAAGATTCCTTGCATAAATGATTCTTCTAAGTTCACCATAGGCTCATCTTCATTTTTACTGAAAGTTTCTTTATGTTGTGCCTCCAAGAGATGGTTGAAAATCTGATCCACATGTTCCCATGATTCATTTGAAATATTCTCGTTCACCTCTTCCATGCTTTTTGTTTCCTAATATTCACTTCTTTGAAATAATGGGAACACTTGATTCATGACACCTTCTGACAAATAGAATAGGTCCATTCTTTATGTGAATGGTACACCTTAGATCTCAAAATACATATCATCCTCTTTATGGGACCATGTTGATGCAGTAATGTGGGAATAACTTTCAACATTATCCTAATCATCCATTATCAAAACCTATTTCTCATATGGACAATGAAAGACTTCATACTCACCGTGATGATCATTCTACTCCTTGGGTGAGAAGAGATTGTGTTCAAATTTTTCATTCTCCTTGGCTTCATAAAGGAAATGAGATTCTTCCATCAAATCATCCATGATTGAATCGGGAAGAGAATGTTGTTCTTCGACTATCTTCATTTCTTCACAAACCATCTCTACATCACTTGAAGGATCACAATAGGATGGAAAAACCTCCATGACCATCTTGAATTCATCATTTTTGGTCCATGATGTTTGGTGGATTTCTTTCACTTCTTTGTACATGTTTATTTCATCATTAATTGAAAAATCAAAATTTGAAGGGGGATTATTCATTCTTACTTCAAATTAGCCATTTTCTTCATCATTGGTGGAGTCTTTGGAAAGCATTTAATCAACCGTTATGTAACAATAATTCTCTATTGAATATATTACTTCCCAAAAGGATTGTTCCTCGAGCCAAAAAGAGTTGATGAATGGCAATTCCACCTCCATGTCTCTTTTATCATCATCTTCCCTGATGTTGCTTTGATACTCATCGGAAGGTTCAAGGATAGGATATTCTTTAGGAGCATCCAAGAATAACCTGGGGATGAATACCTCATACCATGGAAAATCATCAATATCTTCTTGAGCTTCTTCATTATGGACAACATGAAGTGATTTGAGATATCCATACCTTCTTTGTAAAGCTAGAGCGTACCTCCAAATATCTTGATAGTCTTAGTGATTAGAATTTCCTTATATTATGCTCTGAAGCCTTTCCACATATTCTATTTTCAAGATGTTCATTTCACCATCACCATATGTAATGAAGTCATCAAGAGATCAGTAGAAAATAGGAAAGTTTTCTCAACTTTATAATGAGTTGTGCGAGATTGAAAAAATCTTCTTTAGTGGATCTTGCACCGTCCCGTCCTTCGTCATCTTCTTGAATTCTAATTTGATCTTCATTTGAAGGCTCAAGGATATTATTTTATTTAGTTTCATTCAATAACCTTTCATGGATGAAAACCCCATCGTGCGAATGATCTTTAGGATCTTCCTCCATAGGAAAAATCTCGTCTTCTTCTTCCTCGTTATGAGCTGCTTAAAGTTGCTCGTACATATCTTGTAAGAATTTGGCATATTCTCAAGCTTCACACCTTAAATTATGTCTCCTTTGAATCCTTTCCAACAGCTCCCTACTTTCCTCTTCATCTGCGGGAGGTTCTTTCTTCTTTCCTTTGTCTACATGCAAATTATTGCTTGAAGTAGGAGTCTCTTTTACCATCTTTGAATTTTCTCTTTTACAAATACTATTCTAGAACCACAGCTGATCGACGATCTTCTTTTCTCGATCATGATCTTCATATTCTTCTTCATTGTTATCACTCATTAGTACTTCTCTCCAATCTAGAAATTTCTTCATGGTGTGGGAAATGAATGTGACAGGGGTTCATTCCTTGACGGAGTCACCTTCAAAAATTATTTTCTGTTGAAATCTGATATATATTTATTGTTTTTTGGATATCTAATTTTTTCATATTTTAAGACCTTGCAGTCCTATTTTGGGTGTAGATGCTGCCATGTCTACCCCACAGTGGGCACCAAAAACTGTTGGTGAGAAAAAAATCTGAGTGAAAAAATTTGTGGGTTTCTTGCCAACACTCTTGGAATCGAAGTCCATATACTTAAATGGTGAAAATTCCGTGTTTCCAAGCACACGAAAAGGTGGATTTATGTCATGGTATTTTGACTGGGGATCCAATAGGGGCACTCCACTGACCCTACGATAAAGCTAGAAATTTATTGCTAATAAAGCGGGAGATAGGGTGAGAAATGAGATAAGAGAACTAATGTTGTAAGTAGAAAGTCAGTGTCTTGCACACACTAGTTAGAAATTTCAACACATGCATTTATGAGAAGAAACAACTCTGCAAATAACAACAAGACTGATTAGAATTTGTGAGCACAAAGTATCAATAAATCCCTCAGTCAAAAAAGGCTATAAAATCCTTCTTGTATTGATGCTTAAACAAAAGTTGTACATAGTGTGGGAATGGAGGAAAAATTGTGAGGGGGAAATGGAAGAAAATGGCTATCTCCTTTGTTCTCTCTAAGTACAATGCACTCTTGAGTTTACAAAATCAATCACCAACCCTTTGAAATGGGAATGTCTTTACAATTTATAGGAAGAGAAAATACTCTTCATATAACCCCCATTGAACCTTCATATGCCTTGAAACTTTTCACATTCTTAGGAAAACTTTAAGTCCCCTTTTATAACTTAAGGGTGACTTATTACATTGAAAATAAAGTCATTTTTAATTACTTAAGGCATTATGAAAAAGTGCAACCCCCAACACAAAATTAGAACATTGAGAAGAGAGAGAAAGTTGGGGGGAGAGAAGAGAGAGAGAGAGAGAAGAAGTAAGAATGACGTTGACGAAAAAAGACTCTGCCTCCTATAAAGTCCACTGATCCTTCCAAATGAATCGATGGAATTCTCCAATATGATGAACTCTGAATCTCTGAACTCTTTACACCCTGAGAAACTCTTTCATCTTGGCTCACAAATGTTTGCCAAGTTAAATGAATTGTTCTACTGATGACCACAACTCCCACCCTGCGTATGATATACCTATGACCCAAACCATGTAGTGAGTGTCAAAAGACACTATCGGGTTCCCGAGGATGGATCTCGAATGCCCTGTGACAAATTCCCATGGATGATCCCAAATGATGATACCCTTATGTTCCATTGTGCCAAAACTTCCCTCTGAGTGTAACTTACTATTAATAGCAAGTTCCCAGATGGAAGACTTACTATTTTTAGTAAGAGGTGATTTTTGCCTCTTCTTGACCATCTTGATGTGATGAACTCCCTCATTCACTTCTTCGCACACTGCCTTCACCTTGAACACTTCTTGGGGTGACTTATTATTTTTAGTAAGCACCCATATAGGGGATTACTATTTTTAGTAAGTGTTCATTTTCACTATTTTTTGCTCCGTAAAATCATTCTAGCTTCCTTGTGATCTTTAGTGCACATTGCCTTTGCCATAGCCACTTTTGATGATGACTTTCCAAACATAACAAGTCCGAATAGGAAAACTTACTATTTTTGGAAAGTGGATTTCCATAGTGTTCGGTTTATGATGAAACATATAATTTTCATTCTGGTGCTCGAATCATCGTGGTCACATCCTCCTAATTTCACTTGATTTCACCCACTAGAATGCTTGGAAATAAAATTTAATTTTTTTGCCTCACAGTGGCTTCGAGCACAGAACTACCATGACGGCCATTAATGGAGCTCAAAATTTATAGGTCTAGTTTTAGTCTCTGGTCATGATTAAATCAACTCCATTGTGAAAGGTTTTTCATTTGGAGTCTTTGTGCAAATTTTTAGCCTATTTCCATTGCCGAATTGATGGGAAATCTGACGAATGTGAGCTGGGGCACGAAATGGGATTTTTGTTAGAAAAAATGATTCAACGCACCATTCGACCTCCCATTTATTGTATCTTGACCATCTTGAAAAATTATGAAGTTTGAAAAAGATGGTATCTCAATCCAAATTGTATTTTGAAAGATATGAAGATTTTTCGATGGGAAGACTTTGTGGTTATCTGACGAAAAATATTTTTTTTCTCCTCATTTTTTGTTTTTTTGATCTATTTTTCCTCTAAGACCTATGTATTTTCATGAAGTGGAGTATTTTTTGGCCATCGTATATCTGGTTCAGAGTAGCAATGGTGGACTAGGTGTCTTGACAAGCATGAACAAAGCTATGGCAGGGTGTGAAGCCATGAAGGAGAAATGGGGGGAAAATGGCTAAGTGTTGGATTTAAAGCAATTCAAAAACACATACTAGGGGGTGGGGTGAATTTTTTGTCCTTTATGTCTCTTAAGAATTAAGGTATGAAAGGGACATCAATTTTCACGATGGGCCTCTATGGACACTTGGCCAAAATCCAACAGTCAAGCATTTGGCTCCACTAACTCGTGGGGGCTGGAAATTTACATTGGAAAGGGTCACATGGATGACCTGAGGGATTTAAGGGGCTGGGAGAATTTTCTTGTCCCTCATTTCCCTTTGGAAAATGGGACAAAGGGAACATTAGTTTACACATCGCATCTCCATGCGACACTTGGTGATCATCCGTACAATGAGCGGTAAGGCTCTGACTAGCTCCCAGAGGCTTAACTGGCAATACGGGAGGTCATATTAGGGTCCAGGAGGATAAAAAAGGGATGGGAAAATTTTTGTGTCCCCTATGTCCCTTTTCTAAAGGGATGAAAGGGACATGAAATCCCACCAGGCTCCTGGTGCTGACACGTGTCCTCTTGAAAAATTGGCTAAGTGTCAAACCTTGAGAGAGAACTTGTGAAGGCATATCTAGAGTTCCCAATGGATTTTTTTTGGTAAATTGTTATATTAATTTGACTAAAAATGGCCTTATGAATCCAATGGTTTAGGTATTATCTCTTTATTCCTCCATTTACACCCTGAAAAATAGGATTTTTGATCTAGTCCCTTACTTGAGCATAAGAAAATTTAGATATAAACATATTGCGCCTAGGTGTTGTGAAAAATATGATTCCACCATATTGTAGATATTTAAATTGCCTTTTTGAATATTTATTTTTTAGCTCCTAACTCCATCCAGAGCTCCCGGAATCACTTTCCTAAGTTTGGTACCTTTTTTGGCCATGTGCACTACCTAGGCCTGTGAACCCTGTTTTTGATGAAACTGCCCCAACTCCTCCAAATCTTTCCTGAATCTTCCAAAATCAATTCCATGATATTTTTAGACCTTTAATTCATCTCCATGTTAGATTTGGCTCCTCCATTGTTCTACTCTAAGGGGTTGCATCGGTCTTGGGAAGGCCAGTGGTAGCCCTTCCCACAACTATCCAAAAATAACAATCTTCAAGAACTCCTAAAATCACCTAGGGGGATTGACTTGACTTTCCTAATTCACCTAGGGGACTGAGTTAACATCCATTGGGAGGTCATTGGACTGACTGGGTAGACCTGGGGTGCCTTGGAAGGGTAAAACTTGAAAGTTTTGACACATGGGTATCATTGTCATGCTAGAAAATTGTCAATTTTCGTGTTGCACATTTGCATGACAACATGTAGATTTATGCATGTTTTAAATTTCCTTATCAAGATGACTTTCACACAAATATTTTCTCCTCCCTATTACATACATCCTTTAGACACCCCTGGATTTGATAATCATTATATTAAATGAGGTTTATAATGAACCTTATCAATATACAATATTGTATGGTTAATTAAATGCACTAAAATCCCCCTTAATATGTACTTCAATGATGGGAAGGGCTTAAGAATCACTACACTATCCCCCCTTTATGACATCTTCCTTCACTCCCAAAAGTTTTCAAATCTGAATAAATTGTTACTCAAGCAAGGGCTTTGTGAGTATGTCTAAAACGTTATCATTTATTAAAAAAAACTTAATATAAATTACCTTTTCCTATATTAGTTTCCAAATATAATACATATGAATTTTAATATGATTTTTGTATTGGTTCTCCACTAAGTTTCATGAGTTTTGGATAACACTTTGATTATTTCACCAAATTGTTGTGGGTCGAGTCTCTAGAAATTTAAATTAGAAATCTTATGATGAAACCATATTGAGGGAGCACTGAGAATCAAGAAGAATACAAATATCAACCCCTACCCCTAGATACTATCTATATCTAGTCACTCACCCACTCCCACTCCTAGTATAGAGTTTAATATCATATCATGGGAACTCCCACTCCCAGTATAGAGTTTAATATCATTTATATCATATCATTGGAACTCCCACTTCCCCTCTCTATATATGATATGATATCATATTATATCTGTACATCATCTTAGAATCTAGATGATCAGATTGATATATAGATAGGGGCAAGACAATCCTCCAGCCAGCTATAGATAAGTGATAGGGTCGATCCCATATCTATATATCCTATCTGATCATCAAGACGATACCATTTTCACCATAAATAGATAGGGAATTCATTGGCCAGGCCTATTATTTTCTAAGGGAAGGGGGGCCCATATATAGATAGAGATAGAGGCAGCCTAGAGTTCTATCTCGCGGAGGATATATCTAATTAGAGGCGGTGGCGTCTAGAAATAAATAACTCCACTATACTTAACTGTTGTAGCAGATAAAGAAATAATAGTATATATTTTATAATACAAAGTCATATGAACTCCCCCATTATGGAAAATGTATCATGTAGTTGACTTGTGATCATCTAGATATCCTACTTAATCTTTATCTCTATAACCTTCAACTAATATTTTCCCATAAAAATGATAAAGAGATTTTGTATTTTACCCCTAAAATATAACCTTAAATTTATCCTTTTCCACTTGATTCATACTCAGTCCATAATTATTAGTGCCATAAAGATATCATATAATGTGTTTAGAAAAATTCCAATGGATTTCATGGTGGTTATAACTATAACATTATATTAAATTAATTACAAAGTAGATATCATGATGCATATGAGTCAAGTATAATAGACTTACCACAAGATGGATATAAATCTTACCATAAACCAAATGATAAGAACACTTAGAAGAAATTTTGACCCAAATTGAACAGGATTTTATATAGACTTGAATATTTCCATGAATAAGTTTCATAGAATATAGATTGATGAGAAAAAAAATACCTCTCTCATACTATAGATTATATTGAGAAAGGAAAAAAATGTAACAAACCCATATCATTCATTTTATAATACTTCATTAACCATGTTTTCAAATCATAAATATGTTATGTGGAAGATCTTTTGATGATTAAATCATCAACATAAAGGACCACTATAAGACATTTATCATCTACTTTCTTATTATAGACTGTAGTGATATAAGGACTCCATGTAAAACAAAATTTAATTAGAAACAAGTTGATCTTTGTATACAATGCTCAAAGATCCTATTTCAATCAATATAATCATTTTTTTTTAATTTGCACAAATAATTAAATTTTTCACTACTGGTAGTCATTTGATATTGTGACATGTAGAGTTTTTCCTATAAGTTTCCATGCGAGAAGGCACTTTTACATCCATCTAATGGGTTTTTCATTCCTTTATGGTGTGAAATGAGATTAATATCCATATAATATTCATCTTGACTATTGGATAATAGGTTTCATGGTAATCAACACCTACAAGTTAATATTTATACCATTCAATGGATCCATCAACAACATACTTAGTGTGGTATACCCATGTGCATATCACTATAATTTTATACCTTTTGAAGAGGAAAAATATCCCATATGTTGTTTTTATCAAAAAACGTTCTTCTTCAATTGTTTCCTATCATTTAGGATTCTTAGAAGGTTGATGATAGGTATTTGGGTCTTGTTTCACTACCACTTGTACCCATTTTGGCAAATGTTGTAATGATTGTGAAAGTGTATTCTTAATATCTTATGGCCTTATTGGTGGAGAATTAATAGTGGAATCATCATCAAGAATTATGGAATACTCAAGATGTGAAGAAGAATTATAAGTGAGTGATGGACAAGATGAAGGTGAAGACTTTAGAGAGATAAAATATCATCAAACTAGACATCCCATCACAATAGAGCTTCATGAATTACAAGTTCAAACAGTATGATAGATATCACATCTAAACAATAGCGAACAAAAATGAGTGGTTAACTCTTCTTCTCCATGGATTTGAATTTTCTCATTAGGAATAAATTCCCAAGCCTCACTATCAAAAACTTATATTATCGAAAAACCTAATTTGGTATGGAACTAGGTATCCTCTAGTGTCATGTTTTTCACTTCCTTGTACAACACGTGGTTCTAAATATAGTTGGAACAATTTCCTACCTCATCCATGAATACAAATTCCATGTTATTGGACTGAATAATATGATTTTCCATTTCCCTTAAAGTCTTATTTTTCCTTTTCAAAACACCATTTTGTTTAGGAATATAAGGAACAATGTACTAATGTTGAATACCATGTGTAAAAAAATTATGAAAAGAATTACTGACATGTTCACCCCCATTGTTTGGGAAAAGATTCATTATTTTATGTGTGGATTAATTCTCAAAAATTCCTTGAATGTCTTAAAGTGGTCAAAGACTTCACTCTTGTTCTGAATAAATTACACCTAAGTCCTATGTGATAAGTCATTAGTGAATGTGATGATATACATGACCCCTAATACAAAGAGAGTGGGAAAGAACATGAGGTCATTATGACTAGCTCCACTTAATATTAGTACATATACAATATTACACCAACACCCCCCTTAAGTGAAAATAAAGGAGGAATATACAAAATAAGGATGCTTAGAATCATCTAAAAATAGGTCTCAAAAATTAGGCCATGTTAGGCACCCATGTATAATAAGTGTAACTAGAGAAAATGACTCCCCATAAGGTTTCCCAAAAAATTATAAGATCAAGAAAAATGTTTGAATGTGCTAAGATATGTAGTAAGGAATCCCAATAAATAATACATATGAATTCTAAAGTGATGTGTGTAATGCCCGCTTCAACTACCACTTGAGACCAAGAAACAAACTAGGAAAATTATGGAATAATTTTTTTTATATAAGAAGGGTCTACAAACAAGTAGCAAGATACTAGTTTGAAACTAAATAGGTTCCAGAATATATTCTTATTAACCAAACACAAGATTTATATTTTTATCATATAACAAGTTTACAAGGTTCCAATTTGGAGGTTACAAGTTTTATTAAGGTTCAGGGATAAATTTATCCCAAGGCCTGCTCTCTAACAATCCCTGAACTTCAACTAGATTTTTCACACACTTAGATTTATACAAAATTTCCTAAATTAGGATTATTGGATAGGAAATTTCCTCACATTTCCAACCATATAAAGAAGTCCTCCTAACTCCTTGTAAAACTCAATTTATGGCCGGGCGGAGTTTTAGGGGAAAATTTTCCCTTGAAGGTCCGCGAGGTTAGGGAGAAAATGCCTTCGCGCCCCCGCTAACGTCCCAAACACCATGTGTCATCACGTGATTGGTGCGGGGGCACGGGGTTACAGGGAGAAAAGTAAAATTTTACAAAGGCCAAAATGGTTCAGTTTTCCATTTTGATCCATGCACCCCCTCCTACCACGTGTCAGCACGTGATTGGTTGGGGGCCATGGGGTTGCGGGGAAAATTGGGAAAATTTTCCCAAGGCAAAATTTTCAAAATGTTAAGTTTTATTAAGGTTCCGCCCCTCCAAGGTGCCACGTAGAAACTTTTGATAGGATGAGAGGGTGGCGGGGCCACGGAACTTTTTGAGAAATTTTTCTAAAGTTCAAAATTTAAATTTTTCTAAGGTCGAATTATTTCATTTTTGGTTTGGGGTGGCCATTTTGAAGTAAAACTTCAAATGGCCATAACTTTTGATAGAAAGCTCCATTTTAGGAAAACAAGGACTTTCCAGAAATCTCTCAAAGTCCTCTTTGCATAGAAATCATCAATTTTAGAATTTGGTGAATTTTTAAGGGTCAATTTTAAGAAATCGATCTGCAGGGTTTATAATTTTAAAACTAGCAATTTTCAACTTATAAGATTTGATTCGATTTTGATATTTCTTCTTCTGAGCATGTAAATTGAGCATTGGGAAATGGTCTTGGGTAATTTTAAGTATATTTTCAAGGTCTAATTTGGATATTGGGTTACATTTGGTAAATTTTACATTTTTTTGACAGTAACTTGGATTGTGAAGTTAAAATTGGATTTGATAGAGTTTTTGAGATATTTTCTTAAATATGAAGTTAAATGTGGGTTCAATAGGACCTAATACATCTAAAATACTTTGTTTCCTTTCTCAATTTTAACTAAAAATGTGAACTGTACATTTTGATGAAATTCATTGCCAGAAATAAAGAAAGAAACAGAGATCATTCACTAACAAGTTTATTAACCAATTTGCATCTTCCAAATATGGGGAGGCATTTCAAATGTTATCTAAGACATTCAATTGATTCAAACAATTAATTGACAGTTCATATGCAAAGTTTAAACTCCATTTTTGATTTCAAACACAGTACATATACTGGCAATGTTATTTCTTAATCTCTTTCAAAACAGAGTTTTCATTTCACAATAGCAACTCGGATCTAATACAACAATGAAAGTTTGAGAAAGGAATGTAATTCTTTATTTGATTTCCAACAATAATTCAACAGTTTATCTCTTTCTTTGAATTTCAAGTTACAATGCACAATACATATTTCTTTCTTTCACATTCTTCTCAAAACACAGTATGGAATAATAATTCTTTACAATTCACTTATCACTTTCAACCTTTTAATTTCAATACAAGATGTCTTTTCATTACAATTCATCTACTTCAAACTAGGAAGGTTACAATGAACTTGCTCAAAAGGGAATGACTGTCAAACTAATTTCTCCAAGCTCCGAACAGCAACAAGTTGATTTCTTCATCTTTTATCTTTTAATCACAACAAGAAAGGGGGAAAGGCAACGCTCTCCACCCAACCAAGATACCCAATGGGAAAAGAGAAGCCATCTTTCCCCATTGGCCCCTGAGCTCCAACCATATTGAAATGGAGCATGATAATTCAACTCATGGCAACATGGACTTCTTTCACATGCAAGCAACACTCATATATCACAAGAATCAATGAAGGCACAAATCAAAACAAGGCAGCAACTCTCAACTGCATTTGAAAACAGTCATACAATCACAAAGGCTTGAACAAGCAAGCCAAACAAGAGAAAGAACTATGGAGGTCTCCTTATGCCTCCCATGTTGAAATTGGACATCCACCTACAACAACCACCAAGAACATAACCAACCCATAAACCTTATCCCTCCTCAACCCCTCCTTATCCCTCCTCCAAATTTATCCCTTATACCTCCCCCAAAGTAATAAATGCATGCATATTCTTTTCCTAGGTGGATGTCAAAACAACACTCCCTCCTCAAGATAAGTGCCAATGGAAAATCCCTTATGCCTCCTCTAATTAACCTCATAGTCTTCTCTCCACACCATGCCCTAAGCATTCTACCCATCCCTCTAAGAATTTCAAACACAAACACATTCAAAAATTTATGCTAAAAGAGGGGAAAACAACAATTTTAAAAGAGTGAGAGCCTACCTCTCCATAATGGAGACTTGTTTCCAAAACAGCAGTTCTTGTGATGCTCAAAACACAGTCCTAAAATAGCAATGTACAAGCATGTGAATCAATCCAAGATCTTCCACAAAGCAAGCTCCAAAGGCAAGAGAAAAATTTCACCCAACAGTGAAATAATAAAGTTTCAACAACCCCAAAATGAGGAGGAATTTGAGTTTTTAAAGGAGAAGGTGGAAGAGGATGATGTGGATTCCAAGTGAGATGCCACATTATTTTTCTTCATTCCCCAAGAGTGTAATCCACATCAACAACAAATCACCATAAATGAAATATGACATAATTACTTATATACACAATGTAGCCCATACCCCAAAAGGAATGCATTTAAAATTTGTAAGACAAGTGCAATCAATACTTGCCCAAATTAATATCAAAATACAATAAAATAGATTGATTTTGACTCCAAAATAATAATCATTGTTGGTGGAGGTTTTTGAGAGGTGTGGGACAAGTTTAACTTGTCCCACAAGCCTCCAATTTAGGCTTCTAAGACCAAATCCGAGTTTCAAAGAGGATGGAGTGTTCTACACTCCAAAATCTGCCTTACACAATCTATCATATCACTTACACAACTCTTACATCCTCTTACAATTTCTTACACATGCATTTATATTTATGACATTATTTATTACAATATTTTATAAAGATTTATTTATTTACCACATGGTTATAATATATATAAGTCAATTTTCATTTTCAACCAAGACAATAACATTAATTTATATTCCACATCCTAATTAATTTAATTAAATTTTAACTATAAGACTCTCACATTATACTATCACATCAAAAATTTATTAAAAGAAGGAACACCATACAAATAAAAATACACACAACAATACTAAAAAGGGAATATACAAATAAAACACATATATGCCCCCATGGTCACAATAATGGAAATCCCCCCATGGGAAATCCTAACAAAACACAACATACAACTCAAACACAGTTGCCATGGTGACCTTGTTGAATTCACACTGAATTCCAATATGGTTAGTCTCCAGTCCCCCAACATTGTTGTGATTTTTAACCTGCAAAATGCAATATACCCCTTCGGCCTCGTGGCCATATCAGAACATCCAAATGATATAAACAACATACAATTATTAAATCCAAATCACAACATTATAAAGAATTTAACATTTATCATTTAAATTCAATTTGCAACTATATCATCATCCAATAGATTTCTATACTAGAGCTATTCATAATATCAATGTCACATGTCTAAAATCAACATCAATAACCTGTCCATGTCAACTAGTATATCATCATCCACATAATAATAATAATGTCTCAATGATCCTCAAGCATAATAACTAAATCCAGATCAATATTAATCCATATTCTAACATCTAACCATCATAAGAAAAACATAATAATGTCCATAGGAATCCATGATCTAGCATACACACATCATACTACATCAAAACATAATTATGTCCAAAGTATGATCAATAGTGTCAGGATCAGTATATAAACAGTGTCAAAGGAGAGTGGGCACTACAGTGTGCATCATATGGGTTGGAGATCATCACCACCAATGAAGGTGAAAGTAAAAGGCTAAAAAAATTTGGAACTCAAAATGTTTGAATGGAGCTCATGGATCCACTTCTCAATCTATAAAAATAAAATGTGTTAGGGATAGAAATTAATTACATTTTCTCGTGTCTAAAATACAATAGATTTTACCCACTAACTACCATAAATTATAGTAGTTACCCTCTGTAATTTTGAATGGGTGGAGTAGGAAAAACCTTGAATTAACAGAATAAAATAGCTACTTGATCACTAAGTATAGAGAAATGCTTGGGCTATCAATTGGTTAGATTGTACTATGTTGAATATATAGGAAAATATATAAGTAAATGTGCTAAAAATACACGTATAAAAAATATATATTCTAATAAAAGATAAAAGTGCTTATAAACAAGTAATCTACCTGCCAACAAAAAATCAACACAACCCAAAAAAATTAGGAATTATATTGATGTCATTAAAAGTACCATATATATGCTATCCAAAACCTAACATAAAAGAAAATATTGTTGTACTAAATAAGATCTACATTCTCATAAAAATTTGGGCCAAATAAATTCCTTTAATTTTTGCATGATTTTCAAGGTGACCAAACACCATTGTTTAAAGCGTTATTTAACATTTGATGTAGAAGGATAATTTTTATATAGGCCTAGATGTACCTTTTGGTAAATTTTAAACTCAAATAGACTATTATTTTTTTGCAATTCCTCAAAAGTGACCCAACACTACTTAAACTAGAACAAAAAAGTGTGTTGATTATTATGCCTAAAATTTGCATGAGGTGAAGTTCTGATACCAAGTAGATGCTTGAATCTTATCTACAATTATTTTTAGCAACTATAATACATTCACCCACATATATGCATTTATTATAGAGTAATAAAGACATAACACATATACATGTATAATTCAAGGAGCATTAATACCTATTTTTATTAAAATTCTCGACTTACATTCACCAATATACCCATAACTATATTTCACAATAATTACCTCAAACACTAGCTCTCCATTATTTTATTAAGTATAAGTAGAATTTATTATTAGGGTTTGGAGAATAGTTAGCTTGCATAGAAAATTTTCTATAATCTATACATAGTGGGAGGAAATCAAGTTAATAACTTGATTGATGTTCTCCTCTATAAATAAATTAAGCATTTTCCAAAAATTATATTACAACTAAATATTACAAGTGCATATTAATCACATGCAATAGTGTATGGCTAATTAAATATATTAACATTTTGTTTGCTTATTGACCTAAAAAGGATTTGGTGATTATATATACTAGATAGACATCACCACACCCCATTGATGTCATAAATGTTTCACTACATTCCAATATTATGAAGAGGTATCAAGCCACTTGCAGTTCTTTGAATCTTATCATGATGTGGAGGATATAAAAAATGGATCCCTTGATTCTTCCCTCAACACTTGGAAAGTGACGTTCAACAATAGATGTGTATTCAAACATTTAATAACTTTGTTGTAATGCGCTATAAAATAGAATTGCTTCAATGTTTAGATCAATTTTATTCTTAGATTGTGTTTTGATTTGGGATCCCTATATTCCCATGATGAGGAAGGGTGCATTTTTTCTATAAATTATTTTTTCAAATGATTTTCTGCTTAACTAACCCTAATCCGACTAGTGTAACTTATACATTTTATAACATAATGATTGCAAGTAAAAGGGTTGGGTTCTTTGACCTAGGAACATATTCATCAGTCAAACCTACTCAGGATTAAGATGGAATTAGATTTGAAACAATATGTGGTTTTTATAGAGTTTGAAATTGGTTTTATGTATAAGGTATAGTGAAACTTGAAGTGCTAAGAGATAGAAGTACCTAGACCTAGGGAAATAGGGGTGTGAGCAGGGAAAGTTTTAATAACGTTTATTTGCTAATTCACAAATATTTACATTTCTGAAATTTTCATTTGGCAATTTTGAGGAGTCGTATGGAGCAACATTTTGCCTAAAATTTTGAGATGCAATATATATATATATTGTCTTTAATATAGTCTAAAATTAATGTAATGCAGATCCTGGGAGTAGTCTCTACGCCAGCCACTCGCATGCATGTGTGGGGAAGCATCTAACATGAGGGATGAGACCACCCAATTTTATGAGCTTTAAGATTGAAACTTCAAGAAAACACATTCAAGCGAGTTGTGAAGAAGTGTAGGGTCTGAAGGAAAATGGTTAGCATTCTTTCTTCATTCGTGAAAACACTTTATCTTAGTTATGTTGTCTTCATTATAGTCTGACAATAATGTAATGTTGGATATATCATGCATAGTTCATATTCATGTTTATTTTCTCTTCGAAGTCTTATATAATTTGAAATGGTGACTGGATGTTACCCCCATTCATATTTGGGAAGTTTCGATTTTATATTTATATGGGTTCACTGTCATTCAGTAGTATAAGTAGTCTCCCAAGAGTATATACAGTCTCCTAGAATTATATATAGTCACTTGGAAGTATATGCAGTGTTTCGGAAGTATATATAGTCACCCAGTAATATATGCAGTCACCCGACAGTATATGCAGTCGCTCGGTAGTAATTTCGTAAAAATGACTCGTCTGTACTTGTAGACGCCTACTTATTGGGATTTTATGCATCTGATGTGTCTGTGCATTTTTTACGATTGCTCCCTTGCAACCATCCCCGAAATGGATTTCCAAGATAAATTATTCATCTACATCATGAAATACATTTTTCTCATATTCTCCATCAACACAAAATCCATTTTTACAAATTCACCAACAAAAATCAAGTTAAATTTTGGTAGGGGGTATAAAATTTACCCTCAGTATGAGATAGAGTGGGAAGCTTTAAGTTTATTCAATAAACAATTAAATAAGATAACGTCAGGATAAATACCTAAGTAACATTATCAAGTTCCACATGACCAAATTTTGATTACTATACTAAATTAAGGGTATATACCAAGAGTCGATGGAAACTTTAAAAAGAATGTAATGTTTTTATTAATCATTCTGGTAGATAACAAATCCAAGATTGATGACTATATTAATATTTGTCAACATTTTTTAGATATATGCATTTACAATATTTAATATTTTGTGGGTTTATAGTTTAGGGTTTTTTTAGGGTTTTGGTTTTGCGGTTTCATTTTTTGGTTTCTACTTTTAGGTTTAGCGTTTTAGGGTTTATATCAACCATTTTCTTGTATTTGTAGGTATGAGGTTTTTAGGTTTCAAGGTTTTCAAATTAAATATTTAAGATTATCGAGGTTTTCAACTTTACGGATTTTGAGAATTAGTTTTAGATTGTTTTTAAAAAATAGTTATGAGGTTACCAAGTTTAGGTATTTCAATTTCTGGGTTTCAAGCTTTAGGTTTTGGGGTAATATTCTATCAATGTATTTTTTATGTTTTCAAAGTGTCCTTGTAGGGGGGTTTGGTTTTGGAGTTTATAGGATTTTATGTTCAAGTATTTTGGAGTTTGCCTTTTAAGTTTTTCTAGTTTTGAAGTCTTTGGGTTTAATTTTTGGGTTTCTCATTTTCAGTTTTGAACTTTAAAAGTGTTTTGTCAATCGCTTTTTCCATTTTTTTGCATTTTCGATTTCATGTTTTTTGTTTGACGTTTTAGGGTTTACAATTATTTGGATTTGATTTGAAATATGTTCTGAGGTTTAGGGTTTTCAGGTTTTAAGTTTTGATATTTTCTTAAAAAAATTGTTTTTGGGGTTTCTAGTCCAAGGCTTTAAGTTTTTTGGGTTTCTAATATCATGTTTCAAGATTTTGTGGAATTGTATATCAATTGTATTTTTATTTTTATTTTGTGGGGGGGGTTTGAATTCAATATTTCAATTTTAGAGTATTCAACCATCAGGTTTTATGGTTAGAATTTCAAGTTTGTGATGCTCTTTAGGTTTGAGTTCAATTTGTTTTTTGGATTTTTGTGTTTTGGGGGTTCTAAAATATGTGTTTTAGGTTTCATGTTTTTGGATATTTGATATCAACACACTTTTGTTATTTTATGTTTCCTTGTAAGGGGTTTTGAATTTTATAGGGTTTTTAGGCTCAAAACTTAAGTATTCAAGTTTCAATTTTTAGTTTTGGGTTTGATGGGAACTATATATCAATTAAAAATTGATTTTTTTACGTTTCTATATTCATGAGTTTTGGGTTTAGGGTTTTTTGGGTTTGGGATTTACTTGGGATTCAAAGTTGTGTGGTTTTCCACATTTTTGAGGTTTTTCAATATTTTTTCATTTTTTTAGGTTTCAAGTTTCATGGGTGTTTTATATCAATACATTTATCATGTTTTTAGGGTTTTCATGTTACGGGTTTGGGTTTTTTAGGTTATGGGATTCAAGTTTTAGATTTTTAAAGGTTTTTAAGTTTATATTTTTGTATTTAGGTTTTGGGTTTCAGATTTCATGTTTTAGGTTTTGAGTTTCAGGGTATTTTTTCGTATGAGGGGTATTTTTCATATTTTATTCATTAATTAGGTGAATTGCCACCTCACAAGGTGAGTCATCTCACTTCGGTGAGATCATAGGTCATTAGGTGTCATTAGGTTTTCATGTGTCATGCATTGGGAGTTACACTTATGATCTATGAGCATGAGTAGACCTATTCTTCTATGTAGGATTTTATTGTTTGAATAATGCTTGCTTATTGCTTGGAACTCTCCATAACCATTGGAGTACAACCTAATTGATGTGCACGAGCTTTCAATTGAATCCTCCTTTACTCTCTCATGGTATCAGAGTAGTTTTTCGGTAAATGTGCACTTCTTTTAATTTGGTTTCTTAGTATCTTTGTTTCAGTTTTCATGTTTATCATGTAAGTTTTTCTAATCATATTTGAATCTTGTTAACTATTCTTAACAATTTCATTTTTGGATTTTGTGTTATTTTTGGGGTTTTGTGTATGTGTAGGTTTCAATACTTTTCTATCCATATTTAGCTAGTTGCAGCTAATTTTGGAGGAAAAGTGATTTTTAGAGGTATGTATATACCGATTTTATCAGATTTCTCCATTAAAAATTTAAGTTTTTAGACTTTTTTTCTATTCTAGTTATTTCCTTTGTTATGTACCCATGTTTTCTCCTGCTTCCTTGCTCCTTTCCTAGTAAAGCTTTCTCCCTCTGGATCCTTTTTTGGGTTTTGTTTGGTTGTTGGATTTGTTCTTGGTTTGGTCATTTTTTGGTTTTATTTTCTCTATCTGCAAGATCTTTTGAATGTGTGTTGGGTTCGGGACTTGTCCATTGGTTTTCTTTTGTCCTTGTTCAAATCCCTTGTTTGGAAAACTAGTTGAGTTTTACATCTACAACTTCTTGCTGAATTTTACTCTGGCTTTGACTTTTCCCTTGGCCACGGGCGCCCACATCCTATCTTGCTTATTCAGCCTTAAGTTGTCGACCCTTGTCCTATGATCTTCCCTTTGATCATTGTGACCTTTCCTCATTTTTTTGACTGTTGAAAATATCTCCCTTGTATCTAGCCTACTAACCCTTCTAAGCACCCCTTGCCATGTCATTGTGTGCTCCACTATCACCACTTTTCTCACTGCTAGCGGCTGCTAGGCCCACATTGCTTGTCATGTTCCTTGTTGCGTCCTTTGTCCCTGGTGCCTCTCTCTCTAGCGATCGCTAGGATGTGGATTTTGTTTTCTTTTGGACTTCTCTGACCCCTAATGGCCACTGGGATCTCTAGCATCCCTTAATTGGTCTTCCACCCCGCCTTCTCCTTTTTATTTTTTTCCCCTTTTTTGGAAACTTTTTAAAAACTTTAGTTCTATTAAAAAATTTAATCTGTGGCCTATTCAAATTTAAAGGAAGTATTTTTTAAACGTTTGTCATTATTTATTTAGGAGGATTTTTTTAATTTATTTTTGTGATTTTTAAGTTTCTTTAATTTTTCAAAATTAAATTATTGGAAAATTAAATTTTAAAAAATAGTGTTATTGGACCTTTTTTGTTTCTGATCATTTTGTGGGAGTACGTAGCGAGTGTTGTGGCTTGTCGGTCCTTCTTATTTTTTAGGTTTGTTGTGCGTTGTGGAGCTTTTTTGGCATTTTTGGGAGCCTTATGACTTGTTTAGATTCATTTCGCATTGTAATTTCTGTTGTTATTGTTTGCGGGCTAGTGAGTGCATCTGACATAGCCTTGTAGCAAGGGATCTTATCTTGCAACGTGAGACACTTTTTCTCACACCGAACATTGTTTTGTTCCTTTCTTTTGACATTTTGTGCTTGTTTATTATTTTTTCCTCTTCTTATGACTGAAACTTATTGTGGCCTCCACTCTTACGAGATTTTTCACTTACTATAAGGTGAGTGGTCAATTGTTTCACATCACACGAACACACCTTATTGTAATCAACACATTGCTAATAAGGTGCCGCAAAGAGGGGGTTATCATTGTTCTTGGGTGTTATATTACATGCAGATGCATTCTCAACTGAGTCTAATGTCTTGCAACCTTGTATGGTTTCTCTCACCCTTATTTTCTTATATTCGAGACGCATTTTTGAATGAGTCTGGCATTCATTTGAGCATTTTTTTCCTTATGACTCATTTTTACTTCTTGATTTTTTCATGGGTGTACCATGGAGAAATATTTTCCCAAACCTACACTTCATAATACCATTACTGCATTACATCCTCCACCTCTTCTTCTTAGTAGGGATAATTACGCATTGTGGTGTTCGAGCATGGAATGTTTCCTTATTCACAATGACCTCTACCTATTCTTGTATGGACGAGTACCTTCCCCCAGTGATCTTATTCAACTTAAAGACTGGCTTAACACTTGTAGCATGGGAATTGGTCATTTGTTGATGTGCATTTCTAATCCTCTCCACCATCATGTGGTGCATAAAGAGTGTCCTCACACTATTTGGAGCATTCTTTAGTCCTTATTTGGAGACCCTTCAGATATTTTTGTTGTTGCCTCTTCTTATAATATAGTTGTTTCCTCTCCTTCTTCATGTGATTATACTTCTGCCAACACAAATTTTCATGTTATTATTCCCGATGATGAGGTTTGTTCTTCTAGTTCTCTTGACAATAATACTGATGAGGACTCTTCTCCTCCTCCTAGCCATCTTTCAGAGAATGTTGAACCCCCTCTTTTCCCATCAGACATTAGGAAGTCTTGTTCTCAGCCTCATACTTTCATTACATCTACCTCAATTCCACTTCCAGTGTGTGAGGATTTTTCTAATCCTCTTCCTTCTATAGGTGTTTCAGAGGAGTCCTTCATCTTCTTTGTTGGTAGTGCCCCTTCTAGGACTCTTATCACTTCCACTATTTCGAAGACCGTCACTTATCTGAAGATATGGTATGATTTTTAAAGAAAATATGATAATGAAAACTCATGTCATTCATACATGACTAGTATACAAATAAATAGGAATGTGGTTTCCTATAATATAAGAACCACTTACAACAATATATCCCTAATATATCTCTTCATATGGTTAGTGAGTTGTTAAAATAACTCACATAAAAATACTAAATATTACAAACCATATTTGTAATATTATTGACAATAATAATCTATCATAGGTAAATTATTAATGATCATGAGAGCACTAATATAATGAATTCCTAACATTACCCCTTTAGTGTGAACATGGGAAGAAAGCACATCTCGAGAACTGGAAACAAAATCGTATGCCTCTGCATACTTTTAGGTCTGCATACTTCCATCTAGATCTTGTTGCACATGACCATCTACTTCACCACAATGAATCCCTCACTGGATGATCACACTTCCACCAATACACCTGCATACACAAACTCAACAGTTCCCACTTTCACTTCCAGTGAATTCTCTGTTACCAAGAGGATCGACAAAGAATTATGACAGTCAAAGAATCTCAGCAGTCAGAGGATCACCACAATTAGTTTCCCTCCTATATAAATGTTCTCAGCATCTACAATACACATTATCCTCATTTCAAAATTTAGCAAGGAATGAACACCTTGTTTTATTTTTTCACACACCACTCAAAGAAAACAACAAAAATAATATATAAAGGTGCCACTAGTGATGTATGCGACCCTATCATTGGTGACTGATGAGAGGCGTTGATTTCCTTCCATCCTTCATTATTGTTGCGTAGCTCATCCGAACTTGAATTTCAGGATCCAATTTGAAATGTCCCCCCTCAATTTCAACTCAGATGTTGGGTTACACTAAAAATGTGTCTAGTTGATATGTAGGCAATTTTTTTTGTTTTTACAATATTTTGACAAATTGACTATTTACATTGACATGACTCTAGACTTAAATGACACGACATGATATAGACACACTTGATATACAAAATGAGAATGAATTTGACTACAATAACTAATTACTAACACAAATATACTCTTACATTGATAATTTCAAGATGTTAATGACTCTCAAATATTATCGAAACTTTTACAAAAATAAAAAACTCAACTTATTAAAGAAACGAAAAATAAATCTCAAGACTATTAACTAAATAAGAATCCAATTAAAGATTTGACGACTTCAATGAAAGACTTTAACTCAATTTGGTAGAAACTATATAAGCGGGACATTCAAAACCAAAAACATTGACCCACCAGTTAAACTAATGACTTTTGGATAATAACATAAACTCACACCTTTTATTACTATTTGTAGACTGATTTGGTGTCCGCAATAAGTGGCAAGTTGATGAATCTGACAGTGTGAAGTCATTGGCTTGGAGGAGGAACATCCTGGGCATAAACACGTCTTTCCATTAATGGTGATTAGCTGGAAATAGAATTCCAAGTGAAGTGGAGTAGAAGTAAATTTAGTACAATATGCATGTGGAGTCGGCCAGGCCTGGAATTTGACGGTCACCCCTGCCTGTCAAAAGGAAATTTCATGACGGTTTCGTGATATAGCTCCCTTTCAATTTACGTTTTTAGTAAAATTTTAAATTGTGAAAAAAACTTAATTGATATATATAATTTTAAGATAATTTTAGGATGATAAAATATATTTATAAATTAAATTTAGTAATTACATTATAAACTAATTAAATGAAAAATTAGATATTAGAATTTTTTCTTATATTATTTTTACCATGCACATTTAATATATAAAATGTCAGAGAATGGCCGGTGGGGATTTGCGCTGAATGAGTCGAAGTGTCATACCTCTGCATATGTACCCATGTTTTCATGTTTTCCTGTGTTTAGTTCCGACATGCTTGAAGTTCACAACTTTTGGATTAATATGTTTGCTTTTTTTAGGATTTCCACCACTAGAATTTGCAAGAAATCAGTTGCATTAACATGCTATATAAATATAGTTCCTGCTCAGTGTAGGAAATATAGATTTGAGTGCCAAATCCATTCATAAACTCAATGCAGACTCCATAGTGCAAGAGAGAAAAAAGGATCTCTCTTCTGCAGTACAGACTATTCTGATTTCTATGCAGAGATTAACGGATCTAAATTTGAAGATTTAAACACATACTTGTTTGAAAAGTGCATGAAAATACTGAAACAATTCCTGGAAGACTCGGTAATGGGCATCAACCATGTTTGAAGATTTCTATAATAGTCTAGAACAGATAAGAAGCTAAGAATCCTAATTTAGATAAGTATACTATCGTTAGACGAGATTTTAAGAGAAATACTATTCTTAGTTCCTATTCTAATCATTTGATTACGATCTACAACCAGGTGATTGTCTGAACATGACATTATTCATGCATGGCTGAACATAGCACATAATCTTCATGTGTTGTATGAATTAAGCATAAAGGGGGCAGAAGCTTCTGATTTTCCAAATAACAGCTCACTGAACACGTCCTCTATTTTGATTTTTGTATAGGAAAATTCGAAAAAAAAAAAAAAGAACTAGATAATATGCAATGTGCTGCATGCATCTGGCTTCTACAGTTCTAAAAATCCTCCTTCACGGGATGCTCCAGCATCAGGCGTTAATAGTTATCATTTAGAAAGAAAATGTTCTACAGAATCCAGATCACTATGCAATCTTCCATAAATGGAAGTGGGCCGGCTCCTCACCATTACCAATACCATCATAAAATGTAGCATATCTAGTGCTATTTATTTTCAACTAGGACCTTCCTATACCTAAGATAACACCATGGCCAACCAATAGGGAAGAGAATCTCTAAAGTTTCATAAACAACGGTATTTTCTGAGTTCAATCTAAACCAGTATCCAAATTTTTTTAAAAACCATTTCCCGTGGACAACAGAAACATTCAAAATCTTAATGGAACAGTGTCATTTTAAAAAGCATTGTCAGAAAAAGAAATGAAACCCAAGCCATTTTTTACCATGACAAGCTTTGAAAGAAATAATCATAAGCTTCGAAAGAAATAATCATGTACCTGTATAATGTATTGATGTCTATATCTCAAGCAGCAAGCTTCTTCTTGGATGTCTGCAACAAGATTCTTTAAATTTTCCCACAACAATAAAAATTATTGGTAAATTGGTAATGAAAAAATGAAAATAAATATAGTCACAATATCATTAAAATTAGAAACTTCTATGTTTTTAGAAAAAAGCGAAAACAACTGTGAACTCTGAGTCTTATTTTAGTTTCTAAATTTAAATTGGGAATTATTAAAAATCATTATCAAGAATCAATATGATTTATAGAATATTTTTAAAACAATAAAATCAAATCGTATTTCATATATATATATATATCTTATATATTATATTAGACTATTATAAATTTTTACGGTTTTTAAATAATATCAACTGGCTAAAATACAGTTTTATTAAAAAATTACCTGTCTAAATTGATGGATTTGTTTTTTATGAAATTGTAATTTACGGTTAAAATACCAAAAAACGGTCTACAGACCGTCAAATTCCAGGCCTAATTGTGGACCATGAGTGATATGCTTCAAAGCTTTCACATGTCTTTAAAGATTAATCAGGAACCATGGTTGGATACTGAAATGCGTAGTTGATTTGAAATATTTGAGTGACCTATCTTGATGAATTGTAAAGGTAATATAAGATCTTCTCATGGACACGTGGAGCATGGATCTATCAAACTGACATGCAAGGCCGAATAGATTTGAGCCAAGGTATTATTAGTGACAAGATTTCTGCGCCAATACATTTGTCAACATCCCCTGCTAGAGAATGTCAAATGCCGCTCAATGTCATGTCCAGAAAAGGAGAAACGTAAATATATAGAGATAAATGCATGGTTAAACCCTCGTATATCAAGAAACATTTCCAATTTGGTCTATGTGATCATGCATTCAATACTCGGAACTTGCATGCATGTGTACTGATCAGAGTTCAATTCCAAGACCGAATTCATAAGCATGAATACTTTGTTGGAGAAGGAAACATGTTATGACTAACAACAACTAAAGGATACACTCGTGGCTAATTAATCCATTCTCTGATACCAAATGAAGATATGGTACGAGCTTCAGAGAAAATATGATAATGAGAATTCATGTCATTCATACATGACTAGTACACAAATAAATAGGGATTTGGTTTCCTATAATATAGGAACCACTTACAACAATATATCCTTAATTGATCTCTTATCATATGGTTAGTGAGTTTTTAAAATAACTCAGGCAACCAAACACTAAATATTACAAACCATATTTGTAATATTATTTACAATAATAATCTATCATAGATAAATTATTAATGATCATGAGAGCACTAATATAATGAATTCCTAACATTATTCACCTCTTCTTGTGGATCCTCTTTCTACTATTGTGGGGGTTGTTGCTTTTCCTTCACTTCACTTGGGCATCCTTTTTGTGGATGTCCCCTTCTCCTACTCTGACAACTCTACTTCAGTAGCATTACCTTCAATTTGTGTGCACTTACTTACCAGACCTATGTCACACTTTATTGGACCAGATTTAGAGATCTTTACACTACTACCTTTGGTTTCATTCATGGAGTGGGAAGACTTCCAGTACTCCATTTATGTCCTTCCGAAGGGTATAAACATTGTTCAATGTGGATGGATCTTATTCAGTCAACAAGGAGAAGACCACATCATCGACACTCTTCTTGGAGACTTCTTAGAGTTGCATATTTCAAATCAGGTTGTGGCTTCACATATTCTTATGTCTCTCTTGTCTCCTTCCTCTCTTCTCTTCTTCTTCTTCAAGAAATATTGCAGTTTGTACATGGGTACCTTATCATGTCTTTAGTTGTCGGGACCCATTTGGTGCATATTTCTTAGGTTGTTTAGGGGAGTGTTCTATCTCTTGTAAGTGGATGTTTTTTTCCTATTGGGTTTTCCTCCACTACTTGATATCCTTATTGTACATGGGTACCTCATCAGACATAGCGGTCGAGACCCATTTCTTTTTCTTTCTTTGACTTGCCTTGCTTCATCCTAAGTTACATTGAGGGGGGTGTTAATGTGAGGGGTATTTTTCATCTTTTATTCATTAATTAGGTGAATTATCACCTCACAAGGTGAGTCATCTCACTTAGGTGAGATCATAAGTCATTAGGTGTCATTAGGGTTTTATGTGTCATGCATTGGGAGTAACACATCACTCTTATATATGTACCCTTTATTTTGATCTATGAGCATGAGTAGACCTATACTTCTATGCAAGATTTTCTTGTTAGAATAATGCTTGTTTATTGCTTGGATCTCTCCATAACCATTGGATTGTAACCTCATCGATGTGCACGAGATTCCGATTGAATCCTCATTTACTCTCTCAATATTTAGGTTTGAGCTTCTCAGTTTCAGTATTTTTGGGTTTTGAACAAGATATTCATCTTTTATATCATTAATCTACTTTTCATGTTTTTGAATTTTTTAGGTTTAGGGTTTTTAAGTTTCACGATTAGGGGTTTACATGTATTAGATTTAAATATTAAAAAAAAAAAGGTTCGAGGCTTTCTTTTTTTGAGTATCATAATTTTTAAGTTTTTTAGATTTTCGAGATTTAACATTCAATGTTTTCAAGTTCTAGATTTTGAGGTTTTTGGGTTTCTAATTTTGGGGATGTTTTATATCAATCTAATCTCCATGTTTTCAGGGTTTCTTTGTTCAAGATTTCCGGGTTCATATTTTTTGAGTTTTATATTTTGGGTTTCCCGAGTTATGGGTTCCATGTTTCAAAGTTTTCAAGGACTTCAAGTTTAGATATTTTAGGATTAAGGTTTTAGATTTTTTTGGGTTTTATTTTTTTGCTTTTTTATTTTAGGTTTAGAGTTTTTTAATTGGAACTACGAGATTTTTGGGTGTGAGCTTTTCGATTTCAAGCTTTGATAATTTTTTGTTTCATGTTTTAGTTTTCGATTTTTGAGTGGAATAGTTGAATTTTATATTAATCTAGTTTTCATGTTTTTCAATTTCGAGAAGTGTGATATTAGAACCAATTATTTATATTTCACTTTCATCTATCACACCAATAAAATATTTTTTGGTTGGATTTTCAAACAAGATAGTCATGTTTACAATCAAATTCCTTTTGTGTTCTATGGATTTTTTAATTCGAGGTTTATGAGTTTTAATAGTTTGTGGTTTATTTTTTAGGTTTCAAATATAAAAGGCGCCTTCTATATTTATGTACATTTTGTGTTTCTAAGGTTTTCAATTTTTGGTTTCAAACAATTTTGGTTTTGGGTTTCACGTTTTGAGCTTCTAGCATTTAGTCTTGGAACTTTTAAATTTCATAATTGTTGAGTGTCATTTATTTTCATGCTACATATTAAAAGTACATCACAAATATATACTCTTGAACTCGTCAACTTCAATGTATTCTTACACCTAGGAGAATTGCAAGTTATTATTTTGAAATATTTCTTATTCGTTTAACACTTCTTTTTCTAAGCACTTTAAGTGTGAAGGGTCCAAGAATTTCTATGAGACTTTGTTGGCAAAAGTTAAAAAATTATGAAGGTTGGTGTCCATAAAGACAACTATAAATCTCTTTGTAAGGAGGATTGAAAGAGAAAGTGTGTTTTGTATACATTTTGTTGGTCTTATAAACAAACTTGATTTAAAATATATTAAATGTCATTATCATCATCTTATGTTAATTTTGTTATTAGAAAATTAATATGATAAATGGATTTACACTTAACTTCTAACACAAATATCCATTACATTTAAATATGCTTAAATAAGCAAGTAGATAACATTAATAATTCTTAATTAATTAATTCCAACACTACATAAAATAGGTAACATGCAAGATTTAGGGTTACTTGATTGTTTCGTGATCTAATAATAGTTACAAAAATGTAACTAGGAAATGTGTACCCATAAACAACGCGAAATTGATTTAAAGGTTTTGAGATGAACAATGAAGTTTGCTAGAACCATTTTGTACTCTCCTGACAGTGCATATAACATATGAAGACTTAGGAAATCATAGTAGACATGCCAAAAGTGACTTGACATTTGTGTTTATATGGTCTTGATATCTAAAACCCTCACCCAAATTATTACATATTCATTGTGATCACTTGTAAAAAAGTTTCTCTTGGGCATAATTGTGTAGCAATATGTAAAAACTTAAGGAAAACATAATTCGGTTTTGCGGCCATAGTAAACCAAATAATAGAAAAACTATTCAGATATTTTTCAGGCTCGTAGACAATAATAATATCCAAAATATCAAAGCCTTAATGATTGGAGTGGCACCCATAACACCAATGTTATAATGTGTATGTCTAACATAAACTTATGTGTTTTAAAGAACACTCTAATGATTGCTTGGTTTCCTCTAGATGTATGTGAATGCTCTATAGTTACTCTATGAATAATCAGTTTATTTGTGATTAGTTTGGTTTCCTCTAATTTATACTCTATAAAATATTAAGTATGTTTACGAATTGATAAGATTCTAAACTGAATTCAATTATCTATAATAGACATGCATTTTAACCGACATTATAACAATTCACAAATTTAAAAAAAAAAATAGAACACAAAATTACAAAAAAGAATCCACAACATCCCGACGATTTAGACAGATCCAAATCATAGAGCCCATTAATAAAAAAGGTGAATTAGGAGACAAAAAGAAGAGTTGAAATTAAGAATAGAAAAGATGTGGGGAGAAAGTATCATAATGCTTAATTTGAGCAATCCACAAACACGCATGAGGGGTCTTCATAATTTTTTTCTTTTGGTCTGCAATAAAGAGAAAATGGCATTCATTAATTAATTTGACTTTTGGAATTATACACCAAGTACAATATAGGTTTGATAGGCATGGAATATAGAAAGTTGACGGTGGTAATATTAGCAAACTTTGCTCCATACACGTGGGAAAGAATAAGTACTATTGATAGGAATGGATGATTGTGCTCCCCAACTAAAAAAGATGGTGCACCTACATTTTTTTCTTTCTATAAGACAAATGTGGGCACACTTGGCCCACTTTATGGTACTCAACTTTACATGCGGCATTGAATAGACATCATTGATGTGGTTGAAATGGAGAATTCGTAGTTTTAAAATCTCTCTTTGTACTTTGGTTGAGGGAATCGACATCCCATTTTAGTAAAATTTTCTTCGGTTCCAAATCTATGTGTACATATTTATGGGTGTTCTTTTTCCTTCATTTTTCAATAGTCAAAATCTTTCACATGGTTTTTTTTTATGTTTAGATTCTTTGAGTTTAATTTTTTTGTTAAGATTCTTTGAGTTTAGTTTAGATGTTATGATTAAAGGTTTTTCTTTTCTAAAAATTTATTTTGGGGAGTCTTGTATTGAGATTTGTCTCCCATTAAAAATATGTATTTTTGGAGATTAGTATTTATTTTAGTCACGTACATATTGGTATTTATCTTGAAGATTTATCTGTGTTTTAACAAAATAAATATATATTGTGTCCTTGATCATAAAATATAAATATTAATATTGTTAGATTTCACAGAACAAATAGATTAATGACATTGTCAGGTTTCATTAATGACAATCAAACCTAAAAAAATACATTAATGACATTATCAGGTTTCATCAAACAATTTCATGGCATCTATTATACTCTTCTCACGAGGGATATGTTGGTAAAAGGGAGAAAATACTCATCCATTAAAATCATAGAGAGAGGAGTGATTTCTTATGAATTTGTCCTCCTTATAATGGTAATATGTCTAATTACATATTTCCATAAGTGATGACTCGTGGGTTGACTTTTATCTTCCTAATATCTCAAGGGCACCAATTTATATGACAAAGTTGCTAATGTGTTCATTTTTATGAGGGGTTTACAATTAACTTGTAAGTAAGTAGGTCCACAAATAATTTTCTATATAATATAAAATTAATTATTCCTACAATGGGGTTGAACTTTGGCGAGTTCATTTTTAACATGAATAATTTTAACGCGCGATGTGCACAACCATTTTATGACTACCATTTTTTTAGTACATTTTTCATTGCCTTTTTCCAAATAGAATTATTTATCATCCAACAACATTGCAAAATTGTAAAGTGTTATTAAAAAACATAATTCTCTTTAGTCAATTATAAATTATTATTAAAAAACATAATTCTCTTTAGCCATTGGTGACCAAGAATCTTTTTAGGTAATTGTTGAAGCTATTTCGGACAACGTGTCATACATGAATATAGTTGTTTCCTTTAGGCCATGGTGGAAGGGCTGGAAATGGTTTCCAGATACAAATTTTCAAAAAAAATCACCTAATAAGGGCTATGAATTATTATCTCCCAAGCTTCCCATGGTGTACAAATTCAACTCCTGTTGGTCCCTACAATCTTCTATTTTTATTGGCAATGCAAATTTTCTATTATCTTGTCGGGTATTCTAGAGCCCAAGATTATTCATTTCGCTTAGTATATTATTTATCAAGGTTTACCCCTTGGTCACACGCTCATTCAATTAGGTGTTTTGAATCCTCATTACCCATTTTGTCGGAAAATTGAAACCCTTATGCACCTTTTCTAGTTTTGACAAAAGGCTCAAACCATTTGGGCTTGGATTCATGAATTTTTTTAACCTTTTCAACCTGAACCTTTCTATTGGCAATATATCTTTCTACATGATTGTTCGGGCATACCCATAGCCTTTATCCAAGGTTGGCATGCATTCAAAGTGGAAATCCTTTTCTTCATTTGGAAAGATAGAAATTTAGGTATTATTCTTCATTATGTTGTTGATTGCATTATTTCATCTTTCAACAAAGCGATGATTGTGTCTAATATTGTTTTACAAATACAAGTACAAGTGCGAAAGGTGGCACTGGAGGTGGCTCACCTCTAGACCTTGTTGGACCACTGGGGCAATTCCCCTTACATTGTTTCTCAGGTTCCTCTAATCCCTTCCACTTGGAGTCACTCACTAAGGTGCAAGAACTGTCAATGCAACCACTCTAAATGGGGCTTGCCACCAATTTCCTCCAAAACCTCAACATGGGGGTGGGCCTCACCATTGCCTCGTCAACACAAGTTATTATAGCCTCCTACGGATGGATTGTACCCTCGATTGGACTTGGCAATATATTCACCTAGGGGCCAAGATAAAGATTATAAAGAAAATAATGAAGGCAGTGAAACGATTATCATTGGTTGGGACCCCATTCTTGACGGGTAATACCCTCTAGAGGGTAGATGGAGCAAGCCCATGACAGAGATCCTCCACCTTCCTCTCCCTTTGTAGTTGTTGTATCAACCCTAAATTAATTGTAATAAATTAATTCAATTGATTTAATTAAGAATAGATATTATATGTTACATGGTATGAAATAGTATAATTATTTACAAAATTGGAATAAAAACTAGGATTTTTACAAGCATGCCAAACTGATAAAGTAATTGAAAACATGGGAGTGGTTAGAAAGATGACATAACTAGTCACATATTAGTTTCAGACTGTTTCATTACTAGAACTAGTAAATATGAAGGATTTTAAATGAACCTAGATCAACTATTCTTCATAAACTTCATACAGGGGAAGGACCATACATAAGGTCAAGACCGGATCCGACAAACTGACCTTTCAAACTATCTTGGACCATTAGCTCTTCAGAGTCTAATTTTTTATGGGTTTCTTTATTATCTCGTATGTCAGACTTTTATATGTTCATATTCGCCTATAACCCTATATTTCACACCTATATGTGTAAAACAAAATTATATTTTTGTAAGAACCTCAAACACTCATTAGATCTAAAAATAATAGATGTAAATTCTTGAGTTAGACTAACATTAACAGTCACCCCATTTTTGAATCATTGAGCATTGTACTACATTTAAAACTCATTGTAGTTATCTTAGTGTGTTGTGAAAATTTGCATGCAATGTAGGCCCTTGACCTATTATTTTCCTTGTGCTTCCATACTAATAGTGGGCTATGCAACTTTTCTCCCATCAAACCCTTGTGTATAAATGTCAAAAATAGATTTATGCCCTCCTATGTTGTGATATATAGTATAAAGATTGTACTCCTTATTTATTAGCTTTGTATTTGGTACATAGATATGTGTTTGCTAGATAATAATGCTTAAAGTGACCTTATATCTATAGGAGTCTATCACTTTGAAATTTTAATTTTAGTGGTTCACAAAGCCAACCATAAATATAAATTTCAAAAGATAAAATAATGACCAAAGTCCCCAAAATGTGGAAAGGGCCCAAAACCCTAAAAATGGGAAGGATCCTACATCTTGGTTAGGACCGTAGAACGGTCTTGACCAATCTATATAGTTTTGATCCAACATTAGCAAAAGATAAATAAACAATGGAATAGGCCAAAGATCTATGTGACACATCATAAAAGCATAAGAAAACATCCAAAAATCCAAATGAGAATCTAGATCAAGTAGTATAAAAGAGAAGTGACATGGACTTGTGAAACTAAGACTTAGTTTCATCGTTCAAGACCCATATATACACATCTTAATAAAAAAACATGATGAAATAATGATTTCATGTAGATTTTAATGTCTATATTTTCTCCGCCTTTATAGTAGTGAATAAAATTTACTAGTGTAAAGGATAAACAAAGTGTACTTGATCATGTTGAATCATAAGAGGTTGTCAATCTTGCTGATAAAGTAACCAAAGCATGGCGAACACCATGGGAAACCAATGTGACCCACATGGAGATAAGTAGTAGCATGTTATAAGCATTTAAAGGGTGTAACAAATGTGAAAGGGGTATTTTCATACATGTAGATTTTGATTTGGCATACTTATAGAGTTGGGGGTGATCAATCCCTAATAAGTGTTTGATTTCATTTTGAGGGAATTATGTTTCCCATCACCAAGGGAAAAGTATCATAAGGAATCTTAGTTGGCCCCTAAATAAACAGTCCCCTTATTTTGATACCACACCACTATAGACATATCTAGGTCTCAAAAAAATTGCAACAACAAACCCTACACAATTGTCACTATGCATTGTACGAGTGTTAAAATAGTATTGATAACTTTTAGATTTTGATAGGTGTTCTTACCCCCTGCATTTACAATAAATACAGTATCATATTCATTTATAACTTAGCATTTTGTGGATATTTTTGTCAAAATTTTGACCATTTGATTATTTAATATTGTATATTTATTTGTATAGGAACAAGGATGGCCTTGCATGGTCAACCACAAATTAGTAACCTTACTATTCAATGTATCTTTGTATCTAGAGTTGATAGTTTGATCCTTCGGTTTGCATATTAATTTGTATAAGGGATGGGATGGCCTTTTATAGCTAACCCATATAGTAGACCCTCTTTTAATGAAAGGGATGATAGAAAATACTATCATGTGAGGTGAAAGTATCTTGAACGTGTGGCATCAACACCAAAGAGAGTGTTGAGAATATAATATAGAATCTCTTTTAATGAAAGTAATTTTTGAGAGAAAATTGAACTTGTGTCATCAACATCGAATAGAGTGTTGATAATAGAAAATATATTTGTGTGATTTTTGACAAGAAATTTTATATCAAAAAAATAAACCACATTTAGCAGAAAAAAGGTCCCTCCTCTTTTCTTATGGTGAACAACATTTCCTGATGTTTACCAATCTCAGTTCCTTACGGGATCTGATATTCACCTTCTAGAATTCATATAATTGTCAAGCTTCACTCGATGATTTGATTTTGACAAAACAATCGTGCATATAAAAAAGTTATTCTAAGTTTACCATTTCTTTTGGAATTTTATTTCGTTTCAAATTTATGAAACTGTCATGATTTAGTTAGTTTTCAATATCTTCTCGTGTTTGATGAAACAGACTCCGTGTACCCTTCTTCACTTACCTCGAAATATAATTACTTGAAATTATCTCTTTTCTCAAGAAAGGAGAAGATAATATGTTCATCATTATTAAACACCTACTAATCCTTTGAATTGTCAAGGACATTGGGATGAAATATCATTTCAGTAGTGTACTTATTTTGATTAAAATCAGGGTGTGACATGAGGAGGGATGTGGATACTGCCTAAATTATCTACTCTCGTAGTGTTTTTCCTTAACACGAAATCAATAGAAAAGGATTCAAAAAATTCAATACATGCCAAACTCTATTCCTATAAGGCTATTGTTGTAGGTTCATTTGAGAATGCATCTAAAGATGATCCTACTAATCTCATGCTTTATCTTATAGACAAAATGATCCAACAAATAACCGTTACTACATCTCCACTTCTCCAAATGCAAACTAACATGGTTCAAATGATTAATCGTCCTAACTCGAGATCTGGGGGTGCAATTCCCCCTCCCTTACCTAACGGACCTAATGGGGAATATGTTATCCAAAATAACTCCCCTAGTTATTTGGACAACTTACAACCCATTCTAGCTCTAAGGATCTACATTGCAGCTCACACGCACTTCAATTGCTCCTTTGGCACATTCCCTTGGTTGCAGATTCTTCACTTGCTCTTGTGTGCTCCTCATTTCCTTCACCTTTTCTTTTCCTTTTCCTCTTTGTTCCATTTTCCCTGAAGTGCACCCTCTGCACATTCACCTTCTTCCCAGTAGTTCATGCATTTTGCAAGCATGCCTTAGACTTGATTCTTGAAATTAGCTAAGTCCCTAGTATCCCCCCACGCCCCTTTCCTTTTTTCCACATGTCATTTTGTAATGATTGCGCCTCTGCCATGCGTTTCTCCCTTAGGTATTCCTCCCATTCCTCCCGTGCATGTCACCTTCACGCGTGCCTTTCCTTTATTTTCTTTCCATGCACATGCATTTGCACCTTCTTTTGCACCCTTATGTGCCATGTGGCATACATCAAACATTGAGTGTGCTACACGAAACCAATCAAAACACACCAATTGGGAAAAAAATCCTTACAACAAACCAATGAGTAACATGTGGAAAAAAATGAAAAAATGAATGCATAGTTAGTCGATCTTCTAGTCATATCAGCACATGCCACGTGTCTTGCGTGTTCATTTCGTATTGACAACTTTTGATAGTTGTAAATTTTGCTAAAAGTCTCTGACACCCATCCGCCTGGACTCATTTGAAATTTGATGACATGGGCTACACTATAGACCATTCAAATTCAAATTTTAGTAGGATTTGGTAGGTGAGAAGCTGGAAAACATATTTCATGCCATTAATACAGGATCTGATTGCTCCAACCATCCGATTTGATTCAGATCTCACCCCTTTTCTTCTCCAACATGCCAAATAGAATTAGAGATGAGCATTTAACATATTGCAAGTGGATTTGTGGGCATTGAATGCTTATTGTTGGTGGTTGTGAATCAAATCTGAGTTTTCCCTCGTTCTCCTTTTCTTATCTTATTGATTCATCTATAAATGTAAGAGCATGACTCATTGTAAAGGGTTAGACATTTTTTATCCTCTAGTATTTGCTAAGGATTATATATCTTTGTATTTTGAGTTGTAAACCTCTAAATCTAGCTCTTGCATGTAGATATCAGCCTCAGATGCCATTATAATTGACTGTGCATTTCTTGAAGCAATAGAAGTATTGTTTTATGGTTATTCAATGCCTTAACATGTTTATATTCTTCTTTCTTCCTCCTTGTTGTATTGTGTGATTGTTGTGTCACTTTAAGTTCCTTACAGCTCCATTTTCTTACTGTGTTTCATGAAATTGAGTGGGTGAATGCATTCACATCTAAGTTATGCGTCCATATCCTCCCTTTATTTTTTATCCTTTTTTTCACCCAAAACGGATAGTGTTCATCCCACTTATCTAGTGTTATTGCCTCCCTTAGTTTATTTTTCCATTTTCATGTTATCCTTCTATCTATGGTCCCTTGGCATTGTTAGCTTCGGTTTCCCTTTCAACATTAGGAGTAACAGTAGCAGTAGAAGTAAGTAGAGGAACCAGGATTCTTCAGAGGTCTAACTCAAGCACGCAAGGTTCCACAACTTGGAGACAATCCTATTGTTGACTCAATGACTCGATTCTTTCAGATCTAAGACACGGGTGTAATTTTAAGGAACCAACAGTTTGTGGCACACATGATGGGAGTAGCATTGAAAGCTCAAATTTTAGCATTGTTAAGTCTGGTGTGTGATTTAGCAATTTCCAGCCTTTAAGGTTTGTTTAGACACATCTGGTGACTCCCAATATCCAGATCTTCTAATTTCAGCAATCCTGAGTGCCTTTCATGAGAAAAGTGCATATAAGACAAAGCGCAGTAGTTGAAGTGTCTTTCAAGTATCTTAAGTTATTTTCGAGGAGAGTATGTAGCAGAACACCCGCGCTTGTATCCCCATCTCTAACGCATTGCAAACATTCCACACCTCCCCAAAAAAGACCTGTGCGACCTGTCATGGCAATCCAACCACCTCCTCCTTCAAGAAAATTTTCCAATTTCACTAGTGGAAGCCCTCTCAATCTAAATGCATAGCATGATATGCCAATAGTCGTGCTCAAAAGTATTCCATACTTTACTAGTGAGAATCAAGTCACCCCTGTTAAGAACATCTAGGATGTAGAAAACGTATGCTTTATTTACTTGATAACGCATGATGATGTAGCAGTCATGGTGCTCATAGCCTCATTTAAAGGTAAAGCGCTCCAATAGTACCAAGGTTTGAGACCTACATCTATTGCCACCTAAGATGAGATTTGAACATCTCTATGCAACTGTTTATAATATAAATTAGATCACATGTCTCTGGTAGAGAAACTAACTACAAAAAAGAGGGTGCCCAACAAGTAAATGACTAATTTCAATATCAAATTCCATAAGACTTGGGACAAAATCTCTCAAGTGGTAAGGCCTACAGTCTAACATGTTTTCCTATATTATCTAAGGTTTAATAGTGACATTTTAGTCATGATTCAATCCATGGGAGGTAGAACCCTACCTGTTGCTTACAACATAGTAATGAGGACATAAAATAGTTTCATTCAGGTGGGAAAGTTGGTTTCTAGACCTCCCGCATCCTCATTCCTAGAGATGTCTTTAGCGCCCCATCCTTCTATTGTTATTGTCCTTGTATAAAGCATGCAACTAGTTGCATCTACATCTTACTCTCCCACATAGCAAAAAGAAGATGAAGAAATGAAATCTTTGATTAGAAACTTATAAAATAAATTTGTATCCTTAGAAAAGCATAAGGCACAATCCTTTAGAAACAATTCTAGTCAGGCACATAACTAAAACAATCAGCCCTAGCAGAATCAGTATGGAAACCAGAGATATGGGTAGAACTAGAAAAGTGATAGATGGCATGCTAACACATACCTACCCTTACGAGTTTTTCCTCCAATGTAACCTCTTCAAGCATCCAACACAAGTCAAGCACTAGTTCTAGTTTAAAAAAGCATGGCTCAAGAGTCAGAATGGTTCTTTCCTTGCAACATGCCTCACAATCAATATCACTATGCCAATGTCCTGCACGTGAAAGCCTATATGATCCAAAATGCTTCTATTTATGAGCATTCCACAAGCATAAGCGAGCTTAAGAATCAAGAAAGGCCATAAGCCCCTTTAGAGGATAACTTGATATTCTTTGACGTTGAGGAATTTTGTGTAATCAATCAAGTTGCAGATGATATAAACAAATCACGCACCCAAGTTACTGACAACACTAGGTACAAGAAGAGAATGCTTGAATTTGGTGGGCAAGTTTCTATTCCTGTGTTGTAGGCTAATCCTCAAAAACAAAGAGATGCAATTAAGGAATTTGGTAATAAATGCGTGCAAGTTCCTATGCATGAGGTTCTACACAATGCTTCTTCTGAAGTAGTGTGCTCCCCTCCTTTGGTAGGTCAAACCTTTGTTCCAGCTAAGGCCCTTGCCTCTACACTTGAACAATCAAGAAGAGATGTTGTTGTGCCTCAAATGCATAATTCGATGGAACTTCCATTCAACATTGTGTACTAGATGAATAAGACCAACATAAATGTCACAATGTGAGATGCCCTAACCATTCCATCTCAGTGTGACCTGTTGCATAAATCTTTGACACCAATTTCATGCACTGATCCAATTGCCAAAAAGTTGTGAGCTACTGTCAATATCTGTCAAGAATATGAGAAGAAGTAATTAAGGTCATCAAACCCCCACCTTTCTACATGTCCTTGATCATTGGTAAACACTTTTTGCACAATTGTATGATTGACTCAGGTGCTAGTACTTCTGTCATGCCTAAAAAAAAATTTGATGTCCTAGGCCTTAAGTACAACCCTTTGTCCAAAGGAGTCCTATAACTTAATTTCTAAATCATTACCACTTTAGGAATCATCAAGGGTCTTGATTTAACCCTCCACGCATGTCCAAGACTCACTATAACTAAATATGTGTCAATCATTTGCCTACATCCTCTGTTTGCCATATGTCTATTAAGGGACTTCATTGCTGAAGTGGAAGGTTATTTGTCTTTTGATTGATCCCATATGCTACTAGAGATAAAGTATGTTACCTGGTTTACCATACAAGATGAGAAAATATTCTTCTATCGTGTAGAGTCGTATGACCCATCTCCTCTCCAAGCCAATTACTTAATCCAAGAAGAACAAGATTCAGTTTCTGAAGTGCAGCATGTCCCTCCTCTTATACCTAACTTAGAGCTAAATGAGTGGGTCAAAAGGCATAACAAATTTGATCCATATGCTGAAGAGCTTGAATCTTTTGAAACTAGGCTTGTCATTTACTGTATCCTTGAAGAAGAAGAAGTGTTTCCACATGCGCTGAAGAAAAATAAGGAAAACTCTGATATGTGGAAATTATATTTTGATAGATCTAGAAGCAAAAATGGCACGGGTGCAGGAGTTATTCTCATTTCTCCCAAGGATGATAAATTATTCTTTGTGAACCAGTTGCAATTCACATGCTTCAATAATGTAGCCGAATATGAGGCATGGGTACATGGTTTTCTTCTTATGGAAAAGAAATAGATCAAGGCACTGCAGATCTTTGCGGATATAGAATTGGTCATCAAACCAGGTTACAAATAAGTGCACTACAATGAATAAGCTTCTCAAATATTATAAACAAAGAGTGTGGGTCCTCCTTGAGATATTTGAAGCTTTGAATCTGTAGGTGGTACCAAGAAAGTTGAACGAGGAAGTTGATCAAATGGCCGTGCTTGGTTCACAATTCTCACCTGCTAAATATTTTGTCAACGGAAACATATAACAGATCAAAATGGTGATTAGGCCATACATTTTAGACAACAACATTAGATGACAGGTATTTGATAGTGACACCTAGATCATCCAGCTCATCTAGAATGAAGTTTAGTTCTCATCAAGCATGCAAGATAACTTGCATGACAACTATGGTGACCAAGTGATATAACTCAAGACAAACAAGTTACCTAAAGGGCTAGTCACCTTAGAGAAAATGTTTAGCCCTAATAATGAGTTTAGGGGTGAAGAAAAATATATGTGCATTGTGCAACAAGACTACAGCCCAGTCACTATTACGCGGGGAAAGGAGTTGTTTCTCAGTAAATCTTGTGTGCTTGATGGAAAGTAGGCCTTCATCTCTCTCTCTACCAAAAATACAGTGATATTTTCTCCTAAGAGTATGAATACCTTAAAGGATTTGATCCAATTGTTTCTCAACACTCCATTGACCTTGATCCTAACATCAATCCTACTAAACAAAAGTAGAGGTCAATAAATCCACAGATATAACCTCTCATGAGGAAAGAGTTGTCTAAACTCATTGAGATGAAGATAATTTTTCTGATTAAATACTCTACTTGGGTCATCAATCTTGTTCCAGTGCGCAATAAGAATGGTGAAATCAAAATTTGCATTGATTTCAGAGATCTCAATAAGGCATCCATTAGGGATCATTATCCTTTTCCATCTATGGATCAGATTTTGTAGACTGTGGCTAGCGCGTAAATATTCTTAATGTTGGATGGGTACTCTAGCTACAATCATATCTTGGTAAAGGAAGATGATCAATACAAAATAGTGTTTACAACCAAGTGGGTAGCATATGCTTATCAAAAGATGACATTTGGTCTATCAAACGTAGGTACAACATTTCAACACACCATGGATATTGCCTTCAAATGATATATCAATGAATTCATCTTGGTCTATCTGAATGATATTACTGTCTTCTCAAAGTAGGGCGCAGACCATATGGCACATCTGGAGAAAGTATTTGAGAGATGCAGAAAGTTTGGGGTATCTCTTAGCCCTAAGAAAATCAAATTTTCTGTAGAACAGGGAAAGATATTGGGCCATGTGGTCTCAAAGGATGGCATTGCAATCTATCTTGAACGTGTTTCAGCCATCTTGGCTCTTTCCCTACCGGCGCATAAGAAATCCTTGCACTCATTCCTCAGAAAAATCAACTTTGTTAGGAGATTCATTCCTAATTTCTCAGGAGTGATAAGGCCCATCACCCTCATGCTCAAAAATGACACGGCCTTCAGGTGGAAACCAAAAGGAAAGGAAAGCTCTGACAATATCAATCAATAGATTGCTTACATGCCAACACTCATCAATCTAGACTACTCAAAGGATTTCATCCTTTATGATTATGAAGCTAATGAAAGTGTTGTTGTTTTCCTAGCACAAGAAAATGAACAAGGACTGGAGTGTCTAGTGGCTTTCTTTAGTAAGACAGTGAAGGATTATGAGTTAAAATATAGTCACATATAAAAATAGGTCTACTCCATCATGCGCACGCTCAAGAAATTTAAACTCATGCTCTCCACAAACCACATCAAGGTGTTAGTTTCTTACTCTGGTGTTAGATATTTCATCATGGGAGCATAAATAAGTTAAAATAGGGCACAATGGGTGACCAAAATTATGGATTATGATGTGACTATAAAATGCACAAATTTGGTAAGAGGTAGTGCACTCTGCAAGTAGTTTGTTGAGGATGTACAGAGTGAACTTGAGACTTGATTGTTCATAGATGAAGATCTCCCACACACAGAGCTCGAATAGAATTAATCCCCTCACATGTGCAACTGGATGAAATACATGATCATGTTTCATTCTGAGGGCATGTATCCTCCTAGTTTAAATAAAGAAAAGAGAAGACATCTAAGGCTGCAATCTATTACATATGTTCTGATTGATGGCCTTCTCTTTCAAAATAATCCTGATGGAGTGTTGCTGAGGTGCATTAACGGTGTGCAGACTGAAAAAGTGTTAGCAGAATTTCACAATGGATTCTCTGGTGGACACTTCTCCACCAAAACCACAACAATAAAGGTTATATGGACTTTTTTGGCCTACCTTTTTCGTAGATGCACACAAGTGGGTCATGAAATGCAAAGAATGCACTTTCTTTGCAGGGAAGAAGAAATTGGCAGTGCTTCCCCTCTGACCAATCCAAGTAGATCATCCTTTTGCATAATGTGGTCTTAACTTCATAGGCATGATCAATCCTCCCTTGAGCACTAGCCACAAATGGGTGCTGACAGCTATGAATTACTTTACCAGATGGACAGATTCTATCACGCTCAAAGAATCAACCGATTCATTCATCCTCAAATTTCTTGAAGGTATTGTAATAAGGCTTTGCGTCCCTCAAACAATCATTTCAGATAATGTAAAAGTCTTCCTTGGTACTAAAATTACTTCTTGGGCTCTTAGTCTTGGTATATATTTAAATACCTCCTCCAATTATTACCTTCAAGGTAATGGTTTGGCAGAATCTAAAAATAAGAACTTGATCAGGATCATGAAGCAAATAATGAACATCGTCCAAAGACACTGGCATACAAAGGTATCTCGCGTGCTCTAAGAAAACAAAATCACAATGAAGAAAGTAATAGGAACTTCGCCTTACAAGGTTGCTTTTGGTAGGGAGGCTACCCTTCCTTTGATACTTGAGTTGAATTTGGTAGCACTTGCCCAACAACTAGAATTTGAAGGTGTAGACCAAAGAGAAATTAGAATGGTAGAGCTCGTCAAACTTGAAGAATCAAGGAACTCTGCCATGATCAAGCTAGAATAACATCATCAATCAACAAATAAATAGTTTGATAGAAACGTTAGGCCACAATATTTTAAAGTTGGTGAGTTGGTCTTAAAATGGGATACTAACAGAGTCAAACCAGGGTGCCATTCAACGTTTGATGCACTTTAGAGTGGCCCATACACTCTCAGTTCTTGCAATGAGGCTAAATATTTTGATCTAACTCGTCTTAATAGAGGCATACTATCAATCCAAGTCAATGGGATCTATCTTAAACTCTTCCATTAATCTTTCTGTGTCATTTTTTATATATATTAGAGTAGTTTCAATTCCTCTAAGTGCGTTGCACACACATTGTCTTCTTTGTACATAGTTATTTCTTCATGTGTGCTTCTTACGCGTGCTCTTTTATTTCTTCAAGGATGTTAATCATTTTTAGCAGTTTTCAACACTGTTACAAGATTCAAAACATATTTCAGAATATGTTTCTTCAAGTGACTTTAGGGGTAGTTCTTCAAGGTTGCAGATCAGAATTCCATGATCACATAGCATATTCCATGCCCAATGGATGCTACAGGCCACTGATACCCTTCATCTAGCAAGAAGATGGCCCCAAAAGTCACCAAACTGTTATCTAAAATAACTCCCCTAGTTATTTGGTCAACTTACATCCCATTATGGCTCTAAGGATCTACATTACAGCTCGTGTACACTTCAATTGCTCCTTTGGTACATTCCCTTGGTTAGAGATTCTTCATGCACTCTTATGTGCTCCTCCTTTCCTTCACCTTTTCTTTTCCTTTTCCTCTTTGTTCCATTTTCCCTTGCACACACCCACTATGCATTCACCTTATTCCCAATAGTTCATGCATTCTGTGCGCATGCCTTAGACTTGTTTCCCAAAATTACCTTAAGTCACTGGTATCCCGATGCACCCCTTTCCTTGTTGCCATGCATCATTTTGTAATTATTGTGCATCTACCATGAATTTCTCCCTTAGGTATTCATCCCATTCCTCCCGCATGTGTCACCTTCATGCACTTCTTTCCTCTATATCTCTTACGTGCGCATACCTCCGCGCCTTATTCTGTGCCCTTTTGTGCCATGTGGAATATGTCAGACATTGAGTGTGCTACATGTAATAAATCAAAACGTTCCAATTAGGTGACGAATCCTTGCAATAAGCCAATGAGTAACACATGGCAGAAAATGACAAAAGGAATAGATAGTTGGCTAATCTTCTAGTCAAATTAGTGCACGCCACGTGTCTTGTGTGTTTAGTCTTTACTGATAACTTCTGACAGCTGTAAATTTTGCTACATGGCTTTGACACATGTGCACTCAGACTCATTTGAAAGTTTCTGATGTGGGATACATTATAGACCATTCAAATTCAAATTTTAGCAGGATTTGGTAGGTGAGAAGCTGGAAACAATCTTTCATCTCATTAATATAGGATATGATTGATCCAATCACCTGATTTGATTCAGATCTCACCCCTTTTCTTCTCTAAAATGCTAAACAGACTTAGAGATGCACATTTGATAGAATGCAGGTGGATTTACAGGCATTGAATGCTTGTTGTTGGTGGTTGTGAATCAAAACTGAGTTTTCCCTCCTTCTCCTCTTCTTCTCTTACTGATTCATCTATAAATGTAAGAGCATGGCTCATTATAAAGGGTTAGATATTTTTTATCCTCTAGTATTTGCTAAGGATTCTTTATCTTTGTATTTTGAGTTGCAAACCTCTAGATCTGGCTCTTACATGTGGATATCGGCCCCAGATGCCATTGTAATCGACTGTGCATTTTTGGAAGCAATAGAAGCATCATTTTGTGGTTATTCTCTTCCTTAACATGTTTGTATTCTTCTTTCTTACCTCCCTATTGTATTGTGTGCTTGTTGTGTTAATTTAAGTTCCTCGCAGCTCAATTTTCTTACTATGTTTCATGAAATTGAGTGGGTGAATGCATTCTGATCTATGTTACGCGTTCCTTGCCTCCCTTTATTCTTTCTCCTTCCTTTTCACTCAAAATGAATAATGTTCATCCCACTTATCGGGTGCTATCACCTCACTTAGTTTATTTTTCCATTTTCATGTTATCCTTCTATCCTTGGTCCCTTTGCATTGTTAGCTTAGGATTTCCATTTCAACATTAGGAGTAGCAGTAGAAATAGAAGTAAGTAGAGGATCTGACCTTCTCTAGAGGTCTGCCTCAAGCGCGCAAGGTCCCACAACTTGGAGATAGTCCCATTGTTGACTCAATGACTCAGTTCTTTCAGATCTGAGACATGGATGTAATTTTGAGGAAACAACAGAACCTATTTCCCAACATCCTATTCATAACAAATTTTTGTGGGTAGTCCAACAAGAGCCTCTACCACCCTATATTTCTAGCATGGATATTAGAGGCATTGCCCATTTTATTTCCTATGATGGATCAACTAATCAGACTCTCCACATTAAAGCCTTTGGTAATCTTTATAAAGAATGGATTAAAGCTAACTCTTACACTGCCACTAATATTTTGGCTAAAACTAGATTATTGGGGATCCCTTAGATTGGTATCATAATTTACCCCCTAACTCCATAGTGGAGCTAGAATCTTTGGTAACATCCCTATTTAATGATTTCCAATATCATGAGTTACCTTAAAATAATATCAATACTTTTATCAATTTTCAACAACATGAGAACAAATACAAACATTAAATCCAGAATCATGATCCCATTCGTGTCTCCCTCCACGAACCCTAATCGCAGTTTGCAAACCCATTCCGCTACCTATGATGGATCCTTTGGCAGTAGCATGAATGGTTTTTCTCATGAAAGGGGCAGCTCTATTGGCAGTGTCGGCATTGTTGGCTTACCATTCACTGAGGCTTCCTTTGATGTAAAGGTTAGTGTTGGTGTTGGTTTCTACTCTGGATAAGTTTTTACACCTTCTTCTCATTTTTGCGACAAGGGTTTTAATGTCATGGAGGGTTCTCTGTATTTTGTTGTTCCTTGTGGCAGTGTCATAGATTTGGGTATAGAGAATGGAAATCCCTCTTTCCTTAAAGCTGCATAATCTTCTTTGTTCCCTTCTAAAATTCTTTCTACTACTAAATCTACTCCATTGGTCTCCTTTGGGGACTTGGTTTTGGAGTCTGAACATTTTTTCTCCAACAGGAGTTTGATTTACCACTTCAATGGTCTATGGCCTGATTTGTCACTTCTCCACTCATGGATCTCCTTGAACTTGTGCCCTCTCATGTCTGGTAAGTTGGAAATTTACCCATGTGCTAGGGGTTTCTTTATTGTGGTTTTTTAACTCTGATGATGATAGGGATTCTATCATCTCCAAACCGTGGGGACTATAGAATTATCACTTGCTGATGAAACCTTGGTTTCCAACCTTCAATCCCCTCATGGATGCTTTTAATATTAGGCATGTTTGGCTACGCTTACCTCATCTCCCAAAGTAGTTCTGGGCAGAGGAGTGTTTGATGGATATTGACAATGCTTTGGGAAAATTCTTATCTATAGATTCCAAAATGGAATTTTACACTCACACTACTTATGCAAGGATCTTAGTGGATCTGGATACCTATGTGGATCGTCCAGCTTCTATTGATATCAAGGTCTTGAATAGGGTTTGGTCACAACCTCTTGACTATGAAATTTTTCCCTTCAAATGGAGGAAATGTTTTACCCTGGGGCATCTTGCCTCATACTATCAGAAAGTAAAGCAACAATGCAAGGAAAACATTTCTTAGTGGAAGGACTCCAATCCCAGCTTATTGGTTTTTGGAGAAGATATAGATTCTTGTTTGGAAGATCTGGCTAGGGTTAGTGATGATCATGGAAATACACAATAGCCAGTGGAGACTCGAGTCCCCCTGGATTTGGGATGGGTGAGGAGGAACATGTGGCGACTCTCCCTTTAGGGGAGGATTCTTCATTAATTGTTGAAACCATGAAGATCTCTGAAAATGGGATTCCATCCCATATGGATGAAAAATTAGATCCTAATTGAAGTGAAGGATGGATAGTCATAAATTGTAAAAAGAAAGGTATTACCCCTCACAAAATGAGACTACATGCCTAGGACTGAGATCCTTTGGTATAATCTAATTGTGATGTAGTAATGTATGCTTATATTTTTCTTTTACTCTCTTCTCACGTTCTTCGCTTGAGTGCCATTGTGGCCTTCTTTCTTTTGGTGTATGCAAGCTTCTTTTTTGTAGAGATTTAATGTTTTATCCAGCCTTGTCGGATTTTGTACAGGGATGCGGATCCTTCCAATAATCTGTATTTTACCCTTATCCAAAATACAACATGAGAAAAAATCAGCACAATCATTCATCAAACATTGGAAGACTTTTTCCACTAAAGAAGATCATAATATGCCAAATGATAGCTTATTCCAACTCTTCCTTTGAGATATATAATCTTGCCTTTAATATAAGGTTAGGTATTTCTCTCCCACTTCCTTAGCTAAATCTTTTAAACAAGCTAAAATACAAGACTAACTCATTAAGGATTTTTATAAGGTTCCTCCTAAGGCACAAGCAACCAAACAAGTGCAAATTATCCAAAGGACAAAGAACAAGAACACCACGAATGACAAAGTCTTAGATACTATTCCTCTTATAGCTTATTCAAGTAGAAATGTCTTCAACATTGATCAAAAAGACAATAATAGTTAAAAAAGAGTATTTATTCTCAACCATTGACCAAGGATGAGTTGATACAACACATTCCTAAGCCATTTAGTGAAATCCTCGATCCTTCTTAACCTATCCCTCAATAGCATAATGAGAACAATTTTTGTTGGTGACATGCTAATCAAGGTCATTCTCATGAAAATTTGTGTGCCCTTCACACAGGTAGCATCACATTTTTCCTAGCTCCTCAATTTGACCATGATGCCATCACTAGATAGCATTTGAATGAGGTGGTCAAGGCTCGTGATTACCAAAAAAAGATGATCACCATAATGCTATCAATCAAGCTAATTAAGAGCTCAAAGTATTTTCTGACCCTATGCCTATAACCATAGTATAGGTGGATGACCCAGAGGACACTATGAGGACAGGAGTTCCCTAAATCCCCTAGGATCATCACAATGTAGAAGACAACTCTGTGAGTTTTCCATCAACTATCTGAATGAGGAAAATGGAGACCATATGTGAAAATGGTGTTTAGTCAAAGTTGAAGACAACCCTAGATGGGATTGGGTCAATTGACAAGTCACAAGTGGAAAAATGTAAGATCATGCGAAGGTTATAGGTTTGGGTTAATAGGCCCCTGGTATTCAAAAATTTATCAAAATCATCTTCAACCATGATCGAGAAAAAAAATTGCAACGTGGTGGGTCCTCAGGCCACCACGTGGCCTGCCACCATTTTGCCCCAACTCAACTTGACAAGCTATAGGTGGGATATGTGGAAAGATAAGGGGTGAGTTCAATATGTGCATTGATGAGCTATCGACAGAGTCATGCAAGGGTGAGTCGATGATTTCTCTCATCAAGCTATGGGAAAGATATTTTTATTACATGGGCTGGAAAACGTGGATGATGTGGTTGTAGCCACAACTAAACATATCTATCATGGAAAATATTGAGCCCAACTGCATTTTAATCCCCATAAATTTGGGAAAATCCACATTGGAGTGGAAAAGCCATCTCAGAGGACTCAGAACATGTGATAATCAATGGAGATGGTCACCAAAGGGGTCCATGCAAATGGCAGGTGACGTGAATACACTAGAATGGTTGGTGGAAGTGGTATAGGATATGTTGCACAGGGAATGGCATGGACAAGGGATACATGGTGGTCATGACAGCTGAGCAGGAATGATTCGGTATAACCGACCAAAATGAAGATGGGGGTGGGGGAGTTGACCTCATGACCTCCCCCTCGCATGCACAATGGCCAAACCAACTCAGCCAACTAAGTTGGTTGGTGATTAGTTGGAGGATAAGCCCTTTAACTCAGAGCTCGAGCCTCTCAAAGGATATAAATCTACTCCACTCCTCCATTCGAAACAAGCTCCTCCCTAGCTTATAATTCTCTCTCCCAAGAAAAGGCCAAGGAGGCATAGAAATAAAAGGAGGTGGAGAATATTCTATGAGGCCTTAGAAAATTATAAAGGCCATATTTTTGGAGCAAAATATATATTAGAGGCCTATTATAGGAATTTAAAAATTAAGTCCTATAGGCAATATTGAAGCTCCAAGTTCTCTCCGAGAAGTAGTATTCCAATCCCAAGCCGAAGAGAATGACTGGTGAAGTTCGAAGGCATGTTCATGGTGACATTATGGAGATGTAAGTCATATTTTATTATAGGCGTTATGGAGAGATATAAATGATTATATTGTAATAATATAAGCATGAGGGCCTATATTGTAGTAGTATGGGCATAATGATTATTATGGACTATATTGTAATAGTAATGGCATGAATATGACCTATATCATATTAATATAGGCATAAGAAGATATAAGACCTATATCATACTAATATAGGTATTTTCAACATTATAATGGTTTGAGAGTTATTATTTTTAACTTGTCAATTAAGAGACTTCTCAAGTTGGAGCCCAAAGATGCCATGAAGCTGAGGGACATGAAGAAGTATAGAGAAGCAGTAGAGCTCATAGCCTCAGTACATTGGAAGTATCATCAAATCATTGGCTTCAAAGGAGGGTCATCATTCACTATTGAGCTAGTTGGAAACAATTGATGTCTATTGTCATATGGATACTTAACACTACACAACAAAAGCATGGAGGTTTTTGGAAGAATAATTAGCACCATGAAATGGAAGTATTGAGGTATTAATTACTATGGGAGTAATATCAACTCACCAGAGATATTGCAGAGCCTTGACTTGGAGCCATCGGGTATTCTACAAAATAAGATCAGATCTACTACATAAGCTGAGATATTGTCAATCAGTGGTCATGAAGGAGATTCTTGTTCTTCAGGCTTATTAAGCCACAACTTCAAAGTACATTATGTCTTGAAGACCAACCTGGGGATCCATAGGGCATCATAATAGCATCTAGAAGAATGATTGGGGATCCCTAGGGCATTATACCATGAAGGTGAATACTTGATTGAATCTGCTATAGATAATAAGTTATTATTCTTATGTATTCAATAATCATCATACTTTGATTGTAATTTTGTACTAGAATTACAATCGTTAAAGTGGATAATAAATCAGTTCTATTGATGAACCCAGAGACGTAGGCATTCTACTGAACTCCATTATTAACGTATGTGTAGTGTGTTTTAATTGTTGCATTGTTTAAAGTTGATTTTAATGGGGTAAGTTTGGAAAATAAATTAAAGCCTATAGGGGTATGTGGTTGAGAAAAAAAATTGGTCAATCATCAGATCATGTTGGTATCAGAGCTGGTTGTTCTTGTCGGTGAACTTGCTTTTCTCTGAGCAGGTTGATCAAGGCAGGCTGATTTGACATTGATGGCATCAACTTATGCTTTGGAGTCTAGATAGGTGGGATAGGTTGAGGGACATGTTTATCATACTTAGTATTTTTCTCACATTTACATTTGGATTACTCTATTATATCTCCTAATCAAATTTTGAGTGTCTATTACAGTTGGATACTCATATCTATAAGCTTGGAGATTTGTTAGTTATTTTTTCATATAGTTGACCTCGTTGGTGTTAACTCGAATCATCATTATATGTAGAGGAATTATGACAATACAATAGAATGCTAGATAATCATCATGGACTTGACATCAAGTCACATATTTATTGTGTATAGGCTCATTATGGTTGTGCAACAAAGTGGTACCCGACAAGTCATCGTCAATAACAGACATCAAACCACTCATAGCTCTTTGTAGCATGTAGTTTCCTTAGGACCAATTTGGATTATGTGGAATCAACTCAGGGCCAGGGTATGTTCTGTAGAGTGAAAGAGGATCATTTTTTTTAGATATTAGCTTTAGAGATCTCTTCATAGGTAGTGACAGGGTTCATGATCCAAGAACAAAAGATATCAACTTTTTGGGACAAAAAGCATTTCCCATTGGGGAGGTGTGATCCGTAGGACATTACAACGATAGGATTTCCCTAAATTCCACATGATTTTCATGGTGTAAAATCCAACTCTGTGATCATTCCATAGACTATTTAAACGCATAAAACAAAGCCCATACGTGCAAATGGTGGCTAGTCAAAGTTGAAGACAACCATAGATAGGATGGGGTCAACTGGCAAGTCATAAGAGGAAAAATGTAAGATCATGTGAAGTTGATAGCTTCAGGTTGATATGCCTTCGATCTTTAACATTCAATTAAAATAATCTTCAGCCATGATTGAGAAAAATAATTTACCACATGGTGGGTCCTCAAGCCACCACATGGCATGCCACCACTTTTCCTCAAATCAACTCAAAAATTTATAGGAGGGATATATGGAAAGATAATGGGGCGAAATTGATTTGTGCATTAGTGAGTTATCGATGGAGTCATGCAAGGGTGATTCAAATTTTTATCTCATCAAGCTATGGGTGAGCTATGTTTATTACATTGGTTAGAAAAAGTGGAGGACGTGGCCATAGCCACAACTAAACATATCCACCACATGCTATATTAATCCCATTCGCATTTCATTCCCCAAAAATGTGGGATAATTGACATTGGATTGAATAAGCCGACGCAGAGGACTCGGGACATGCGACAGGAAATGAAGATGGTTGGCGAAGGGGTCCATGTGAATGGAGGGTGATGTGGACACACTGGAATGGTCGGCAGAAGAGGTATAGGCTACGTGGTGCAACTAATGGCATAGATGAGGGACACATGGTGGTCGTGACAACTGAGTGGGCACAAGTCGGTATAACTGACAAAAATGAAGATGAGGGTGGGGGAATTGACCCCATGACCTTCCCCTCACATGCAAAGTGACTAAACCAACTCAGCCAACTGAGTTGGTTGGCAATTAGTTGGAGGATAATCCCTTTAACGTGGAGATCAAGCTGCTCAAAGGCTATAAAAGCCACTCCACTCCTCCATTCGAAAAAATATCCTCATGAGCTTATAAGTCTCTATCCCAAACAAAGGCCAAGGAGGAATATAAATAAAAGGAGGTGGAGAATATTATATAAGGCCTTAGAAAATTAGAAAGGCCATATTTTTGGAGAAAAATATATATTAGAAGCCTATTATAGCCATTTAAAAATTAAGTTGTATAGGTGATATTTAAGCTCCAAGTTCTCTCTGAGAAGTTGTACTCTAAACCCGAGATGAAGGGGATGACTGGTGAAGTTTGAAGGCATGTTCATTATGACATTATGGAGATGGAATTCCTATTTTATTATAGGCATTATGGAGAGATATAAATGCTTATATCATAATAATATAAGCATGAGGGCCTATATTGTAGTAGTATGGGAACAATGGTTATTATTACCTATATTGTAATAGTATGGGCATGAATATGACATATATCATATTAATATAGGAATAAGAAGATATAAGACCTATCTCATACTAATATAGGCATCTTCTACATTATAAAGGTTCGGGAATTATTATTTTTAACTCACTGATTAAGAGACTTCTCAAGATGGAGCTCGGAGACACCATGGAGCTGAGGGACATGAAGAAGCACGGAGAAGTAGTAGAGCTCAGAGCCTCAATATGTTGTATGTATCTTCAGACCATTTACTTTGGAGGAGAGTCATCATTCACTATTGAGCTCATTGGTGACAATGTATATCTACTGACATCTGGAGACTTAGCACCGCACAACAGAAGCATGGAGGTTTTTGGAAGAAGACTTAGCACCGTGCAACGGAAGCGTTGAGGTATTCATTACTACGGGAGTCGTATCAACTCACCAGAGATATTGTGGAGCCTAGAATTGTAGCCATATGGTATTCTGCAAAAGAATATCATATCTAGTACATAAGAAAAAATATTGTCACTTGGTGGTCGTGGAGGATATTCTTGTTCTTCTAGCTTATTAAGCCATAACTTCAAAGTACATTATGTCTGGAAGACCCGCCTGGGGAGCCATAGGGATTCATAATAGCATCTGGAAGACCGATCAGGGATCCATAGGGAATTGTACCATGAAGGTGAATACTAGATAAAATTTTCTACATATAGGAGGTTCTTGTTCTTCTGTATTCAGTAATTATCATACTTTTATTGTAAATTTGTATTAGAATTACAGTCATTAAAGTGGATAATAAATTAGTTCTATTGATGAACCTAGAGATGTAGGCATTCTTCCGAACTCCGTTATCAACCTGTGTGCAGTGTGTTTTAATTATTACATTGCTTAAAGTTGATTTTAATGGGGTAAGTTCTGAAAAAAATTTAAATCCTATAGGGGTCAATGGTTGAGAAAAAAAAACAGTCAATTTTCAGATTAGTGGAAGTTCTAAGAAATCAAAAAATCCTTCAACAAACATAGTTGATCCTGATTATCCTCCTGAGAACATGGTAGCCATAAATAATGTGAGGCATGTTATAGGATACATATAAATAGAGTATCTTCCATTATTTCATCCTTAGACTCACAGATCCATTTACCCTCGTGTCATTCATAATCAGACTCCCAAAGGTAAAATCCCATCTTCTACAGACACCATTGGCCCCTATTACAAAATTGTTATAAGGTTGAAGGTATCTGAAACTCTTTCTCTAAGTACAGATGCCTTTGGTCAGGTGGATGGTGTCAAGCCTAAAAAATTAGTTTTTGAAGTATCCCTAATCAATCCTCCCCTTTTGATCATGTTTCTGAATATCCTCAACACTCTTATCATGTTGTTCAGTATAGCCTTAATGAGTAGGATCCTCTAGAAGGACTTTCTCAAATTCCTAGTACAATCCCCTTCTTATAACTCATACCCATGTCACCTCACCATCATGAGAATCTCATGAATGCATTTTTTAACTGAACATCCCTTTCTCTCCTAATTTGGGGCAGTCTCCTACATTACACTGTTTGGAAGAAAACATCCATTGTAAATGCGAATAACTTTCCATTTGTACTGACCACACCACGGGTATTCAAACCTGTATCTATTTTCCCATAGCTGATATGATTCCAGATGAAATATTTCTACAAGTAGATGATCCTCCACTTTTCATCTCCATACAAATCATTCAAAACATAGTTAAACATGCCCTCATCGATGAAGGTTTCAGAACATGTGTGGCCTCTTTAGATTTCATCAAGGATATTGGTTACTCAATAAACAACCTAAAACCCACATGTACTACTTTTCAGGGATATTATTGTCACCATATGCCTCCCATGGGCTGCATTTTCATGCCCATCACTATTCCTCCTAGGACCGTATGTGTAAAATTCATGGTCTTTAACTTTACTTTCTCTTATAATATCCTCTTAAGTAGGCCTTGGACCCATCATATTCATGTGCAGTTACTTCCTCTGCATACCAATGTGTCAAGTTTTCTCATTAAGGGGCTATTTATAAGATTCAAGGCAACCCAAATCATTGAAACTATGTCACTTTTCAATAAAAATGGACATATAAATTATTGACCCTCGAAGAATTGTCTCCCATCCCATTTCGTGAATATCGACACTTCAACTATCCTGTGAATCTCTTCGTGGCAATGTGGGTCATCTGGAATTGGTCGAGCACACACCTCCCAATATCTTAGATTCTAATGACAAAAATCTTGATGAGATCACTATTAGGATCAATACCTCTGATTTTCCAGAACTCGTCATATCCCAACTTCCTCATAACTTGCGGGCTCGAAAGAAGGAGCCATCCATTTTGGCTACCATTTCACAGACACCTCAAACTCTACCAAAGAAAACCGTTCAATTAGAAACTACAATTGAATCTTATTCAATAGATATCTCTACACCTGAGTACGATGATGGTTATGCTTTGGATGATCCCCATTTGGCTAGTTATGCCCAAATTCGAGATAGAGAAGTCTGACATTACCAAAGATCCCTTCAAACAAAGGTTTCTTACGATGTGAATGTTATTCTTATAGAAGAACAATCCTCACAATTGATTGACCCCCTTCATAATAGACTAGTGCCTGAGCCTCAAACAACCCCGCTAGCCTTGCCCTCTCCCCATAATTACACTACTAGATAACGTGATGTACCTCCTCATATAAACGAAGGGGGCATATATCTAATTTTGACTATGAAGTTAATGACCTTATGGATGATAGAGTATAAGATGTGCAGACATCATCCATGTTGACCCATAACAACCATTTGCATCCTCCCCTACCTCTCACCCTTATGGCTCTTTATCCCTCTAGGGTAAAGCCTTATTGTACATGGTATGAGGCTCTAAGGCATGATGTATCTGATTGCAGATCCTATAATAAACATATGAAGAAGCTTGGAGTTGAGGTTAAAAGAGATCAAGCTCGAAATGCTACATGGCCTTTTGCCTCATCCTCACTTTATTGTTCCTACCATGGTTACTACTTGGACGTAGATTTTTGGGTGATGCGTAACAGGTGCCCAGTTCCCAATTCCTCTTCTTGTGGAAGAAAGCATAGAGACAACTCATCTTGGAGTTGTCATCCTTCCCCAATCAAACTAAACCTCAACCAAATTATGGACCACCACCCCATCCTGATCCCCATCCCACCATGGATAATATTTGACGTGACATTCTCACCTGACTAAAGGATCAGATAGATGACACCTTATTTTCCATGAGATCAAAGGTGCACCGACAAGTTACTATCACACATCATGCCATAAAGGACCTCATGACTCATGCTCAAAGCCATATCTTGAATCAAGTTGACAATATTATTACTGATACTCTACGATCATTTTCCCCTCATGGCTAGATACCTCCCTTATAAATACCTCGATAGCATTTTTCTTTAGCCTGGGCTCTCACCTATGCTTGGGCTCTTAGCCCCCTTAGGTTTTACATACATCTCTAAATATATTATCCTTATTTGGGCTTTCTACCTCGATTGGGTTTATCATCACCTCTCTTTTTCCTTGACATATCATACCTTTGGAATCTCGTAGTCTTGATTCTACCTATTTTGGCTTTGATTCACTCAGGCCTTTCCTTGTGGATCACCATGGTCTTGTGCATCCTTGCTTAGGTTCTCAACCTCACTTGGATTTATTTTTTTGATAGCACCCTAATACCCTATTATCTGTTGTCTCGGCCTCTTTTCCACCTATTTTAGCTTCAATTCACCCTATCCTTTCCTATGTGATTGTCATGATCTTGTACATCATCACTTAGGCTCATAGTCTTTCTTGGATATATCTACCTCTCTTATTATTATAGCATCTAACTCATGATTTTTTATGCTTTTCAATGTTGTTATTCACCCTTTTGGATAATCATCCATGTTCTATTTATTTTCACCTTTGATTTTTATAACAGTACCTCTTTGTAGCTTCTACCATAGAGTTTTTTACACTTTTCAACGTTACTACTCGTCGCTTGGTTTTGACACTATAACACCTTATATTTATGATTCTTTGACATGACATCTATCCCATGGGACCCTAGCTAAGTGATTTATATATTATTTTACTGATGATCCTCTAATGTTTCCTTTCAATTTTTCTTCTCCAGGGTTCTAGCAGCATGGATTGGGCCCATACGTGGTAGGACAATCGACACTATCAGGTATGCATTTGTGGGTATATTTCATTTCAAATAGTACTTTATTTACTTTCAACATCTCCTTTTGATTTTGGTGTTATGTATCATTATTTCTTCTAACTATTGTAGCATGCGGTAATCAACATCTGGGGCATATATAAACACCTAATTTTTCACACTTTATATGTTCATACCTGTTACTAATAATTTATCTTGCAAGCTATAGGTCACTAGTGCATCTATTTATGGGAACTGGTGCCTTAAGGTAATCGTTCTAGGATATGGGTATGGTTATTCATGTAACCATTGGGTTAAGGATGATACATGGAGAGAGAATAGCTTTTGGTCCTATTTATCTACCTCTTTTAGTATCGTCATCTTGTTTTTCTTCACATTATTCTGACACCTTACACGATCATGGCCATATTATTTTTCCTTACATTCCTTTTGTCCTTCATAACACATTACACACACCATTTCTCATTTCCCCTCCCTAGATAATGCCATTTACCATAGGTGATTGCGTCGGTGTATTTTCAAAATCTTGGCTGACACCTTCACCGGAGACCAATGGCATCGGTATAAATACCAAAAAATGTATCTTCACCACTTAGCACAAAATTACACAAGAACTCACCATTATCTCTACTATTTTGTGCCAAATTTCATCTTCTCACTTAACTCTTGGATTTCTTACATCTTGACTCTTGGCTTAGAGATTCTTCTTGATTGGATTGGTTTTCTTGCACTTTTATGTCACCTATAGTGAGTCAAGATTTGATTTTTCCCCCTTCTCTTATCGAAAGCTATGCTCTCTTAGTGGATGGTCCTTTGGGAAATAGATGCATAAGCGACCACCCCTAATAGGTAAGTGCTCTAACTCAACTTGTTATTTTGTATAGAATAGTAACATATCTTTGATTGTTACTTTATTTTAGCTTAGTATTTTATGCACATGTTACGTTATCATACTGTATTCATATATTTATTTTATGTTTGATTTTTTAATTCGATTAGCATAGATATTGCATGTTTATTTTATTCTTAATCACCCCCATAATGTCAATACCTCAATAGGTTTACTTCTTTCTCAACCTAGGGCCTTGGAAACATTAGGTTGTCCTAGTGTAAGGGTTAATTCCCTTTTGGTATGTGATCTTAGAGGTCCCTATACCCCCTTAGAATTATATCGGTTATGTTTCAGTCTTGATGTTTCCCTTACTCATTTCCTTAATACCCTAGTTTAACGGATGATAAGAGTGCATGTTGTCAAGACACATTTTTACCCGTCATATAGAAAGTGCATGAACATTATAAGGATGATTCCATTCAAAGAAGATTATGGAGATAGGAAATGCAAGAAGGTTATGATCTTTATTTCAAGTATCATATTTGTAAGAATAGTTAATAATTTATGTTTCATTTATTTCCATCCATTGGAAGTTGTTCTTAAACACTCACCTAAAACCTTGTAGTATGAACATGTCTCAAGAAGGAAGGACGTTTCCATCACCTCATTTCATCTCAACATGTGGTCACATGCCAAGAATTTTACTTAGGGGTAATCCTTTCACTAGCATGATAAATACCCATCTTGTTAAGATAAGGACAAGCACCAAAAATTTTGAGCATCATGGATTTGGCTCTTGGTCATAGAAGTGAATTGTGAAGGTCTAAAGAAATGATAAATTGATCCTTATGTCCTAACTCCTACTGTATAAACCATCATGTTTCTACCAAATTCTAGATATCATAATAATGTTCTTTAACACTAATTCAATGTATTGCAACATCTCTACATTTCATTAGATGAGAAATTTGGGTTTTCTAACTCCACATATGGTCACTTACGCCATAAATAAAATCAATAACATCAAAAATCCTATGTAGGTGTTGAAACATTGAATTTCAGGTCATTAAGGCAATAATCATAAGAATCATGACAGGAGAGGATCATCATGGTTCATGTCAGTAGTCATCCCAGGTTCACTTTACAATACCTCATAAAATTGTTTTTAAGCACTTATTTAACACTTTGGAGTGTTATCACATCTGCCAGTGGGAGGAAGCATATGCAATTTCAATGCTTTAGTTCAATGGGTGATAAGAGGTCAAGATTCTCATCCATGAGGCATTTCTTAAAAATATAAGAGTTCATTCCGAAAACTCTCCCTCAGATATCATGAATGGATATTTCTTCATCAACAAAGCTTCATCTTCATCTGATCAGTCAACCCTTATCTCTCTCTTCCTTCTTCTCTCGCCATAATCTAATTTCTCATTTAGAATGTACTTTTTGCTATTTCTTCCTATTCACCTAAGTGATCCTCAATGTTAACATTGTAAGATTCCTTTTTCACTAATAATAAAAAGACTCACTTCTATATCCTAGGAAGATGAAAGGTCACAAGTGATGGGGATAGGTGAAAATTCATTTGGGAGAAGATGAAGAGATAGTTCATAATTCTATAAATTTAAATGGATTCTCCATTCCAAAGGGTGGTTGGAAATTATTGATTAATTATATGTTTTTGAGATTTACCACTACTACATCAAGTGATACAAGCTACAATTCTTATATTACTTTTCTTATGTTCCTCTACTCTCTCTCTCTCTACTTTCCAACTTTGTATACATGATAATCTTGTAAAACCAAGAAAGGTGTTTAAGCCTCTGATAAATGAATCAATGGAATTCTATGTCTATAAAATTTTAGCCGTATCATTATTAGCATTGTTGTGTTCTTATAATTGAATGTGGACCTACTATGGGTATTTTATATGAACTTTATAAGCCTACTTACAATAGTAACCCTCTCTCTCCTTTTTTTCCCAACTCCCCTTTACCTCTCTTCACTACAAATTTCTCCCTTGTACCTTGTATAACCACTTTGGCATAGGTTTATTTGAGTATTATTGTGTGATCTTTGTCCTAACGGACACTCACATCTTTTAGGTAGTTTAGGTATTTTACATTCAATAATGGGAGTCTCCCCATATACAAAAAGGAGGGGATTAGCCTTGGAGCGTTGGTGAAAACTCAATAATTTTCACACACAAAAAATTATGTCACCAACAAGATTAAAACTCTTATGTGGTTGGTGGATAACATAGGTTTGAACTTCTTGAGAGCTTGCAAAATGGAAAAAACTAACTTTTCTAAGTATTTATACTTGAGCTCAAAATATTTCAATGTTTAGCTGAAGAAGGCCATAAACTGCTCCAATTCTTCATCATTATTTTGAGTGAGAACCGCAACAACACTAAGATTACCACCATAAGCATAAAGGAAAAATTCCTTTATAAAATCTAGATTGATGAGTGTTGGTGCTTGGGCTATTGTGGTTTTTATCTTAGTGAAGCTTTCTCTTCCTTTCAAGGTCCATTTAAAAGCTATATCCTTCCTCAGCATCAAGGTGACGGGCCTAATTAGTCTTGTAAAGTTAGGATTGAATTTCTTGATGAAATTTATCTTGCCCAAAAAGGACCAAATGGCCTTCTTATGAGTTGGAAAGGAAATGGAGACGATGCGATAGATTATTTCTAGGTTAATTATTATTCCATGGTTCAAGACAATGTGTTTATGGTATTTTTTGGTTAGGTGATATAAATGCTAAAAATACCAAAAACTTGAATAAGGAAGGGTTTACTGATACCTACACTGACAATCGCAATGTCAGGATAATTAGGTTCACAAGAAAGGTAAGAGGATCATCCTTTCACCGAGTGAGAATACCTATATGAAAATATAGCTAAATAAAGATATATTAGATAATGAGGACAACAAGTTGCTTGCTGAGTGTTGATCCTAGGAATCCAAAGGAATTCCTTTAAGGGTGTTAACTCATTTGATATAATTGAGTGATTTGATAGATAAATTATAAAATGATTTAGAACTCAAGGGGGATGGAAAGATCATATTCATCATTGTAACTAGCCCAAGATAGGGCAATAAAAAGCTTTAAATCCAAGAAATAGTCAAACCAAGAATTTTCAGTTTCATCATATATCTCTCGTATGATTTCAAGTTGATCTTTAATATCTTTGATCTTTGGTGTGAGTGTGACGGTGCATAAACTGAGCTTGTTTGAGATTTCGAATTGTTCCCACACAAAAGGTTTTTTGGATGATTGGGAGATCATATATTATGGTGATTGGGTGTGAAGGACCTAGAACAATCATCTACAAAACATACATCTTACAAACAACTAATTAGATCAAAAGAGATAGTTGAAAATATGATAGATGTTAGAAATGATTAAAAAATATAGGGATAGATGTAAATCAATAATTGACAGTGATAACTTTTGAAAAAAGATTGATGAATTAGACAATAATTGATGTTAGATAGAAAGTGACAATGGTAAGGTAAACTAGAGGGACTCTAGAAGTCTGTGGGATCCAAAAAAATGAGTTTCAGATGCAAGTGAGAGGCTAACGAAGGAAAAATATGTTACGATATTGATCGATATTGATTGAGGATCAATGAAGATCACTGTGGAAATTGTAGATATTTTAAAGTTTGGACTAAGTGACCAAATGGGGAACTGGGTGTACAGAGATAATGGGGAACGTGTAGACGACTAATAGTAGAAAAAAATAATGAAAGATAAAACTGAAAAAGGTGAAGAGCATTGTACTAACCTTTTTTACTATGTACAAGGGTGATAAATCTTCAAAAAGGGGTGGTTGATGATTTGATGAGGTTCTCCAAGATCTAAAAGTAGAGTGTTGATGATCATAAGCATAATGAAAACATTTTCGATCTTAATTGGTGGCGATTGGTTTAAATTTTTATGGATTTGCTAAGTGAGGTCATTTTTTGTGTTTTGCAAGTGAGAGAAACAATTTATTTCCATAACATATTCCCAAAGATGTTTGAGAGGATTATAGCAAATGTGACACATGCGAAGTGGGACCATCTAACTATTATTGGTTTAGGAGGATTTTGCCATTACCAATGGATTCCTTGAGATGTGGGCTTGATGGTGGCTTTGATAGACATATGAGATCCAAGTACAAGGACATTATGGTTATGTACCGGAGAGATGACCATCACTCTAGAGGATGTCTACAGGATCCTAAGATTGCCTATCTAGGGTGAGAACATAGTATCCATCACATGAGAGGCTTGTCTTGAGACCATAAAATGACTATATGAATATGATGCCCTAGATATTGGATATACAATAAGGGATTTCATATTTATACCTACTATGATGTAGAGGTGTCAAGTAACCCACTGATGTTAGTGGTGATTTTGGTTATCTCATGTTATGCACTGTCAGATTCAGGGGGCGGCATATTTCCTTGGATACTTACTGGTGTGGTGGCTGAGATTATGGAGAACTAGATAGTATAAACATGGGTTTGTGCATTATTGGCTCAGGTATATCACAAGCTATAGATGTTTATGATTGGGAGGATGTATGGGTTAGATGTGGGGTTGCTATTGCATTGTTGGGTGTATGAGCATATAGATGTTGTGAGGCCACCAGGCCTATCTTAGAGATTCAGGATTCCTGAGTGGAGTACTATAGTAGGGTTCATGAGATGGAGGTTTAATTTGATGATAGAGGACGATGGAGTGGAGATATACAAAATCTACTATGTTGATCAACTATAGATTTTATCTTTAGATGACGTAGTTTGGAGACCATATGTGAGATTCCTTACATATGTCAAGGATGGATGTAGAGTTGGTGTGGATAAGATGGGTATGGTAGATTTAGGGGAGGAGGGTGGAGATGATATGAGGTAATATGATTTTCCTTAGGTGTCGGAGGAAATTCGGTTTTCCATAAAAGATTCTTGGTGAGCTAGTTGTCTATCGGTAGGATGATTCAAAGAGGTAGATTTACACATGCCAATAGTAGATGAGGCAGGGAAGGTCAAGGAGGTAAGGGAGCCATAGGCGGTAGATGTATATGATGTAAGAGTGGTGGAGGGATTTAGAAATTGGTGGACACAGTAGTGGGCTACTCTTGGAGATAGGGTGGGGAGAGGTAGAGGAGAGAGTAGATGAGGAGGGTGATGGTGAGGAGGATTGATCCTAGTTATAGGATGTCCTTTGATGCATTACAGTTAGAGAGAGATAGGCTAGTAGTTGAAAGTGACACCACTCTCCACTAGGATCGAGACAGGCTATTTACAGTAGGAGAGATATAAGGTACATGCTTAGAGAATGTGATACCTATTAGCAAGTAGTGACATAGATAGATAGTCGCCAGTAGGGAAGCATTGACAACTGGGTGAAATATGGAGAGGTGGGGAAAACTTCAAAGGATGCTAGGAGTGTATCCCAGGGAGAAGGACCTAGTGTAAGGAAGGATTATAATAACCTACATCATATGGAGTGCCATAGTAGGAGGGCATATGGGGCTCTTATTTTGTGACTATTGAGCAGTATCAAGCATTGGGAAAGGAGATGAGATACTGTGAGTGCTCTGTGACATAGAGACCTACCTAGTGTATCACGTTATGGTGATAGCATAGAGGTAATGAGTGTAAGATCAAGCTTGTCAGGATACCTCAGTTGAGCACTGGTATTGTGTCATGCATACCTCAAAGGGATTTGGGTCTTGATGGAGGAGCGATATGAGGCCATGGTGGCAAGTGAGTATTCGATTCTGATTTCACTACATAGTATGTGGGTTTTTTATATGACTCAGATGTAGATGATTTTGTATATGAGCCCTTTTGAGGCATTTTGTATAAACATTGATGATATATATATATATGATTATATTTTGAATTCATGTATATATATGATTTTATTCTTGATGTAGCTGATGTTATATATGATGTTTGTCATGAGATATTGAAATATTAGATATTTTTATATGTATTTGATATTGTTAGATCCACAAAATGTTTAGATGTTGATATTTGATGTGATGTATGATATTGATATGGTGTGACTCAAAGTGTAGTGATCTTGATGTATGTTTCAAAATGTAATTTTATCGTGGTTAAGAATAAATGTAAAATGTTTTATTTTTTAATTGAATTTTAAACATATGTGATCTGATGGTAAATTGAATATGTATAACAATGGAATTGGGTCCCTATAACAAATGTTAACATATAACTAACAATAATTAGTCACATGTAGGATCATGGATGTAGATGGAAATGAGCTTATATACCTTCTTAAAACATGGGAAGGGTTGATGTGTAGTTTGTATAGGGGAGAGTGGGTTCTCCTTTGATGGATTTTAGGCTTATGCCCCAGCTAGATTTTTATCATGCAAATTGATCGATGCGGGAAGTTTTCTTATTAATGGGAAATTTGATCGATGTGGGAATATTTCCTAGGATTATTTTGATATTTAAATTTGATATGAAGGCTAATTAATGTGGGAAGCCTTTTTGTAATGATATGGGTAGCCATCCTTCGAGGGAGTGGTCTACGATTTTTGTTTTTAGATATATTCTTCATTCAATGGATTGATCTATATATTTTGATTGACAGTTGTCCTTTGAGGGATCAGTATTGTATTTTGATAGTATGATTAATAGTTGTCCTTCGAAGGATCAATCTATATATTTTTGATAGTATGCGTCTGAATGTATATTTTTTACTTTATTTTTAAGCTGAGGATAGGCCTAGTAGATCATTTGAGGAGGGTAAAAAGGTGTGTACAAACTAGTCATGTGACCCCTACGCATATTTTTAGTTTTAGATAAGGGAAATATGGGAGTAATGATTGCGGGTTCCTATTAAGGAGCAACATTTCCATGTGGAAAATGTAAAAAATAGAGTCATGGTGTTCATATTTAAGGTTGTGATTACAATATAATAACGACAAAGAACATACTTCCAAATCATTACAGTAGTAAATGATAGGTTGGTGGTGGAATACGATCTTCAATGTGACTAATGTCATGAAATTATATGTGTTAACAATAGAAAGGCCACAAGTTCAAGGCATTTAGAGGTTCCTTTTCATGTTTATTATCAAGGGAGGCTAATAAATAGGCTCTTGACCCATACTTGTGAGTGATGACATATGGACCACTCTAGTTAGGGGAAAAATTTCCACATTTACTCCTTTCTAGAGTAGTGACATTTTGATTCTCTTTAAGGACAAGATCACTAATGTTGAAGTCACGTTCATTGAAATGTTTTTTTTATGCTCATTTGATGTGTTCTTGATAGACATGATGATTTTTGAGGGTTGTTAGGGAGCATTCATCTAACAATTCAAGTTGTGTTAGGCGTTCTTGATGATAATGCTCATCAGAGATAAAATTTCTAAGGGACACATGTAGAGATGGTATTTGAATTTCAATTGGTAGAACTTCCTTAGATTCGTAGACTAAAGAGGAGGGTATAGCACCTATAGGAGTATGGATGCTAGTTCGATAGGCCTATAGAGAAAATGGAATTTGGATATACTAATTCCTACCTGCTTGGTCAACAGTTTTCATGAGGATTGTGTTGAGTATTTTGTTATAAGTTTCTGCTTGACCATTTGTTTGTGGATAGTAAGGAGATGAAAATATTAACTTGATGTTGAAATTGTTACATAATTTATTCAGTTCCTTGTTTTTGAAATAATTTTCATTTTCTGTGATAAGCTTATGAGGGATGCCAAAGTGACATATGATATGTTGATAATTGAAATTGACAATTTTATTTGCTTTAGTAGAGACCAGGGGAATGGTTGCTACCCATTTAGTGAAACATTCAATAGCACTGATAATAGAGTGACGTTGTTGTGAGGAATGAGGGTTGATGAGGGTAATGAAGTCAATTCCCCATTGTGAGAAAGGCCACAAATCCTTAGCAGGTTGTAGGGCCTGACTTAGGATGTGACTAAGATTGGAATGTTGTTGATATTTAACGCATTTCTTGATGTATATGTAATAATATTTATTAAGGGTAGGCTAATAATATCTCATACATAGGACATAATTAGAAACATTCATAACACTAAATTTTCTACCACATATACCGTCATGGACTTCTTGGATAGCTTTAATGGATTTGTGAGATTTGAGGCATCGAAGGAGGATACTGTCAAATATGTGTTTGTAGATAACACCACCTACAATGACGTATTGGGTAGAGCATTCAATAAAATATATTTTACCATTTTTAGATAAGTTGAATGATATTTTTTATTGTAAAAGGTAGCCATAGGTTTGAATGTACCAAATATCTATTTGATTGTCCTCGATAAGATTGATAGAAGAGAGTTCATTGGTGTGAGATGGTTGATCAAGTATATGTACAACAATGAATAATTTGAAATTTTCAGTTGATAATGGAATGAGTGATGCAAGAGAATCCATGGTGTCCATGAGTTTATTCAAAAATTGGGGAATTATTTGGATCGTGTACAGATCAAAGGATTCTAATAGGAATTCAACAATGTTTTTATATGTTTGTAAAATTTCATTTTTGTATTGATACATTCCTTTGATTTGATTGATGCCAATTTGAGAGTCTCCTTAGATGTTCAGGATTTGAACACTCAGCATAACTGTTGTTTGGATACCCATGATGAGAACTTTGTACTTTTCCATGTTATTAGTGCATTCAAAATTTAATTTAAAGGATAGAGGGATAGGAGTCCCCCAAGGAGGTATGATGATGATATCGTCACCTCCCCCTACCGACATTTGGATTCATCGAAGAAAAGTGTCATTTTGAGAGGAGTGTATTCTTGATAAATAGTGTTAATGGATTCATTAGGAAGTTTCTTGTGAGGTAGTTGATTATCAACAAGGGGATCTCATGTGGGTTGATCGGTGATGACTTTCCCCTTAATAGATTTCTGTGACATGAATTCTAGATTAAATTTAGTCATGAGCATGAGCCATCGAGTGATACGGTCACTATGGTATGGTTTAGTATGCATGGATTTGAGGGGATAACAATGTAATTTTTATGATTAAGGAGGTAGTGATGAATTTTGGAAGTTATGAAGTACAAGGAACAACACAACTTTTTGAATTCGGTATAATGAGTTTCATAATCATAAAGTGTGTGGCTTATGTAGTAGACAACCTGTTCTCTACCCTACTCATCTTGATGTGCTAGTATAACACCAAGGGCATGATCGGTAGTGGATATGTATAGATAAAATGGACTCCCCCTTGCATATAGGCATGAGCACAAGTGGTGATAGAAGATATTGTTTGAGGTCCTCAAAGGATTTTTGACAGTTGTGATCCCATTTAAATGGAAATCTTTGCGGAAGAGGTGATGGAAAGGATTTGAAAATTGGGAAATGAATTAGTGGAGATTGGAGTATACCTTGGAGACTATGAAGATTTTTGATATTAGAGGGAGGAGGCATCTTTATAATGGTTTTGATTTTTTCAGGGTCTACTTCAATACCCCTAATGGAAATGATAAACCCCAAAATGTTATCGATGAGGATACCAAATATACACTTGGTAGGATTAAGGTTTAGAAAGTATTAAATAAGACTGGTAAATATGACATCAAGGATGATGAGATGGTCCTTGTATTGTTTATATTTACCTAAGAGGTCATCAACATAGTCTTCCATGGTTTCGTGGATGAGGTTATGGAAGATGTAAGTCATAGTGCACCCCCTACATTTTTAAGTCTGAAGGGCATAATGTGTTAGAAAAAGGTCCCCCAAGGAGTAATGAATGATGTTTTATGTCAGTCATCTATCGTGATAAGGATTTTATTGTAACCAAAGAATCCATCCATAAGCAATAACATTTCATGGCCAGTGGTGAGGTCGACAAGTTGATCGATAGTAAGAAGTGTGAAGTCATCTTTAGGACAAGCGAGATTAAGATATCAGAAGTTTATAAAAACGCATAACTTTCTAGAGGATTTTGTTGTGGGTACAATATTAGAAACCCATTGTGGATAGTCAATGGGTAATATGAAGTTAGCAGAAAAAATACATTATAATTCTTCTTTGATGAGAAGGTCTATGTGATGGTGTTTCCTACATAGTTATTTTTACAAGCTTAATTCTAAGGATTGTGATGATGTTTTGAATAACTATGTTAGGTTCAATACCTGGCATGTCACTATATGACCATGTGAAGGCCTGACTATGTTTGAAAAGGAAAGCGATGAATTCCTTTAATTCTTCTGAATCTAAAGATTGGCCAACTTTAACTATGTAAGGGTCTTGTGAAGTCCCAATGTTGATGTCGATAGTGGATTCATTAAGAAGTTTCGATATGTCAAGTGGATGAGTATTTTTTAGATAGTGGTCTCCTACCCCCATATAGGATAAAATGTATTGGTCATCGTGGAATTGCAGAATATCGATGGTAGGGTAATATTCCTCTACCATTTCAGGTAATATTAGTAGGATGGTCTTAGTGTCATCATTAGTATGATAAGTGATAGGTCCTAAGGTAATCATATTGATTAAATAAAGATAGAGGGGATAGAAATGACATCATCTGTATCGATAGAGTGGTCAAATGAAGAGGATGATTATGGTCTTGCTACGGGTCTAGATGCAGTGATAATGGAGGTGTTTGAGGAAGGTTTTTCAAAACGTTGTCTTTATTTCTCATTATATTTGTAGAAATGATGAAATACCAAGTCATGTATACCTTTCTCGTAGTGTCCTAAACCAAAACCTTTCCAAGCATAGTGATGAAGATACATTTGAGTGAAGGATTGGTTGTATAGGAATGAGAAATTAGATATAAACAGTTTAACATGATTTTATTGTCAAAATATGTGGAAGGAAGATCGATCCCTTCATAGATGAGGTTAGTTTTAAGATGGGGAGGACCAAAGGAGATTATATCTCCAACATTAGGTTTATACATCTATTATTTATCATCCCTCCCATACGTTTTTGGTGTAGGAAGTGAGTTAATGGCTAGAAGGTGATACTCCCCAATGAAAGATGTTGCATGAGATCCTCAAAGGAGCTATCATCTAGTAGCTTAGGTGTGATTACATAAGAACTTGTAGAATATTATTCATAGGAACCTCATTTTTTCTTAGGGATGAGCACGTCATTTGGTCGGTAAGTCATATGACATGCTTTAAAAGGATTCGGATTGGATGGAACATTAAAGGTTTTACCTTCATGTTCTTATTTTAAACAATATATGGTAGATGGGATACAATGCATAGCACATATCTAAGGACATCCTAATAACATGTTGTACCAAAACTCTCCTTCTATGAGATAGAAGAGTTCATGAAGTCTCTTAATGTTGAATTTAATAGGTATGATAATTGTTCCTAAAGTAGGGGCAACAATGTCATTAAAGGCATGTAATATTACAGGGGACTGAGTGACGATGGTCTTAGTTAGTTGAAGTTAGTTAAAGATGTGATATGATATGATATTAATGTTAGTGTTGTTTTTTATCATAACTCTCATAATGAGAGTATCTTTGATTTGGGTGGTGACAAAACATGGGAGATAATGATCTTCGGGTTGTAAGGAAGGGATTTTAAAATCATTGAAAGCAATATTGGTGGATATTTTAAGGCTGCCAACCAAATTCATGAATGGCTGAGGATCATATGATGTACGGATATGGATTTAAGGGCTTAAATCATTTATTATCGATGTTACAGAGAGGTTTGGACAAGCTCGTAAAGGGAATTATTCACAGGAACTTGGTGGAGTTTTTTGATGATGGTATTTTGTACAGAGGAGGTGGATTGGGTGTGTGGAGTAGCAAGGATGGATATCTTAGCCTTAGAATAGGGTGGAGAGTTAGGTGATTCAAGAGTAAGTGAAATAGATACCTTGTGCATGTTTTGATCTAAATCCTTAGGGTTTTGTGTGCAGGATCTAACAGTTATGTGAACAACATTGATTTGATGGAGCGGGGTCTTACTGGAAGGGGCCTCACCCTAGTTGTATGTGGATGAATTTTGGATGATGGATTGGATATTATGGATTTAGGGATATGAAAAAGTTTACTTGATTTGATTTGGATGTTTTAGATCTATGGGGAGAAGCCCTTTGTTAGCAAGGCTTTGAATAATAGCATGGAGGTATTTACACTCCTCAGTGGGATGTCCCGAATTACAATGATATCCATAGATTTCTTAAAATATTATACCAAGAGGGTTTCCAACCTCAAGATCCATATGTCTTGATATAAGGTAATGTTATTGTGGATAGTTAAATGAGACTTTTGATATTTCTAGTGTAGTATCATGTCAAAGATGAGGTTAAGGGGATTTTTGTTTTGTTTTATTACTTAGAATTTGGGGTGGATGAGGTTATTTTTTGTGCAACATGTTTAGGTGTCAGTTGAGGAATGACCTTGGGTTCTATAACACTGACTATGAATTTAGATGAAGGTTGAGGCCCTAATATAGATGGCAAGGGCTTTATATCTTGCGGTGAGATCATTTGACAACTTTGTGATATATTTTCTATTTTTCTAGATAAGTGGTTTCTGGGTTGTATAGTAGATTTATTGAGGTTTTACATGTTATGTAGGGTGATGTGGTCATCAAAATAGATTTTCGTGATTTCCACCATGGATTTTTTATTTGATAATTTTAAAGAGACCACGAGCGGGTTTGAAGTAGAAGTGATAGATGTAGAAGGGTTTGTGGTCTTACTGGTGGTAAGACTAGAGAGGTTGGCTAGTCCAGTTGGTGCTTCCATAATATAAACACTAGGTGTTAGAGGTGTAGGTGGGAGGTCTTTAATAGTGTTAATGGTGTCATGAGATTTGATGACATTTTATTGGGTTTAACTAGTGGATGGAGCATGATTAGGAAAGGATTGTTTAAAGACATCTAAGTTATGATTCAGAGGTGCATTCATATTTCCAAGTTGTCGATCACCTCTGACGATAAGATCCTAGAGGAAATTTCTAAACGACCAACACTTTTCAATGTTGTGGTCTCATACCTAATGGCATTTATAATATTCATTCTCTTGATATCATGAGGGTTTTGAAACAGATGTGTTAATGGGGCAGATAGGCAGAAGTTTGATCATACACGTAGCTAGGAGTTTTTTGAAGACTGCACTATAAGATTATCTAATGGGTGTATAGTTACGGTGGGTTCTAGTATTTTGAGAATCTAAATGACCTTTAGATGTGGCTTTTATAAAGACTATGTTTTTTGAGCCTTTGGACTTATCGTTACTAGAAGGAGGTTTGAAAGGAGACTTAGGCTTTGGTTACTTTGAGTAGAGTTTGGTGTTACCATCTTCAAGGGTGTAAAGTTCTTGTTTGTAGGCCATGGTAAATACTTCATCAAATATTTGGAAATATTGTATCTGAAGTGTTGATGATATGTGTTTAGCACATGAATGAGTAAACAATTCGATCAATTTAGTTTGTGGGAGGGAGAAGGATAGTTGATTGATGATACCCCACTAGCAAGAGACAAAATCTGTAATAGATCTGTCTTTGAAATTTTTGATAACGTAGAGATCTCTAAGAGAAATATTATGGGTGATTTTTATGGAAAAATGTTCCAAGAATAATTGTGTGAGTTTTGTGAAGGAAAAGAGGGAATACTATGGGATACTATTCTGCCACTCTAGTGCAAGCCATTCTAAAGACATAGGAAATGTCCTTAACATAAGGTCTTGGTCATCTGTGATAAGATAACATGCATGGCAAAAAGCTCAGATGTGTTGTTGAGGGTCATCCTTGCTATATAATTTAATAAACTTCAAGAGTTCCTATTATGGGGGATAGCCTTTAAAAGGTATTGATGGATGAATAGGTTCATTACAAATATGTTCATATGATAAGGTACTTTTAGGACCCATGGTGGTTACTTCAAGATTGGAAATTATATTCATTAATTCTTGTAAAGGATCATTTTGTGATGATTTTTGGGGATTTAATGATGACAAGATAGGTTGATTATGGACATGTGGATTTGATTGTTGGTATAGATGATAGGGTAATGAGACATTATGCTGAAGGGGAACACTCATGGGAATGTTTTGGGGATGTTTAAATACTAAGGGTTATGAGGATTGGATGTATTGATAAGGGATGGGAATATAAATGATGATAATAGGCTGAGACGGTTGTCGTATATACTAAGACAAAATGGAATTGTTGATAAGAGGTTGAGACGACTGTTGTATATATTGAGATGGAATGGAAGTTTTGACAAGAGGTTGAGATGGTTGTTGTATATATTGAGATGGAATGGAATTTTTTATTAGAGGTTGAGATGGTTGTGGTATATATTGAGATGGAATGATGCTATACTTGGATACAAGGGCAATAGATGTATGTTACGAGAAGGGATGAGTGCTAGCAATAGAACTAGTATTAATGAGAGGTATAGATGTGGGGATGGACATGACTAAATTCTTGATGGATGACTAGGTTGTTGTGAGGGGATAAAAGGGGTTGTATTAGGAATATCAATAGAGCTTACAAGAGATGGAAGAGAAACACTAGAGGCTACGGGACTAGATGTGGAAGGATATGTGTTAGTATTATTTTGTGAAGATGATGAGATTGATGAAGGATGTGATGACAAGGATGGTTTTTGGTTTGATGTTGCTTGTGATGAGACAACATTGAGGTAGAAACTAATGATGGGGGCTCATGAAGTGGGGACCGATTGTGCCATTCCACCAGAAGTGGAGTAAGGATGAATTTGTTGGATGACCAACTTTTGATTAAGGTCAATGAATCGGTAAGTGTCGAAGGTGACATTAGTGATGAGATATTGTTGTTCGGGTGTTGGTTGTTGGAGGAAGACACCTCGAGAAGAAAGATAAGTATTAAGGGCTATTGGGTTTAAAAATTTATGTAAAGACTAGATCACCACTATTAAAGAAGTGGGGGCTAGGTGGATCAGGGATTTATGATGTGGTTGATTGTCTACTAGGAGAATGTGGGGGTTCTTTATTAGATGTTGAAGGTGATCAGAATTTTTTAATTACACTGGGAATGTTTTAAAGGTGGGTTTCAATATTCTTGAGGGATTCTTAAAGATGGCTTGACATGTTATAATTGTTTTATAGATGAGATTATTGTTTGGTTAGAACCATGAACTAACACACTATAAATGAAGAAAAATAAAAAGAAAAGTGGTTGATTATAACTACTGCAAACAATTCAGACAAGAAATTTTAACTTATCTTAATTAAATCAAGAAAGGTGTGAAATGTGAAAAATAGGTAAACAAGGACTAAGAGAAGGTTGTTTAAGGATAGTTTCAGGTAAGTTATAGGATGGAGTCCTCGATATACCCAAAGGTACATGAGGCACAAATCTATGTTAGTGTCGGTAAGAGGCGTGGTATTGGGGCCAACCCCGTCACTTCACAGTCCCTCAGAGATAAGGGTGTTAGGTGTTTAGCTGATATACCAACCTCAACATTTTTATACTCAGACAGAACACTAATTCGGCTTATCCTCTTGGTGATGAAATCCAAGTTTGTCCACCTACCAAGGAGTGTTTAGATGTAAATTAAGTTTGATGTGGTTTGGTTGTGTGTGAAAGGATTTTTATGAATTTGATTCCTTGAATTTTTAATTAAGTTATGTGAGCAGGAAGATATGAATGTTCATTTTAAGATCTAAAGGAAATGTTTAAGTTCGATGAGAACAAGACACGCAAAATGCAATGCTAAAATAAAATGATGAAATAAAATATTGTACTTGTACTTGTTTTAGCTTTTTAATTTTTTAAGCTCGCTTTGGAAATAGCAATCAACACAGCACTCCAAGCTGAAAATTTAGGGAATATGACAAGAAAAGAAATGAAATATGTGAAATATAAATGAAAAAGGGACTAAGAAGGTCCCACTAGGCATGTCAAGATGTTTATGGTGTTTTTCGGTTAGGTGCTATAAATTCTGAAAATACCAAAAACTTGAATAAGGAGGGGTCTACTGATACCTACACTGACAATCGCAATGTCAGGATAATTAGGTCCAAAAGCAAGGAAAAAGGCTCCTCCTTTCTCTAAGTGAGAAGACCTATATGTAAACACAACTAAACAAAGAGATATTTGATAAGGAGGATAAGGATTTTCTTGGTGAATTTCAATCCTAGAAATCCAAAGGACTTCCTTGAAGGGTTTCAACTCATGTAGTCACTTTTTCCACCCACTTAAATCCCAGGCACGTCAGCATATCACCCAGCCTAACTGGGTGCTCACCTAAGGTGCGCGTAGGTGTTGAACCCCTCCTTTATGAGAGATTTTCAAGAATGTTTATCATTAATGGAGGAACAATGCATAGACTTAAATATACACATCCTCTATCACAGATAAGGAAACTAGATCCACACATAGATGCAATGTAATATAGAGGAAAATGTCACAATAAAAGAGAGGGATCATATCTAAATCAAGATCATTATAAAGAACACACGGGTTTTGTCCCACAAACATAATAGAAAACACATAGATTAAGATCCATTGACTCATATATTTAGAACAACTCCATTATATTAACTCACCAACATTACAGTAGCCAATCCATGAATGGAACGAATACCTCAATAGAGTTTCAATACTCTTCCTATCATGGTTTCATTATATAATTAACAATAGAGATTACCCATATATCTTCCTAGTTCTTACTCTCCTGCTCAATCCTTACTATCCACCCATTATCAATATGTGTCTCTCTTTGTTGCCATGTAAATCAATACATAAGAATGGACTTGAAGGAATCTTCTCTAACCACTCCATCATTACCCAATAACATGCCAAATGTCATCATGTATTTCCATACTCAAGTATCCTTGGCATGCAAATGCCATCTAACCATAACTAACTCCACTTTTTCAGCTCATAATCCTTTAATTATAACCATAATGATGCCCAGGAATATCCTTCCCTTTATTTTCAAGTCTTCATAGTTAACTTTATCCATAACCGATTATGGTCACCTTTCTACATGTTCCTCTATCGTAACTTTATCCATAGTCCAAAAAATGACTAAGTCCTGAACCTTTTCTTCTTGGGTGTGAACCTTTGCACCTTCCCAAAATTTACTCTGTGAAAGCCTTCGTTCCATGCTACCATGCACCAAAACCATTTGTGCCTTAAGTATGTGGTCATTTTAAGGGCTCAACATCACCCCACACTAGCTTGATTTCCACCCATGGCAATCCTTTGCACTCCCTGAACACATATTATTTGACCAAAAATTAGCTAAGGAAAAAATAAACTTATATGTCGTTACCACCTAGACAACCAACTGGAGTAACTCGGGGAATTCTAAATCTATTTCCCCTTTCAAAATTTTCCATGCCTCCAATGTTGTCAAAGCCTTCCCTGGCACCTCCCCTATAATGCTTGGTTCTTTAGTCTAGTGTGATCTCCTCCACCTTCTCCTTCAGCTCCTGAATCACCACCATCAACTCCACATAAAGACCCTTGAACTCATCCATGCGTTCGGTGATGGAGTCTCAGAGTTCACCAATCTGGAACTCTAATTTTTTGTGCTTGGTCTTTATCTTTTTTTCTATGCAATAGTGACAAGGATCAACTATGTGTGCTCATATTTATTTGTTGGGACCTTCTCCTGTAAGTATTTGAGGGCTGCCTCCTCATTCGTTACCCGTACATCAATGATGGGCTCACATTTATGGTAGTTGTTAAATCCCCTATCTACTAGTATATTTGCTTCCTTGAGTTGGGTGATTAAACCCTCCAACTCAATGATCCAAGATTCTATAGTGATCTTGTTGTTTTCTCTTTCCTTGGTGAGCTCCTTAGTGGTAATCCCCATGCCATCCCTAATGTTGGCTAGCAACATCCCCACTAAGTCCTCCAAATACTCCATTTCATCACCATAGTCTATCTTGGCTTGGCTTGCCAGCACTGGACAATGTCCCAAGATGATTTTAACTATGGCACTAGCTCAATTATAGGCCTGCTTGGTTTGCACCTGCTCACCTTTCAATCCTTGATATAATCTCTCTATCTCCTTCTCCTTCCCTTTCTTGTCTGCAACTAGGGTTCGAACATGATTTCCCCTACGTCCAAGATGTGTTATACCACTTCTGAAGACATATTTTGCATAACATTACATGCCTACTCTTCGATAAGGTGGCTTGGATCCACTTCCTTGTATGTCACCCCTACCTTCTTCTTCAAGTGGATGGTCTCAAATGTGTGATTACTAACCTCAATTTTAGGCTCCTTTGAATAGCAGTGAAAGTTTCATCTTATCATGTTATTCATTTTAGTCATAGCCCCATCTTGGTCCAAAATATCCAAACCATGTGGCTTTTCTGGAATAAGGGTACTTTGGAACCTTGCACATAGTACCTTCATGGGGTCATCCACGAATTCCATGTGAGGGTGCATGGGTGTACACTTCTTCCTTGTTGCCTTGCGCTTTGAGACTTGTTTCTTTGGTCCTAGAGTGAACCCCTTATCCTCCCTTATGACAAAGGAATCACCCTTATTTTTTTCCTCCTTTAGTTTGGTGGGTTGGGTAGGAGAAGCCTCTTGTGGTGTAATCTCCTCATGTTCCTCCAAAGAATGAGATTTCTCCTTGGTGTGTGCATCAAACGGTGCCTTGGTGTCCACCTCATCCCTTCTTTCCTCTTCTTCCTTGAGTTCATCTCTGAAGGTCATGTTATCTCCTTTTGATCCCTTCTCCATTTCCAAATGGGAAACTTCATGTACCTTTTGTTTCTTATATTCTAGATCTTCCTCTTCATGGCAGCTCAAGCTCCTTATGCCCCACTTGTGTATCCTTAGCGTTACCTTGTTGTGAAGTTCTTGCACCTCCACTGCTACTTATGCATGTATAGTACTTCCTCTTCTCGGAAGTTTCCAAATTACCTTCACTCTCTTATTCTTCTACTACTTATTCTTCCTCTATCTGGACTACTTTCATCAGTGGGATTGGCGCTTCATGTGGCCTTAGGAAGGTGGATTCTCTAACTTCCACCTCAACTCCTCCATGTGTCTTGGGGTACAACTATACAAATATCCTATGGATGTAGCCCTTGATGGTAACATTTATTTCCAGATGTTGATCCAAAAATTCAAGATCCAAGGTCTCCACATACGTTGGCCTTGAGTCATACCTGTAGGTCATGCGCAGAGTGTGAATGTTAACGTCCACTTTATCAATGTCGAAGGTCAACTGTTACACATTATTGGGCCTCAAAATATTTTCTAAGTGATAAAGTGCATATGCGCATGTGAGGCCAGGAAGAATAATGGAATGTAAGGGAAAAGTATGCATGACAAGGGTTTAAGAAGGGTTTATAAAGAGGCAGGGCATGCGCACAAGGAAAGAAAAAGGATCTAAGGAATTAGACATATTCAGCATTCTAGAGGCACTTGAGGAAAAACGTGACCCAACTAGGCATGTTGAGTGGATAAGGTGTCAGCCTAGAGACTTGGTGGTTAAGAAAATAATATTCCACGCATGGAAGGTTCCCAAAAGACATCATTGCAAGAAGTGGAGAGCTCAGAACAGAATAAACATCCTCCATTGGAGGACCACCTAAACACTTGGCATCTAATCTACTCTTGAAGGAAGGCACGGGGGTGGGTGATAAACCTATTTGTAAATATGCTCTAGAGAAAGGAAGACACACCTAAATGGAGAAGAAGCTGACAAACAATAGGTGTGAGATCATAAGGGAATGCATCAAGAGGATGATGCTACAATAAGGCTAGGATTTAGAGAATTAGTGTTAAGGGGTATAATGGATGTAATAGGCCTTTGTATGGCATTAAAATGTGTAATAAGGGATGAAATGGGAGGACTTATTTAGAATATCACACCAGGGAGGATGTGCACGAGATAATTTTGAATTCTTTTGTTATGTATGGTCTGATATGACCCCTTTTGAATGTAATGTGGTTACTGATACTATGATCAATATGAATATATGGCTCTATTCAGAATATCTGGTTCATTGGTGTAAACCCTAGTGTCTCTTCTTCATGTTATGAATCAGATATGTTCTTTATATAATGTTTCTCTTGTTATCTTCATGGGTATATAGATGCAATAGCTCATCTAATGCTTTCAGAATGAGTGCTTGAAAATTTACTTTTCTACATCTAATTTTCTATCGATGGTAATATCCTCTCACAATTCTCACATAAAGGAGGGGCTCAGCACCTTTGTATGCCTTGGGTGAGTGCACAGTGCCTACTGGGTGATAGGCCGATGCACATGGGATTAGAAATTTGTATTGAGAGTACATAAAAATGACTACATCTTGGTTTCATTGTCGGGACCTCTTTTAGAAGCTATTGTGAGAATTATGTGTGATGACAGAGTGCTTGACCTTGGACAATGTCGAAAGCATGGTTTAAGAGCATGACAGGATGAGTTTGCTAAGATATTTAGTACTAAACCTAAGTTTGATGCACAATAAATGGGTAGAAGAACACATGTATCATGAGTTGTATGAGACCTTCTTTTGTTGCTTTCCAGTAGAGTTGTATGAATGGATTTCTGCGTATGCATCTAGATCAAGCTGGTACTATAGATCTCATGTTTGGACCCAAGATGAATATCAGAGGCTGTAAGATGTTGATCTGACTTGGACATGTGTTGTTGATCATTGGTGGAAGAGAGTGTTGACCAGTTATACCCTGGAATATGTTATTTCTACGTATTCTTGTCCTGAGGTTGCTGAGTTTGAGTTCTTAAAGGAACCTAGAGGATCATTTTTGCATGTTATCCCATTAGCCATGAAGATCCTTCTCATTACACTAAGTTTGGAAGCATTCCCTATGGATGAATAAGCTTCTCTGAGTGCTAGGTGAGGAAGCTATGGTGGAGGAAGATGACAGATATTGCGGTTGAAAAAGAAAGAGAGGAGAGATGACTCAAGTATAAAAATTGCGTGAAATGGAGCTAGCTAGACAAAGTGAGGTTGTGGGAGTGATGGATTTATGGAGGCATATATTGCATGAAGGAATTGAGGTTCGCATGGAGGACATAGAGCTTGAGCAGTTTGTGCTTCCCCATCTTGGTAAGTGTGGAAGAGATATCCCTTCCACTTTTGATGATTTCATCACTTGGAGAAAGGAGAGTCGTTAGTGCGCATGTGAGTCCACCTGGTGAGCAACCCCTTGTGCTTAGTCTTCCAAATCAAGAGATATGTATTGCTAATACAGTTGGTATTGGTGGGAGTGACTGATTTGTGCCTAGGAGATGTATTTTTTCATTTGGTACATCTATGGCTCCACAATCATTTCCTGTGTTTGGAGGAATATTATCTGGAACAACATTTGGGAAAAGTGTGAGTATGTAAAGCTTGGGTATCACATCTAGGAGTGGTGCATGACACATATCTGGTAGTGGTGTAGTATCACAAACTATTGGCATGTAGTTCAGTGGGATGTTGGGAATGCTAGGCATGACCACTTCAGGCCCTTTACTGGCTACAAGAGGTGGATCTAGTGGTATAGGAGCTAGAGGACATGGTGGACCTAGTGGATCTAGGGGATCTGGTGGATCAGGAGGGACAAGAACTGGTGGATCTAGTGGATCTGGTGGTGGAGGTAACACCTAAGGGAATCAAGGTTCTAGGACAGGTGGACAAGGACCTCAACCACCTCAGTAAGTGTTTTTTGAGATGTCTTTACACCTACCAGACTACAAAGGTGTTGAGGATGCTGCAGAGCATGTACACAAGTGTGAACTGCTATGGCACACGAAGGGGATCACTACCCTAGAGTGGAAGGCAATTCATTTTGCAAAGACATTGCAAAAGGACACACATATAGTTGGTACCATAAGTATTACCCCCATCAGATAGTGGTGGATTACACCATGCTATGTAATTCCTTCTTAGCTAAATTTCATATCCATGAGTTTGAACAGAAGAGCATCAGCATGCTGAAGGAGATCCAACAGGGAATGGCAGAGAGTGTGTGGGAGTATGACGTGCATTTCAAGACTCTCTTATCAAATCTATCCTATGATATTCACCCCTCTTAGTATGCTCAGTGGTTTTTTGGAGGATTGATAACACCATTTAGGAGAGCACTTTCACACAAGAATTTCATAGACCCACATGAGGCCTTGGAGGATTCCCTGTGCACTGAGGCTATTGGAAGCATAGATACTAGTGTTAGCCCCTTCCTTGAGGCTCAGATTGTTGTAATGGTGAAGCAGCTAGAGAAGCTATCTACAAACTCGGTGCATGAGACTCGCAGTGGTCTATGGTGCATGGATTGTGAGGTAGAGGGGCATACAAAGGATAGTTTCCCTAGAATATTGGTACGTGCCATGAAAGTGGATTGTGAAATTTTCCACGGAGATCATGATGCAAGTAGATGCCCACTACTGCAGTGCGTGATCCGTAAGAATGTGTCTTGCTACTACAAGATTTGCACCTCTACTACTTGTGACACCAAGGATTGTAGACTAATTTACCAGATACAGCCATTGACATTGGTGTGCACCATACTAGCCTTGCAAGTAATTCAAAGGGTGAGGGGAATCACTATAAAGGACACGTGGATGGTGGGGCATGTGGAAGAAGTTTTAGAGGAGGATTTCATGGTCATGGTAACCATGGAGGAGGAAGAAGTGAGTTCCCGCATGGAACCTGTTACAACTATGGGTCTACAGAGCACTATAAGCGTGAATTTCCTGATCTGTTATAATGCTCTAGGTGTGGAAAGAAACATAAGTATGAAGAGTTCCCATAGCTCTTTGAGCATATGAGCTAGTGGCACCAGAAATATAAAGGCGTCGGGATGGTGAGTATAAACAAGGTCAATTCATAATGGATGCCAAGGGTGGCGCGTGAGTCAGAACTAGAACTAGTACTAGTTACGATGTGAGCTGAGGCTACGCATGTGAGGGAAGTACCAAGGCAAAGGTCACTAGTTATTAGAGAAGAGGTGGTGCATGGAAATTATCTGGACCTTACTCATCATAAAGAGGTATATCAAGAAACCATGGATGTGATTTGAAGCCTACAAGGAGAGATCTAGTGCCTAAAAGAGTAGTCAAGATAGTTAGAGAAAAGGAAGAATGTTGAGGCTCCACAGAAGGATCTAGATGAGGTTAGAGAAGTATGCAAGATGTTGAGGCAAGAGAATATCATTCCCTTGCTAGGAGAATGGTTACGGGAGAAGGTACCACATGCACTGAGGAGGGCACGAGAGGTAGGTTCTGCATGCTAACCTTCCTCCCCACAACCTTGATTATGACAAGGATATTACCTTGAATGTTGTTGTAGATGGGTGGCTTCTGAGTAATATTTTTATTGACACAAGCACAGAGGTCAATGTTCTCACCCTAGATGTATGGCATCAAATGGGAAGGCCCCCATTACAACCATCTTTGAATGTGTTGTATATGGCTAACAAGACAAAGGAAATGCCCATTGATGTCTTGAAGGATGGTACTATCACTATCCAAGGGGAAACGTTCACTGGGGATTTTGAAGTATTGGCACTAGCCAAGGCAGACAACTTTCCAGCGTTACTTGGGTGCCCCTGGTGTTACAAGAATAATGCTGACCTAAGGTTCAATAAGGGCTACATGAGTTTTGAAAACAGGGAAGAGTGAGTTATCATCCCCTTGACCAATGGAAAATAATACTGAGCCCTTGGGAGAAGAATTTCTCGATAAGATCTATGTGCGCACTATTAAGGACCCTGAGGTGATTCACTTTACAGAGGGAGTTATCTAGTTTGAATATGTTCATTCCATGAGTGATACAACTAGTGTGGTGTGTGAAAATTGGGTGCACATGAGACTTATGAGTTAATTGGGCGACAGCTAAGAGGCTCTGTGACAAGGGTAACAAAGGCGTGCTTAGTCAAGTGCCTGGGAGGAAAGAATTTACCAAGTTATTCTAGAGGAGCCAACCCTGATGATTTCTTACGAGAAATGGAGGCTTAGTGGAAAAATGAGATAGAAAGAAGAGGGATGCTCACCTATAACTTACTTGGGACCACAGCACATTGGTGGGAAACTCACCACGATAGCCTTTTAGAGTGGTGCAAGGTAATAATCATTTTCTCTATTAGGTTCTCTCGAAGAAATTCCCCCACTACAATAGAAGACTACCATGGGAAGGAACCTGCCTTGTCTCACGTCCAAGCATGTAACAAAGCATGGATGGAAGGCACAGAGGCCTTTCTACCTTCTTTATGGGTGCATAATTTGTATTCCACCTTATGAGGTTGCACCTGTGCATGGTATATTCACTCCAAGATGCGCCGCCAGACAGGAAATCGGTAGGAGTTGACTGATTACCTCCTTTAAGATTTCTAGTATCGGAGTACTAAACCATCGGTGGATAGGGCGTTGTAGGTTGTTAAGTGCCTAACGATGGGAGATAGTGTCATGGTAGAAGATAGAATATTGGAGTTATTGGGTGAACCTAGTTTGGAACTGTGCTTTGATGAAGAAGAGTCATAAGAGGTGCAACTTGAGCATGCGTGCATGGAGAAAGAAAAGGGAAAGATGGTCTATGTGATAGATGGTGAAGAGATGGAGAGTTTGGATGTTAACCATACTGAAGGTATGCACAAAGTTATTGATAGTGCTTATGAGCAAAGCACACGCATACCATGAACCCCTAAAAACAAAAAAGGTTAACATTGGATAAGAGGCTGAACCTAAAGAGGCCACTATTGGAGACTATTGGTCAGAGAAGGAATTCTCAAAGATCATTGATCTCTTGTGTGAGTTTCAAGATTTACTTCCGTGTGGGTACCATGAGCTTAAAGGAATTCACCACTCTTTAGGGGAGATGAAGATCAAGTTAAAAGAAGGTGTGAGCCCAATCCGGAAGAGGCCCTATCGAATGAATCTGAATATTTGCATCAAGGTTAAGGAGGAGATAGATAAGATGATAGGATCAAGCATCATTGAAGCTATGGAAGAATCAAAATGGGTAAGCCCCATGGTCATCAGTATTAAGAAGGATGGAAGGATAAGGATATGTGTTGACTACAGGGACTTAAATGTGGTATGTGTAATTGATCCTTTTCCAACCCCTTTTACCGAGGATATTCTAGAAGGAGTGGCCGGGCGCGAAATCTATTCCTTCACGGATGGATTCTCAGGATACCATCAAGTTAGAATTACCAAAGAAAACCAAGAGAAGAAAAATTTCACCACTGAATGGGGAAGTTTTTCCTATACAGTCATGCCTTTTGGACTGAGGAACACGCCCGTTGTGTTTTCGCGCATAGTGGTCTAGGAATTTCAGGATTTTATCCATAAATTTTTGCAAGTCTACCTTGATGACTAGATGGTGTATGGACTAGTGAAATACTATTGTGATAATTTGAGGCTGATGTTTGAGAGATATCTGTAGTTGAGGATATCCCTTAACATTAAGAAATAAATTTTTTCTACTCCATTTGGGACTCTGTTGGGGCACATTATATGTAAGGAAGGGTTGTCTGTGGCGCAAAGGTTGTTGTTATTTTGGGGTTAGGGAATCCTACCAGTCAGAGTGCAGTGCGTGAATTCCTTGGGCATATAGGGTACTACCAGAAGTTTATCAAGGGGTATGCCAAGATCGCCACACCATTGGAGAAGTTACTAAAACACAAGAGTGCCTTTCATTGGGGAGAGGCACAATAGATGACGTTTGACACTTTGAAGAATAGACTTGTCACTGCACCCATATTACGGTTTCCCTCTTGGGATAAATCTTTCCACATGCATGTTGATGCCTCAAGGACAACCATTGGATTATTCCTAGAACAACCTAGAGAAGGGATTATTGATCACTCCCTTTGTTTTGCAACTAGGAAGTTGACACCAGCAACGAAAAACTAAACCACTACTCAATGTGAAGTACTTCTGATGATCTACGCACTACATAAGTTCAGGCAGTATCTACTGGAAACACCCTTTACACAGATCACATGGCCTTGAAGTACTTGGTGAACAATCTCATTTTGCAAGGGCACATATGTCAGTGGGTCCTGTTGTTTCAGGAGTTTGAGTTTACAGTTGTTGTGAAACCAGGAAAGAGTAACTCAGGGCCTAACCATTTGTCAAGAATTGACTCAGGGGAGGATGCATAGAGCATTGAGGATGTTATTCCAGATGCACAATTGTTTAAGTTGCAACGTATGCCCTCTATCTTAGAGGATATTGTTGTTTTTCTCAAAACCGATGTGGCACGGGAAGGAATGAAATATTTGGAAAGGAAACAATTATCTATACATGTCGCACCCTACATGTTAATTAGTGGAGACTTATACAAGTTGGGTTGTGATGAGGTTATTTGCTGATGTGTGTTAGAACATGAGCACATTGCAATCATGGAAGAAGCACATGGTGGGATTGCAAGAGGGCACAATGCAGGGAATGCCACCACGTGGAAGATTCTACTTGTAGGGCTTTGGTGGGAAAGTATATACCAGAATTGCATTGAATTTTTCAAGGCCTATGACCACTGCCAACACCTTGGCAAGCCAAGAAAAAGGGATGAGATTCCCTTGAGACCTATAGCCAGCACAAAACCATTTGAAAAATGGGCCATTGATTTTGTAGGACCAATTTCACCTACCACGCGAAGGACTGGTTCGGTCTATATCATCACTTACACTGATTACTTAACAAGGTGGGTGGAGGAAACTCCTACAAGGGACTTTACAGCAACGAAAATTGCTAGATTCTTATGGGAGAACATAATTAGTAGGTATGGATGTCCCTTAAGCTTGACTAGTGATAGGGGTACACATTTTTTGAATGAAATAGTCAGGATTTTGTTGGCAGAGTTCATGGTGGCCCATCATAAGACTACCCCATATCACCCATAAGCTAATGGAACTGCTGAGGCATTTAACAAAATTATGAGTCACATGCTGACTAAAGATTTGTGATGTGGGAAGACAAGATTGGGATGACAAGGTATCAACCATTCTATGGGCATACATGACAACCTAACAAAGATAGAATAAAGCCACACTGTTTCAGTTGGTGTTTGGCACAAAGGTTGTTTTATGATTCAAATTTATGCTACCATCCATGCAGATTGCATGCGTAAAAGGGTTAGCTAATGAATAGGAAATTCAAGAGAGCATGGAGAAGCTAATGCAGCTGGTTGAAAGGTGATCACTTGCTAGATTGAGTTAAAAGACTAGAAAGTCACGACAGAAAGCATGGCATTATTGTCATGTTAAAAATAAATAATTCGAGGTTGGGTAGATGATTTTATTATACGATTCCAAGTTTCTACACCATCTTGGGAAATTGAAATTCCATTGGTTATGGCCATATATCATCTCTTACATCCTTGATTTAGGCACTTTCCAGTTACAAGCACTTGATGGAACATGGTTACCAGGCCATTTCAATGGGAGTAGGCTGAAGTCCTACTATAAATAAGTCTTCCTTTTGTTTGTAAATAAGGTAGTATTGTAATTTAGTATAGGATTTCCCTTAATACATTTATTTTCCATGTGTTTCCCTTTATTGTTGCTTGTTACTTTCTTGTTGGGTTTTTATTTTACATGCCTTGTGCGCTGGTAACCACTTATTATTTTCAAAAGGTTATGTCTGCAAAGAGGACCGTGCATCTATTTTAGTGTGGGGTGGAGTAGTGCAAAGTGAAATAAAAGTTGGTAGTGGAATTTGTATTTTAATGGCTCGGATTGAAGGATTAAAAGTGCTTAAAGTAGAAGAACGCTCATGGAAAAGGTGGACATAAGGAATTTTGGTGTCACGAAGGCTTCAAAAAGACTAGGTACAAAGGATGAGAAATGCGGGAACAATATGAGGTAGGTGAGGGAAAAAATCAGGTCAAGGGTAGAAGAAGTGTCTTCAGTGCTACAAACGTGTGCATAAGAGTCTTTGGTCAATAAATGTTTTATGCGCTAGAAGGTTGTAAGGATTTTTTGTGTAGGATTGGGTGCATGGGTAAGAGCACTTAAGATCAGATTTAGTGGAAAAATCTGCATTTAATGCTAAGTACATTGGTAGGTGGCATAACATTTATTGGGAGAGAGAAGAAAAAGCTAGAATTATAAGGCCAGGAACATTAATGTTTACCTTGATATTATGATATTGAAGATCTCTTACGAATTATGGCATCCACGAAGAAATATTTGTGCGAAGGAGGAATTGTAAAAATATAAGTACGTGACTAGTTTGATTTTCAAACCAGAGTAGGAGTACACATGTGTAGGGAAGAAGGGTTCAGAAGAGTACATTGTCTTGTGGAAGGGTTTTCTAGGTTAGGGTTTTGTAGCTAGGGCACGAGAGTAAAGGGATTCTTCATGAAGTTGAGTCACACATTTAAGCAAAGCAAGGAAGAGGATCAAGGAAGAATTTGTTTTTAACCTGACAAGAAAATCGCACCAAAGAAGGGAAAGGACAAGGGGAAACAAATAACCACCACTAGTTTCAATGAAGAGTGGTATGCAGAGATGCAATACCTAGATGGAGTGTTGCTTGGAAAGGAATGGGTATCCCATGTAAGGAAGATGGTCATGAGTGATTACAACCATCACACAAGCACCACAGAGAAGGAGATCACATTAGAACTGGTTCACCCAATGGATAAAAGGACATCAGAAGGAATGTCATTCTATGAGGATGAGGTGAAGGTAAAATTAAAGAAGGTGGGGTTGCTGCAACTTTATGAGTTGCCCTATGTTGGAAAACCTGAGTGACTGTACCAATGGTTGATGTCGCGTAAGTACGAGGACAACTTCTACTTCGCAGGCTGTAGAATATGCATAACCCCTCAACTAATCTCTAAGTTTACCGGCCTTGTCTGTGAAGGGGAGCTGTTGGATGATGACTTGGAGGATAAATAATTCATTAAGGAGATAGTCCAAGCTTATGACTATAAGAAGGGATTGTGCTACTTTGATATTTCAGATATCTCTGACCCAATGATGAGGATGGCCACGTGCTTGGTATCCAAGTTGAATGGACAAGAAAGGTGGACATAGATAAACAAGGCTTGGTTGAATGTGTGCCAAAAGATTGTGGAAGGAACCATATATAACCTATATGCCTTCATTACAGAATAAATCATCAGCGCCACACATGAAGGAGAGAAGATCATGTTTGGAAATGTCCTCCTCACCATCGTCTTCTCAAAGATTGGAGTGTCTAATTGGCCAGATAATTTTTTATAGGAGTATCTAGATGAAGAACCTTCCCCCATGAAAAGATTTGAAAATTACACTTGTGACACCATGACGGCTGCCCACAAAGCGCACCTAGAGAAATTATACAAGAGGATGTGTAACTCATTTGAGCTGAATGGAGGATACCCAAAAAATTGTCAGTGCTAGTACAAGGAGAAGTTGAGTTTGCTATCTACCAACATTTCTACATTGGCAGATTCACATTGACAAATGGGACCAAGATTCCATGGTGCAAACTACCTTTCTCTTTCACCACGTAATACTTTCAACTAGGGGTCAATCGCTCTAAAGAAGAAAAAATACTAAGGTTTGACCTCAGCGAGGTAGAAAAGGACCACCATGACCTACGAAGGAAGCTGGTATACCATAAGAAGTGTGCTTATGTGGATAAGTATGTCTCTCATGAGGTGCACATGATGAAACATGTGACACTGCCAATTGCTAGAAGGACCATAAAAAGGGTATACCTACGGATTAGGCCCATGTATGATAAGGGTGCTTACTTTGAGAATGACATTTCCATCCCAGAAGATGCCATCATAAGAAAGAATGACGTGCTAAGAAAGAGGGAGAGGGAAGACGTGACAGATAAGAAAGAACCAAGTGTGTAGACAACACAATCTGTGGGCACGCCAGAGTTAGGCACCAAGCCAAGTACATATGTATGGTGAAAGAAGTCCCCCACCAAGGAAAATGAAAAATCACCTAAGGAAGAGGCACCAAAGTAAGAAGATCATCCTACACAAGGAGAATTTCCAAGGAATGAGTCTCCTATAGAAGAAAAGAAGATTCTCCTATAATGGAATCACCAGTTAGGAAGAAGCAGAAGGTTTTAGAGAAGGTTGACTCGGAATAAATGGAGATCCTAGAGGCCTACAGAGGTAAAAGGGATGACAAAGAGCAAGAAGAGGCTCAAGACCATTCATTGTATGATGTCCATGACTCCGAAGATGAAGAAATGAAGAAAATGATGGAGAAGAGGAAGGCGCTTAAGGAAAAGGGGAGAGTGAAGAAGTGAATACTAAGGATCAAAGGATCCCCATCCTCACCAAGGTGCAGATAGAAGAGGCTACGGAAAGATAAGTAGTGGGCCTAATAAATGATTTAGTGGATCGCAACACTAATGTGATACTCAAGGAGATAGAAGAGGAAAGTGTAGGGAAAGAATATGGGAGCATGAGTGGAGATCCCAGCTTAGCAATAAGCTTTCATAAAGCAGCACACATAGGGGGAAATATTTTGGTAGTAGTGCAAGAGTAGGGGATGAGTTACATAAATGATCCAAGTAAATTACTGTGGGAACTTTTCCAGAGTATCATGCCCATAGACCAACTCCTTGAATGGTCTTCATTCGAAGAATAAGTCACGTACCCACAAATAAGGAAGATGATATCTTGGGAGTTTGAGTCCCATGTTGATGAGCTTTAGTTTGAAGTCAGTAAAGGGGCATTGATGAAGGTACCAAAGACCAAGGGAGTGAACCCCTTAATAAATTTTCAACAATTATCTGATGATTAAGTCTGTAATGTGATCAAAAAGGTTGAGGTTGAGATGAGACTCTTTGGAAGAAATGATAGGGTAAGGTTCCTAGAGGAAGAACTGGAGAAGGAGGAGGAGGAAATCATTGAGAAGAGCAAGGATCTAATGCAAGAAGAGTTGATCAATGCACAGTTAAGGCATAAACTAAGGGAGAAAAAGGTGAAGGTGTGAGAGGTGTACAAGAAAATTGAAATGATCAAGGATGCCATTATCTTGAAACACCCAGACCTAGCACCACGTAAGTAAAAATACGAGTCAACCTTTTAGAGCTTGGAAGACTTAACAAACATCCTCACCATGGAAAGGTGGCCACTCACATTAGAATTAGCAGAAGATATTTTAATGTGTCAAAAGGAAGAAGAAAAGTAGAAGATCGGGGAGACAATTACTCGATATTCCAAACTCCTTGCCTCTATAAAAACCAATGTGCACATGGCTAAGGTCATGTATGATAATTACACTAATAGGGATATAGTAGCAAGTATTTTAGTTGCTACACATGAGGTGGATATGAAATAATTCCAAGAAAAAAACAAAGGAAATGGGGTAGAGCGGGATAAGAATTGTTGATACACTGAACGCGAAGGTAGATGAACTAAGTTTTGAAGAGGTGAGCACTCTAGTGGTCAACCTACTCTAGCAGGTGTAGGGTGAAGTAAATTTCTAGGAGTAAATTGAGGCAAAAATGAGGAAGGAGTTCCCAATCCTTTTATAATAATAAAAAAATTCTACATTCTTCATTCTTCTATTTATCATTCTCTATTCATTCATTCTTTATTCAAATTTTCTAGGTCCCACAATTCTTTATTCTTTGGAGGATCAGTATGTTTTCGAGGATAGAGAATAAGCTTAGTGTGGGGTGCTGTTGGGATTCAAAATATTGGCTAAGTTCCAAAGGGTGCATGCATGAACGGGGCTAGAAATAATAAGGGCACGTGGGGGAAAACACACAAGACAAGGGTTTAAGAAGGGTTTATAAGGAACCATGGTGTGAGTGCAAGGTAGGAGAACATCACCCCACATTAGCTCAATTTCCGCCAATGGAAATCCTTCACGCTCCCTGAGCATAACTTCTTATATAAAAAATAGGCTAAGGTAAAAAGAAACTTATATGTTGCTACCGCCTAGACAACCAACTGGAGCAACTCGGGGAATTCTACATCTATTTCCCCTTTCAACTTTTTCCATGCCTCCATCTTTTTCAAAGCTTTCCCTAGCACCTCCTCTACAATACTTGGTACTTGGTCTAGTGTGCTCTCCTCCACCTTCTCCTTTAGCTCCTGAATCAATACCATCAGCTTCATGCAAAGACCCTCGAACTCATCCATACGTTCGGTGATGGAGTTCCAGAGTTTTCCAATCTAGAACTTTAATTGTTTATGCTTTCTTTATCTTGTATTTCTATGCAATAGTGAAAATGATCAATTGTGCATGCTCATATTTTTTTTGGGACCTTCTCCTACAATTATTTGAGGGATACTTCCTCATCTGTTACCCATGCATCAATGATGGGCTCACATTTACGACAGTTGTTGAAGCCCCTATCTACTAGTATATTTTCTTCCTTGAGTTGGGTGAGTAAATAATCTAACTCAATGATCTATGATTCTATAGCAATCTTGATGTTTTATATTTCCTTAGCGAGCTCCTCAGTGGTATGCCCTATGCCATCCCTAACATTAGCTAGCAACATCCCAACTAAGTCCTCTAGATACTCCATTTCATCACCATAGTTTGTCATGGCTTGGCTCACTAATGTTGGACATTATCCCAAGATGATTTTAACTAGGGCACCAACTCAATCGTAGGCCTCCTTTGTTCACACATGCTCACCTTTTAATCCTTTACTCAATCTCTCTATCTCCTTCTCCTTCCCTTTCTTGTCTGTAACCAGGATTTGAACAATTTCTCCTATGTCCAAGTTGTGTCATACCATTTATGAAGACATATTTTTCATAGCGTTGCACACCCGCTCATCAGTGAGGTGGCTTAGATCCACTACCTTGTATGTTGACCCTACCTTCTTCTTCAAGTGGATGGTCTCAATTACATAATTGCTGACCTTAAATTTAGGATCTTCTGAATGACATTGCAGGTTCCAACTTATCATCTTCTTTGTTCTAGTTGCATCCCCATCTTGGTCCAACAAATAAAAACCATGCGGATTTTCGAGGGAAAGGGTGCTTTCAAACCTTGTGCATAGTACCTTCATGGGGTCTGTTGGGCCCCTAAAATATTGACTAAGTACAAAAAGGCACATGGGCATGCAAGGCCTAGGTTGAAGTATGGGTGCGCACGAAGAAGGCATGCAAAGTAGGGTTCTAGGAGGCTTATAGAAGGACCACGTTACACGCTAGCATAACAAGGTTTGAGGACTTAGCCATATTCATCATATCAGGAAGAACACAAAAAATCATGACCCGCTTACACATGATGGATGGATAAGGTGCCAGCATGGCAATAGGTTGGCCTAGGAAGGAATATGCCCTGCGATGGAAGCTTCTAGAATACCATCATGGTAAGGAGTGGAGAGCTCAATCCTAGAGGAGCATTCTCCCATGGAGGACCACATCTGGACACTTGGCGATTGATTTGAAGCCTCATAAAGGTGAATTGGCAGTTCAAAGGGCCTATAAATACAAGCGTCCGTAGAAGGAAAAAGAGAGATGAATCGAGAGCAGAGCTCTGTAGAAATGCCGCAAGGAGTTATATTGGGTTGGGTAGATGAAATATAGGAGAGGCATGCATCAAAGGGATTTGGATTGTAAATTTTCCTTTTAAAGAGGTAAGGAATGTAGATTCAGTTATGATGTATGACTTCAGTCTACCATACTGTGATGTTTTGTAATTGATCTAATGAATGTAAGGAGGTTACCAACTTATTTGAATATGATCATTAATGATTCTGGTCCATCCTCATATCTTAATAGTTCTATTTCATGTATGTCTATGAAATAAGTATGAATCCTTGTGCATTTCCCTTTCTGTTTTGGTTCAGTCTTATATTATGTTAAAGTATCTTTCTATCTGGAATGACAGAACTGGTCTAGAAGCCGTTCTGAGCTCTATGATGTTTACATGTCTCATTTCCACTCATTATCCTTATGTTCCCATCAGAGATGATGTTTTCCACTAAACTCACATAAAGGAAAGACTCAGTGCCTGTGGGTACCTCGGGTGAGCGCCCAGCACCCGTTGGGTTATAGGTTGGCGTGCATGGGATTCCATTTCTCTTTAATGGGTGTAGAAATGACTACATCTTGGTTCCATTTCCAGGACCTCTTTTTGAAGTTGTAGTGGGAAATGGCATACATCATGATCTTTGCAATGAGTGATGACAGAGCATTTAACCTTAGAAAGTGTTGAAACATGGTATAAATCACGAAGGATGAATTTTCTGAGAGATTCAACATTGGGCCTGAATTTGATGCACTTAGATGGGTAGAAGAGAACCTCTACCATGATTTGTATGAAAAAAATTTCTGTTGCTTCCCAGTAGAGCTGTATGAATGGCTCTCAGCATATGCGTCTAGATCAAGTTGGTGTTATAGATCATGCACATGGAAGCAAGAAGAGTACCAGAGGCTACAGGATGTGGATCTAACGTGGACTCATGTTGTGGATCATTGGTCGAAAGGAGTATTGGCTAGCTACACTCTGGAGTACACTATTTCTACATATTCTTGTCTAGAAATCATTGAGTTTGAATTTTTGAGGGAGCTCAGAGGGTCATTTCTACATGTTATTCCTTTGGAAATGAAGATCTTGGTTATTACCTTGAGTTTAGAGGCATTTCTGATGGCCAGCTAAACCGTTCTGAGCATTGGGTGAGGAAGCTAGGGTGGAGGAAGATGGAAGATATTGTGACTTTAAGGCATCGGAACATTCGTGTTACAAAACATGTTTTATATGGCATGTTCTCTCCGATTCCCGAAACCCGCCAAGTATTAAGAAAATCCTTTGTAAATCGGGTTTTCGGAAGTTTAACACATCGGAACATTCGTGTTTCTAGACATGTTTTGTGTTCCATGTTTTCCGACGCTCAAAAACCCGAAATACACCAAATCTTTTCCCATCGGGTTTCCGAACTCCTCCAACATGCTGACGTGGCACATGCTAAGCGGTCGGTGCGTTGGCACGTGCGGAGCTGATGTGTATTTATTATTGGTTTTTCTTATAAATATGCGGTTTTTACACGTCATTTTCACCGTTCTTAATTTTACACCGTGGATTTTTGCGCATGTTCTCCTGCTCCCAAAACCCGCAAGCTCGCGTTATCATACTGGATCGATTGTTTTCATTTTCACCTGTCTCGATTGGAAGGTATTAATCGTTCCTCCTTTGTTCTTGATTTAAGAAACGTTTTCCGTGTACTTCCTTGCCGATTGTTGAAGATTTTTCTTCCTTATTTCCTCTGAATCGTTTTCGAAAGCGTTTTGGGGTTTTCTAGGGTTTATTTTCTTCTTGCAAATATCAGTTGGTACTGTTCCTTTTGAATTACAATTGTTTGCATGATATTTGGAATATTATCAAAGAAAAAAGGTTTTATATGCAAAAACTCAAAGGAGAAATTCTTTTTGTGCTACCCGGACTTCGGAAGCTGTTTTGCAGGCTTTCCTTAATCTGCCCAAAGTACAGAGAGAGCTCGAAGTTCGGGGTTCCTCAATATTCCGATCTCAACAGTGGGTACCGGGTTCTCAAAAGGTTCCGCCAGTAACACTAAGTGTCGGGTTCCGTCGAAGTTCTGTCAAAGGCAGTGCGTGTCGGGTTCCTCCAAAGTTCCGACACCTTCAGCCTGTCGGGTTCTTTTTATCTTCCGTCACATACCTTCAATCGGGTATTTCAGCGTGCATAGCATCACCAGGGTTTTTCGAGCATCTCTTCATCCGATTTTCTTCATGACAGACCCCGTCCATCACAAGAGAAGACCGAGAAATCAAGCAGGATGAAATATAAGTTTAAGAAACCAGAATCCCCGTCATATGTTGACTGTAATTACGATATTCGGGATACCGAATTCGGTAATGTTGACATGGACGATTTCTGGAACAGGGTGAAAAGTCCCAGTCAAACTGAATGGATGACCTCTTTAGCAAACAGTGGCTTACCTTTGGCAGCAGGCTTTCCTCTATCGGCCCAATGTCCAGAGTTCATTCTGGCCTGTGCCTCTAACTACGACTCTGCTTCTCGTTCCGTTAGGAACCCAGCAGGAGAAGTAGTGATCAAGCTAGATGGGATTTATCTTGATGACCTCCTGAAATTACCCAATTTCGAGGAGTATGGGAATTTGAATATGAAGTCAGCCCAGAAAACCTGGGACACTAACCAGGAGAATTGTATAAGAGATGTTAACAAGAAGTTCCTGGCTAAAGCTAAGCCAGCGGTATCCCGATTTCCTAGGACTATTCCTAGGTGTGACTTTATACAAGAGATAAATGATATCATCACACTTCTTAGCCGGGCATTTGGTTTACCAGAGTCAAATCTATTTCACGGATGGATGTACCAGTTCATGGTCACCATCAAGAAGAATAAGCAAGGGATTGACTGGGGAACCTTGATCAGTGATGAGAGATTGATGCCCAAATGACGACGGTCTTGTCGACGGGAAAATTTTACATGTTCTCGTATGTGGCCTATGCGGCAGCCGGGATGAGGAACTATCCCGGGCTCGATACAAAAGGCAGCAGGATCACAAACCCAATCTACAAGCATTTTCCGCAAATAACGAAGAAGGGGTCTAAGGATCAGTTTAGAAGGGTTAATGATGCCTTTTTCTATGATGAGAACATCTGCAGACTGAACCCGGGATTGAGAAAAACAAGAGTCTCCGATGAGGCTTGGGCCGAGGTATCTAAATGGGGATGTATCTTCCTACAGTTTAGGAAGTTTACATACATTCGAACAGTGATGTATGCAGGAGAGCCTTTCCGTCTGCCTCGCTATCCGGGGGATAGATTAATTTTGTTGGAATTGGTCAGACAATTGTTGGATTTCCACAAGTTCCAACAGAGCAAGCACAAGGCAGCAGTATCCTTCCCAATTTCTATTGGGAGATATACTTGCTCGACAGCGGCTAAGGCCAAAAATGTCGAATGTGAACTTCAGGAGAAATTAAAGAAGCATATGAAATCTCGGGATGGTTTTGACATCCGAGGAGTGCTTCGGGCCTATGGAGCTCAACATCTGCACAGGCCTGATATTGAGGACATCTGGATTGATCTGCGGGACGAAGTTGCGATACGCAGAAAGGATAATAGTAGGCTTACTATTGATGAAATTCAGACACTGGGGCTTTCTGATTTGCCAGATGGCACTGCAGATAATGAAAGTGTGTTGGATATGTCCTATGATGGGCTTAACGAAGATCGATACATTTTTCCACCTATTGATTGGTCAGTTACTGAGAAAGCCTCTATCACCGATAGGTCAGCCCTAATTTTGGCTCGTACGAAGAAATGGCTTTCTTCTTGGGGGATGAATTTCAATGATGACAAGTTTCCCAAATTGGCTGCTTTAGAGGTGGGGCCCTCCCAACAGGAAAAGGGCAAAGAATCTTCTGGGGGGGCTATAAAAATCAGGATTCCTAGGAGGAGGAAAGAAAGACAAATCTCTTCAATTGTTTCTCCAGCTGAAACGGTGGTTGTGCCAGAATCACCAACGTCACCAGAAAAAGAAGAAATTAATGTGGAAGAGGAAGGAAGTCAAATCTTGATTCCATCATCTGTTGATAGTCAGACCAAAGAAACTTTGTCTCTTGCAACCCAGGGTTTGGAGTCTGAATCTGTGCCTGCCCCTCAACAACCACTCCAATCTCCTCAATCCCCATTCACTTCTTCAAGTATGGCAGGCATTTTCTCTGGTCTCTCTCCCCTCTCTACTGGAACCCAAATAATTACCAGCTCGCCACAACCTGTGCCTCTCTTTGTTGCACCTACTACCACGTTGACTACTGTTCCCCCTCCAATAGTAGAATCTTCTCCTCTTGAGAGTAGATTACTAGTTACTACAACATCAGCAGTTCCTTCTGATACTCCACAATGGTTACTTGAGCAAACTCCCAGGAAGAGGAAGGTGATTGTACCCCTACCACCCCTTGATTTTAGCTCACTCAAGACTTCTACTGCGAAATCAGCCAAGAAACCCAAAACAGTTTCAAGAGTTTTGGTAGATGCTTCAGGAGATAAGTTCGCAGCCACTCGCCACTCCCTCAGCTGACAAAACTAGGGATGATAACAGCTGCTGATTATCAGATCACCAAGGTGGCTCTAGGGAAAGTAACAACAGAAGGAGCGCAACAAGATGCACGGGCTTCCATAGACGTGCTGTGCCAAAAGTTGAAAGAAACAAAGATCAGCAGAGAGATGAGTTTAAGAAAAAAGTGGAGCAGTTGACAGAGGAGGTTTTGAACTTAAACTCTCAACACCCCTGGAATCCATCCATACCATCTGCTTCTGCTTCTGCCGGATTCGATTTCTCATCGGTGCCTACGATTGAGAAGATTACCAGAAAAGGAAGAGTGGTTAATGAATGGATCCAAAAGTTGCTCCAACAAGGGAAGGAAGTAATTCAAGACGTGGTGAAAGTTCATCAGTCCTTGGCAGAGATTCAGAAGGAAGGAGAGAAGATGGATGAGGAATTCACTGAAGAACTGGACAGCTTGATTTGACTTGTGAAGCTCTCCAAGTGCTAAAGCAAATACCAGCACATCTCTTGGTAGAAGAAGGCGTTCTTCCACATACAGATAAACACTTTCAGCTGATCAAGGGCATCAAGTTCAGAGTAAAGATTCTCAACGAAGCCTGCAGCAAGTTGAGAGAATCAAGGGATAAATTGATCGATGGGAGAAGTGATCTGGAAGAAGAATTGCTAAAGATTTGTCCAGAGGTGGCAGTTGGGACCTCAAGTATTCTATCAGCAGATGATTTCTTCAAACAACTTCAAGTATCAATTCAGCAAAAACCTGTGCAACGGGTTTGACCTTGAAGTTATTAGTCATTTAGCAAGGATGGAACAGACGCTGGAGGCCTTAAAAAAGCTCAATAAAAGATTGAAAAAGCTTCCCGGGATTGCCGCTGATATTCATGAAACCTGCAAGATATGGAATGATCATTCCAATGGGCCCGATGAAAATGAGACGCAGGACATTATTCGAAAGTTTCAGGAGTTTCGGAACAGAAAGTCCCAGCTGGAGGAAGAAGGAGAAAAAGATGATGATTCGGACTAAGTTTCAACGTCTCATGTCATTTCTATTTTTAGAATGACATGCCTGTTTTATTTCCGTTTTATCATATTTTTAATTCAGACTTTGACTTGATCTCCTGCGTGAGAATCATGCAAAAGTTGAACTCTAGTTAAAACATGCTACTTTTCAGGATCTGGCCTATTTTGGCTCTGATTCTCTTGTTATAAATAAGGGATGCTTGTGCATTCCAAAGGGGTCGAGAATTTTTGGAGGATTAAGAGGGTATTGGAAAGAAGAAAAACTTTGTGTTTTCTTTCAATCATTTTGAAGAATAGGAGTTGATACTGTTTTACAGACTTTGTGTTGTGAAATATATCTTATTTGAGACAATGTTCTTATGTTCATGATCTCAAAGCTATTCTTTGCATAGAATCTCAGTATTTCTAATTATCTCGAACACTATATCTGTGATCTAAAACTCGTATGATTATTTCGTGCTCTGCTTTTACTCGAAAGAAAATACGTTTCTCCCATTTCCTTTCTACTGTACTTCTTTCACTGTAACAGTTTCTAACCTATTTCACTTACGAAAGCAATATCCTTGAATCGTGTGAATGTGGATTTCGGGATTTCATCCCAACCCCCAATGGTTAGATTAGTGTGAATATTGTATATATTATTTACTGTGTTTTAGATTAGCAATAAACAGGCAGCCTCACCTGTCTTTGAGGAGGGATTAAATCTCATGTACTGTGGTTGAACCTCATATTTTGGTTTGACAAAATATCCAACCAACAGTTTTTGGCGACTCCGCTGGGGATCTACAGATCCATAGTATAAAGCTTATCCTCTCGGTGTCTGGCGACTCCATATTTGCCTTATTTTTAATAAGATCTCCTTTCAGTTCAAGCTGGCCAGGAGGATCTTCACTCGGTCTCGCCGAGCTCAAGGTGAAATTGATCCACTCTTCGAGTTGCTGCAACAGCACAATTTCAGCCTTTCTCCCAACAGCGTTGTCTCTAATCGAGCCAGAAGCTCTTCACCTGTTCGGAGAAATCGGATCCGTGAAGAACGTGAAGCATCTGCAACTTGTCGTGCACTACTCTTGTCTGATACCCGGATCCCTATACGCACTCTTTTCAGAAGGATGGCGGTTCAACCTGTGCCTTGGGGTGCAGCCATTGGTCCTCTTACTTTGACTCCTCCATTGCATGAGTTACCACGTGGATCACGTAAAAACATTCCCAAGTTTAATGGGGATGGGAAGCAGCATCCTGATGAGCATATTGCGTCTTTCTTTGTTGCATGCGGTGTCCTTGGAGTAGCCCATGAAGACGTCTCTGTTCGACTCTTCGTTGAAACATTGCAGGGAGTAGCAGCTGAATGGTTTTATCACCTCCCGAATGCATGCATTCCGGATTGGGCTACCATGCGGACCAAGTTTGAGGCACGTTTCAAACCAGCCGAAGATTCTCATGCATTGCTAGCCCAGCTTACTCATATGAAGAAGGAATCGCATGAACCTATGCGGGAATTCGTGGCTAAGTTCAATAAACTGATTCGGAAAATTCCAGTTATAGCTGTACCAACTCTGGAAAACCAAAAGTGCTTCTTCATCAATGCTCAACCTCCTGATATAAGCTTTTTATTACGAAGGTCGGTTATCCCAGATTTGGCTACTGCTCAGTCAACGGCTACTGAAATAGAGGATGATCTCATCTTAGCCGGAAGGATCAAGAAAGATATTCCCAAACTAAAAAATCAAGGTTCTTCTCAAGGTAATACTGACCCTATGTTTCAAAAAATGGCTAATGATTTGATTGCCCTAAAGAAGCAAGTGTCTCAGCAGGGGAGCAATGTTCCGTACCGGGATATCCCTAGGCGGAATTTTAATAACAATGGTGTACCTGCCAGAGATAGGCCACGGTTAGCTCCTGCTCAACCAAGATTAGCAATTGAAGCTCCGCCCGTCAATGCAGCAGTGGAACTGATTGAAGAGGATGATGAACCAGAAGAAGAGGATTCCCATGAGGATTTTGAAGCTTCAGGATATGCTGATGAGTCTTATGATGAGTCAGCTGGCGACTCCAGCATTGGGTATTTAGAATATGATGAAGATGAATGTGAGTCCGATGGTCAATCGTTTGCTGTTTTCACTCGGTCTCAATCTCAGAATCCCAGAAGACCTCCAGAAAATACTAAGGAAAAGAATAAGGAACCTCCCATATCCATAGTCAAGAGGGGTACACCTATTTCGGCGCAAACTGAGAAAGAGGTTACTAAAAAGGCAGCTGCTCCTTATGCTCCTTCTCCTAAGGCCAGTACCCCAGCACAAGCTCATGTAATTAGAACTGAGCCTACTATCATTCCTTCTTATACTGCTTTTGATATTATTGATCATGCAAAGAGAACTAAAATTCAAATGTCAGAAGCAGAATACCTTCAATCAAATCCTGAACAATTTGAAAAACTAGCCAAGTTCATCAGAAGTAAAGCGGCTATTCCATCACCTTCAAAAGGTCTCCTTCCAAATCCTACTCAACTCACACCTCAGAATAATCTAACCTCTGCTTCTTCCTTAGGAAAGATTGAACCATTTTATTTGTCTCTACTAATAAATGGGTTTAAACTCAGCAATTGCATTATTGACTCAGGGGCCTCTGATAATGTTATGCCCGCAAAAGTGGCCCATGCCCTTGGGCTTACTTTGACCAAGTCATATGGACGGTGCTATTCCATGGAAACTAAGCAAGTCCCTCTGATTGGTCAAATCAAGGACGCACAGTTCGCATTTGTTGCTTTTCCTGAGAAGAGAGTGAAAATGACTATTCTGGTTGCAGATATTCCTGCAGCTTACGGTATCCTCTTGGGTAGAGGATTTTGTAAAGATGTCGGAGGAGAAATTAATATGGATTGGACCCAAGCTAAGATCCCAGTCAAAGGGGTTCAACAGGTTCTTTATCCTGAATCACAGGCAAAGTATTTGGTGACCAAATCAGATGATCCAAAAGCTCAGATCCTTTTCGAAGATGCTAGCTTTGGGAATTATTTCATGGCTTCAGAAATACCCATTGTAGATGTGGAAGAGGAAGATCCCAATGCAATTTGGACGCTTGAATTTGATGGTAGCTGCTCAACTTCTGGGTCAGGCGCTGGTGTTGTTCTCATATCTCCTAGCTCCGAGATTTTCCCATCAGCTTACAAGTTGCAATTTGATAATACTAATAACACGGCCGAATATGAAGCCCTGTTATTAGGATTAGAATTAGCCAGACAGAAGGGAATCAAGAATCTCAAAGTACAAGGAGATGCGGAGCTGATTGTTAATCAGGTCAGGGGTATATATCAGGTAAAAAACGACCGGTTGAGGCATTACAGGAACAAGGTCTGGGACAGTATAGAATGCTTTGATGCATTTTCTATTAAGGCAGTTTTAAGAGATTATAATGACAAGGCTGATTCTTTGGCTGTGTCTGCATCTCTTCTTCTTCCTCATCCTCAGTTTAATCAAGACACATACTCTATCGAGATTGTGTACCGCCCTAGCATCCCAGATAATGCAACTCACTGGCAGGTGTTCAATGACGATCAACAAGTGTTGGCTTTCCTGGAAAAGGCTGACAATTTCAGTGAGCTGTATTTCGAGGGTTCAGAATCAGCCTTTCGTGAAACTATTTCAGATCCATACCAAGAAGTTGATGGCGAATTTATCCAGCTGAAAGGCAACAAGATACCAAAAGGTCTGGTTTCCCTGGAGGGTTTGTTTGATAAGCATGATCGCTTCATCCAAAACAAAAAACAGGTTGAAGGAGCTTCTTCCTCTGAAGTGGATCAAATCAATTTAGGTTCATCTGATCAACCTCGGATGGTGAATATCGGTAAATGCTGTTCTCCTGAAGAGAAGGAAAGATTCACTTCGCTTTTAAAGAAATACATCGATGTGTTGGCATGGTCCTATGCAGATTTGAAATCTTTCAAGCCCAAGGATGTTCAGCACAGTATTCCTCTGAAGCCTGATGTGAAGCCGTATAGACAAAAACAGAGGCATTACAATCCAAAGATTTCCGGGACTATCCTGGCAGAAATACAGAAGATGTTGGATGCTCGAATAATTTTTCCGATCCATCACTCCACTTGGATTGCTAATATTGTTCCTGTCAGGAAGAAAAATGGCGAGATTCGGATCTGTGTTGACTTCCGAAACTTGAACCAGTCCTCACTGAAGGATAACTATCCCTTGCCTATTATGGACCAGGTATTGCAAACTGTTACTGGATCACAAATGCTGTCCATGCTCGATGGGTTTTCGGGATATAATCAAGTCGAGGTAACCACAGAAGATCAACACAAAACAGCTTTTACAACCCCCTGGGGTACCTTTGCATATAGGAGGATGCCGTTTGGTTTAATCAATGCCGGAGCTACTTTTCAGAGAGCTATGGACCTAGCATTCAGAGATTTGATGGGTAAGGTCATAGTCGTGTATTTGGATGACTTGACTATCTTTTCTAAAAAACGAAGTGATCATTATGATCATTTAGAACAGGTACTTCAGAGATGCAGACGTCACGGAATTTCGTTGAATCCTAAAAAGTCTATGTTTGGGGTAACAGAAGGAAAGCTGCTGGGCCATATTGTGACCAAAGAAGGAACTAAGATTGACCCAGAAAGGGTAAAGGCTATTCAGAGCCTTACCTTGCCAACAAGCAAAACAGGAGTTCATTCTTTCTTCGGAAAGGTTAATTTCTTGAGAAGATTTGTACCAGATTTCGCTGACAAAACCAAGGATATCCTTGGAATGATGAAAAGCAAAACTCCATTTCGATGGAGTACAGAAGGAAAGTTGGCTTTTGAAGAAATCAAAAAGGCAGTTGCTGATGCTCCTGTCTTAGTGTGTCCAGACTTCAAGAAAGATTTCATAATGTACAGTTATGCTTCTGCTCATACAGTATCAGCCATTCTAATGCAGAAAAATGAAGAAGGCATAGAAGCTCCTATCGCGTTCATGAGTTGTCCGTTGAAGGAACATGAGCTGAAGATGTCACAGATTGAGAAACATGCCTACGCAGTGGTAAGAGCGGTAAAACACTTCAGGTACTATGTGCTGAATTCCCATACGGTCGTTCTTGTTCCTGATACTGCTGTTAAGTCTATTTTGACTCAACAAGAACTGGGAAGTCAACGAGGTACTTGGATAGCAAAGGTTCAGGAGTACGATTTGGACATCAAACCCACCAAGTTGGTACGAGGAAGGGGCCTGTGTCAATTGATTGCAGAAAACCATATCGAAAAAGAGTGTGAAAAGACTCAAGATACTCCTCCCGAGCTGCCTATGGTGCTTTTTGTAAGTACGACTGATGAGTGGTACACTGACATTGTTTTTTTCCTAACCTATGGTGAATGTCCTCCGCATTTAAATCAAAAGGAGAAGAGGACTGTTAAGTTGAGAGCTGCAAAATACCTTTTGTGGAATAATGCAGTATATAAGAAAGGTATTGATGGTGTCTTTTTGCGTTGTGTTGATAAGTTACAACAGGAAAAGTTATTGGAATCCTTTCATAGCCTGGCATGCGGGGGACACTTTTCATCTTCCGTAACAGCGTATAAGATCTTACGGGCCAGGTATTATTGGCCTACTCTTTTCCGAGATTCAGCTGAATGGGTATCAAAATGTGAAGCTTGTCAACATTTCGTTGGTCGTCCTAAGCTAGCAGCTCTTCCTCTAAAGCCTGTGGTAATTGAAGAACCTTTTCGCCAATGGGGGATTGATTTTATCGGAACATTGAATCCTGCTTCTAGTGCTGGACACAATTATGTACTGACCGCTACTGATTATTTTACTAAGTGGGTAGAAGCTGTACCAATCAAGCAAGCAACTTCTGAAGCTGTTTGCAAATTCCTAAAGGAAAACATAATCGTCAGATTCGGTGTTCCTCACAAAATTGTAGCAGATAATGCCTCTAATTTCTCGTCACATGAATTGACAGAATTCTGCTATGGATTTGGCATTACTTTGGCTCATTCATCTGACTATTATCCACAGGGCAATGGGCAAGCTGAGTCTAGTAATAAGAATCTGGTTACAATAATCAGGAAATTAGTAGACGAAAATCAGAGGACATGGCACAAAGCATTATATGATGCGTTGTGGGCTGACCGGATCACTCCAAAGCGAGCCATAGGGATGTCCCCTTTTCAATTGCTATACGGGACTGATGCTGAAGTTCCTATCTCAGTAGAATTGCCAGCCTTGCAGTTGGCAAAAGCGATTGAAGATATAGCTTTTCAAAATTCTATAGAAAAAAGGGTTACGTACCTAACCAAGCTAGAAGAAGAGCGGATTAAGGTGGTTGATCGTATAGCAGATCATCAGAGCAAGGTAAAGAAGATTTTCGACAGGAAGTCAAAGCAGCGTAACTTCCGGATTGGAGACCTGGTATTGCTTTGGGATAAAAGAAGAGAACAGAAAGGAATGCATGGAAAATTTGATTCTTTATGGAAAGGACCTTTCAAGATCAACGAGTTGAATGGTGAAAATAGTTTCCTTCTATCATATTTGGATGGAGGGTTACTCCCTTTGCCTTTCAGTGGACAACATCTGAAGCTGTTCCACCATTGATGCAAGATGCTCTCTTGCATTGTACATATTTTACTTTCCGTTGTGTGTTTGCTTTCGCTTTGCTTTCTGTTTTGTTTTGTTTTGTTTTGGTTTTCTTCTTGACCCCGTAGCCTAATGAATAAGACCAGAGATTCTGAGTTCTCTTCCTTTGATGTTACAAAGAAAGTCCCCAACTGGAGCCAGCTGTTATCCCCATTTTGAGTTAACGACGAAATGGTTGGATAACCCCTACGAAATTTTCAAAATGACTTTTGAGTTATGACCTCTTTATGAGTAAATCGGGTTTTCGGATATCTCATGCATCGGAATATTCATGAGTTAAAACATGCTTTGTGTTGCTTGATTTCCGATTCCCGAATCCCGCTTTATATTGAGCAAGTCCTTTCAAATCGGGTTTTCGGAAGCTTAAGGCATCGGAACATTCGTGTTACAAAACATGTTTTATATGGCATGTTCTCCGATTCCCGAAACCCGCCAAGTATTAAGAAAATCCTTTGTAAATCGGGTTTTCGGAAGTTTAACACATCGGAACATTCGTGTTTCTAGACATGTTTTGTGTTCCATGTTTTCCGACGCTCAAAACCCGAAATACACCAAATCTTTTCCCATCGGGTTTCCGGACTCCTCCAACATGCTGACGTGGCACATGCTAAGCGGTCGGTGCGTTGGCACGTGCGGAGCTGATGTGTATTTATTATTGGTTTTCTTATAAATATGCGGTTTTTACACGTCATTTTCACCGTTCTTAATTTTACACCGTGGATTTTTGCGCATGTTCTCCTGCTCCCAAAACCCGCAAGCTCGCGTTATCATACTGGATCGATTGTTTTCATTTTCACCTGTCTCGATTGGAAGGTATTAATCGTTCCTCCTTTGTTCTTGATTTAAGAAACGTTTTCCGTGTACTTCCTTGCCGATTGTTGAAGATTTTTCTTCCTTATTTCCTCTGAATCGTTTTCGAAAGCGTTTTGGGGTTTTCTAGGGTTTATTTTCTTCTTGCAAATATCAGTTGGTACTGTTCCTTTTGAATTACAATTGTTTGCATGATATTTGGAATATTATCAAAGAAAAAAGGTTTTATATGCAAAAACTCAAAGGAGAAATTCTTTTTGTGCTACCCGGACTTCGGAAGCTGTTTTGCAGGCTTTCCTTAATCTGCCCAAAGTACAGAGAGAGCTCGAAGTTCGGGGTTCCTCAATATTCCGATCTCAACAGTGGGTACCGGGTTCTCAAAAGGTTCCGCCAGTAACACTAAGTGTCGGGTTCCGTCGAAGTTCTGTCAAAGGCAGTGCGTGTCGGGTTCCTCCAAAGTTCCGACACCTTCAGCCTGTCGGGTTCTTTTTATCTTCCGTCACATACCTTCAATCGGGTATTTCAGCGTGCATAGCATCACCAGGGTTTTCCGAGCATCTCTTCATCCAATTTTCTTCATGACAGACCCCGGTCCATCACAAGAGAAGACCGAGAAATCAAGCAGGATGAAATATAAGTTTAAGAAACCAGAATCCCCGTCATATGTTGACTGTAATTACGATATTCGGGATACCGAATTCGGTAATGTTGACATGGACGATTTCTGGAACAGGGTGAAAAGTCCCAGTCAAACTGAATGGATGACCTCTTTAGCAAACAGTGGCTTACCTTTGGCAGCAGGCTTTCCTCTATCGGCCCAATGTCCAGAGTTCATTCTGGCCTGTGCCTCTAACTACGACTCTGCTTCTCGTTCCGTTAGGAACCCAGCAGGAGAAGTAGTGATCAAGCTAGATGGGATTTATCTTGATGACCTCCTGAAATTACCCAATTTCGAGGAGTATGGGAATTTGAATATGAAGTCAGCCCAGAAAACCTGGGACACTAACCAGGAGAATTGTATAAGAGATGTTAACAAGAAGTTCCTGGCTAAAGCTAAGCCAGCGGTATCCCGATTTCCTAGGACTATTCCTAGGTGTGACTTTATACAAGAGATAAATGATATCATCACACTTCTTAGCCGGGCATTTGGTTTACCAGAGTCAAATCTATTTCACGGATGGATGTACCAGTTCATGGTCACCATCAAGAAGAATAAGCAAGGGATTGACTGGGGAACCTTGATCAGTGATGAGATTGATGCCCAAATGACGACGGTCTTGTCGACGGGAAAATTTTACATGTTCTCGTATGTGGCCTATGCGGCAGCCGGGATGAGGAACTATCCCGGGCTCGATACAAAAGGCAGCAGGATCACAAACCCAATCTACAAGCATTTTCCGCAAATAACGAAGAAGGGGTCTAAGGATCAGTTTAGAAGGGTTAATGATGCCTTTTTCTATGAGAACATCTGCAGACTGAACCCGGGATTGAGAAAAACAAGAGTCTCCGATGAGGCTTGGGCCGAGGTATCTAAATGGGGATGTATCTTCCTACAGTTTAGGAAGTTTACATACATTCGAACAGTGATGTATGCAGGAGAGCCTTTCCGTCTGCCTCGCTATCCTGGGGATAGATTAATTTTGTTGGAATTGGTCAGACAATTGTTGGATTTCCACAAGTTCCAACAGAGCAAGCACAAGGCAGCAGTATCCTTCCCAATTTCTATTGGGAGATATACTTGCTCGACAGCGGCTAAGGCCAAAAATGTCGAATGTGAACTTCAGGAGAAATTAAAGAAGCATATGAAATCTCGGGATGGTTTTGACATCCGAGGAGTGCTTCGGGCCTATGGAGCTCAACATCTGCACAGGCCTGATATTGAGGACATCTGGATTGATCTGCGGGACGAAGTTGCGATACGCAGAAAGGATAATAGTAGGCTTACTATTGATGAAATTCAGACACTGGGGCTTTCTGATTTGCCAGATGGCACTGCAGATAATGAAAGTGTGTTGGATATGTCCTATGATGGGCTTAACGAAGATCGATACATTTTTCCACCTATTGATTGGTCAGTTACTGAGAAAGCCTCTATCACCGATAGGTCAGCCCTAATTTTGGCTCGTACGAAGAAATGGCTTTCTTCTTGGGGGATGAATTTCAATGATGACAAGTTTCCCAAATTGGCTGCTTTAGAGGTGGGGCCCTCCCAACAGGAAAAGGGCAAAGAATCTTCTGGGGGGCCTATAAAAATCAGGATTCCTAGGAGGAGGAAAGAAAGACAAATCTCTTCAATTGTTTCTCCAGCTGAAACGGTGGTTGTGCCAGAATCACCAACGTCACCAGAAAAAGAAGAAATTAATGTGGAAGAGGAAGGAAGTCAAATCTTGATTCCATCATCTGTTGATAGTCAGACCAAAGAAACTTTGTCTCTTGCAACCCAGGGTTTGGAGTCTGAATCTGTGCCTGCCCCTCAACAACCACTCCAATCTCCTCAATCCCCATCCACTTCTTCAAGTATGGCAGGCATTTTCTCTGGTCTCTCTCCCCTCTCTACTGGAACCCAAATAATTACCAGCTCGCCACAACCTGTGCCTCTCTTTGTTGCACCTACTACCACGTTGACTACTGTTCCCCCTCCAATAGTAGAATCTTCTCCTCTTGAGAGTAGATTACTAGTTACTACAACATCAGCAGTTCCTTCTGATACTCCACAATGGTTACTTGAGCAAACTCCCAGGAAGAGGAAGGTGATTGTACCCCTACCACCCCTTGATTTTAGCTCACTCAAGACTTCTACTGCGAAATCAGCCAAGAAACCCAAAACAGTTTCAAGAGTTTTGGTAGATGCTTCAGGAGATAAGTTCGCAGAGATCGCCACTCCCTCAGCTGACAAAACTAGGGATGATGTAACAGCTGCTGATTATCAGATCACCAAGGTGGCTCTAGGGAAAGTAACAACAGAAGGAGCGCAACAAGATGCACGGGCTTCCATAGACGTGCTGTGCCAAAAGTTGAAAGAAACAAAGATCAGCAGAGATGAGTTTAAGAAAAAAGTGGAGCAGTTGACAGAGGTTTTGATTAAACTCTCAACACCCCTGGAATCCATACCATCTGCTTCTGCTTCTGCCGGATTCGATTTCTCATCGGTGCCTACGATTGAGAAGATTACCAGAAAAGGAAGAGTGGTTAATGAATGGATCCAAAAGTTGCTCCAACAAGGGAAGGAAGTAATTCAAGACGTGGTGAAAGTTCATCAGTCCTTGGCAGAGATTCAGAAGGAAGGAGAGAAGATGGATGAGGAATTCACTGAAGAACTTGGACAGCTTGATTTGACTTGTGAAGCTCTCCAAGTGCTAAAGCAAATACCAGCACATCTCTTGGTAGAAGAAGGCGTTCTTCCACATACAGATAAACACTTTCAGCTGATCAAGGGCATCAAGTTCAGAGTAAAGATTCTCAACGAAGCCTGCAGCAAGTTGAGAGAATCAAGGGATAAATTGATCGATGGGAAAAGTGATCTGGAGGAAGAATTGCTAAAGATTTGTCCAAAGATGTCGGTTGGGAAATCAAGTGCCCTATCAGCAGATGATCTCTTCAAACAAGTTCAAGAGATTATTCAGCATGAACCTGTAGATGGATTCGACCTTGAAGTCATTGGTCAGTTTGTAAGGATTGAGCATACGTTGGAGGCCTTAAGAAAGCTCAGCAAGAGGTTGAAAAAGCTTCCCGGCGGTGCCAGTGATATCCATGAGACCTGCGAAATGTGGAATGATCTTTCCACTGCACCTGAGGAAAACGAAATGCAAGGCATTATTCGGAAGTTCCAGGAGTTCCGGAACAAACAGTCTCAGCTGGAGGAAGAGAAAGGAGAAGAATCAAAAGATGATGACTCGGATTGAGCTCCAACGTCTCATGTCATTTCTATTTTTAGAATGACATGCCTTTTCTTTCCATTTTATCATATTTTTAATTCAGACTTCGACTTGATCTCCTGCGTGAGAATCATGCAAAGCTGAAACTCTAGTTAAAACATGCTACTTTTCAGGATCTGGCCTATTTTGGCTCTGATTCTCTTGTTATAAATAAGGGATGCTTGTGCATTCAAAAGGGTCGAGAATTTTTGGAGCATTAAGAGGCTATTGGAAAGGAGAAAAACTTTGTGTTTTCTTTCAATCATTTTGAAGAATAGAAGTTGATATTGTTTTACAGACTTTGTGTTGTGAAATATATCTTATTTAAGACAGTGTTCTTATGTTCATGATCTTAGAGCTATTCTTTGCATAGAATCTCAGTGTTTCTAATTATCTCGGACACTATATTTGTGATCTAAAACTCGTATGATTATTTCGTGCTCTGTGTTTACTCGAAAGAAAATACGTTTCTCCCATTTCTTTTCTACCGTGCTTCTTTCACTGTAACAGTTTCTAACCTATTTCACGTACGAAAGCAATATCCTTGAATCGTGTGAATGTGGATTTCGGGATTTCATCCCAACCCCCAATGGTTAGATTAGTGTGAATATTGTATATATTATTTACTGTGTTTTAGATTAGCAATAAACAGGCAGCCTCACCTGTCTTTGAGGAGGGATTAAATCTCATGTACTGTGGTTGAACCTCATATTTTGGTTTGACAAAATATCCAACCAACAATGTAATCTATTAATAATATTCAAATTTAAATTAGTGTTCAAAATTGAAAACAAATCTCAAAATACAATTCCAACAATTCTAAAAAATCAATCCCAATGGAACAACTAAATCCAAACCTAAACAACTAAATAATTTGGATGTGGGTCATTACTGACACTGATTTTATGAGCTTCATGACCTATTTATTGAAAAATTATGGGGACTCATTTTTTTCATTTTTTTTACCATTATTCACAACAATGGTGTGTCTAATGGTTTACGGAAAGATTAGATGGATTAACCAGTGGGATTTTAATGACGTCATATAGGATTCACAATTACACAGTGAATAAGCAACATTAACAAATCTAACTAAATGGGCAAGGAAAAACATATATAAGATCAGAGTTATATACATTCAATGCAAATATGGAACGATTATTTTACTCTTATTGGATTGTAACACCTAATTTCAATATAGGCTGAAACATTGCCCCAACATAAATAATTCCATACGTCACCTAATTGAGATGTCATTATATTATTACCATATAACATGAAGTAAGGAAGATATTTGGAGCATGTTCACATGTGTGAGCATGTCCATGAACCTATGATAAGGATTATAACTATCACCAGAGCTTGGTACATAACAACTTTCACTAGGATTGTTAAACTAAATGCGTATCTTGTTCTGGTATGGAGAAAAAGGACCCTCATCATAAAATGGTGGATTGTACTACTTCTAAGTTGCCTTCTTGGTAGAATTCCACTACTGAGAGAAATTAAATGAGAAGAGCATAAGTACCCTCAACAAGAATGTATGCTTATATTTGTATATGTATTTATGTTTGTCAATATAATTTATCTTGTATGCTATGGCACATCCTAAATCTTTAGGCTGACAAGCCTACTTGTTATAGACGTTCAATCACCTCTTCACAATGCTCAATGGTTAGTGCTTGTAGGTATTACTAGACATTTCTTTCATCTTTCTGAATAGATTTGTCTCATAACGTTATTCACGTGATAATTTGTCTTCTGAGGTAGTCATATTTTTACTCAACATGGAAGCTATTGGGTCGTTGACTACTTTTCCAACAACCTTTATATTGTAAGCTCATGTTCTATTGATATATTCCACCAAAAATGATAAGTGGTATTCAACTTATGTAAATCGGGGAAGACATGTAATATATCATATAAAAATTGTGTAAATAATGTAAAATGTAAAAACAAGGATACATCTACACGGAGGATCAAATTTAAAACATACTTGAAAAAGTAAATAATTAACTAGTTAATATTTTCATTTAGACCATGTTGCTTATGTACGATGATGGATTATTGCACGAAAAAGGAAGCTGGAACGAAATTGCAGTGTTTTGACTGCTGTCTTATCTACATGCGGCAAGAAAACGGAAATTGATACTCAGCATTTTTTTCTTTTTTGTATGATTCAATTTTTTCCTTTCATCTTCTGACGCAAAAACTCGCATAAATCAGCAGTTTGTGACAGAAAGTAAACTTGGATTTCCATTACTGAGGAGTGAAAGATGAAGGCATGCGTAGAAGGGTATATAGTGGTCAGTCAAACCACTGGTCATGGTCAATCTTATCATAGGATATAATCAGTGAAGTTTATGATGGTGGAAACTCAAATTAATTGTGCATTCTGTTAAATTATCTTCTACACCAAGTCACGTCAATGTACAGACCAATAATTTATTGACTGACAATGGTCTATTTTCGTTAGCAACACTATTAATAGTGAATACATTATATTCGAGCAATAATGAATCAGAGATAGAAATCTACACAGTTTTCTTGCAAAAAAAATTGCATTGAAAAGCATGATCCATATAATGGATGATGACAATGTACAATGCTAATCATACAAAATCGGGTGGAAAAGATCACACCCCAAATGCAGCATGTAAAAGTAGTCCAAGGTAAAGAAGCTTACAAGGGAAGAAGTGGCACATGGGAAGTACATAATCATACATCAAGATAAGCTTATCAATAAAAAAACCAGTCGGAGTCAATTTGCAGAGTTTACCAAGCCAGACATGGAGCTAGTGTCTAAAGGGTAGCGAACCATGGAGGCAAGAGGTGATTGCGGGAAGGCTCTTCGGATGGTCACCCCACCCACTAGGAGGGTACCTGGATGGGGGTCAAGTCAGTAATCAGCACCCAACTGCTCAGTCAAGCGAATATTACTCCTCCTCATTGCCCCACTGGTTGGGTGAGATGGTACTACAGGCTAGAGCCGAGGAAATTTGGAGTGATCAGGTGCCTGCCACCCAGAACCTTCCACCACTCACAGCCTTGCCAATGACACACCTGATATCACATTAGAGGCAGCCCAAGAAGGATGGCCTTAGTAAGGATCCTCATCGCTGATGAGGGGAGGCGCTCCGTTCTCACCTTACGATGCCGGACCCCATGGGAAGACCAAATTGTGCCGCCCACAAGAATGGGTAGCGGCGATGAGGAGAATCAGGGGGATGCACATGACTGACAACGAAAGGATGCACTTCACCATTCAGTGATCCAAGTTTAGGGGACTGCAAGGGTTGGCACCTCAATGTGGACTTTCTCCAGCATTGAACTTGGATCTGAAGCGAGACAATGTGGAGTTTTCTTCAAATTTAAAAAAAAGTGATACATAAGCTTTTTATTGTTTATGCTTAAAAACAAATGTAGTTGATCATATAGCTGATGGAAAATCAACACCCTATAATGAACCCGTGTGAGAAGAGGTCCCAAATAGAATATATGTGTGCTAAATCAGGGATCTAGAGATAATTCATTCCATAGAGGGAGTTATCCAGTTTGAGGATGCTTAGTCCCTAAGTGACACCACCAGTATAACATGTGATAATTGGGTGCATAGAACCTATGAATTGATTAGACGAAATTTTAGAGGATCAGTGAAAAATGTGATAAAGGCGCCTACAGTTTGATGCCTATGAGGAAAGGAGTTACCTTAGTATTCAGGAGGATCCTTTCCGAAGATCATTTTACAGGAGATGGAATCTCAGTGGAAGGAGGAGAATGAATGAAGAGAGATTTTAAGTTATGTAATGCTTGACATAGTAGCGTGGTGGTGGGATACACATCAAGAGAACCTCTTGGAATGACACGAGGTGAGAATTTCCCTCTCTATTCTGGTTCTCTAGAAGCAACGCGTCCCATTGCCATCAAATATTATCATGGTAAGGAACCCAACTTTTTCTATATCCAGGATTGTGAGAGGTTTCTAGAGATAAGGTGTAGAGGATTTACCACCATCCCTATGGGTACATAAACTATATTATACATTGCAAGGTTTGTGTATGTACATGGTACACTCATGCTGAGACATGCTGCCAGATAGAAAATTGGAAAGAGTTAGCAACTTGATCTCATTCAAACATTCGAGTATCGGAGAATAAAACCCTTGGTGGATAAGGCATTGTAGGATATCAAGCACCTTACCATTGGGGATAGTGTCATAGCAGAAGATAGGCTACTGGAATTGCTAGGTGAACCTTAGCCTGGAGGTGTGCTTTTGAGGAAGAAGAAACAAAAGAAATACAGTTTGAGAGAACATGTATGGAAAAAGAAAAAGGGAAGATGGTGTATGCTATTGATGGGGAAGAAGAATAAAACCTATGGATTTTGACCATTCTGTAGGGACACACGAGGTGTTAGATAGTGCTGATGAATGGGCGTGTGCCTATCATGATCCTTTAAAGACAAAGAAGGTTAACATTAACATCAAAAGAAGAGCCTAAAGAGGTTGTCATTAGAGACTATTGGTCGGATAAGGAAGCCTCAAAGATCATTGATCTTTTATGTGAGTTTGAGGATTTATTCCAGCGTGGATATCATGAACTCAAATGCATTCACCATTCTTTGGGAGAAATGAGAACTAACTTGAAAGAGGGTGTGCACCCAGTCCGGAAGAGACCATACCGAATGAATCCTAACCTGCACATGAAGGTCAAGGAAGAAATAGATAAGATGATAACATTGGGAATTATTGAATTTGTTGAAGAGTCGGAGTGGATAAGTCCAATAGTAATTAGCATCAAAAAGGATGGAAGGATAAGGATCTATGTTGATTATAGGGACCTGAATGTATTTTGTATCATTGATCCTTTCCCAACCCCCGTTCACTGAAGAAATCCATTAGATGGGAAAATGGCAAATGGCGTGAGGTCTATTGTTTCAATAGATGGATTCTCAGGCTATCACTAGGTAAGGATCACAAAGGAGGACCAAAGGAAGATTACTTTCACCACTGAGTGGGGAAGTTTTTCCTATAAATGAAAATTCATGCCTTTATGGGTTGAACAAAATGTGCCTTGTGATGTGTTCTTAGCACATTGTGGTACAAGTATTTCCATGACTTTCATCCATAAATTCATTCAAGTCTAGCTGATGATTAGACAGTATATGAGGTTAGTGAAGGACCCATTGTGACAAACTTAAGGTTGATGTTTGAAAGGTGTCGGAAGTTGAGGATATCCCTCAACATTAATAAACTATGTCTTTTCTGCCAAACTTTGGAACATTATTGGGGCACATCATATGTAAGGAGGTCCTACTAGTAGATCCCAAAAAAGTTACAGTAATTATGGGATTGAGGGAGCCTGCTAGTCAAAGCACAGTGCATGAAGATTTATTGTAGCAACATGGGGTACTACAGAAAGTTCATCAAGGGATATGCCTCTTAAATTCTCCATCTAAATCCTGTTAGAAGAGTCTACTTAGACATAAAAGTGTCCTTTCATTTTAGGAGAGGCATATTCCCCAACAAAAAGGCATTCCAAACATTCCTAAAGGATAGGCTTGTCATTCATCACCCATCCTATGTTTCCCTTCTTCATAGATATGTAGCCTTTCCATGTTCATGTGGATGCCCCAGAAAAAACCATTTGAGAAGCATTACTTACACATACCTCGGTGAAGGGATTATTTGATCATCCTTTATGCTTTGTAAGTAGGAAATTGTAACTAGTAGACCAGAATTACACTATGACCCCTGAGCTTGAGGCATTGTCAATGATCTACGCACTTCACAATTTCTAGATCTCCCTATCTGTTGGCAACCCCTTTTATATTTTACACTGATCATATGGCATTGAAATACTTGGTGAACAAGCCAATTCTACAAGGAGCATATGTCCACCTGGTGGGTACTATTGTTCCAAGTAATTTGAGTTCACAGTAGTTGTCAAACCAATTAAAAGTAATTCACAGACCTGATCATTTGTCTAGGATTGATTCAAGAGAGGATGCAGAGAGCATTGAATATACTATGCTAGACGCACAACCGTTTAGGTTGTGGCACGTGCCCTCGTATTTAGATGACATTGGGGTATTCCTTAAAATGGATGTGGTGCCAAATGGAATGAAGACCTTAGAGAGGAAGATGTTGGCCATACGCATCGTTCCCTACATGCTAAATATTAGAGATATGTACAAAATGGGTACATGATGAGGTTCTTATCCATTGCGTACTAGAACATGAGAACGTTATCAATTATGGAAAGAGGCATGCATGGTGGGAAAACTGCAGGAGGACACTATGTGGGAAATGTGACCACGTTGATAGGGCCAAAGATTCTACTCATAGATGATTTGGCAGGAGACCCCATAATTATCAAGATTGCATTGAGTTTTACAAGGCATGTGACCATTTCTAATGCCTTAGAAAACCTAGAAAAAGGGATGAAATTCCCTTGCAAACCAATAGCAAGTGTGGAACCTTTTGAGAAGTGGGCTATTGACTTTTTCATACCAAGCTCGCTAGTGATGCAAAGGATATAGTTCTCATTCTACATCCTCACTTGCACTGAATTATTTGAAAAGAAAAGTGGGCAGAGGCAGTGAGCCCTACAAATTATTATACAACGGCTACCACTACTAGATTTTTATGGGAAAAAATAATCAGCAGTCTATGGATGCCCATTGAATTTTGAAAAGTGATAGAGGTACACACTTCCTCAATGAAATGGTCAGAGATTTTGTTATCAAAATTCATGGTGGCCCATCACAAAAACTACTCCCTATCACCCTAAGAAAATGGAACTATTGAGGCATTTAAAAAAGGTACTTAGTCACCACATTTGAAGAATAAGATCTGTGATGTTGGTATACAAGATTGGGATGAAAAAGTATCAACCATTCTTTGGGCATATAAGACAACCTATTGAAAAGGTTGAATAAGGTCCAGTACCATTTCAATTGGTGTTTGGCACGGAGGCTATCTTACCAATTGAATTCATGTTACCTTCTCTAGGTATAGCACGTGCATGAGGATTGGCCGATGAACAAGCGCTGGAGGAAAGAATTGACAAGTTAATGTATTGGATGAAAGAAGATCACTCGCTAGGTGGAGCCATAAAACTAAAAAATCAAAAATAAAAGGCATGGCATGATCATACACATTAAGAACAAGAAGTTTGAGGTTGGGAAGATGGTGCTAATATATGATTCCAAGTTTTATGTACCATCCTAGGAAGTTAAAATGAATCCATTGGTTGGGTCCCTACATCATCTCGTACATCCTTGATTCAATGCAGCATGACCAGGAAATACAAGTAACTAGATGGGAAAAGATTTTCAATGACACTCTTCAATTTGAGGAGTAGGATGAAGCCCTACTATAAATAAGTCTTCTTGGTATTTGTAATACGGAAGTATTGCTAGTTAGATTAAGATTTCCTTTAATGCATTTCCTATTTCTTGTGTTTTCCCTTTCTCGGAAATGCTGTTTTAAGTGTTGTGCCTTGGGCACCAAGTAATCTCATTAGATTTTTGAAGGTTATAAATGCATGAGGACCACACATCATTTTAGTGTGGGGTGGAGTAAGGTGGAAGAAATTGCAAACTGTGAAGAACCATGAAGGATTGCATTGGAAATCACTAGTTGGATGGCCACTCTAGGAAAGGAAATTGCATGAGAGGAAAGGTGAAAAAGGATGTTCCTCGCCAGGTAAGGCTACATTGTGGATCCATGTACAAGAGAGGAAGAAGTGTTTCAAAATCAAAAACATGAGGTAGTCAAGAGTTTCAAAAATCATGATTTTTGGAAGTACCTTTGGGCCACTGGTGACGTTCTCATGCAAGAGTCTCTCTCTCAAGATGGATTGGTTACACCAGAACTTTGCAGGGCCCAAATGTCTGCGCAAGGTTGGGCACATGAGTTAAGGCGCTAAAATCAGATTTTGTTGAAAATCCACATTAAGTGTTGAAGTACAGTGGTAGGTAAGTTAGCATTTAATGTTAAAAAGTAAGAAAAACTATAAATACAAGGTTGGACACTTCATTATTTACATTACCAATACGAAGAAGGAAGAGCTTTTGTGAACAAGGGTTTCTATAGTTGATCCCTGTCCAAGAAAAATTAGAGAAATTTAACCGTGAGTGACTAGTTTGGATCTACAAACCTAGGAGATGAACATAGCCTCACTAGGTGAATAGAGAGAGTTGTGGAGAAGCCCCCTCTTGTGAAGGAGATATTCCAACAAGGAGTTTGGCAGCTAGGACATGTGTTGAAAAGGAGTCTTCTTCACAGAGTTCCCAGATCTAAGCAACCCTTGGAAAGGGTAGAGAAGCAGAGTAAGAGAAGTTGAAGTGCAAAGATAACCTACAAAATGGCACCCAAGAAACTAGATATAACACCTAAGAAGGGAAAAGGAAAGGGCAGAGTTTCGATCAGTTTGATCAAGAAACCAGGGTTCACAGGCCCATGAAGCAGTACGTAGGTCAAAATAGTTGCCGTAGCTTCCAAATGGTGATTTTGGAAGCTCCAAATGGAGTTATCGAGCCATAAAAGAAACATCGATCGGAAGTTATTATAACCATTCCACTATCGCGACTAAAAAATGAGATGAAATTGGATTTTTTTAACAGCACTTTGGGGCATAAAAGTGTAAACCAGACATTTTTACTCATGCACAGCGATGGAGTACCAAATTGAAGTTGGAGAAGGATCTTCTTTTTGTAGGGACTCAAATCGAGTAATAAATACCTTGAGACCCCTGAGCACCATCTGAAATAAAAAATGGCTAATTTCACACGTACATGATCATATAAAAATTCACTTCAAAAACATCCATCAGATGAGCATCAATTTATCAACTATTTTCAAGAGTCACAAGTCCTCATCTGTGAGAGCGAGAAATTATAGAGGATGACCTATGTTACGAATAATCCATGAAAGGAATCATGTGTCAACTCTATGCATACAAATAGGGGTAAAGGTATTTTGATGTTCCTATCATCTCTCAAGGTTAGGTGAAATGAGAATCTTGGAAAAATTCACCTATCCCACATGAATCCCTTTGGACCCACTTACAACCTCTAGAATTGCTAGTTCAACCCTTAGGTGTTTGTGAGATCTTAAAGCCTTCACTGTCAGACATCCACCAAGTGTCATCACCTAGAGCACCATGTAATTTGATGTCTGTCATGTCCCTTTGAAGTGAGGGAAATAAAAAATTGAGAAATGCAGCCAGCCTCTAAGGAGACTCCTGGTAACTCATGTGACCTCTTCAAGAGCAAATTTCTAGCATACAGGTGCTTACCAAGCCTTCATTCTCAACCGTCAAATCAAGTGCCATGTGTCATCACCTCACTCACCATGGAATTTGATTTCTTCAAATATCTAAGAGGTGATGGAAATGGTATACATGCTTAAGGAATGCGTTCAGGGCAGAATGCAAGATCCTGTAACAACTATCAAAGCTCACAGAGGGAGAAGCCAAATTTGTAGTATACCAACACTTCTGCATCAACATGTTTAGGTTGGTTGTGTAGACACCAAATTTGTGTCTTATGACCCCTTGTGACCCGCATCTCATCTCACAATATAACCTCATCACCTAAACCTTACACAATTATTTATTAATTACCTTGTAATTGATAAATCCACATCACCTTACCTACCACCTCATTTTGCCACTTCATCATGACCTAGCCCTAACCCTAAACTAACCTAATTAAGACCCATAACTTGGTCCACACCTACACCCATAACTAATGACCCCTTTCTCGCACCCAAAACCAACCTTCTAGTCATTTGACCAAGCCCGCAACTGATCTCTCGAGAGAAAAGCAGGGAAGGTGGGCTATTTTACTAAAAATAGCCTACTTTTTCCTTACCAATGCCGGTTCCTACTCGACCGCCATCGGTTACGTAACCGCCATTAGCTCCCTGTAAATGGGCTCCCCGAACCAAAATCAAAGGTGGAAGGATTTTTGAATCAACAGAGATCATTAGGAGTGAGGAACAAAGTCCAGATCTTTACTTGACCAAGCAGAGACGAGTGGAGATACCATAAGTGTTTACAGCAAAGGAGATCAGCTTGCATCTTCGTCAAAACCAGTAAGTCACATCTTTCACGTCCTCTGTTATAACATTTCTTATGCCTTTTGAATCACAGTCCTCATAAATCCATCCCTGAATCCACTACCCAGCGTGCATATTACATCTAACTATCATTCATCTACCTCTCATCACCTTATTTCCTAATATCACCCATATACAGCCTTACAAATAACATAGCTACCAAATAACACAAACGCCCCACAAAACAACCAACCTATAGATCCTAAACCCTACCGACATCGGTTACCAGTAACCGGTATCGGTTACCCAGACTACAAACTAGAAATCAGCCTTTCCCCTATATGTTCCAAACGAAGTAATTTGGTTGATATTTTACAGTCTTTTGTGTTAATTCATATTAGCAGGGAAACTGACCACCTTCGAAAGGAATTTTTATATTTCCTGGGCCCAAGGCAGTTTCCTCATTTATTGTCTAATCAAAATCTTGTGGTCTTGTGTTCTTATTTGCAGGTAGTCCTTCCAAGACAAAAAGGAGTTCTTCGCAGTCAGCCTGATCTTCCTCTACGGTACGTGCACACCATCTCGACATTCCACAAGTATTCCTCCTAGCCCTAACCCTTATCTGTTTCTAAAAGGAATGAAAGGATAGAAGCAACTCTATTCCCAGAAGTCAAAACATTCCGAGTGAAACATTTTTGCACGCCCGGTGGGACCCATTTTGGGTTTCTTTATTTCTGGCTTGCTTTCATATAGGGAGCATACTTGCTGTTTTCTTCTTCTAAAGATATTCACAAGGTATTTTATTATTTTGGTAAAAGAACTTGCTTTGTTTTTTTGCATCTTTGCATTAGTGAAAGTCATCTCTCTTTGCTTCATCGAATATCATTTTCAATTTGGGTTTAAAACACGTGCATTGGCATTCTTGCTTGCTGTTTTCAATTCTATTGAACGTAGATTAAGTAACAAGTTATACACGTGGGGGTGATTTCCATGGTATTGATAAGAAATTAATCTTACTTTCACTACACAACACATATCAAATCACGACATAATCAACACAACAGCTCAAACATCCCCCCTTTTTCCGCGGTATTCCTCCGCCTGATTGAGGTAACCTTATAAGCCAGAACAAACTTGACATTTCCCCTAAGTCTTTTATTTAGGATTGACATCATTCGGTGTCTAAAGGCATAAACCCACAATTGATTAAAATTAACCCTAGGGTTAGTCTGTTAGATTTGTTTGTGCATTCTTGCTTGTTTCTCGGTTCTGTTTTCTCTGTCATACACTATTTTCTGTGATCACTTCAGAATAGTTTGATAAATGTACTAAACGTATTGTTAAAAAATCAAATTAGTAGCCTTCTTATAGTTTTTTTGGCCCAGACTCCTATTAGACTGACATTGGTCATTTGACCGATCATCAGTTACAGCATAACCGACATCAGTTAGAAGACCGATATCAGTTACTGTCTTTCTACAGTCCCTGATAAACCAGCAACCTACCAATTTCAACATTCTGGGGTTGTTTCTATTTCTAATAAATTAAAACCTTACTGTGTACTCTTGTCTCATGGTTGTTATCACTCGAGAAGCAAGCCACCGCCATGGTTTCACATGCCTACTCTATTTCTTTTGCCTAAATCACCCCCTTCACATTATATGGGGAACCCTATGGACACTAGTGAGGTTCCCAAAATCCTTGTAGGAGATAAAGAATTTGTGAAATTTTTGGACGTTAATCCTAACGTGCTGTATAATACTATTTGTCTCATGCCCCTGACCGTACACCTGATGGTCAACTCCTTGTTGGCATGCCTATTAGTATAACTACTCATTTAGCTCCTTCTCTGCCTGATAACTCCGCTTTGCCTTCCTGCATCGTTGGCCCCGTCTCCCAATCCGAGCGGCTTCAGGGGTTCATACGGCACAGATTGGATTTCCTTTTGTTAATCTTGGGCCCCACATATCATTACTGCCGACTGCCCCTACCTCATCTCTCTTACAGACCACTCTGTTCATGACTTGCTCTCTGCCACCTATCCACACGAGTTTTCCTTCTCAAGCTCCACCCACCTTTTCATTTCCACACACGTATCCAATGACCTCAACATCTTATATAGGACATCCCTATTTGGTTGCCTCAACATATTCATCCTCCATACCTTGTCAACATTTAACCCCACCATTGTCTAGTGGAGGCCCTTGGCCCAATTTTCCTCTGTTTACCACAACCACACCATCATCTCATCCAACCATGGATTTCATCAAACAAATGATGGACAAAATGAAAAATCTGGAGGCTTCTGTTTCGGGAAGTCGTAGCGCCTTGACATACGAGCAAGTTTGTCGGGAGCCTATTCACCCTTCTGTCCCCCTTCACTCATATCCTCCTCAATGGGAATTGCCGAAATTTACTCATTTTAATAGTAAAGAGGATCCTCAACAACACTTGCGATCATTTAGACATGCTTGTTATTTGATTTCCCATGATGATGCCTTGTTACTCCGCACATTTCCCATGTCCTTATCAGGACCCACCTTGGAGTGGTACAGTGCTTTAACCCAGCACTAAATCTTCTCTTTTAACCAACTAGCCCAATCTTTCTTGGATCACTTCTCCATTAACATTGCTAAGAAAGTATCCATCACCGACCTTTATGCCATTCGACAATTCGAAGACAAATCTATCGCAGATTTCATCGGACGATGGCACGGCCTTATCAACCAACTTACATATGCCTTGCCTCAGGCTGAACTTATCGAACTTTTCACGCGGGCATGTGCTAAGCACATTTCTCCTACTCTTCAAATTCAAACTTTCCGCACATTTGATGAGGCCTTTACCATGGCTCGGAAACTAGAAATTCGAGCCTTAGAAGAAGAGAAATTGCGGTTGCGCAACAAAAACCCCAATTTCTGAACTCCTGATTCTACTAATAAACCAAATACCACCACTCCTCACACGTCCACTTCTTCTAAATCAAAAGGAGTTGTCCACGCGATGATGGTTAAATCTCAAACACCATCTAATACCCCACCAAAAACCACCTATAAGTATAAATCAGAGCCCATCAATTACACTCCCTTGGGAGAAACCTATGGTGTCATCTTGGAAAAATTGCTCAAGGCCGGAGCTATCACCTTGCCTCCTGTTAAACCTCACTCCGGGTTTGACTCCACTCGCGCTATACCTTCCTGGTACAAAGAAAATGACTTCTGAAACTTTCACCGTGTAAAAGGACATAGTCATGAAAACTGCAAGATGTTGAAAAACATAGTGCAGGAAATGGTTGACGCAGGGGATATAACCCTCAATAATCCTAATGCCCCTGCCAACCAAAATTTGAAAATATTCAACAAACCATTCCCGAATCACTCTCCCAACAGTAACACAAACCAGGATATCTTAGCCGAGGAGAGTGTTCATGAGATCCATGCAGTCTTCGATACCCAGCCAAAAGCCTCTATCGAGAAAATTTTAAATCAAGCCTCTTCACTAACACAGGAGCCCGAACCTCCTTTACCACCATCAAGCCAAAGCGAAATCATTCCTTTACCCATAAAGGAGTTAACTGCCCAGACTTCTCTTCCCATCGATGAGTCTTCTTATACCACATCCCTACAAGACTGCGAACGGATGTTATCTAATCTATCTATTTCCCAGACTTCCCCTTCTACCACTCTTGCTATACAAGAGGAAGGTACGCCACTCCTTTTGACATCCTTAGATGAGAAATCTCTTGCACCGACATCATCAAATTCTTTAACCATGACGGATCCTCTCAAACATGCCCTCTTTCCTATTAGTTCTTCATTGCCTAAATCTTTTCAACGACCGGTTGACCTCGTAACATCTATTGATACAGTGCCTCATCTACTCCCTGTATCACACCCACAGTGGACTAGAATCACAACCCACCTTTCTTCTGTACCAAATTTACAAATCAAACCTGAAGACTGTCATTCTCCAGAAGATAGATGAATCCTATGGGAACGTTTGAGTACCCCTTATTCTACTCAAATGCAGATGACCGATCCCGACACCTCTACCATATATCCTAAGTGTTTACAGAAACTCAAAATGCCTATGTCCTCATTCTCACCCCCGTATCTATATCAAGTATCCCATCCACCTCTATTAACCTAACCAAACCTTCCCCTACACTTGGGACCTCACCCATACCCAGTCTAACACACCCACCTAAGCGACTAGATTTATCCAAGAATAAAGCCGCCCCACCACCTAGAAGACAAGCTCAATCCGTGCCTCTATCACAATCAAAACCATCATTGTCACACCTACCTTCCATATTGGGACCTCATCCTTCCACCTTGCATCAATATATCATACCTCCTACGTTTTCTTCAAAACGACCTAAGCCTTTTGCACCTATACAGAGATCTAAGGGTATATCAACATTATCACCCCACGTATCCTGTCCACCCATCAACCCTAAACAAACTCCATCATCAAAGGATTTATTTTCTGTCACTCCCCTTTCTCCGTGGTTGTTTCCCGCTACCACGTCATCTGTAGTCTCATCATCTAACCAGCCGAATGTAGCTCCTGTGCCAAAGAAACCACATTTGGTGAAAACCACGTGTCAACACCCCTTGGCTAAACCACCACCCGTACGAACCAACCACGCCCAAACATTACCGAAACCCGCACAACCAATGCCCTCATCCTCCTCTGATTTTGACCCACTCAAAGGATCTTACGCCAAAATCCTTGCTATGTTGGTGGAGAATGCGACCATTTCTCTACCCCCACTTAGACCTTATGACCCTTCTAAACCTCGCCCTATAGGTTACGATGAGTCTAAAATCTGCGCTTATAACCGCACACCAGGACATGATGTGGAGGGATGCAAAGCTTTAAAAACCATCCTTCGTCAGTCACCTCTCCCAGATAGAAAGGTTAAGAAAGACAACTTACGAAGGGAGAGACCTTTAGCTTCCATTCCCTCTCCTCTACCATCTGTCCCCGCCTCACCAAGATCTATCATTATTACAACCCCACCTCTTGAAAACCATGATTTATCCCAACCATCTTCCTCATCTCAGATTTACGAGATTAATATGATTAGTGTTGCTACTCGAACGCAGAAAAACAATGAGAAATTGAAAGAAAGCACACCTGCGTCCTCTCCTTCTCCGTCCAGCATCCCGATTGCACCACCACCCAAAGTGGTTATTCGTGGACCCGCTTACCCCGTCTCTAATGGAGCTGCCCATCGAGCCATGATCAAACAGCTTCACCAATCACCCGTAAAAATGACACTATATGATCTCATTCAGACTTCTGAATCTCATCGACAAGCTCTCGTTGAAATTCTTCAGGGGATCGAGGTCTTACCTAATGAAACCCTGCCCGTTGCCTCCATTCTGACACCCAATCACGTTTCTTCTCTCACCAAACAACCCACCGCCCCAACCACTTCCGTCTCTGTACCACAAGCTGCTGCTGTCAGTTTCTCTGAAGATGAAATTGTTGACTTTGGTACAGAAGACCCTGACCCTGCCCTTTTCATCTCCGCTTACGTCCGGGACATTCAGGTACGTCGTGTTATGATTGACGGGGGTGCTAGCCTAAACATCATCTCTTCAAAAGCCTTCCAACAAATGAATATCCCTTCTAGCTACATGTGTGCCAACCCCATCATGTTGCGGTCATTTAATGATGCTATTACCTCTACCTTAGGCACCGTGATCCTCAACATTCGGGTAGGACCACGTACTTTACCCGAACTCTTCTATGTCCTTGAGGGAGAGTTCCAATATAATATATTGCTGGGTTGTCCTTGGATCCGGGCCATGGGATGCGTTCCCTCAACATTACATAGATGCATAAAATTTGAGTACGAGGGGAAATCCTACACCGTAAAAGCTGATCCCCCCCTTTAAAACCTGCAATATGTTATACCGCCCAAATGATGTGCTTGTACCAATCAAGACACCCGTTCACTCAACCCAACCATCCTCTTCAACTGTGCCTCAACCACCCACCTCAACCGCACCTATGCCTTCAACTGATGAAACTACCGTCGCAAAAACCACTTCCCTTCCCGTAGCTAACATCCCAACCGTTGATCCCTTAGTAGATGTTTTTCAACGCCTTACGCTGGGGGAGTATCACCTATATAACGTTAGTTCTTTCCATACCCCACAGGAGTACAGACAGGTACATGCACATCCTACTTATGACCGTCGTGTGGGAGAAGTAATCTCCTACGGACCACCGCACTGCCGTACTAACCTAACATATGGGGGTGTCGACGCATCTTATGTTGCCCCTGAGCCTCCTCTTGGTGTGGTTCCTTTCCAATCCGATTTTCAATACCTGACAAATTGTCGCTTCGCCCTCACCTTCTTGACTCGCTGTGCTTGGAAAGGCTTTGGTTTTGGCCTTTATGAACAAGGCCGACATACGCTCATCCCCATCACCACACGCAAACATAATGATCGTAGTGGTCTCGGATTTCCGGGAACACTTACATCGACAGAACCTCGTATCAGTTGTCTTCTAGAAGACAATGGCGTCACCCCTACCGAACCATCATCACCCATTTTTCCTTCGTCTCCCACCGAGTCGATATATCCTGAATTTATCCCTCCTAACTTTTTTTTTTCATAAATGCTATCTTCCTAGGTCCTCTCACTTATCAACGCGATAATGAGGACCCCTCTTCTATTCCCCTTCTATATCCAGACATGATTGAAGAGGACTCCCCTTCAATTAACGTTATTGAGTGCCATGATGATGACTCCATCCTCACTTACCTTGGCGCGGATGACTCTTATATTCAACGAGCCTTACCATCCTCAACCCTGCCTCTGCCTGCATACATCAAAATAACAAACAACCATTCAATCCATCAAATCCCCATGGGTTTTTCCTCACATTCTGGAAATTCCTACAGCAACCGGTATCATTTATAGTCAACCGGTACCGGTTCAGTAACCGATACCGGTTGTCCCTAACCGATATCGGTCACTGTCACCTTCATATAGCCTGCCTAAACACACTACCTACGACAATAATTTGAGCATTTATTCCTTTCTATACATACAAACATACCTGAAACCCCTGATTACCTACCCCGTAACACTTACCTCACCTATAACCCTTATTATCATGTTTTCTTTTTCATATCTACCCACTTAATCTCCTATTCATAACACATGCAAAAATCAAATCACAACCAAAATGTTTACCTCTTGGGTTGCAGCATCTTGCGGTAGCACTTGTCTTCCCTCTCGTCCCTGCCTGCTGGATGCTTCTCCTCGTTCTGCCATGATCACCACTCTTTTCAAATTCACCTTTCTACTTTCTGAATCTCTTTTCTTATCACTCAAATATCTCATACAATTACCTGTCTCAGTCGTCAAAAAGCGTCGCATTCACATATTTAACCTCTTGCATGGCTCTAAAAATAAGAACTTAAGTTGCCACCCTAGCTTTTCTATTTTTAGAAAAGCTCATACCTAAGTAACTGGTATCGGTTATATAACCGATATCGGTCTATTAGCTACCGTCATCGGTTCCCTAACCGATATCGGTTACACACCTGGATTTTTAAAACATGGTTCTTTTCTTCATTTTCTACCTAATTTTTTTGTCGCGCCCGCCTCTTTTCTTGCATCACAACACCATTATCCATATTTGTCCATCCACCACACATATCATTACAATTTCATTAACATCGTCTATTTTTACAAAAACAAACAAACCATCAACTAAGGATATCAAAAAACTATCAATCTATACATCATTTGGATCCAACTCATCAGATACATATATAAAAATGTCACAAAACCAGCCCACAACATGCAACATTTCATCATATAACATGTCATCCATATATACGTGCAAAAACAAAAACATCAACATCATCCATATATCAACATGTCAACTAAACTCATCCTACATTCTATATCACAAACCATTGACGAAATACTTAAAAACATTTTCAACACTGCATATGGATCAAAACATCATCTATATATATATATATATATACAAGTTTCAAATGTACAATGTGCCCTGCATCGGGGCCTCTGTGATCTCATAATACAACAACAAAGCCGACACGCAGGCCACAATAAATATCAATCACCTCGACTCGGCTCGCAGGCCGGTATCAACTATACAACCCGTACTCGGCTCGTAGGATGGTATATAATGAATGAATGAATCAATACATGAATAAATGTAGGCACGCAAGCCTCTATCAACACAACCGGTTCACAGACCGGTGCCCATGTCCATATACAAAAACTATGTGGGGATCCCTCAGCTCTCCTCACCACCCTCAGCACCTCTCCCTGCTGGTCCCTGTGGTGCCTCTCGCCTCCTACCTGTAACGGACACGCCGGCTGTGGCTGCGCCTCCCTGCAATCTCTGACTATGCAAGGTCTCCGCTCGGTGTGCCACATATTGCTGATACTCAGCTTCGGTACTATCAAGGACATCTTGATAGTACCGGGCCTCCTCTCTCACCTCCATGTATCTATCTCGTGCCGCCGTCGGTACTGGGGCTGGTCCCCGGACTCCTACTGCCAGTACCCCCTGTGCCTGTGCTGGTGGTGCCTATGGCTGTGCCGCTACTGGTGGTGGTATCTATACCTGTGCCTGGGGCTGTGGCTGCGCCGCTGCTGGTGGTGGTGCCTGTGCCTATGCCTGTACCTGTACCTGCGCCTGGGCTAGCTGCCCCTGTAGGACACTTATCTGTGCCTGTGCAGTAGCCAACTGTCCCTATAATAGCTGCACCTGGCCCCGGAGCTGATCTCGCTCTGCTATCACTGCAGCCAAGTTTGGCTGTGCCGGCGGTACTATCCTAGCTGCTCTCTGACCAGCCCACCAAACCATGAATGCCCCCGTACACCCAGCATCATCTACACCATCACCTGCTGGCCTCTCAGCAACCCAATCTGGGTCCAAGGGCTGTGGTGCAGGCAGTGGGGCCTCTACATCATCCCTCCTGTACTGAGGGAAGGGAGGTGGCTCCTCCTATCGCAGCCCCATCTGCCTACGTACCCTCTCTAGGGGTATCCTCTCGTACTCTCCCGGCCTCCGTCCTGCTATCCAGAATGTGTACTGGATCAGGCGCAACTGTAAGCGGGCTCCTCTGCGAGGGTGATGACCTCTGTAAGGTCTCCATACAATGTCTACCGATGTCAGGCCCTCTAACAAATGTTTATAATACGCCACATCCCGACCTGCAAGAACTACTCGTGGTTGGCCCACGACCCCCAACCATCTCTGAAAGCCATATCTGTATATGACCTATGGCCCCTTGCTGCTGGGGTAACCCTACTGGCCTGATGCATATGATGTGCTCATATGCCCAACAGTGAAGTAAAAAGGTAGAGCAAATCCCAAATCGCCTCATCCGGCGATAGCCCCATAGCTCCCTGTATAACTGCACCAGGTATACTAGTGCCCAAGCGTAACAGGTGTGCTCCTCCACCATCTCAAGCAGCACCCCCATCAATGCCCATGGAAAGCGCCCTCCCTCTGAGTCTGGGAGGGCGAAGCAGGTGATCCCGAGCATCATCAGCACGGCTAGCCGTGTCTCATGTCGGTGCGCACGGTACATGTCACCATACCCAATACTCACGCTGTGATAGGTAAGTAGCGTGGCTGCATCTCCAAAAACCTGCAGGATGTTGTCCATCGCCGTCTCCGAATCTACCTGGAACACTGCCTCTCCCTCGATCGGCAGTCGAAGGATGCGATACACATCCTCCAATGTGATAGTCATCTCCCCAGTCGGGAGATGGAACACATTGGTCGCCGGATCCCATCTCTCGATGAGGGCAACCATCAGGCTGTGATCTCTATCAATAGCTCTGTATCACTGGACTCCGCCGAGTCCCACCTCACGCATGATAGCTTAGTGTGCCGCGGATACGTGTGGCCACATCCGCACCAAAAGCAGGGGCATCCTATCCTGCATCGTCAACTGCTGACGTGCCTGCAAAACCAACCCACAACCTTAGACCTACTCTTTATCACATCATCTACTTTACCCTCTATACCCCCTTTTATCCCCCCGACCACACCCCGACTCTCTAACTCCCCCCTCTAGTCACCTACCTTTTCCACTATCTCCCTCCCAAACCCATACCAACCCAACCCCAAACCCATACAACCCACCTCCAAACCCATACCAACCCAACCCAAACCCAAACCCACACAAACCCCCAACAAACCCAAACAAACCAAAGCAAAAACAAACCAAAACAAAACAAAACAATAAACTCCAACCGACGCCGACCGATACACGACCGACGCTGGTCAAGCAATAAACCACCCTGCCCGTTAACTTTACGACCGATGCCGGTCGCTTAGCGACCGACATCTGTCACTATCATTTCCCGGAGCCGAACCCCCGCGCGGCCCCCCCACCTACATTTTTTCCTTTTTCTACCTACATACCCACCCAAACACCCTAAAAATCTACCCACCTAACCGCCTTAGCTTATTTTACCTATCTACCCTCTCCCTTTTTCAAATCATTTCCATTTTCTCATTATTTCCTTAAAAATGTACATTCCTACCCAAACCCCAAATCTAGCTTAATACCATTCAAATGCACAAATTAAAGAGTTTCGAACCTACCCGTACGACGACATGTCATCGTGGTGGGATGGGTGGTGGTGGTCCAGCTGGTCCAGCCCCTCCTGCTCCTCCTGCCTATGCCATGGGTCCAACTTTGCTTTGCTGGGTCCTCTACCAATCAAATGTTGCCTACTACTCACTCAGGCCCACCAATCAACTCACTTCTCCACTCAACTAGTGCCACCTCAGCCAACAAATGCACCGCTATCCAAAATCCACCTTAGACAACTTAATTGGTTTCCAAATTGCAAAAGTGACAATGACCGGCCGTATTTTTCTTTTTATAGGTTTTTCACATAGAACCGATACCGGTCAAATCGTGCCCTAAGAAACCGGCGTCGGTTATCTAACCAGTACCGGTCATAGATAACCGATATCGGTTTTATCTTTTTTTTTTTTTACCCAACATTTTGCCCTTATTTACTATTTTCCCTTTTCCACCAACATCGCCTATATCCACCTTTGATGCAAACATTTTCACCATTTGGCCCGACCCAAGGCCTCACCCTACCCTACTGGCCCGACCCAAGGCCTCGCCCTAACCATTTGGCCCAACCCAAGGCCTCACCCTACCCTACTGGCCCGACCCAAGGCCTTACCCTACCCTATTGGCCCGACCCAAGGCCTCGCCCTAACCAACCGGCCCGACCCAAGGCCTCACTCTACCCTTCTGGCCCGACCCAAGGCTGCAATCCAACAACTCGGCCTGACCCACGACCGTACCACTTCAATACTTTACCCAAAATCAACACCATACACTTTTATCCACCCATCCTATAGTTTTTTGTTCAATCGAGCTCACCTGTTCGTGTTTTCGCATGATTAGGGTTCTTGACTTGATCTGTCGACCAACTTTGCCCAGACCTAGACCGTGACGTTTATCTCAACCAAACCAACCATTTGGTGTTGCCGGACATGCCTAAACGTTCCTGTACCTTACTTGTTATATACCTGGAGCTACTTCCTATGCCTTGGATACCAGGATTATACCACCCTTGTTTGGATAAACTATCGACCTTTGCCTCTACACTGCTGGTTTGCTCGTCAAATCATGTCCCCTAGTCGTACTATGGCATTTCAACATGCGTCTACTTCCTTGAACCTACCCCACCATCTTACCATCCTCTCTACACCATTTACCCTTTATCAACCCTATCCCTGATTTCCCGTTCACTCAATCTGTGATAGATTTGAGGGGGATTACCTATACCCTTAACAGGGAAAACCACTTCATATTATTGTCCGCGCAGCTTTATAAAACAAGCTACATGACAACAAGGGGCTAATGTAGACACCAAATTTGTGTCTTACGACCCCTTGTGACCCACATCTCATCTCGCAATATAACCTCATCACCTAAACCTTACACAATTATTTATTAATTACCTTGTAATTGATAAATCCACATCACCTTACCTACCACCTCATTTTGCCACTTCATCATGACCTAGCCCTAACCCTAAACTAACCTAGTTAAGACCCATAACTTGGTCCACACCTACACCCATAACTAATGACCCCTTTCTCGCACCCAAAACCGACCTTCTAGTCATTTTACCAAGCCCGCAACTGATCTCTCGGGAGAAAAGCAGGGAAGGTGGGCTATTTTACTAAAAATAGCCTACTTTTTCCTTACCGATGCCGGTTCCTACTCGACCGCTGTCGGTTACGTAACCGCCATCGGCTCCCTGTAAATGGGCTCCCCGAACCAAAATCAAAGGTGGAAGGATTTTTGAATCAACAATGTCATTGGGAGCGAGGAATAGAGTCCAGATCTTCACTTGACCGAGCAGAGACGAGTGGAGATACCATAAGTGTTTACAGCAAAGGAGATCAGTTTACATCTTCGTCAAAACTAGTAAGTCACATCTTGCATGTCCTCTGTTATAACATTTCTTATGCCTTTTGAATCACAGTCCTCATAAATCCATCCCTGAATCCACTACCCAGCGTGCATATTACATCTAACTATCATTCATCTACCTCTCATCACCTTATTTCCTAATATCACCCATATACAGCCTTACAAATAACACAGCTACCAAATAACACAAACGCCCCACAAAACAACCAACCTACAGATCGTAAACCCTACCGACATCGGTTACCAGTAACCGGTATCGGTTACCCAGACTACAAACCAGAAATCAGCCTTTCCCCTATCTGTTCCAAATGAAGTAATTTGGTTGATATTTTACAGTCTTTTGTGTTAATTCATATTAGCAGGGAAACTGACCACCTTCGAAAGGAAGTTTTATATTTCCTGGGCCCAAGGCAGTTTCCTCATTTATTGTCTAATCAAAATCTTGTGGTCTTGTGTTCTTATTTGCAGGTAGTCCTTCCAAGACAAAAAGGAGTTCTTCGCAGTCAGCCTGATCTTCCTCTACGGTACACGCACACCATCTCAACATTCCACAGGTATTCCTCCTAGCCCTAACCCTTATCTGTTTCTAAAAGAAATGAAAGGATAGAAGCAACTCTATTCCTAGAAGTCGAAACATTCCGAGCGAAACAGGTTGATGAAAACATGAGCCCTTTGTGTAAACTTCCATTTTCCTTCACCACTCAGTACTTCCAGGTGGGGCCAAACAGATTCAAGGAATCCAAGAAATTGAAGTTTGACCTTGGAAGTATGGATCGGGACCACGAGGATATGCACAGGACGTTGGTCTACCCCAACAAGCGTGCATACATGGAAAATTACATATCGAATGAAGTTCAAATGATAAAACCCTTGACTTTGCTTATTACAGGGAGGTCTGTGGCGCATGTATACCTTCACATAAGGCCCAAGTTTTAGAAGGGTGTTTATCTTGAGAATGAGATAGCTATACTTGAGGACCTAATAGGTAGAAGGAAGACCGTGCCTAAGAAAAGGGAGATGGAAGAGACAAAGAAAAAGGCACTAAGTTTCCGAGACACTCAAGAGGTGGGCACCCTGGGAACAAGTGCTAGAACAAGTACTTATACATGCAGGAAGAGGTCTCTAGTCAAAGAGGAGGCGCTAGAACAAGAAAATTTTATCACAGAGGAGAAATCACTGGAGGAGGAGAAAGAGAAAGAAGAATCCCCTATACTGGAATCCTCATTTAGGAACAAATAGAAGGTGATGGAGGAAGTTGATTCAGAGGAAACAGAGAGCTTGGAGAAATACATAAGTGAGAGGGATGATAATGAAGAAGATGAACTTGAAGGGGACCAGGAGCCACTCTTTTTCAGCATGTACGATTCGGGAGAAACTTGTGCAAAGGAAGAAAAATCCTAAGAATTTAAGTGTGTGACTAGAGTAGATCTGCAAACCAGAGGGAAGGAGTACATGAGCATGAGGAAAGGTTATTTGTGGTGCGTTGTCTTGTGGAAGGTTTTCCTTGTTAGGGTTTGATAGTTAGGGCACAGAGATAGAAGGATTTATTCCAGGAGTTGAGCTTTAGAGTTGAGTTTGGAGTGTACAAAAGTAGCAAAGTAGAGTAAGGAGTTCATAGTTTATCTCGACAGAAAGCATGACACCCAAGAAAGAAACTGTTTCACCAAAGAAACTGAAGCACAAGGGAAAAGGAAAGAAAATTGTTGTCGTCGCGAGCTCCAAAAATAGGCAGATAGCGCATGCAGATCAATTGAATACCCATAATGGACTACATTGATAGGATCACAGGAATGGGTGTCGCATCTAAGAAAAATGACTGTGAGTGATTATAACCATCACACGAGCACAACTAAGAAGGATATGGCATTATAGTTTGTCTGACCAACTAATAAAAGGACATAAGATGGGATGCTCATATAAAGTGACGAAGTGAAGTTCAAATTGGAGAAGGCATTGTTATTGCAACTATATGAGTTGGCTTACTTTAGTAATCCTAAGCGCCTTTATCAATGGTTGATGTCACGTGTACATGAGGATCACTTTTATTTTGTAGATGCACAAGTATGTAATGCATTGAACAAGGTCACAAATGATATCCAAGTTCACATGTCTTATTTGTGAAGGAAAAAGTATATATGATGATCTGAGTGACAATGAGGCTATCAAGGAGACTTTAGAAACGTATGACTGGAAGAAGGGTTTGCAATAATTTCACATCGTAGAGATACCAGACCCTATTATGAGGATGGATGTGTTCTTGGTGACTAAGCTCAATGATTAGGAATGATGGATACAAGTGAACAAGGCATGGATAAATTTATGCCGGAAGATATCAGAGGGAACCATCTATAACTTGCTTGTTTTCATCATGGATGAGATCATAATCAACACGTAGGAGGAAGAAGTATGGATATTCCCTTGGGTAACGTCCTTGAAGACTTATTGTGCATTTTCACCATGGAAATTAGAGCCTTTGGCTTTAGAATGGGCTAGAAAAGAATTGTTTGCAGTAGTCCTGGAGAAGGAGGACAAATTAAAAGTTGTAGAAATCATTTACGAGTACAAAGGTACACTTGTGAAACCATGATGTGAAAATTTCTACCCATACTATTGAGGCTGCATATGAGAGTTGTGTAGATAGAGATAAAGTGGTGAGTATTCTGGTCGCCACTCATGATGTAGAGCTCAAGGAATTCCAAGATAAGAACAAGGGAAATAGAGCGGAGCGGGAGAGGATCCTGGCCAAGGTCAAGAAGAAGTCAGAAGCTATTAAAACCTTACGAGGTTCAATTAAAATCCAGCTGAAGGATTTGTACCCCCAGATTACAAGAAGGATGGATGTGCTTGAGGACGTAGGCAAGGAATTAGAAGGAATGGTTGAAACATTGAACACTCAAGGAAATGGACTGGGTTTTGAGGAGGTAAGCGCCCTAGTCGGTAACCTCTGCTAGAGAGCGCAAAATTAATTTTATGCCTGGAACAAGTTGGAGGCCGACTTACAAAGAGATTTTCCTATCTTGTTGCAATAATGACAACACTTCTCCATTCTTTCATTTTTTCCCAATTCTTCATTCCCTTATTCTTTTTCCAAGACAACAAGCCTATTTTAATTCTTTCTTTGAAGAAGTGTTCCTATAGGAAGAGCACAGGTAAAGTGTGAGGTGATGTTGGGCCCCTGAAATATTGACTAAGTACAAAAAGGTGCATGGGTGGGCAAGGCCTAGGTTGAAGGATGGGCACACAAGAAGAAAGCACACAAGGCAGGGTTCTAGGAGGCTTATAGAAGGACTGTGTTATGTGCCGGTAGAACAAGGTCTCAGAAATTATCCATATTTGTCGTATCAGGTAGAACATGAGTAAAATGTGACCCACCTACACATGATGGATGGATAAGGTGTTACCCTGGCAACAGGTTAGCCTAGAAAGGATTATGCCATGCGATAGAAGCTTCTAGAAGACCATCATGGCAAGGAATGGAGAGCTCACACCCAGAGGAGCATGCTCCCATGGAGGACCACATCTAGACACTTGGTGATTGATCTGAAGCCTCAAAAAGGTGAGTTGGCAGTTTAAGGGGCCTATAAATACAAGCACCCGTAGAAGAAAAAGAGAGATGAATAGAGAGCGGAGCTCTACAAAAATGCCACAAGGAGTTATATTGGGTTAGGTAGATGAAATATAGGAGAGGGATGCATCAGGGGGCTTTGGATTGTAAATTTTCTTTTCGAAGAACTAAGTAATGTAGATTCAGTTACGATGTATGACTTTGGTCTGCCATACTGTGATGTTCTGTAATGGATCTAATGAATGTAAGGAGGATACCAACTTATTTGAATATGATCATTAATGATTCTGGTCCATCCTCCTATCTTAATAGTTTTGTTTCATGTATTTCTATGAAATAAGTATGAATCCTTGTGCATTTGGCTTTCTGTTTTGGTTCAGTCTTATATTTTGTTAAAGTATCTTTCTATCTAGAATGATTGCACTGGTCTAGAAGTTGTTCTGAGCTCCATGAAATTTGTATGTCTCATTTCCACTCACTATCCTTACATTCCAATCATAGATGATGTTTCCCACTAAACTCACATAAAGGAGAGACTCGGCACCTGTGCATGCCTCAGGTGATCACCCAGTACCCACTAGGTGATAGGCCGGTGCACACGGGATTCCCTTGCTCTTTGGTGGGTGTAAAAATGACTACAAATTCATCCACAAAGTCAATGTGAGGGGACATGGGTGTCCACTTCTTCCTTGTTGCCTTTCGCTCCGAGAGTTGTTTCTTTTATCCTAGAGTGAACCCCTTATCCTATCTTATGACAAAGGAATCCCCCTTATTTTCTTCCTTCTTTAGTTTGGTGGGCTGGGTAGGAGAATCCTCTTGCAGTGTAATCTCCTCAGGTTCCTCCAAAGAATGATCTTTCTCCTTGGCATGTGCATCAATTGGTGCCTTGGTGTGCACCTCAGCCATTCTTTCCTCTTCTACCTCCAGTTCCTCTCTGAAGGTCATGTTATCTCCTTCTGATCATGTCTTCATTGCCAAATGGGAAACTTCATGTACCTTTTATGTCTTCTATTCTATATCTTCCTCTTCTAGTAGCTCATCCTCCTCGAGTTGGACATGTGTATCCTTGGCACTACCTTGTTGTGAAGTTCTTGCACCTCCATTGCTACTTCAGTGCATATATTACTTCCTCTTCCCAGAAGTGTCCAACTTTCCTTAACTCTCTTTTTCTTCTACTACTTCTTATTCCTATGTCTGGACCACTTTCATTGGTGGGATCAGCATTTCATGTGGACTTGGGAAGGTGGAGTCTCTAACTTCCACCTCAACTCCTCCCTGCATCTTAGGGCACAGCTATACAAATATCTTGTGGATATAGCCCTTGATGGTAATATTGATTTGTGGATGCAGATCCAAAAATTTAGGCTCCAAGGTCTTCACATATGCTAGCCTTGATTCATACCTGTAGGTCACGCGTATGGTGTGAATGTCAGCGTCCACTTTATCAACATTGAAGATCAACTGTTGCGCATTGTTGGCCCTCAAAATATTGTCTTAGTGCCAAATTGTAGGTGTGTGTGTGGGGCTAGGTAGAAGAAGGGCACGCGGGGGGAAAGTGCACAGGATAAGGGTTTCTAAGGAACCAAGGAACACACATAAGGTGGGACAAAGGATCTAAAAAATTAGCCATATTCAGCATTCTAGAGGAATTTGAGGAAAAATGTGACTCGACTAGGCATGGTGAGTGGATAAGGTGTCAGCCTAGAGACTTGGCGGTTAAGAAAAGAATATTCTACACATGGAAGGTTCCCAAAAGACATAATTTTAAGAAGTGGAGAGATCGGAATAGAATAAGCATGCTCCATTGGAGGACCACCTGGACACTTAGCATCCAATCTGCTCCTGGAGGAAGGCATGACAGTGGATGTTAAACCTATTTATAGAAATGCTCTAGAGAAAGGAAGACACACCTAAATGGAGAAGAAGCCAATAGACAACATGTGCGAGATCATAAGGGAATGCATCAAGAGTATGATGTTGCAGTAAGGCTAGGATTTAAAGCATTAGTGCTAAGGTGTATAATGGATGTAATAGGCCTCTGTATAGCATTAGAATATGTAATAAGGGATGAACTGGGAGGGCTTAGTTATAATATCACACTAGGGAGGATCTACATGAGATAAGTCTGAAGTATTTTTTTATGTATGGTCTATTATGACCCTTTTTAATTAATGTGGTTACCGATACTATGATCACTATGAATATATGGCCCTATTCTATATATCTGGTTCATGGGTGCAAACCCTAAGGTCTCTTCTTCATGTTATGAATCAGATATGTTCTTTATATAATGTTTCTCTTGTTATCTACATGGGTATATAGATGTAATAGCTCGTACGATGCTTTTAGAACGAGTGCATGAACATTTCCTTTTCTACATCTAATTTTCTATCAATGGAAAGATATTCTCACAATCCTCACATAAAGGAGGGTCTCAGTGCTTGCGCATTGCTCGAGTGAGTGCCCAGTGCCCACTGGCTGATAGGTTTGCATACATGGGATTAGAAAGTTGTATTGAGAGTACATAAAAATGATTACATCTTGGTTCCATTATCGAGACCTCTTTTCAAAGTATTGTGAGAATGATGTGTGATGACATAGTGCTTGACCTTAGAGACTGTCGAAGCATGGTTTAAGAGCATGGAGGATGCTTTTTCTAATATATTTATTACTAGACCTGAGTTGTATACATGTAAATGGGTAGAAGAACACTAGTATCATGAGCTATATGAGACCTTCTTTTGCTTCTTTCCAATATATTTGTATGAATGGCTTTCAATGTATGCATCGAGATCAAGCTGGCACTTTAGATCTCACATTTGGCTTTCAACGTATGTGTATCTAACTTGGATGTGTGTTGTTGATCATTAGTGGAAGAGATTGTTGACCATTTTTCTTATTTCTATGTATTCTTGTCCTGAGGTTGTTGAGTTTGAGTTCTTAAAGAACATAAAGAATCATTTTTGTGTGTTATCCCATTAGCCATGAAGATCTTGCTCATTACACTAAGTTTGGAAGCATTACCTATGGCCAGCTAAGATTATGTGAGCATTGGGTGAGGAAGCTAGGGTGGAGGAAGATGGAAAACGTTGCGACTGAAAAAAGAAAGAGAGGAGAGCTGACTCAAGTATAACGAAGCACGTGAAAGGGAGCTAGTTAGACAATGTGAGGTTGTAGGAGTGGTCAATTTATGGAGGCAGACATTGCGGGAAGAAATTGAGGTTTGCATGGAGGACGTGGAGCTTGAGCATTATGTGTTACCCCATCTCGAAAAGTGCAAAAGAGATATCCCTTCAAAAATTGATGAGAGTTCTTCGCTTGGAGAAAGGAGAGTCGTCATCATGCATCTGAATCCACCTAGTGAAGAAAACCTTGTCCTTATTCTTCCAAATAAAGAGATAAGTATTTCTAACATAGTTAGTATCGGTGGGAGTGACCGATTTGCACCTAGGAGATATAATTTTTCATTTGGTACATCTATGGTTGCACAATCATTTCCTTTGTTTGGAGGAATATTGTCTAGAATGACATTTGTGCAAAGTGTGAGTACGTAAAGATTGGGTATCACATCTAGGATTAAGGCGAGACACACAGTTGGTAGCGGTGCAATATCACAAATTGTTGGCACGTAGTTCAGTCAGACATTGGGAACACTAGGCACGACCACTTCAGGACCCTTACTGGCTAAAGGAGGTGGATATGGTGGTATAGAAGTTGGATGACATGGTGGACCTAGTGGATCTGGTGGATCGGAAGGGATGGGACCTAGTGGATCTAGTGGATCTGGTGATGGAGATAACACCAGAGGAAATCAAGGTTCTAGGACAGGCATATAAGGGCCTCAACTGCCTCAGTAAGTATTTTTTGAGATGTCTTTACACCTACCAGACTACAAAAGTGTTGAGGATATTACAGATATTGTACACAACTGTGAACTGATATGGCACGCAAAGCGAATCATTACCCCAGAGTGGAAGGCAAGTCAGTTTGTAATAACATTGTAAGGATGCATGCATAGTTGGTACCAGAAGTATGACCCCCATCAGACAATGGTGGATTACACCACATTGTGGAATGCCTTCTTGGGTAAATTTCATAACCTTGAGTTTGAACAGAAGAGCATCAACGGGTTGAAGGAGATCTAGCAGGGAAAGGCAGTGAGTGTGCGAGAGTACGATGCATGTTTCAAGACTCTCTTATCATTATTATTCTATGATATTCACCCCTCTCATCATGCTCAATGGTTTGTTAGAGGATTAATAACACCTTTTAGGAGAGTACTTTCACACAAGACTTTCACATAGCCAAGCGAGGCCTTGGAGGTTGTCCTATGTGCTTAGGCTGTTGGAAGCATAGATACCAGTGTTATCCCCTTCCTTGAGGCTCATATTGCTGCAATGGTGAAGCAGCTAGAGAAGCTATTTGCGAAATCAGTGCATAAGAATCACAGTGGTCTATGGTGCACATATTGTGAGGTAGAGGGGCATACAAAGGATAGTTTCCCTATAAGATTGGTACGCGCTATGATAGTGGATTATGAAATTTTCCACAGATATCATGAGTCAAGTAAATGCCCACTACTGCAATGCACGATGCATTATAATGTGTCATGCTACTGCAATATTTTCACCTCTATTACTCATGACACCAAGGATTTCAAACTGGTTGACCAAATACATGATGTCATTAACATTGGTGTGTGACATACTAGCCTTGTGAACAATTCAAAGGGCAAGGGGCATCACTATGTAGGACACACAGATAGTGGGGCGCATGGAAGAAGTTTTAGAGGAGGATTTTGTGGTCGTGGAAACCGCAGAGGAGGAAGAAGTGAGTTCCCACATGGAACTTGTTATAATTGTGGGTCTATAGAGCACTATAAGCATGAATTGCCTGATATTTTACAATGCTCATTGTAGGAAGTGGAGAGCTCGGAAAAAAATAAGCATGCTCCATTGGAGGACCACTTGGACACTTGGCATCTGATCTACTCCTGGAGGAAGGCATAGCAGTGGGTGCTAAACCTATTTATAGAGATGCTCTAGAGTAAGGAAGACACCTGAATGGAGAAGAAGTTTATAGACAATAGGTGCAAGATAATAAGGGAATGCATTAAGAGTATGATGTTGCAGTAGGCCTAGGATTTAGAGCATTAGCGTTAAGGGGTATAATGGATGCAATAGGCCTTTGTATGGCATTAGAATATGTAATAATGGATGAACTTGGAGGTCTTAGGTATAATATCACACCAAGGAGGATCTACAAGAGATAAGTCTGAATTCTTTTGTTATGTATGGTCTATTATGACCCTCTTTAATGTAATGTGGTTACCGATACTGTGATCACTATGAATATATGGCCCTATTCTGAATATCTAGTTCATGGGTGCAAACCTTAGTGTCTCTTCTTCATGTTATGAATCAGATATGTTCTTTATATAATGTTTCTCTTGTTATTTTCATGGGTATGTAGATGTAATATCTCATTTGATGCTTTTAGAATGAGTACATGAAAATTTGTATTTTTGCATCTAATTTTCTATCAACAGAAAGATCTTCTCACAATGATCACATAAAGGAGGGGCTCGGTGCCCACGTGTGCCTCTGGAGAATGCCCAACACCCACTGGGTGATAGGCCAATGTGCTTGGGATTAGATAGTTGTATTGAGATTATATAAAAATGACTACATACATCCTTCAACCAATTGATGGTGCACTTCATGTATTTAGCAGTGAATGCAAACAGAAGTTTGCACCATGGCCCCATTTCTCCTTTTCCCATCATGAACCATTCCAAACTAAAGTGTTGCATAACAGAAAGTTTCACCCGGTCCCCAAAAAAATTTGGTAGCTTGTGCGGGATGTGCCATTCATTTTCAAAAGCTTCACGCAGTCTCTCATACCACTTTTTCATCTACGCCTTGTAAGTGTTTGAGATGGACCTGTCACAAGTAAATTGTGAAACTTGCATTATAGGAGATGAGTGTGCCGGTGGGTGAACCCACCTATTACCTTATGGTCTATCTGGGACACCAATTTCCTAGAATACAATTAATAATAGTATAGACCCCCAATTTATTTTCACTCCTGCTTCATTCTATGCTCACGCCTCCTCAATAATACTACTCACAATAAATTTCTCAAAGTTGTAGTGTGCCCACTTGGAAACATTGTGGGATACGTACAAGAATTTTATGTTGATGTTTATATATCTCTCTGATGTACCTAACTTGCAGATGATGAGTCAAGATGCTACCCTAGTTTTGGGTTTAGTATATCCATAATAACTTGATCCCTTCCTCCCTTCTTGTAGTTTAACTATTTTTCCAATTCCTCCACTTTTGTAATGGCACCCAAATCAAGGGCCATATCCTCACCAATGTTTTGTAGTCCCATTACCCTGTTAATAAAATGGCCTATAATACTCATCCTCCTCCCCAAAAACTATAAGAAGTCCTTGTGTACCCGTGACATTAACCACCTAAAGAGTGTGGTGGGTTTGGCAAAAAATGGCAGCTCCTATAGCTGCAAAACCCCAGTCTTCTGCAATTCCTTTTGCACTAAAGTGTCCACCCTAGGTTTCTGAGATCATCCACCCCTGGAACATCCTTCAAAAAATCATCCCGCATTGACTTGTCATGTTCATCCGTTCTATAGTTAAATTCACTAATTTTTCATCTGTAAAGTTTTAAACTCCACTTCTCTACCCTGAGCACACCTGGAGGGTATTACATTTCTAAGTATGCTTCAACGGGTTCCTCCTTCTCTGCCACTAGTTTATTATTCCTTCCCTTCTTTGGTGTCATCTCTATTTTGTTCTTTTGTGCCCTAGGTGTTTCTTATTTTCCCTTTCCTACAAAAACTCGATGACTTCGAACACTTCTCTTTCACGCAATCCCCTTGCTACTCTACTATCTTATCCTCCCCTTGTTACACCACAAGATCTTACCAAATTTCACAAAACTCCACAAGTTCATGAAAAGTACCTCGCTTCCTTATCAAACCCTTATCGTTCTTCAAGCTTGAGAGCACAAAAAATTTCTAAGGTAAGGTATTTAAAATGACTACCTTCACCCCCTATTTATGCTTTTTCATAACCTTGATTTCATTAACCCACACATTTTTTAAGTCACTTTTTAATAAGGTACTTTTTCCACTTAAATAAACTTCCACGTCCTTCCTTCATGTGCTACAATCGTAACCTTCTAGCTCACCAACACTACTTCATTGCCACAAACCTCCTTCATGTACCTTACCATGCTGAAGTACATAACATCTGTGTTGTCCATCAAGTAGTCGCCCATGGTGTCATCAATCTCATGTTACACTGGAGGATTGTTTCTCCTCCGCGGTCTTCAATTATCTTCATTTTCCTCATAATTCCTCTCATACAATATGAACCAATTTTCTTTTTTTTTTCACACCGAACTTCCAAAATGAGTCTTCAGTCAAACTAATCTCCATGAGAAAGGTGCTAACCATTTCCACAATTCACCCCACACTAAAAAATTTTGTGGTCCTCTACACATGAAACCAATTATGATGTAATTAGCTACTAGCACACGAATGGCACAACACAATGAAAAGGAAAATCATAGCAACAAACAAATTAAACACATATAAAGGAAAGTGCATTAAGGGAAATCCTAAGCTATATGGAATTACTACCTTATTTACAAACACACCGAAGACTTATTTATAGTAGGGCTTCAACCTACTCCCATTAAAATAACCGGGAAACCGTGTCCCATCCAGTGCTTGTAAGTGGCAAGTGCCTAAATAAATTATATAAGATATAACATACGGTCCCAACCAGTGCACTTTGAGTTTCCCAGGATGGTGCAAAAACTTAGAATCGTATAGTAGAACCATCTGCCCAACCTCAAATTTTTTGTTCTTAATATGACAATCATGTCATGCCTTCTTACGTGCTTTCTCTGTCTTCTGACTCCACCTAGCAATGGCTCTCCTTTCGTCCAACATCATAAGTTTTTCAATTCACTCTTCCAATTCTTTTTCATCATCCAATCCTCTTACGCGTGTAATACGTAAGGATGGTAACATGAATTCCACAAGTAGAACTACCTATACGCCAAACACTAATTGAGAAGGTGTGGCTTTGTTCAATCATTTAAAAGGCATGCGATATGCCCATAGCACTATAGAGACCTTATCATCCTAGTACCTCCTTCTGACATCGTAAATCTTAGTTAACGTATGGATCATAATCTTGTTAAAGGCCTCAGCAGTTCCATTAACCCGGGGGTGATAAGGTGTAGTTTTGTGATGGGCCACCATAAACTCTACCAATAAGATCTAACTATCTCATTCAAGAAATGAGTACCCCTGTCACTCGTTAAACTCAACAGAAACCCATATTTGTTGATTATATTCTCCCATAATAACCTAGCTATTGTGGCTACAGTGTAATCCTTTGTAGGCATAGCTTTTGCACACCTTGTAAGGTAGTTTGTACAAGTGATAATATAGCGTGAACCCATCCTACACACGGCTGGGGAAATAGGTCCCACAAAGTTAATATTACCCATTTTTCAAATGGTTATACACTAGCAATAGGTCTTAAGGGAATTTCATCTCTCTACCCTGGCTTTCCAAGATATTGGGAATGGTCACAAGCCTAGCAATATTCTATACAATCCTTATAAATTGTCTCCCACCAAATTCTTGACAATAGAATATTCCACACGGTAGCATTCCCTGCATATTGACCACCTACAATGCCAGCATGAGCTTCCTCTATGATTGCACTACGTTCATCCTCTAACACACATTAGCACAAGAACTCATCCCTAACAATTTTGTACATATCTTCACTAATCAACATATAGGGCACAACACGTATAGCTAACTACTTCTCCAAATATTTCATTCCTTTTGGCACCACACCCATTCGCAGGAAAACAACAATACCCTCTAAATCAGAGGGTGGATGTTGTAATATAAACAATTGTGCATCTGGCATTATGTCCTCAAACCTTTGTGTATCCTCTCCTGAGTTAATCCTTGATATATCGTCAGGTCCCAAATTGCCCTTTCCTAGTTTCATGACAACCGAAAAGTCAAACTCTTGAAACAATAAGATCCATTGGCATATGTGCCCTTGTAAAACATACTCTTTTAAGAAGTAATTTGATATCATATGGTCCATGTAGAAAATAAAAGGCATTGCTAGAAAATCCTACCTAATTTTTTGTAACACATAGATCATCGGCAATGCCTCACACTCTATGGTAGTATAAGTTTGTTATGTTTGAGTTAATTTTCTTCTTGAGAAACATAAGGGGTGATCGAAAATCCCCTCTACAAGATATGGTAACACTTCTTCTATGGCCATCCCCGATACATCAACATGTACGTGAAATGGCTTGTCCCAAGAGGGAAAGCATAAAATGGGTGCGGTAGTAAGTTTCTCCTTCAAGGAGTCAAAATCCACTTAATGTGCCTCTCCCCAATTACATTTACTTTTATGCTTTAACAACTCTTCCAATGGTGCAGAAATCCTGGCATAGCCCTTGATGAATTTCCTGTAATATTCTGTATACCCTAACAATCTTTGAACCACACTTTGACTAGTAGGCTCCTCCAACCCTAAAATAACAGCAACTTTGGCCATATCTACCAATAAGCCTTCCCTACATATAATGTGACTTAGTAATGTGTCAAATGGTGTAGCAAAGACACATTTCTTAATGTTCAATGAGATACTTAACTACCTGCATCTCTCAAACATCAACTATAAATTGTCACAATGTTCCCTTACTAACACATACACCATCCAGTCATCCAGGTAGACTTAAAAAATTTGTGCATGAAGTCTTGAAATGCTTGAACCACGAAGCACAATAACATAGTAGGCACATTCTTAAGACCAAAGGGAAAAATAGTATAGGCAAATATTCCCCACTCCATTGTGAAAGTGGTCTTCTCCTGATCTTCCTTCACAATTCTTACTTCATGATATCTTGAGAATCCATCTGTGAAAGAATAGATCTCTCGCCCTACGAAACCTTCCCAAATCTCCTCAGTAAACAGGGTTGGAAAAGGATCTATCACACATAAATTATTTAAATCTCTATAGTCTACACATATCCTTATCCTTCCATCCTTATTGATATTAATTACCATCGAGATCACCCATTTAGATTCCTCAATTACCTCAATGATTCCAGATTCTATCATCTTATCAATTTCCTCTTTAATATTTATGCATAAATTTGGGTTCATCCTGTAGGGCCTCTTCCTGATGGGGTATGCACCTTATTTTAACTTAATCCACATTTCCCCTAAAGAGTGGTGATCTCCTTTAAGCTCATAGTACCCATGTACGAACAAATATTGGAATTCCTGTAGTAGCTGAACTATTTTTGAAACCTCCTGGTCTGACCAGTAATCTCCAATGACATCTTCCTTTAGCTCTACTTTTGTGCCAATCTTATCCTTCTTCATTTTCAAGGGCTCATGGTAGGTGTGTGATTTCTCATTCACTTTGTCCAATAATTCATGCATACCCTCTATATGGTTAACATCCAATTTTTCTACTTCCTCGTCATCTATCAAGTATGCTAGTTTACCCTTTTCTTTCTCCAGGAAGGTGTGCTCAAACTGTATCTTCTTCATCTCTGCTTCTTCTGGTTCTTCTTCTACAAAGTGCACCCCCAACTCAGGTTCGCCTAACAAATATAGGATTAGGTCCTTAGCCATGGCACTATCTCCCAAGGTAAGGTGTTTGACTACCTATAACACCTCATTCACCGATGGCTTAGGAGATTGATACTCAAAAGTCTTGATAATATCCGTTGTTAACTCTTTCCAATTACCCATCTGACGGTGCAACTCTTAATAGATATACCATGCGCGCGTAGCCCTGTAAGGTGGAATAGAACTTATGCACCCATAGTGAAGTAGGTAAGCCTTCTGGGCCTACCATCTAGGCTCTCTCCCATTCCTGGACATGGAATGAGGTAGACTCCTTTCCATGATATTCATGTATTGAGGTAGGTGCATTGCTCTAGAGAAACCTCACAGAGAACGTGATTCTTAATTCACGCCATTCTAGAAGATTATCTCGATGGGTCGCCCACCAACCTGTTGCTATTTCACACAAGGTATAAGTCAACATATTCCTCCTTTCTATCTGCCATGTCCAATGTTCCTCCATTGCACACAGAAAAACATCAGGGTTACCTTCTCCAGTGTAACTAGGTAACTACTTTCCTCCCAAGTTCCTAACCAAGCATGCCTTGATGATGTGATTCATAGTGCCTTTCAATTGCCTTTCGACCAACTCATAGGTCCCATGTGCCCAATCTTCACATGAAACCCTAGCCATATCACTCATGGACTGAGCATCTTCCCATCAAATGAATCCTTCTCCTGATGGATGGATAAGCTTGAGGTCTCTAATGGTGTGCACATAGATTCTATCCAGGTCCTCTTCTCCCAAAGGCTCTATATAGGGTGTTGACTTCCCATCCGTAAATGGAATAACAATGTGCTCCTCTTTTTTCTCAAAACTTATGTACCCTTTGTTAAAGTGCAAGTTAACATTATTCTTATAGCACCAGGGGCATCCAAGTAAGGCTGGAAAGTTATTTTCCTCAGCAAGTGCTAAGACTTCAAAATCTCCAGTGAAATTTCCCCCTTGGATGGTTATGGATGCATCCTTTGACACTTTGATGGGAATATCCTTTGTCCTATGCACCATATACAACACATTTGAAGATGGTCTTAATGGGGGCCTCCCAATCTCATTCCATGCATCTAAAGTGAGAACATTCACCTTTGCACCTGTGTCAATCAAAATGTTTCTCAAGAGCCATCCATCCATAACTTCATTCAATGTGATTTCTTTGTCATAATCAATATTGTGAGGGAGCATATTAGCATGCAATACCTACCTCTCGCACTCACCTCCAGTATGTGGTAATCTTTCTCTTAGTCAGTCTCCTAATAATGGAATAATATTCTCTTGTCATAGCATCCTATACACTTCTCTAACCTCATCCATATCATTCTGAGGGACCTCAACATTCTTTTCTTGCTCTAACTTTCGTGACTACTCTTTCAAACATTGAATCTCCCCCTGAAGGTTTCTAATCACCTCCATGTAATCTTAGTAGACCTCTTTCTGATGAGTTAGATCAGGTTATTTCCCATGTAATACCTCTTCTCTTGTAATGAGGGGCCTTTTCTTTGGTTCTTCCTAGGTGCACACATCCTCATCTCGCATAGTCAAAAGGACAGGCTCTAGTTCAAGGTTATGCACTACCCTAGGCATCCATAATGGGTCAACCCGCTTCACACTAACCATTCCTGCGCCCTATCCTTCTTCAATTTCTAGCTCATGTGTTCATACAACTCAGGGCACTCCTCATACTTATGCTTCTTCCTCCACCATGAGCACTATAGAAAATTTGGACATTCGTTCTTGTAGTATTTAGTAGATCCACCATTGTAACAAGTTCCATGGGGAAATTCTCTCCTACCTACTTGACCACCATAGCCTCTGAATCCTCCATGAAAACCTCTTCCTCGACCACCTCCATCTATGCTTCCTTCATACTGAAGACCTTCATTCTTAGAATTGTTCCCAATACCAGTCTAGCACACACCAATATCAATGGCATCATGGATTTGGTCTATCAATTGGAATTCCTTTGTATTGTGAGTCATAGATGAGAAAATATTACAATAAGGAGACACATTCTTGCAGAGCATGACTATAAAAATGGTCACCTAATTGGATTATGATCTCCGTCACATATTTCACAATCCAATAACACGGCATGCACCGTCTTTTATTGAAAACTGTACTTTTTGTGTCCTTCTTCCTCATAGTTCGTGCACCTAAGTCCATTGCGAGTCTCATGGGCTGAGTTCGCAGATAGTTTTTCTAGCTTCTTTTCCATGACATTGATCTATTCTTCTAAAAAGGGGCTTACTCCTGTGTCAATGCTTTTAACAACTTCAACACACAGAGTAGCCTCCAAGGCCTTGCGCAGATCCGTGATTGTGGGAAAGTGCTCATCTAAAATTCATTATCAATCCTCCAATGAACAACTAAGCATGCTGAGAGGGATGGATATCATAAGACAACTTTTACAGAAGAGTCTTAAAGCACGCATCATACTCCCACACACTCTTTTTCATTCCTTGTTGAATCTCCTTGAGAGAGATGATGCTCTTCTGTTCAAACTTAGGAATGTCAAACTCCGTCAAAAAGGCATCACGTAGTGCAATATAATCTGCCACCATTTGATGTGGGTCATACGTATGGTACCAGGTATGATCGTGCCCCTGTAATGTAGTTAAAAATTGGTTTTCCTTCTACTTTGGACTAGTGATACCATTAGCATACTATAACAATTCAGATTTGTGCACATGCTCTATAGTATCCTCCACACCCTTATAATCAAGTAAATGTAGAGACATTTCAAAAAACACTTGCTGAGGTAGTTGAGGTCCTTTTCCACTAGATCCTGAGCCTTGATTCCCTCTAGTGTTTCCTCCACCACCATATCCACTAACCCCTATTCCTCATTATCAACTAGATCCTCCTCCCATTATAGATAACGGGCCTGACGTAATTTTTCTCTACGTACCCACCATTGTGATAAACTACGTGCCAATAGTTTATGACGTTGAACCACTTCTAGATGCGATACCCAAAAATTTTGTACCCACACCTTTCCTAAATTATGAGCTAGTCAAGATACCTCCAAACACAGGAAATTTTTGCATGACCATAAATGTACTAAATTAAAAATTATATCTACTAGGTATCGATTAACCACTAATACCAATATCAACTGGATTAACAAAAAATTTATCAAGAATTGGAAAACTAAGTGCCAGTGTTTGGTCACCAAGAGGGCTAAGATGCGTGCCTACATATATCCTTTCTCCATACAATGAGCTCTTACTAGAAGATGAGTGGGTTTCTCTCCTACGATTTCTAATATGAGGTAGCATAGACTACTCAGGTTCCATGTCCTCTGCATGAATCTCAAATCCTTCCCACAATTTCTTCCTCCATAATTCCATCACTCCTGTAGCTTCACGTTATCTCGCCAACTCCCTTTCCCGTGCTTCATTATACTTGATTCACCTCTCTTCTCTCTCTACTTCCACCACAAGGTCTGTCATCTTTCACCACACCAGCTTCCACACCCTACACCTAGTGGGAATTTATCCAACCATAGGAAATGCCTCTATACTCAAAGTGATGATCAGGATCTTAATGGCTATTGGTATAACATGCGAGAATGATCCTCTTGGATCCTGCAAGAACTCTGTTGACAATTATCTTTGCGGATGAACCATCAGAGTCGTTAGATACCTTAGGTTAGTGGGACGTGTACCCTAAGGTAACCTCTTGATTTTAAAGAAGTTGGTTCTTCTCTAGTGTGAGATAAGGTTTAGAAGAAAGATGAAATGAAATGTAAAAACTAACTAAGGTGATGCACTAGAACATATCCTAAAAAGATAGATATACCTCTTGTGAAACTACTTAGAATAGTTTGAAGAGTGTTTTAGCATGATCCAATATTTTCAAAAGTATCCTAAATTATCGGAGTCTGAGGAGATACAAAACATAACAAGTGCAGATAATAGAGATGTACAGAAAAACCTAAGGGCTTAAAGCATGATTGATCTTCCAATTATCTAGAACTACTAACAGTGAAGGAAGAGAGACAAAATATTGAAAATCCAAAGTGCACAGAACGAGAATTCTTAATTATAGAGAAAACGATACATAAGGTCGATATGGCACAAATTACAACTTTCTTTTATAACAGAGTCTCGCTGAGGCTAGAAAATATAAACAACTAAATCCAAAATCCCTTTCATAGCTCTAGTGTATTTTCTTTTGATTTTCCCTCCTTTCTATTCCTAGATTGGAACGTTATTTTGTAGATATTCCTGGCTTTTACTCAAATGTCTGGAATCAGAGCTTCCATCGATAACATTTGATTTTCTTACATGATCTTCCCTTTCTGGGTCAATATCTCAACTACCTGTTGGGATATTTAAGATTGCCTTTAATTTGTCCAATTGGCACTCCTTAAGTTGGTGATGTTCCTTTTCTACCAAGTGGAGGGTGTGCATTTTTTTGGGGCCTTCCTTTCTTTCTCTATATTTGAATTTACACCCGAGTGACATGTGGAGAGCCTTTTTGTTTTTTATATTTATGACTTTTTAACCCACCGAGGAAACTTCCTTAGGCCTGGGACACGTGGAGGGACTGGGCTAGTTGGGGTCTTCCTTTCTTTACTTCATGCCCCAAGTGTGCCAGAGAGACACGTGGATGCCTTCCGCTTGCATCTTCATACTTAGTCAATTTTAGGCTTAAGCGGAAAAAAAATAACAAGAGCCCAGGGGGAACAAAAGGTGGTGGTTGATAAATGAGTCTTATACAAAAAGTACTCTAAAGTTATGACAACTCACCAAGGGACTCTATGCCGGTCATGGAAGGATATGACGATATCCTAGCCTCAAAAATCAAAAGGTGGCTCACAAAATGCCACTCATAGCTGTCACAAAGAAACCTGGTATCTGAGCCATTCCTCATCTGTTGGATAGGTCCTTCTTTTCAATGTTTGGAAAGCTTTATCTAGCTCAATTATCTCCTTATGTGAGAATTTTTGGAGGTTCTGCACTACTGTGTGTGTTAGGCACCAGAATATAAGCTAAGTACAAGAAGGCACATGGGCACATGGGGTGAAGGCGCGCAGGGAAAGGGTCCTAGCAGTAGGTTACAAAACATACGGCATGGACGTGTAAGGAAAAACAATTTTTGTACTTAGCCATATTTAGCATCCCAGGTAGCACACAAGAAAAGCATGACCCTTGTGGATAAGGTGCCAGCCTGGTGACTGTGGGATCAAAAAGGGAATATTCCAAGCATGTGATGGAAGGTTCCAGAATACATCATTACGAAGAGTGGAGAGCTCAAATATGTGAAGGCATGCTCCCATGGAGGACCACTTTGATACTTGGTGACCAATATGTAGCTTCTAAAAGGCATGGCGGTGGGAGCTGAGGTTATAAATACAAGCACCCGATAGAAGAAAAAGAGGGATATACAGAGTGTGGAAAACAAGTAGAGTATGAAGAAGTGAAACCCTCATAAACAAATGGAGGATCTTAAGGTTTAGGGATTATGAGAGCTCTATAAGTGATGACACATTTAGAGGGATGGGTATGCATTCATTTTTGTAAGATGATGAGCATAATGTAGTTTTGATGTATGACTTGGCTCTACATTATTATATAAGGGTATGTCATGACCTCGAGGGATTGAAATGTGGTTATTGAATCTGTTAATATGAATACAATGCTCTATTATAAATCATCTATGTGTTCGGGAATATACTACTTATGCATTTCCTTTTTGTATGAACCATTTCCATATGGTGCTTGTTATTTCTCTTTTCTGGATGCAATGAGATAACAACTCATTCTAGGCTCTTAGAATGTGGCATGGTTCTTTTCTACTCATTTCCATTTGAATATCTATTATAAGATTATTCGTTTCCATTTCAATATTTGAATAATTGTTATAAGATGATGGGAGACTCGGAGCCCGCGTGTGCCTTGGGTGAGCGCCTAACACCCGTTGGGTGATAGGCCAGTGTGTATGGGATTAGACTATTGGTCTAAGGGTATAAAATATGACTATATCTTGGTTCTATTTCTGGGACCTATTTTGGAATTTGTTGTGAGAAATGGCATGCATCTTTGTCCCTAAAATGTGTGATGATAGAGCGTTTGACCTTAGAAAGTGTTGAAACATGGTTCAAAAGCATGGAGGACAGGTTTTCTCAAAGATTCAACACTGAAATGAGTTCGATGCGCGTATATAGGTAGAAGAGAACCTATACCATGATTTGTATAAGACATTATTTTACTACTTCCCAGTATAATTATATGAATCACTTTCAACATACACATCCAGATCTAGCTGGTATTATAGATCACGTGTATGGACCTAAGATGACTATTAAAGGCTGCAGGATGTAAATCTGACTTAGACGCATGTTGCTGATCACTGGTGGAAGAGATTACTAACCAATTATAATCTTGAATACGCCATTTTTACGTATTCTTTCCCAGAAGTTGTTGAGTTCAAGTTTCTGAGAAAGACTAGAGGATCATTTGTACATGTTATTCCTTTGGCTATGAAGCTCTTGGTCATTACTTTGAGTTTATAAGCATTCCCCATGGTTGGCTAAGATTCTCTTAGCACTAGGAGAGGAAGCCTGAGTGGAGGAAGATGGTGAAAAATATGGCTAAGAAGGAAAGGGAGGAGATATGACTCAAGTATAGTGAAGCTCGTGAAAGGGAGATGACTAGATAATGTGAGGTTGCAAGTGTGATGGATTTATGGAGGAAGACATTACGAGAAGGAGTTGAGGTTCATGCAGAGGATGTGGAGCCTAAGAAGTTTGTGCTACCCCATCTTAGCAAGCATGGGAGGGAGGCCCCTTTAGCTTCTTATGAGAGTTCATTACATAGAGAAAGAAGATCCTTCAGCGTGCATCTGAACCCACCTGGCAACCAACCCCTAGCACTTGGTTTTCCACATCAAGGGAGAAGTATTGTTAACCCAGTTGGTACCAGTGGGAGTAACCAATCTATGCCTAGGAGATATAATTTCTCATTTGGAACATGCATGGTTGCGCAAGCCATTCCTATATTTGGAGGAATCTTTGGACAAGGTGAAAGTACGCAAGGTTTAGGTATCGCATCTGGGAGTGGCGCAGAACATACAACTGGAAGTGGGACAATATTTCAAACCATTAACGCGTAGTTCAGTGAGACATTGGGAACACGAGGTGCGACCACTTTAGGCTATAGGAGGTGGATCTGGTGGGTCAGGAGTAACAAGACCTAGTGGATTGAGTGGATCTGGTGGAGGAGGAAACACCAGAGGAAATCAAGGCTCTAGATCGGGGGGAAATGACCCCAGTCACCTCCCCAATTGTTTTTCGATATGTCTTTTCACTTACATGACTATATGGGTATTAAATATGTTGTAGAGCATGTGCACAATTGTGAGTTACTATGGCGCACAAAGAGGATCACTACCCTGGAGTGGAAGGTAAGTCAATTTGTAACAACATTGCAAGGGCGCACGCATATTTGGTATAGGAAGTATGACCCCCATCAGATGGTGGTAAACTACACCAAATTGAAGAATACCTTCCCAGCAAAGTTCCATATCCCCGAGTTTGAGCAGAAGAGCATCAGGGCTCTGAAGGAGATCCAACAAGGAATGGAAGAGAGTGTGCAGGAGTACGACATGCATTTCAAGACTCTCTTTTCAAAACTATCCTATGAAATTCATCCTTCTCAACATGCTCAATGGTTTTTTAGAGGATTGATAACACCATTTAGAAGGGCTCTATCACACAAGACTTTCACAGACCCACACAAGGCATTGGAAGCTTCCTTACGCGGTGAAGCTATTAGGAGCATTAATACTGGTGTTAGTCCTTTTCTTGAGGCTAAAATTACTGCAATGGCCAAGCAGTTGGAGAAGCTGTCTGTAAACTCAACACATGAATTTCGTAGTGGGATTTGGGGTACAGACTATGAATTGGAGGGACATGCAAAGTATAGTTGCCCTTAGAAGTCGGTGTGCGCTATGTTAGTAAATTATGAGATTTTCCATGGGGATCATGATTCAAGTAGGTTCCCTCTACTACAACATGCAATCTACAAGAATGTTTCTTACTATTGTAAGATTTGTACCTTGATGACCCATGATACCAAGGATTATAAAATGATTGATCAAATCCATGATGTTATTGATTTGGGTATTGTTGGTCTAAAAATCTGTCGCCTGGGCAAATCTATGGATAGATGAGCCAACAGTGTGCAGGGCATAGCCCCTCTTTGAGTCAGCAAAGCGAAACTGGTTTATTGTTATTCTACCAGCAGGAATCTGTGCAAGTCTCACAATATTCTGCCTTCAGGGATTTGGGATCTCATCCCAGTAGGTGTGTTTCCAACTGCGAAAAGAAAGGAATGAAAGGGAGGATAAAGAAAGAGCAGGTCTGAAGGAAGAAAAGAAATGAATTCCAAAGCAGAAGGGTCAGAAGGTTTATGTTTTGGGATTGGTAGTAAACAGAGCCAAACCTACTTGCATAAACAAACAAAGCAATACTGATGAATAAATGACAATAAAATAGAAGCAAATCCAACAGAACTAACACACATATCTAACGTAAGAAAGATCCACTGCAAATAACACATGTATTCAGCACAAAGTCTAAATATTATATTAATGATTCTTTCTGTTACAAAAATCTCAAAGTCTTTTCTCCTTACTTCTATTTTTCATCTGAAAGATATTCACTCATGCCCAATACAACAAGTATTGGGTTATTTATAGAAGAAGGAGAGAAAAGAAGGCAAAAAGGAGCCAACCACTTATTTACAAAGATATTTACAAAATATCTAAAAGTCATGTTGACTTTTGACAACTTGATGGATGACATCATCCCATGGTGTAACATGGATGATGTCATCATTTGTGCCAACATACTCCAGATATTCTCAAAAAGAAAGTCGAAGAAGAGAGAGAAGAAGAAGAAAGAGAAGCTATTCGTCATCGTCATCCTGCGGCTGAAAGGGGGTAGACTGCTTCTGTTGCTGCTCAGGTGACGAGATGTGGAATTGAGAGCGGTATTCCATGAACTTGCTGATCATGGGCCCAAGTTGATCCTGGGAAGGATCCTTGTGCCGCTCATTGATCACCTCGCAAGTCTCCCGCTCGTCTATGAGCTTCTCGGGGAGTTTGGAATAGTCTTTCTCCACTTCAATGAGGGACCCAATGAAGTCCCGACAGGCCAGCAGGTTGTTGTTAGACTCTGCGTCAAAAGTGACCTTTGGCCCCAACCCTTGAGAAATGATCTCCTTGAAGATCTGGATGGTTTCTCGGCTTTTCTTAAAGTGAAGGAAGGAGTAAGCAACCCTGGCGACATGTTGAGAATGATTCATTCCATTTGGTGCATCACGTCCAGGGCTGCTTCCTTCACCTTGTCGATATTTTCAAGGACAAATTCCAGCTGATCCACCCGGTAATCCAGAGTGGACATGACTTTGTTGAGGGCCCTGGGATGGCCAAAGACGCCGAACTTGACCAAATCTTCAACTGAACAGTCGAACATTTGTTGAAAGGTCTCGTGCTACAATCTACCATGCTCCAGCTCTTCCGATATGGGTCCCACTAACGCTTGGAGCTCTTTATTCGCCTTGTTGATGTTCAGATACAAGTCAGAGAACTTGGTGATTACTTTTTCACTATCTTTGAGGATTTGGCTCCTCCAAGCGGAAATGGCCATACCCTGCTCACCGATCTTTGCATATTCATTAATTTTCTCCTTGCTCAGAGGCTTAGGAGTCTCGGTGGCAGTTGAGGGAGGTGCACTTCCCATCTTCTGTAAGGCTTGGAGCAGATGTTTGTTTTGCTCTTTTAATAGCCTTTTCTCTTCTTTTGTTTCTCGAAGCTTTTTACAGAGGGTGTTAACTGCAGAAAGGGCCTCTCCCTGAAGGCTTTCAGAAGATGTCCCCATTGTGACTTGGGTCACTATATAATCTGTCGGAGACAAATCCTTTTTATCCTTGAGGGGATTGGGGTATGCGATCTCCATTACCCTCTCTCCCGAAGCACTCTGAGAGAAGCGTGTGACGGGCTTCTGCTTCTTTGCCCCTTTGGATGGGATTACGGAAAATTCCATCAGAGCGATGGGAACTTTCCTTTTCTACTGATTCAAATGCTGGGAGATCCAGGCTGGACTTATGGGAGAAGGGCCGGAAACAGAGAAGGGGGCAGCTGCAGTAGTAGAAGGGAAAAACATGGAGACACGTGGCGGTGGCATAGAGAGAACAGCCAAAGAAGTGCCCACGGGAGGAAGGGATACTGCAGCAGAGGAAGACATAGGAAGGGAAGGGAGCTCAGAGATGAGGGAAGAAATGGAGGGGGACAGATCCACGAGGGAAGAGAAGATAGAAAAAGAAGCGGGGGGAACAGTAGAAGAAAGGGGAGAGGACATGACCAAAGGGATGGTCACCTGAGTCACTCGAGGAGGGGAAGGAGGAGAAGAAGAAGGGATAGAAGGGACCTCGGTTGTTGTAGCGGTGCCGACATCCTGAGTGGATGGGCCTATTGGAACATCCTCTTCTGCTTCTTTCTCTGGAGAAGCCAGAGTTATGACCTATTCGGGTGCTACGGAAGGAGGACTCTCAAGAGCTTCTTCTTGAGTGGTGCTGGATTCACCCTCTAAGCCTTTTCCTTTGCCTTTAGGTTGTTGTTTAGATCGAGAAGGTGCATTACCCAATGGGGAGGTTGTGAAATCAACCCCGAGGTAGATTAATCCATTCATTCGGCACCAATGCTCTGTTCTACACAGAGTTTCCTTGACCCTCTCCTCAATTGTCTGAGGTGCCTTAGTCCTGTCAATGGCAGAAAAAGGCCAATTGTCTCCATCTGTGTTATGATATACTTGATCTACTTCATCCTCAGTAGTTTTGAAGCCTTTGGGGACAATTTCTACCCTGTATTGGATGATTTCTGCCAAGGCCAAATGAGAATGGTCCTTTCTCCTGAGCTCAACCTCATGAATGACGTCGATGTAGATGTCCTCGATTTGGGGGATGTGGATTGGATCGAGCTTAGCCCTTGGCAAATAACTTCTTGGGTCAAAGGTAGGCCTGGCTAGGAAATCATGTTTCAAATTAAGCAGTTCCAGCTCTACGAACATGTCTTTTGCCTTGTGATGGGTAAGACACGTATATCTACCCACTGTGAGGGGGAAAGGAGTTCCACCCTTCTTTCTTTTGAGGCACTTCTCATGATAGGTGATCAGCTGTCTTGACAGCTCTAGCAGAATCAACTTGGGTCCAGCATACCTTGGTAGTCTAGTTGGTTCTCCCAAGAAGTTAGCTGCCCTCAGATAAGTGAACGTGGGAAATTGGGTGAACAGGGCCCCCCATTTCTCAATGGTTGCCACTATGCTCTTGGTCGTGCGACCGTAAGTCATATTTGGCCTCAACAGGCAGATGATGTGGTAGAAAAACACATCGTTGATCTTTGTGAATTGAGGGATGTTATTTTCCAACTTCAACTCTGGGTAGTACTCATATATTTTGACCTGGGGCCAAACCCCACTCCGCATCAGGCCTGGGTAGTCTCTCTCTGATGCCGCAGTGTAAACAACATAGGAATTCATGTAGAATCTCCCTGTTGTATTAAATTGTTGAAGCTACTCAGAGATTGTGCTGCTTATAATTTCTGCCCATTCGAAGCGTTGATCGAGCATATTTTTATTCAGGGTTTCTAAGTACCCGCAACATCTATTTATGGAAATAGTGGGCGTATGGAAGCCCAAAGACCCTGCTAAGGAAAGTGATGGTGTCGCTGAGCTCCTCCGAAAAATCACTGCAGTGAACGATTTGTGGCCAATGTGTCACCACCTTTTTGTTTTTCAAATAGACTTCATTCATCAACTGCATGCACTGATCTTCATTGTCATCCCAGGCTTTAATACAATCCTCTCGGTTGATGGCCACAAAGTGCCGGTGATGAGGAATGCTGAGTATTATCTCAAAGTGGTGGGCAGTGAGGTTAATGACGACCTCACCCTTGTCATTTATGACACACCTCATGTCTTTGTTGTAGCACTAGGCAACCACCATCATGAATTCATTGTTAACGGCACTGACTAGGATTCCTCCAGCGAAGTGCAGGGCACTGCCTATCAGTTTGTCCATCCACGGACTTCTTGTCACCTTCTGAGTCTTGACCCAGAATTCCTCCATATCAATATGACCCAACTCTGAGTCTCTGATGTCCAGGTCACATTCGGCCTGGGAGTCAGGCATTCTGACCCTCTGATACTTATATTTCATTTCTTCTTCCCTGTAAGCTTGGCCTTGCCTTTGGATTTGGTAGGCCTCTTGCTTGATGTTGACATATGTAACTCTAAGCTTAGTTGCTGATCTGCACGAAGAAGAAGTGAGACCCAATGCAAAAAGGTTGTATTAGTCATTTGATCTTCCATTGAAGTGTTAACAGGAGAAAGAGTTAGTGATTTTGAGGCTTCAGGGCGCAGGGCGCACAGATATAGCAAATTGTAGAGCTAAATAGGTAAGGTGCACAGGAAAAGGATGTTGCAATGGGTAAATCAGCGCCAAAGGGCGCATGGCACATGGATATAGCAAATTGCATTTTGTAAAGGGCGCACAGAGACCTCATGTTTACATAGGGATAGGACACGCCAAAGGTGCATATATGGTTTATGTAACATGAACTTTTTGTGTGCCAAAGGGAACTTGGCGCGGCGCACGGAGGGTCTACACAACATGATGTTGCTGTAAGGATGGATGTGCCCATGCCTTGATAGTTTTGCACTTGGCGTAGTTTAAGCTGATGTTGCATAGATGCAGGGTGCGCCAAAAAGGCGCATGCTTATGCGATGCAATGAATGAGGTTGGCACGCCAAGGAGGGCACAAGGTTAACCGCTTGCAGCATGCGAAGGAGGCGTGCCTTGAGGGCGCAAATGCTCTTGATGTAACAGGCATGATGGGTGTGCCATTGGCGCAGGTTTTGATCATGTTGCAGGGGATGACAGATGCGCCAAGGAAACAAACAGCATTACAGCCCTCTTTCAGCTATGATTTCTTCGCTGAGGGATATGCATATGGTTGAGTTCTTTTTGCAGGGTTCATGGGTGATGAAGAGGTCTAAACCAAGATTTTTTTGAGTTCAACACTCCAGGACAGAGTCCCCTTCCTAGCAGATCTAGAAAGAGGGGGGAAAAAATCATGGTGAAAAATGGAAAGAACAGCAGCAGGTTGGGGAAAAACAAACATGATCCACCAACCAAGCAAAAACCAGCCAACACCCAAGCAAAACCAAAGAACACAAAAATACAAGAGTGAGGACCTCTTACCAGGATATAACAATGAAAAAGTGTGAAAACATGTCCACGGCGTGATCGAAAGCGGACAGGGCAGGTACTGACAGGCTCAGAGAAAATATCACGTGATTTACATTGTGATAATGACAGCGCAGATGCGCCTATATATAGGCGAGGAAGTAATAAATGCACCACCAACTTTCTAAAGGGGCACACCAAATGAGCTGTCAACATGAGAAAGTATGCGCGCACCAAAAGCACCTGACAACATGAAGTTATGTGTGCCTTTGGCGCACCGAAAGTGATGTCGACACAAGAATATGTGCGCCTTTGGCGCACCGAAAAGTGGCACAACAAAAGTATTGTTGACACGAAGGCGCATGCGCCTCGGTGCACGCAGGAAAGACTCAACATATCAAGGTGCACCAAAAGGTCTGTTGACACGAAAAACCATGTGCCAAAGGATTTAAAGGGGGCGCACCAAATGTTGATGTTACATAGTCATTCCATGCGCCCAGCCAAAAAGGGCCAAAAATGGCTAAGTTCGGAAAACTAGATTTCCCAGAGAGGGATTTTGCAACATTTCGAACATGAGGGATCCCTGACAAGGGATCGGAACAAACTTTTTGGTATGGTTATCCGTAAAATTTCCCTTGTCAATTTTACGGGATAACAGGTATGTGCCAAACTAGCCTTGCAAGCAGTTCAAAGGATTATGACCATCATTATAAAGGGCATGCAGATGGAGAAGCACATGGAAGAGTTTTTCGCAGAAGATTTGATGGTCACAGTAACCACAGTGGAGGACAAAGTGAGTTCCCACAAGGAACCTGTTATAATTGTGGATCTACAAAGCATTACAAATGTCAGTTTCCTGATCTGTTATAATGTTTGTGGTGTTGAAAGAAACACAAGTATGAAGAGTACCCATAAATTTATGAGCATATGAAACAGAAACACCGAAAGGACAAAGGCATTGGAATGGTGAGCATCAAGAAGGCTGATTCACAATGGATGCCAAAAGTGGTGCGTGAGTTAGGGATAGAACCTATACTGGTGATGACGTGAGCAGAGGCCACATGCACCAGGGAGATGCCAAGACAACGGACACTAGTTTCAAGAGAATAAGTGGCACATGGAAATTATCCAGACCCTACTCATCAAAAAGAGGTGTATTAAGATACTATGGACATGATTTGGAGTTTACAAGGGAAGATCCAAAGTCTAAAGGATCAATCAAGGTAGTTAGAGAAAAGGAAGAATGTTGAGGTTCCAAAGGATGGCCTAGATGAGGCCAAGGAAGTGTGCAGGATGTTAAGGCAAGAGAATATTATCCCCTTACTAAGAGAATGGCTGAGAGAGAAGGTACATTACACCGGAGTAGAGCACAAAAGATAGGTCTTGCATGTAAACCTTCTTCCTCAAAGCCTTGAATATGATAAGGAGATTACTTTGAATGTGGTTATTGATGGATGGCTTCTGAGAAATATTCTCATTGACGTAGGAGAAGAGGTAAATGTTCTTACTTTAGATGCCTGACATCAAATGAGAAGTCCCACGTTGCAACCATCTTTGAATGTGTTGTATATGGAAAAAAAGATTAAGGCAATTCCCATTAGAGTCCTGAGGGATGTAGTTATCACCATTCAAGAGGCCAAGTTTACTGCATACTTTGAAGTCTTGGTGTTTTCCAAGGCAAACAACTTTCCAGCATTTCTTGGGCACCCATGGTGTTACAAGAACAATATTGACCTGTGTTTTAACAAGGGGTATATCAGCTTTGAGAATAAGGAAGAAAGGGTGATCATCCCTTTGACAGATGAGAATTCAACACCCTATACTGAGCCCTAAGGAGATAAAGTCCTTGATAGAATCTATGTGTGTTCCATTAGAGATCCTGAGATAATTCATCGTATGGAGGGATTTATCCAGTTTGAAGATGCTCAATCCTTGAGTTATATTACTAGTGTGGCATGTGACAATTGGGTACATGGGACCTATGAATTTATTGAGCTATAGTTGAGAGGATGTGTAACAAGGGTAACAAAGGCATGCTCACTCAGGCACCTAGGGGAAGAAATTTTCCAAGTTATTCTAGGGGAGCATACCATGAACCTTTCTTGCGAGAGATGGAAGCTAAGTGTAAAAATGAGGACAAGAGGAGGGGAATGCTCAATTATAACCTATTGGAACTGCACAACATTAGTGGGATACACATCAGGAGAAGCTCCTAGAGAGGCGTGAGGTAAGAATCATATTTTCTGTAAGGTTCTCCAGGAGCAACACACTAATGGTCATACAAGACTACCATGGTAAAGAGACCGCCTCATTTCATATCCAAGCATGCGAGAAGGCTAGATGGGAAGTGCAAAATCATTTTTTCCTTTGTTATGGGTACATAAGTTGTATTCCACCTTACAAGGCTATACACGCACATGGTATACTCATTCGGAGATGCATGCATCAATTAGACAGGTAATTGGTAGGATTTGTGCGAACTAATCTCATTCAAGTGTTTCGAGTATAGGAGCACCAAGCCATCGAGTAGATAAGGTGTTACAAGTAATCAAGAACCTTACGATGGCAGATAGTGCTATGGTAGAAGATAGGCTACTAGAATTATTGGGTGAGCCCTGATTTAGAGATGCACCTCAATGAAGAAGAATCAGAGGAAGTACAGCTTGAGCACGACGTGCATGGAAAAAGAAAAAGGAAATATGGTCTATGTAGTAGATAGTGAAGAGATGGAAACTTTGGATGGTAACCATTCGGAAGGAACACGCAAGGTCATAGATAGCACTGATGAGCAGAGAACATGCCTACCATGAGCCCTTGAAAATAAATAATGTTAGCATTGGAACAAAGATGGAACCTAAGAAAGCCATCATTGGGGACTGCTGGTTGGAAAAAGAAGTTTTCAAAGGTCATTAATCTGTTGCTCAAGTTTCAAGGATTTGTTCCCTCGCATGGGTACCATGAACTCAAAGGTTTTCACCATTCCTTGGGGGAGATGAATATCAAGTTGAAGGAAGGTACGTGTTCCTAGATTCAGAAAAGGCCTTATCAGATGAATCCAAATTTGTGCACGTATAAGTCAAGGAAGAAATAGACAAAATGATAAGCATCTGGTATCATTGAGGTAGTGGAAGAATAAGAATGGATAATCCCAATGGTTATCAGTATCAAGAAGGATGGAAAAATAAGAATATGTGTTGACTACAGGGATCTGAATGCAGTATGTTTCATCGATCCTTTCCCAACCCCCTTTATTGAATAAATTTTGGAGGGAGTAGTCAGGTGCAAAGGGTACTCCTTCCCATGGATGGGTTCTCAAGGTATCACCAAGTCAGGATTGAAAAGGAAGACCAAATATAAGACAAATTTTCACCACTGAATGGAGAAGTTTTTCTTACATGGTTATGCCTTTTGGATTGAAGAATGTGCACCTGTTGTGTTCTTGCACATCATGGTACAAGCATTTCAAGACTTCATCCATAAATTTATTCAATTTTACTTGGATGACTAGACTGTGTATGGATTTGTGAAATACCATTTGTAACAATTTGAGGCTGATGTTTGAGAGATGTCGGCAATTAAGGATATCCCTCAATATCAAGAAATGTGTCTTTAGTTACTCCATTTGGAACCCTGTTAGGACACATTATATGCAAACAATGCTTAGTAGTGGATCTTGCCAAAGTTGCAGTTATTGTGGGATTAGGGGAGCCTACTAGTCATAGCATAGTGTGTGGATTCCTTCAGCATACAAGGTATTAAATGAAAATTCAGAAAGGGGTATGCCAAGATCACTCGCGCCTTTGGAAGAGTTGTTAAAACACAAGAGTGCGTTTCATTAGGGAGAGGCGTAGCAGAAAGCATTTAACGCTTTAAAGGATAGGCTTGTCACAGACACCCATATTACAGGTTTCCTTCTTGGGATAAGCCTTTCCATGTGCATGTTGATGCCTCATGGACAGCTATGAGCATCAGTACTAGCACAAGCTAGTGAGGGAATTGTTGATTATCCCTTGTGCTTTGCAAGTAAAAAGTTGACACCAGCAGAACAAAACTACACAACTATTGAGCACAAAGCATTGTCTATGATCTACGTGCTACAAAATTTTAGACAGTATCTATTGGCAACACCATTTATATTCTACATGAACCCCATGGAATTGAAATACTTAGTCAACAAGCCCATGTTCTACAAGGGTGCATATGTCATTGGGTCCTATTATTCCAAGAGTTTGAGTTCATAATGGTCATAAAACCAAGAAAAAGGAATTCAGGACCTGACCACTTATCAAGAATTAACTTAGGGGAGGATGCACAGAAAGCATTGAGGATATCATTCCAGACGCGCAACTGTTTAGGTTGTAGTGAACTCACCCTCAAACTTTGAAGATATCACAATTTTCTTAAAAACAGGTATGGCACCGGAAGTGATAAAGGATCTAGAGAGGAAAGTAGTTATAGCAATATGCCTCACACCTTACATGTTGATTAGTTGAGATCTGTATAAGTTAGGTCATGATGAGGTGCTGCATGTGGATTGCATAGGTATGGTAGCATGAGCATGTGGCAATTATGGAGCTCATCCTGCATGGTGGGATTGTAAGCAGGACTACTATGTAGGAAATTCTACCGTTGGCTCCAATGAAGACAAATACCTTACTAGGCAGGGTCTAATCCATGGGAAATGCCCATAGCTACTGAAGGATTCATATTCCAAGTTTTTTAAGGCTTCTTGTAGACCTATTTGCCAATGCCTTGATAAACCTAGAAAGAGGTGATGAAATGTCCTTGCTGACCAATAGTCCTTCATTGAACCATTTGAAGAACATGGGCAATCGACTTTGTAGCTTCCAATATTGCATCAGCCAAAGAGCTGCTATAGGACTGCATTCTGCGGTAAATGAATGCTCTCACTCCATGACAACTGATTACTTGACATGATGGGAAGAGTGTAGTGCCTAAAGAGAGGATGGTGGACCACATCGAAAGCTGCTAGATTCTTCTCCATGGGAGAACAGTCCTCCAAATCAGACAGGTATGGGTGCCTCATTGTAATCCTGCTAACAATTGATCAGAGGTACTTCATGGTGTGCTCTTAATGAGCAACTGGTTCACCATGATTCTGTTAGCAAAATTTAATGGTGGCCCATCACAAGATCTACCTCTTACTTCACCAATCAAGCAAATCGAGAGACTACTGAAGTAGCATAACAAGATACTGAAGGTCACACGTTAACTATAGACCTGCTTTGATGTTCAGAAGACGGGATTTGGATCTGACAAAGTATCAACCGTTCACAACGGGCATGTGCAAGATAACTTCTATAAGAGGTTGAAGCAAGGCAACACCATTTCACTCTGGTGTTTGGCGTAGAGGTATTTCTCTTGCCAATTGAATTCATGTTACCATCTAGCATGACGTATAGTGCACAGTCAGGAGGGTCTAGTCAGATGAGAAAGCACTAGCAAGGACAGGATTGGGACTGCAATTGATGCAGTTATACGAAAGACAATCACTTGCTCCAGATCTGTAACTCAATTAGATCAGAAAAATCTAAGGGAAAAAGTGCCATGGCATGGACACTCGACACATCACAGAACAAACTGTTAGTTTTCTTGCTTCACTGCTGCTAGAAAATCGGTGTTGTTTGCCACTTGATTCTCAATTATCTCCAACCATCTTCTAGGAAGGCTTGACAATTCCATTGGATCTGGGTTATCCCTACAATCTTGTGGGCCATTCTTGATTCAACGTGCTTGCTAGTTACAAGCATTAGATGGGGAGATTACTTCAGGTCATTTCCTAATGACTGATTTTCTGATAAAGCCCTATTATCCCAATAAGTCTTTTGTGTGTTTTTAATAAGGCAGTGCTGGGTAATTAACTCTATTGATTTCCCGTTATGCTTTTCTCTGGTCTTGGAGGAGGTGAAACCTTCTTATTTCTTTGGAGGAGAGCTTTTTGTTCCATTTTACACTCTTGTGGAGTCGGATGAATGCTTGGAATGATTTTTTCTCCAAAGAATTGTGTATGCGGTAGAGGAACGCACATCTTTTTTAGTGTGGGGTGGAGTAATGGATTCAAAGCAAATTGCGACATCCTGTCAATGGGAAGCTTGAAATTGAAGCCCAAATAGAGATGGTGCTACTTGAGTGAATGCAAATTGATCTCGCCCCAGTTTATCCTGTAGAAGTTACTTTAGTTTACAAGGCTCTATCATTTTCTCTAGTCTCCCCATATTGATGCATAAAAACTATGTCCCCCATTTGGTTGCCATGATTGGAGTCAACATCTCCATCATGAATTCTAGGATCACTTAAAAGTTCAGAATTTTTTTGGAAAAGTTCCTCTGTCCATGAGACAAGAAGTCCTGTAACCAAGGCATAAAAGCTTGGGTTTGAGTTCCTTTCTCTTCCGTTTTCCACAGTCACATTTTCTTGCCTCCATCTTTTGGATTATTGTCCACAAGTACCTATGGAAAAATTCCATTGGATATATCTTCGATGGCATGTATACCCTTTGGGCTCTTGATAACATTTCACAACCATTCTCTATTCCTTGAAGAATTGATTCATTTGGGTCAAGCTCAAATGGTGATCTTTCCTATGATGAAAATACTGATCTGAACGAGCTGTAAAACATGTTGGAGGTCAAATTTACTTGCTCAGCATCAATAGAAACATGTGACATTCCATGGTTGGAAATGTGGTCTTGGTGGGGAACTTTAAAAAATCTAAGGCTCACTTCGACTCAAGAAGATTTTCCATGATGGAAAGAAGCTTGGATGCTCATGGATGGAAAATATGCTTTTTGCAACTCAGAGCCCTAGAGTTATTTACCAGATGGAGACGCGTGGAGGTTTCTGTTGCCTATGTCTCCAGACTTAGGACAAATTTTTCATATGAACTGGTAAAGTTTTGGCAGACCATGGAAATTTGGAGACCTCTAAGGTCACTCATTTGGGGATGCCAAAACTGTTAGTGTCACACCTTCAGCAAGTGCGACTAGAGATGACATGTGGATCTTGCTTTTCGTAAGGCAATCTCCTCTATACTGTAAACTTTTCAAAACAATGAGCTTTCCCAAAGTGTGTGACCTTTGCAAATGGGGAAAGCTCTCCAAAGAAGGTTGGTTACTCTTCCTAAACTACCTACCACAAGTTATTCTAGTGCATGCAAGCTAATCTATTCCTAATATAACTTCCAAGGAGACAAGGAGAGAGAGAAAAGAGGAAAAATAGAATCCTACAGTAAAATGGTGATATACCAGAGAAGGAAAATGTTGAACATCTATCAAAACTGCCATGGAACAAGAAGAGGTGAGCAATGGGAAGGATGGACAGATGCATCACAAGACCAAAGATAGATCTCACATAAAAAGTGTCCCAAAACTCCATGAACACTGCTCCAAAACTTGCAATGAAGAGAGGTAAGAAGAAAACAAAGAAAAATGAGCAAGGATGGACAAATGCATCACAAAACAGATTTTTTTTATTGCTCAGAAGTTCACACAGAACATCATTTCATCGGTAAGAGGAAAATATGACATTACAGAGTAGGGGAGGAGGTTCAAACTCCATTTTCAACCTTGGGGAAGAAAATAAGGGAGGGCAGAGTAGAAAAGATGAACAACCTTTACAAATGAGCCAAATTTGGCTTTTAACCATCGAACAGAATGAAAGAAATGTGGAAAACACAGGCAAATCAAATTGAAACTCCAACCACTAATAAATCCCTCCAATATCACCTGTAAAGTGATGGGATTTATGGACAAACACATACGCCAAAGTACATTTCTCTGTAGAGTAAGAAAGAGGGCCATACTTCATTAATTTTCGTGGTTGGGGGTGTTTTCTGTGTTTTTTGCATACTAGAGACGTTTTCCTATTTTTCTCCTATAAATATCCATCAAAATACAAAATTGATACCTCCATCATGTAGATAATTTCACCAGCTTTCCAATGACACCAAGAACACAAACATCTGAGCTCTGGATCAAAAGTTATGCCCCTCTAAAGATTTAGGGCAAAAATGGATTGGCGGGCCGAAACTTTAAAATTTTCCCTTTTTTGAATTTGGGAAAAATTCCCCAAAACTCCCCATGCCATGCCACTCCACTGCCATGTGGCACCTCCTCATTGGTCATGGGCCTGTCAAGGGAAATTTTCCCCCAAAAACTCCATTGAGCCATAACTTGAGAAATACTTGGAGTTAGGAGGAAAATTTTACATTTCGGGAAAGGTGAGGAAAAATCATATCTTATGGAACCATTTCTAGAATCCCTTGAGTTCCTGAAATGTGTAAAATTTGATATTGAAGCACAAGGAAGGTAGGAATGAAGGCAAGTTAGCCAAAATAAGCAGGGGGCTCATTTTGGATAACAATTACTTGACAGCGCCTATGAAGGATTACATCGCAGTGACAACTGCTAGATTTTTATGGGAGAACATAATCAGTATGTATGGTTGTCCTTTAAGCTTAACAAGTGATAGAGATACACGTTTTCTCAATGAAATAGTTAGAATTATGTTAGCATAATTTATGGTGGCCCATCACAAGAATACCCCTTGTCACCCTCAAGCAAATGGAACTGTTGAGGCATTTAACAAGATACTAAGTCATACATTAACTAAGATCTATGATGTTGGAAGATAGGATTGGGATGAAAAATTATAATTCATTCTATGGGCATACAAGATAACCTACAAAAGGTTGAACAAGGCCACACTATTTCAATTGGTGTTTAGCGCAGAGGCTATTTTACCAGTTGAATTCATGTTACCATCACTTTGTATAGCGTGTGCAGGAGGGTTAGTTGATGAGTAAGCATTGGAAGAAATAATTTATAATTTGATGCAGTTAGAAAAAATATCACTTGCTAGATGGAGTCAAAAGATAGAAAAAGTAAGACAAAAGGCATGGCATGATCTTCATATCAAGAACAAGAAGTTTGAGGTTTGGAAAATGGTATTGTTGTATGATTCTAAGTATATGCACCATCCTGGGAAGTTTAAAGTCCATTGGTTGGGACCTTACATCATCTCATACATTCTTAATTTAGGCACTTACCAGTTGCAAGCGTTGGATGGTACAAGGTTACCAGGTCACTTCAATTGGAGTAGGTTGAATCCCTACTATAAATAAGTCTTCTTGGTGTTTGTAATAAGGCAGTATTGTCAGTTAGTCTAGAATTTCCCTCTATGCTTTTTATTTCTTGTGTTTCCCTTTCTTATGGTTTGTTCCCTTCTTTTTGTTTTGCTTTGCACCTTGTGCGCCAATAACCACATTATTTTTCCAAGGTTGTGTATGTGCAGAGGACTGCGCATCTATTTAGTGTGGGGTGGAGTGATACGAAGTATAGGCCTGTAATACAAGTTTGAGCTGGCAGTAGAAATTGTGGTGAATGGCTTGGTTGAAGGATAAAAAGTGCATAAGGTTAAGAATCACGTAGAATAAAAGTGGACAAGAATGATTGGTGTCAAAAAGGCTATGCAAAAACCACGTACAAAAAGGATGAAGAGCGCAGGAACAACATGAGGTAGGTAAGGGAAAAAATTGGATAAAGGACAGAAGAAGTGCCTTCAACGCTGTGGACGTGCGTGTAAGATTCTTTGGTTGGGTTGGATTTTTGTGTGCCATAAGGTTGTAAAGGGTTTTTCACGCAGGATGTGGCAGCTTGTAAAGGGTTTAAAGTTAGCTTAGTGGAAAAAGTTGCATTTAATGTTAAAGTATGTTGGTAGGTGGTATAACTTTTAATGATGGAAAGAAGCAAAAACTATAAATATAAGGTCAAGCAAGTCATTTGTTACCTTGTGATTATGAAATGAAATAAGTTCTTGTGAACTAGAGCATCCAAAGAGAAATCTGTGTGAAGAAAAGAGAATCTGAGAAATTTGATTGTGCATCTAGAGTAGATCTGCAAACCAGAAGGAAGGAGTACACGAGTGTGAGGAAAGGTTGTGCAAATAGGGTTGTCTTGTAGAGGGTTTTCCTAGTTAGGGTTTAGCAGCTAGGGCATGGAGAAAGAGGGATTGATTCTCAGAGTTGAAGCTTTGAGCTTTGGGATTGAGTAGAGTAGCAAAGGAGAGTAAGAGAAAGGAGTATTTAAGTTTAGTATGACTAGAAAATATGGCACCAAGGAAACCAACCGTTTCACCAAAGAAAACAAAGGGCAAGGGCAAGGCAAAGAAAATCACTGCCTTCACGATCACCAATGAAGAATGTTACACGGAAATGCAGTACCCATATGGTGTATTGTTAGGAAAAGAGTGGGAGTCACACTTATGAAAGATGGTCGTGAGTGATTATAATCATCACATGAGAACAACTAAGAAAGAAATGGCGTTAGAGTTGGTCCAACCACTATCAAGAGAACACCAGATGGAATGCCTATTTACAGCAATGAGGTAAAAGTCAAATTGGAGAAGGCTAGATTATTGCAATTGTATGAGTTGCCCTACTTTAGCAAGCCTGAGTGCCTATACCAATGGTTGATGTTGTGCATGCATGAGGATCAATTTTACTTTATGGGGCGCAAGATGTGCATCACACCACAACTGATATCTAAGTTCACAGGCCTCAATTGTGAAGGAGATAGCATTGATGATGATCTGAGTGACAAGGAGGCTATCAAGGAGACTATAGCCACGTATGACTACAAGAAGGGGTCACGATACTTTGACATCACCGAGATCCCAGATCTAGTTATGAGGATGGCAATGCGCTTGGTCACCAAGCTCAATGACCAGTAACGCTGGACACAACTAAACAAGGCATGGCTAAATGTATGCCAGAAGATATCAGAAGGAACCATCTACAACTTGTCTACTTTCATCGCGGATGAGATTATAAGTAGCGCGTAGGAGGGAGAGAAGATACTCTTCAGTAACATCCTCCTCACCATTGTATTCTCAAAGATTGGAGTGCCTGATGGGCCAAAAATGTTTTTTTTTGAATATCTAGAAGAGGATCCCTCACCCGCAAAATGTTTTGTGAAATATACTTGTGAAACCATGATGGACGCTCACAAAGAATGCTTCGAGAAGTGGTATGAGTGAATGTGTGATGCATTCGGGGCTGAGTGGAGGATCCTAGAGTAGTTGCCCACACTCATGAATGGAGAGGTAGAATTTGTAGTATATCAACACTTCTGCATTGGTAGATTTACATTAATAGATGGGAATATGAGTCCATGGTGCAAGCTACCCTTCTCCTTCACCGTGTAATACTTCCAAGCTAGAGTTAATCAGTTCAAGGAGGCCAAGAGACTAAGGTTCAACCTTAGTGAGGTAGATATAGACCACCACGAGCTACACCGAAAGCTTACCTACGTAAATAAATGTGTGTACATGGAGAGATATGTCTCCCACAAGATATAGATGATGAAGCCTTTAACACTATTGATTGCAGGAAGGACCACAGCAAGGGTGTATCTGTGCATAAGTCCAAAATTTCAAAAATGGCCTTACTTTGAGAATGATTTCTCCATCCCTGAAGACCCTATAGGAAGGAAGAAGGCCATGCCTAGAAATATAGAAAGAGAAGAGGTACAGAAGGCACCAAGTGTTCAAACCACACAAACAGTGAGCTTTCCAGAGGCAAGCGTTAAGACTAGTACTTACACAGAGAAATAAGTCTCCTGTCAAGGTGAAGACCCCATAAGAAGAGGTTTCAAAGCACAAAGAGCCCCTCACCCATGAGGAATCACCAATGAAGAGATCACCTATCAAGGAGAAATAAAAATAAGAATATCCTATACTAGAATCCCTAATAAGGAAGAAGCAGAGGGTGGAGGATGAGGCAGACTCAGAAGAAACAAATATTTTAGATGCCTACATCAACTAGAGGAATGATGATGATGAACTTGGAAGATAATACTATCCATTCTATAATATACATGATTATGAGGAAGAAGGAGATGAGTATAGAAAAGAGGATGAGGAGAAGAGTGATGAAGAAGAAGCTGAGACTTAAGGCAAGGGGGTAAGCAGAGAAGAAAATAATAAGGATCATAGGACCCCAAGCCTTATGAAGGAATAGGTAGGTGAGGCCGCAAAGAGAGAAGTGGTGAAAATCATCAAGGACTTGGTGGAACAAGAGGTTAAACATGGCGTAGATGAGGTGTTGCAAGAAATTGAGGAGGAAAGCATAGGAAAAGAATATGATAGCATGGGAGGAGATCCCAATTTGGTTGTAAGTTTTCCAAGGGTTGCACACATAGGAAGGAAGAGCACATAAGCAACATGAGGCCAAAGAATGAGCTACATCAATGATCCAAATAAAGTGTTATGCACGTGCTTCTAAAGCACCGTGCCAATGGAGTAACTCTTAGTCATGGCTTCATTTGATGAGGAAGGTACATATCCTTAGACAAGGAAAATACTATCATGGGAATTTGAGTCCCACATTGATGAGCCCAAATTTGAACTAAGCTAAGGAGAATTGATGAAATTTCCATAAATGAAGGGAATAAACCCCTTGATAAATGCTCAACAATTATCAGATGAACAAATCTGCAATGCGCTTAACAAGGTTTCAGTTGAGGTTGAAGCTAGACTCTTCAGAAGAAATGACAGGGTGAAGTTCCTAGAGGTAGAGTTGGATAAAAGGAAGGAAGATCTCCTTGAGAAAATCAAGGACGTGAAGCAGGAGGAACTAATCAATGCTCAATTAAGGCATGAGTTAAAAGACGAGAAGGTAAGAGTGCATGAGGCATACAAGAAATTAGAGATGATTGCGGATGTCATTGTCTTGAAGCATCCAAACTTTACACCGCTTGCGCAAAAATATGGATCAACCTTACAATGCCTAGAGGACTTGACCCACATACTCACTATGGAGAGGCAGCCACTTTCCTTAGAATCCATAGAAGAGGCATTGGCATGCCAATAAAAAGAGAATAAAATGAAGGTTTTGGAAATTATTGCTCAATACAACAAGATCCTCGCCGATGTAAAAGCCACCACTCAAGTTTCTGAGGCTGCCTATGATAACTGCGTGGATAGGGATAAAGTGGCAAGTATCTTGGTTGCCACCCATGAAAAGGAACTCAAGGAGTTCCAAGAAAAGAACAAGGGGAACAAGGTTGAGTGAGACAAAATCCTAGCCGAAGTGGAAAAGAAATCAGAGGCCATTGAGACCTTGTGGGGATCAATCAAGAACTGACTGAAGGAATTATACCCCTAAATCACTTGTAGGATGGATGCACTCAAGGATTTGGGCAAATAACTAGAGGATATCATGGAGACAATGAGCACTAAGGGAGAGGAATTGATTTTTGAAGAGGTAAGTTCCCTAGTGGGGGACCTTTATCAGCAAGCTTAGAATGAGGTCGATACTTGGGGAAAGTTAGAAGCAAAATTAGGGAAGGATTTCCCTCTCCTCCTCCAGAAGTAAACAAGTTCCCCATTCTTTCATTCTTTTTCCCATTTCTTCATTCCCTTATTCTTTCTTCCCATCCATTATAAGGATCCTCCATTCTTTATTTGTTATTGAAGAGTGTTTCTGAGGATGGAGAATAGGCATAGTGTGGGGTGATGTTGGGCCCCAGAATATTAGCTAAGTACAAGAAGGCATGTGCGCACGTGGGACCTAGTTGAAGAAGGGCGTGTGGGTTGAAGGCATGTAGGGAAAGGGTCCTAGTAGTAGGTTGCAAAAAATATGGCTCGTACACGCAAGGAAAAATAGATTTTGTACTTAGCCATATTCGGCATCCCATGTAGCACATGAGAAAATCATGACCTTTGTGGGTAAGGTGTCAGCCTGGAAACTGCAGGATCAAAAAGACAATATTCCAGGCATGCGATGGAAGGTTCTAGAAGAAATCATTGTGAAGAGTGGAGAGCTTGGATCTATGAAGGCCTTCTCCCATGGAGGAACACTTTGACACTTGGCAACCAATCTATAGCTTTTGAAAGACATGGTGGTGGGAGCCGAGGTTATAAATACAAGCACCCAATAGAAGAAAAAGAGGGATATACAAAGTGTGGAAATCAAACAGAGTATGGAGAGGTGAAGCCCTAAAGAACCAGATGGAGGATTTTAAGGGTTAGGGATTAGGAGAGCTCTGTAAGTGATGGCACATTTAGAGGGATGGATTTACATTCATTTTTAAAAGATGATGAGCATAATGTAGATCTGATGAATGACTTGGCTTTGCATTATTATATAAGGATCTGTCATGACCTTAAGGGATTGTAATGTGGTTATTTAATCCATTAATATGACTACAATGCTCTGTTATAAATCATCTATGTGTTCAGGAGTATACTACTTATGCATTTCCTTTTTGTATGAACCATTTCCATATGTTGCTTGTTATTTCTCTTTTCTGGATGCAATGAGATAATAACTCGTTCTAGGCTCTTAGAATGTGGAATGGTTCTTTTCTGCTCATTTCCATTTGAATATTTGTTATAAGATGATGCATTCTCAAAGGACTGACATAAATGAGAGACTCGGTGCACATGCGTGCATCAGGTGAGTGCCTAGCACCCGCTAGGTGATAGGTCGACGCACATGGGATTAGACTATTGGTCTAAGGGTATAAATTATTACAACATGAAAGTGGAACTATAACTATAAGATGGGGATTAGAATAACCTCCACCTCAATAACACTAGATATCTTCTTTAAATACTGAAAGACAGTCTTGTCCTGGCATTTGGCAATCAGGAGCTATTGAATTTGGTCCTTTGAGTGGATTGTAGAGTCATCGTGGAAAGGGTAAGGAAAGCCTAACTGGACTAGTTTGTTAATGATCTATTTCCTCTTTCTAATTCCCTAGTGGAGTTGAGCCAAGAAATTTTTGCACTTGATGGATGATTTATTGCAGCTTAGAATCTCATTTATTTTCACAGCAATCATTCATCAGCTAGTGATCCATGCCCCTTGAATGGCAGAGTCTAAAGCATCATAAAGTTTCTAATTCAAAATATTTGATTCATGGACCTTTACCGACACTACATAAATGATGGTGAAGGTTGTGGTCTCTACATTTGAGCACAATCCCTTTGTGTTGGATATGAATCCAAGTGTGGGGGCTAGATTCATTGCCGTAGTGGCAATTCTGTCACAACATGAATCATATAGTTCCTACACTAATGTGACAATTCTCCGTTTCTGGGTTTGTTTTCCTATCTTTTGGATCAATTCCTTGATCATGTCCTCAGATGATTTCAATTTTGTTTGGAGGTTGCCCCTTTCTATCTTAATAACTTGGCTTGGATCATAGCCACTTCCGCCTTTCTTGAATCAGCCTCCTCTTGGATGGCTCCTTTCTCTTGTGTGAGAAAATGGGCAGAGGCTTCAGATGTGGCAAGTTTGGCCACTAGAGTCTTAGCTTCCACCTAAGAAGCTACAAGGACTTCTTGTGATGAAGCCTCCTTTAACTCTTTATGGAGCTGATTTATTTGTTTTCACTGGCTCTTTATCTTAGCATGATGTTTGGCCATAGTGGCCTCTACCCTATTGAGGCTAGCATGTGCCTTCTTCAGTTTATTGTTGAGCTTCAAGTAGTTTGTAGTGACTACTTTCATAGTTTCATTCATTAATTTGACCTTGTCTTGAGGTTGGAACTCAGAAAGGTCGACCATGACAGCGATGATAGAGTAGTCATAGGCTGCATTTGTTCTGAAGGTTTGGATATTTGGGGGATGATTCGGGGGATAGTTAAGGAGCTCTGCTAATGGTCATATAATGACTGCATTTTCTTTAATTCTAGTACCATAATTTGTTTCTTTTTCTGCTTCTTCCTTCTATTGTTTCAGGCTGCCCTAGCGGTCTTTTCCTTACTCAAAAATTTAGAGGGAGAAGGAACAATCCCACCTATAAAAGGGAAATTGGGTGGTAGACTATAAGGAATTATAACTTGCAGTTGGGGCATTAAAGTTACCAAGATTGAAGAAGGGATTGTCACCACACAGGGGGAGAAGGTTGGAATGGTGGAGGGAGGTTGAGGCACGAGAGGGGCTCCAAGTGGAAGAAGATTCTATGATTAGGTGACGAATGAAGGAACGCTTCGAGAAGGGGAAAATGGTGGTAAAGGAGGAGATTGAAATGGGGCCTCTAGAGGTGGAAGAGGGGGAGGAAAAATAGGACCCACGGCCATCTTTAGCTTCTTGTATGGTGGGCTGGATGTTGATTCCTCCCCATTTTTATTTCCTAGGGAAATGGTTATGGGTTGTGGCATTGGGGTATAGACTGGAAGTCCCTGCTAAGGAATGAAAGCCGGAGGCAGAACTAGTAATTGTTGTTGATAGGTACTAGAAGACTCTGTGGTCACTCCCATAGGCTACTCTAAGGTGATTATCACAATATCCTTGCTTTATACCTCAGATCCTCGGATCCATGATCAGCATCCCAGAACTCCTCCCATTTCTCTTCGCTCGATACTTCCTCAAAATTGAGGGTGGTCTAGCCGATCTCTTGCCTATATTTCTAATAGGACTAAATCTTCTACACACTCAAAACCTTTTTTTAGGGCTTCCTTGAGTCCCTTTTTCATGGTGAGAGTGGGATCATACATGTGCTTTACTGGGTGGAATGCCTCTCAGTCTGAGGTTTGTATGTCACTAACCTTGATGAATATGTTGGGAAACTCTACCCGGGGCTCCACCTTGCTTCAAAAAATTCCCTCGACTCATCCTTGTAGGAGTTTGACACCTTGTTGTAAATTAGGCTCATGGTCATTGTCCCATCTAGGTCATATCTCCACGATTCTTGAACTATGGAGAAGTCGTAGGAAGCTAGCATCTGTGAGAGGCTGTAATCCATCTTTCTCTTAAGTACTGTGATTCCTCCCTTGTTCAAGGGGAGATCATAAAGTGCATTCTTCTTTCGGCTTGAGCCGAACTTAATGTATAGGAGTACCAGCTACCTGGCTATCTCGAGACCCATAACTCAAGTTGTTAGGACCCTTGGGAGTATAAAGGACTCATCTCTGAAACCATGCAGATGAATCATGGAATGTCCTCTGGTGAAGAAATAATCACAAGGGTGCAAGGGGTCTGAGAGGATGGATTGCATAGAATCATTCATTTTGTTTTTGATCCCTTCAAGATAAATCTCATGAAGGAGGGGCTTTAAAAAAGAATTAAATAATTCATATACTTCCAATGAACGGGACAGTGTATGGGTCCATGCAGACACTAGAATGACCTTTTGGGGATCAATCTCCATGTCCCATAGGGTCAAAGTCCTGAACTGACTGAAATATTGGGCATTTTGATACAAAATTAGATGGAACGGGTGTGAGGAATACCTGAAAGTGGAGGCTACTGAGAAAGTTTTAAGTTGTTCAAAAATAGACCCCGCAATGACTTCTGCAAATTCAAAGTAGTACGCTTTCTCTTTCTTGACAGACCTCATTCTAAATAAGGTCACCATCTGCCAATCCTCGATGCTCCTGTCTGAGTCCTGTCTAAAAAGAACTTTAGCATGGAACAAGCATCCTAAGAATCTTCCATTAGTGACTTTAGTGGAATGGGGAAGGTCATAGTTCTGAAACCACCTGAATTTTTCTACCTCAACTCCATATTAAGGAATGAAGCTTTACTCTGGCACTGGGCCCAAATATTTTGGAGTTTGGCCATATCGTAGAAACTGGTCGTTAGGTCATGGGTTAGAGCTAGCATGTCCCTTTTAGCTTGTGGTATAATCACCACCATTAGGTTCCTTCCCTAGATGGTATGGGTCCCTAAATCGAAACAATCTACACACATTTGGATGAGCTCTGGGAATGGATGCACAAGAGGCACCATATATTGGGTGAGTGTCGTATTCCAGATTCTTAAGCTGAAAGTTTCATAATTTCTTAGGTTAATAAACCTTGCATATGCTACCTCTCTCAGGGCTTCTGGCTTCTTGTTGAGGATGGGGTCAAAGATATGATCGGTGAAGTCTGAACTACAGTAGCGTCACTAGACCGAGACACATTATTAAGGAATCTCAATTTCAGTTGAAGAGGACATGAGGGTGCAGGTTTTCCTATGTAAGACTTTACTGGTGGCACAGAGTTGGAAATTTCCATGGCATTTTTCAAAATTTTGAGGAGGCTCTGGATCTTTCACTTCGGCACTTGACGTCTGATTCGGGAGACTCTAGTGTTTGAAATGGGCCTATTAAAAACTCCTGGATATCTTAAATAACCACCTGAACTTGGAGAGTAATGGGTCACGAGTAATTAGAGTCATTTCACATAATGGCCCCTTTCTAATTAATGACCTAAAGCACTGAATTCTACATTTTTTGAGATATCTTGTATCAATTCTAAATATTTTCCTCTCGAGTGTACTTTGAAGTTGTTGGATCATTAATTTTGGGGGAAATTAGGAAGGTATTCTCCCTCCAATAATTCAAAAAGGGGAAAGGGGAATCAGTGAAGGACACATGTCTGAGACACTTATTAAAAGGGGTAAAAGATGAAGCAAAAGAACAAAGAAAAGTAAAATATACATATGATACAATTTTCAACGAAGGGACTCACAGGAAAGGTTTTAAGTGAATTCTATTTACCATAATTTCTAAGGAATCACCTTCCATAGTTTCGAGCTCAAATGCATTGTGTAGCGCCCACTTCCCTTTGGCACCTTTTATTACGGATCATGATACTATAGACTATATGATAGACATTTTAATAGTTTTGATTTAGTATGGTGTTAGATGTCAGATCCTGGATTATTGTTGAATCTGATTATATATAATGCATGTTGATTATTAGAGACACTCACATGTGGATGATGATATACTATTGACATGGATGTTTAGTGGAAGTTATTTGGACATGTGATTTTGGAGATTATGAATAAACCTAGAAAAGGAAAATTATTTGATGATGACATAGTTCTCGATATAAATTGTAAATGATTTCGTCGATTGCCTTGATGGCTATTGTGATTCATATGTATAGATGATTTCATGATTATATTATATATTCATTTTGGACACTCTAATATGGCCACGAGGCTGAAAGAGGTATTTGTGTTTTGCAAGTTTAAATATATCACAACAAAACATCGGGGGATTAGAGACCAACCAAAATGGAATTCTGGGTGAATTCAACATGGTCACCATGGTAACTTGTTTTATTGTGTTGTGTGTTGTTTGTTAGAGATTCCCATGGGGGGGGGAAATCATCTTTATATGTGACCATGGGTTTGTGTATTTTATTAATGTGTTTATTTTATTTATTGTTGTATGTATTTTATTAGTAATGTGTTCCTTATTTTATTTTAATTAAAATTGTGTTATAATTATGTGAGAATCATTTGAGTATAATTTAAATAAATTAAATTGGGATATGGGAAAGTAATTATAAGATTTTTTGGTTATTTGTATTTAACTTGTAAGAGATGTGTAAGAGCTTGTGTAAGTCGGTTTTGGAGTATGAAATACTCCACCTCCATGACAAATTCGAATTTGTCCTTGGGAGTTGTTTTTGGAGGCTTGTGGGACAAGTAAACTTGTCCCATGCCTATAAATCTATGTTACCAACCATACTTATGGTTGGGGAAGTGATTGGTGACTTTTATAATGCATTTTATTCATCTTGTGGATGTTTTTAATTGCACTTTCTTACATTTCATTTATTTTGTTGTCCCTTGAGGTGTGGGCTCTTTTGTGTGTGCAAGTAACTTGTCATTTTTCACCCACCTCTTTATTGTGCTTGGGAGAATAAAATCTTGTCTTTTGTGTTTGAAATTGAGGATGTTTGAGGTGGCATCCTACATGGATCCACATCATCCTCTTCCTTCCCTCTTCTATATAATTCCAACTCTCTTCTTGTTTTTTGGTTGTTGAAACATTTGGTATGCAAGCTTGGGGCTCATTTTTCTTATGATTGGAGCTCTTACTCTAGAGAAGCTTTGGAAAAGACGGTTGCTTGGTTGTTGAATGATTTTTGCAAACTCCCTTGGGGTGCATTTTTGTTGCTTGGAGCTCTTGTGGATTGTGGAGGAATTTGGAGATAACTACTTACTTGATATTTTTGTTTTGGACTGTGTTCTTGGCTTTGAGAGCTTGTTGTTGGAAACAAAAGCTACCATGGAAAGGTAGGAATTTATTTGTTTCTTATTGCTGTTATTTTCTTACTGTGTTGTGTGTATGGTGCATGCATTGTTTTATTTGTTGGCTGGTTGGGTAGACTGCTTTATGAATGGTGTAGGAGAAGGCTATAAGGAATTCTTGTGGGGGGCATAAGGGAAATGCCATGGGCATTAGAATTTTGTGGAGGGATTTTTGGGTTTGGGATCCACCATGGAAAAGAAATAGCTTGCATTTCTCACTTGTGGGGGGGGGCATAAGGGAAAATTGTGGGGGGGTGCATATGGAGGGGTTGGGAGGCATAAGGTTTATGGGAACTCAGGCTATGGGGGAAGCTACTTATTCCCCCATAGTCCTTGCTCCTTTGGCTTGCAAGATCAAGCCTGAGTTCTGCTTTGAAATTTTGTTGAATGCAGTTGAGAACTGTTGTTTGTTTTTGGTGTTGCATTGTGTTTTTAAAAAAGAAATGTGCATGTGAAAGAATGTTATGTTGTGGAAGCCAGTTGTTGCCATGGTTGAATTACATCTTTTATTGTATCTTAGTTGAGGCTCGGGGGCCAATGATAAAGTAAGGCTTCTCCTTTCATTGGGTGTCTTGGTTGGGTGGAGAGCGTTGTCTTTCCCCCTCTTTTGTTGTGATCAACTTGGAGAAAAGAGAAAATGAGCATGTTGTTGTTTTGAGCAAGAGGAATATATAGTTTGATAGTCCCTTCTTGTGAGCAAGTTTATTGAAATCCTTTCCCACTTTGAAGTGGATGATTTGTATAATTATTGTAAATGAGAAGATACTTGTATTGATGATGAAAGACTGAAATTGAAGTGAAAAATGTAAAAAGTTATATCCCATTCTCTGTTTTGAAAAGGAATGCGAAAGAATGTTATATGTATTGTATATTGTATTTTGAAGTTAAAAGAAGGGAATAAGTTGTAAATTTGTTGTTAGAAATCAATAAAGGAATACTATACTTTCTCAAACTCACATTGTTGCTTTGGAATCGAATTTCTATTGTAAATGTAATCTTTGTTTAATTGCAAGAAGAGGAAACACATAGGTGGGAACTATATTGTATTGTTTCTTTTTAAAATATATAAAATTTGAAATCAGAACTTGTAATTTAACATGGAAATAAATTGTTTAGAATCAACTGAATGTGATGGATTGGTTTAGGAAGTAAATACCATAACTATATGATAAAAACAAATGAATAACTCCTTCAATGAAACTGATCTCTGGCATTATGTATAATTTTTAAACTGATAAAAGGAATGCAATCAAATTATACATTCCAGACCTGCACTTGGTAATCAAATTTAAATTGTTACAAATTAGTATGCCAAGATGATAAGGAATTCAAATTGACAAAGGAAACTTAAGAAGATAAAGTGTACATTGCAAAAATTGAGCTTAATCTCTTCCTCAACCATATCCTGTCATTTGTTGGACAAATGAAATTTTGAATCAATTGAACAAATTAACTTTCCTAAAACACTATAAACCCTCCCTACATCAATCCTCCATGTCTGTTTGACATGTTGAGTAAAGGAGGACACCGAATTTTATCAATTTGAAAAGTTTGAAAACTGCGAGTAAACTAATTATAGCCTGCAGATAATTTTTGTAAAATTTACCCTTAAAAACTTATCAAAAAATAAAATTTATGCTTTCTATGCAAAGAGGGCATCGAGATCTTTCCAAAAAGTCCTCCTTTTCCCAAAACTGAGCTCTCTAGCTCAAGTTATGGCACTTTGAAGTTTTTGTGCCTTGGCAGGAAAATGTGGGAAAATTTTCCCTGTATGGCCCGCAACCCAAAAATTTCCCGTCGTTTTGTCTTAGAAAATTTTTGATTGAAATTTTTGACTTGGGAAAATTTTCACTTTTTCCTCCACCGGCCTGCAGCCAATCAGAGGGTGCCACGTGTCCTCTTGGGGCTACGACGGAGGCGCGATTCCTTTTTTTTTGCCCTTAGCCTTTTTGAAATTTTGGGGAAAAATTTTCATTTTAGCCCCACCGGCCCATAGCCAATAAGAATGTGCCACATGGCACCTTGGGGTGGTAACGGGGGGGGGGGGCAGCCCCTTTGTCTTTTTTTAGTTTTGGCCTTTGGAAAATTTTGAAAATTTTCCCCCCCGTGGCTCTATTTTCCCGCCCTCGCCATGGGGTATTTTCCCTCCGCATACGCATGGACCCATGCGTCATTTTGTTTCTCTTTTTCCCTTTTGGCAAAAATCACCAACCTCTCCATGCGTCATTTTGTTTCTCTTTTTCCCTTTTCACAAAAATCACCGACCTCTCCCACCACTCCATGCCCCTTCTTCTCCCTTCTCCCATAACAAACCATGGAGCACCACGTGTCCCCAAGTGGACCTGCTGGCACGGGAGCGCTGTTTGGTTTTTCCTCTTCCATGGGCAATGTCCCCCAAATCCTTCCACCGCTCCACCCTTCCCTTCCTTGTTTCTAGCGATGACTCAGAGGCCTCCACGTGTCCTTGGAGGACTTGTGGACACACGAGCACAATTGGGAAATTTCTCCCACGCAAGGAAAATTTCCTTAAGCCACCCCACGACCCTCCAACCCGCCAAAAGGTTTCCCCCTCCTTTTGACACGTGTCCCCTTGGGGAAAATTTGACCTAAAAAACTCTGCCCACTCATATCTTGAGTTCTGTAAGGATTTAGGAGGACTTCTTTATATCAGCAGAAAGATGAGAAAATTTCCTATCCATTGGGAATGGTTTAGGGAAATTTTGGAAGTGTTAAGTATGAGAAAAATCAAGTTAAAACTCTGAGCTTGTTAGAGAGTGGGTATGGGAGTAAAATTGCTCCCTGAACCTAACTGAAACTTCTAGCCCTAAGTTTTGGACCTTGTGATCTATGAGAATTGTTTATAAAAGAGAAGTTTGTTCTGGTGGATTTGAGTTGCTCCAGAACCCGTTAGTGGAAGTTGTTTCCTTGTAACCTAGTTGTAGACTCTCTCAATCAAGCTCTGGGAGAGGGTTAGTGAGACCTTACTCTATTGTTTTAAATATGTATTCCCTTCCTCACTGTAATTAAATCATGATCTTGAATTAAATACCTTGGGTATTTAATTGTTTGGGTCCCTTAACCCTAAATTTTATTTAGGGAATTTTTAGCTAAAAGGTCATTGTAATCGGTGATTAATTTAATCCCTAGGGAGATTTGAGCTAGGTGTGGGGCTATTGCATTTATTGCTTTATAATGTGAAATCAATAATTATTATAATGGGATAAGTTATCAGTTGAATTTAACTGTCTGTGAGACTTTGGTCATTAACTCCTAATGAAAAAAAAATTATTCCATAATTTTCTAACTAAACCTAGGTTGTTCATGGGTCTCAAGTGGGTTGTTTTAACCAGGCATCACACATTTTATTCCTTGCATGTGCCAATTCTAAAGGGTCTGGTCCATAATGGATCGAACTTTCCATGATTCCTTAGTTTGGCAGCCCTTGCATCCCATTTTAGAACTTTAGTTCCAACCTAGAATTCTAGGTCCGATGTCTTTTAAACAAACCAAGTTTTGACCACCTGTTGGTGGTTGATCATGGCTTAATGAGAGGAATCCCTCTTCTCCTGGAGCTCTACCAGCTCGGGGAGTCTTACTTGCATCACCCCATTCTCTTTTATCTCAACATGTTTTAGTATTTATAACACAAGGACTTCCAGGGAAATTGGCATTACAACACTTTTCCCATGAATTATCTCATACAGAAAAGCTTTCAGGATCTACTTTAGGGTGATCCAATCAGCCCATAAGTTTTTTTTGATGTGTTCATGCCATAATCTCTAATGGTCATGCCCCATTCTCTTTATGATCCTGATCAAGTTTTTATTAATAGATTCTACCAGACCATTTCCCTGGGGGTAATAGTTGGAGGATGTCTTCAGGTATATCTCATGCTTTACTTCAAATTCAGATACTTTGGCCCCCAAAAAGGCCTTAGCATTATCCAATATAAAAGTGTGGGGGGTCTGAAGTGGGTAGTTATATCCTGTAGGATTCCTAGGATCACATTCTTTGTGGCCTCTTTAAGTGGGACTAACTCCACCCATCGGGTGAAGTAATCGGTTGCCATGAGGATCCATTTGTGATTAGTGCTTGAAGTTGGGTTGACCTTTCCGATGAAGTCCAAACCCCATTGTGAAATCAGGATGTGGTTAAGAGGCAATACTACATTCCTCTGGAAACCTATGTAAACTTGGAAAACCTTGCACCTGTTTGTCTCTTCCTGACTGTCAGCAAACAAGCTTGGCCAAAAGTATCTTGATTGTAGGATTTGTATGGTTGTGTTTTAGACCAAAAAATGACCTCCTAAACTCATGTGGTGTAACTCACGTAAAACTCTTTCAGCCTCCTCATTTTCCAGGCACCTAAGTAGGATTCCATTAAAATTCCTCTTAAAAAGGAAATTGCCAATGATGGTGAAATTGGATCCCTGTTGCCGATAGTATCTCCTTTTTCCAAGGGGTATGGCTTGGGTATTTCTTGGTCTATATGAAATGGATCCTATCTGAGACCCAACTACCTAAGTCACTTTCTTGGATGTAAAGTATTTCTTCAGGTTTGTCATTAATCAACGGCATGGAGTCATGCGTTAGGTATTGACATAGGCCCCTACCCCGTACAAGCTTTGTAGGTTTTACCTCGATGTCGTATTCAAGGTTCTTAGTGATCCAGTTGGATATTTTATCAGTTATCTCACCCTCGGTTATATACTCTTTGAAGCTAGAGTGAGCCATCATAACCTGGATTCTATTATGAGTGACAAGGTGACTAAATTTCTTCAGACCTTTAACTATGGCATAAGTATGTCTCTCTACAAATTTGAACCTTGTTTCATAGTCATGGAGGATTTTTGAAAATAATGTGATCAGATGCTCTTCTCCCTGTGACTCTCCTTTCTATGTTAGTACAGATGCTATGCTTTGTTTACCCCTGTATAAATACATGATGAAGTCCTTTGAGAAGTTAGGGTTGCACAGCACCGGGGCGGATGTAATAGCTTCTTTTATCACCTCTAAGGCCTGACGACCTTTAGTGGTTCACTTGAAACTAAGGTCCTTTTTTAGCATAAGAGTGACTAGGTAGATTATTCCTACAAAGTCTAAAATGAACTTGTTGATGAAGTTGATCTTCCCCAAGAAGGATTAGACTACTTTCTTATTGACCAACAGGGGCAGATTTAGGATAGCTTCAACTCTTTTGGGTTTGATGGAGATCTCGTCCTTTGACATAATATTTCCTAGTAGTTTACCTTGGGGGACTTCGAAGATGCATTTCTTTGGGTTTAGAGAGATTCTGGTCTCTTGGAATTTTTTGAACATAGCTTCCAAAGTGTCAAAGTGTTGCTCTATTATCTTGGTAAACACTGTGATCATCGAGGTATATAAGAACCACCTTGTTAATCAGTGCTCCAAACATGGATTCCATGACCCTTTGAAAGGTAGATCCAGCGGTCATGAGTCCAAATAGCATTTTTGCGTATGCAAAAGTTCCCCATTTGGTCGTAAACAAAGTCTTATGTTGGTCCCTTTCTGCGATCCATATCTGGGTATAGCCTAAAAAACCATCCAGCAGAAAAAACATCTTTGAGCCTGCGACTATTTGAAATATTTTCTCCATAGAGGGAAAAGGGTAATGGTCTTTTAGGAATGCCCTATTTAGATCTGTGAAATCTACACAGAGCCTTATTTCACCATTTTTCTTCCTCTCTAGAACTAGGTTGGAGACCCACGTTGTATGCTTGATCGGGAAGATTATGTTGGCATCTAGTAGTTTTCTCATTTCCTCTACCATGAGGGATTCTATTTTTGGGTTTATGGGCCTCTGTTTCTGACGCATCGGCTTAGTCCCTTCTTCGATATCGATGGTGTGTTAAATGATGTCCTTATTGTAACCATGTAAATCATCGTACATCCAATCCATCACCTTATCATACTTATGACATAGAGCCACAAGTATTTATCTTTCCTTTTGAGTGACTAGTCTCTCGACTTTTAGCTTTCTCTCTCTGGTCACTTCTAGCTCAACATAATCCTCTTTTATTGCTGCAAACTTTCTTTGATCTGAACTAGCATCATTTGAGTCAAAAACACTTTCTAGGGTTATTAACCCTTTCAGCAGTTTTTTTGTCTATAACTAGATAATATGATCTCCATATGCTTCCTCAATCTTGGGTTAGAGCTGGTTCGTAAACTGGTTGGATTGTTGGAGGAAGTGTATAATCTTTTGGTTACTATTAAAGACCTGTCAATGATCAATGTTGTCATGGATAGAGGAGCGGATGATCGACTTTATGGTATTATCATTTTCTATCAAATCTTGTATTGGGTCGAATTGTGACCTAATCAAGGCAATCCTATCAGCTTCTATATTTTGATCCTGAGAAATAACCTTGATATTGAAGGCTTCAAGTTCATCAATTATGTCCCACACTTGATGCCGATAGGACCTCATCCTTGGAGTTTTTTGGCAGCATTGTTCCTTATCTGTGTCACTACCAATTCTGAGTTTCTAAATACTCTCAACTATTTGTTTCCCTCTTTTCAGGGTGTGTTCAATCCATGTATTAAGGCCTCGTACGCTGCTTCATTACTAGTGCAGGAAAATTGAAAGCAGAATGACTGGAGTATCTTCCTTCTGCTCGGGGATGACAAGCACACTCTAGCTCCTGAGCCATTCCTTCTTTTGTCCCCATTGAAATGTAGGGTCCATATCTGGTTATCTTTTGAGGGATTCCCTTCCTTTTTATCCTTTTCTTTCACCACCTTCGAGATCAAGGAGTCCTCATCGAAGATGACATAAGTACCCAAACCATTTGAATAAAATTTCCCAAAGGGATTGCCTGGGGAAATATTGGCTAGATGACTACCACTTTGAAGATCATCTTCCTCCATATATGATTCCTCTTCTCTAGTGATCATAGCATGGGTAGTCTCAAATCCTAAGGCCACTTGGTCCATTATATGCTCCCTGGTAAGGGGTTCTGATAATACCTTCATCTTAGACTCGTACTTGGTCCACAAAATCAGATGAGACCAATCAAGAGACATATAGCCTCCTATTTTTGTTGTGAAATCATGGGAGAGACACAGTCTAAAGACTGGTGGAACATCTACTACCATAATATCCTACAGAATGGTTATGTTTAGGCATAGAGCTGCAATGGAAGCCCTTTGATAGCTCCCATGGTTTAGACATACTTTCCATCTAGTTGTATGACTCCTCTCTATAATGGATCATATTTAATGCCCAAGGCATCTGCAATCGCTTTGGGCATGACTCTAGTACTTACACTAGAGTCAATCATGGAATTGTGCAATAATTTATTGCCTACGATAAGAGTGATGAAAAAGGGATTGGGCCTTGGTTCACTTACCTCTCCCTTTTGATTTATCAGCACTACCTCCATTGAGACTCAAATGGATTTGATCTATTCCTTCTCCTTCTTGGAGGTATTCGGATCGTCATTTTATTTAAGTGCTTCTTAAAGAAACTCCTTTTGTTTTGGAATTCCCAAAAGATCTCATAAGGATGTGTTGGCTAGTGCTTTCTTGAGTTGTTGAGCTACGTTAATTGGCCCGGGTGATGATGCTTTGGAAAATGATTGGTGCTTTATTCCTTCACCCATGGGATGAGGAGCATCATGATTCTGAATAGTTCTCAGAGATTCTTTCATGACCATAAGTGGTGACACCGTGAGGGTTGGAGACTCTTTCCGTGTCCCGCTATTTGTGCCCGAAGTAGGAGCATTTGTCTCGATTATCCTCTTTTTGAAGCAAGTGTTATAATTAAATTGAACAGTCTTGGAAACAGTTGCCTCATTCATAAATACAGATTCCTCTCCTTCTATCCAAGAGAAAAGTGTGTGCTCTTGCCTGATCTCTGCTTCCTATTCCAGGGACATCCATTGAATTTACATAACGAAAAACATCATTTCAGATTCCCGCAGACTGGTAAGGTCTTGATGTTTCAACATCATAGCCTTCCCTCGTTATTTGTTCAACTACCTTCTATTATAGATTCCCTTAGGGACAATCCCTTGGCATCTGAGAATTATTACATGGGAAACACCATGCGTTAGGATCTTCTGCCAAATGGTTTTTTCCAGGTACCATTTCTCTTCCGCTATTGGGTGGAATAATTTTTAGTGGCGTTGGTATGGGGACCAAGTGGTTAGACGGTTGTGTGGATGGTAGTCTATGGGTATCAGATATTAAGGGGAATAGGTAATCCTATCACCCTGATAGCTTTGATAGTTTTGTCTTGGGTAAGCAGCTTGATTCCTTTTAAGGTTTAGTATCTCATTAGATAAGTTTCTAAGGATTTTTTTCATTTCCTCCATTTCGGGAGAAAAAGAATATGACATTATAATGGGAGTTGGATCCGGATGAGAAGATGGGTAGTTATCAGGGATGTAGGGGCTTGAGTGGAACTCAGTACCTGTGTTTGTGGAAGGGGATCTACTTCAGGGTACATGAGCAAAGGGGATCTGGGGGGAAGCTTCCCGACATCTATTAAATTATTCTCAGCTTGGATGGAAATATTGTATACTTGTGGTAAGGAATCCCCTCCTAATGATTGAATCATTACAGAAATATCTGAATTTAGAGATTTTAAGTAAAAAACAATAGCCATACATGTTGGTGGCCTTGCTAGAGCAGGGATCCTTTTCCATTTTTTGTGGAACCTGGTGTTAAAATCAGTCACCAGCTCTTACAGGACCTTCTTAATGTTGATAAGTTGTTGTAAGAGTAATGATTTATCCCCTTTTTCATGGAATCTTACTACTAACACATCCCCAGCTGGTCCCAAGAGCCTATAGTATTAGGAGTCAAGGATTGGTACCAATCCAAATCCTTTCCTTTAAAGGAAGTGGCTAGCAATCGTAAGGTGATGTCTTGTTCCCTGATATAATGTACCCCACATATTTTTGCTATGTCCTCGATATGTTCTTCTAAAGTTTTGAAGTCTTCTCCACTAAATTTGGGTAGTGCCTTTAGTGCGCTAGCTGGGATAGGATTCCACATTATCAGAGGTGTGGGTAGGATGAGCATGATCCCTTGATTCCATGAAATGAACTACCTCGGAGGTTGAGCTTGAAGGTGAGACATTAAAATAGGTCTAAGAATCCTAGTTGACTATACGAAGGGCCTACCTGGCAGAGGTGTTGAGAGAGTCTGGTTTGGAGGAGAGGGAGATCTTTGGATCTATCTACTCTCCTGTTGCATGGTTGAGATAACTGTACATAGTCAAACACACCTTCCTCCCTTGTCCTTTCCCTTGTTCACATTCATCTTGTAAACTAGAGCATGCCAACCAAGTACTACTAAAATCAGTAGATATTAAGATGTGTAGATGTTCATCCCACCAAGTGTGCCAGGAAATCTATTGACGATTATCTTTGTGGATGAATCACTAGATTTGTTGGATACCTTAGGTTAGTGGGACGTGTGCCCTAAGGTAACTTCCTGAGTTTAAACAAGTTGGCTCTTCTCTGGTGTGAGATAAGGTTTAGAAGAAAGCTGAAAGGAAATGTAAAAACTAACTAAGGCGATGTGCCAGAATAGATCCTAAAAAGACACAAAGATACCTCTTGAGAAACTACTTAGATTAGTTCAAAGATCGTTTTAGCATGATCCACTATTTTAGAAGTATCCTAGATTATTAAAGTCCGAGGAGATACAAAACATAACAAGTGTAGATAATAGATAAGTAAAGAAAAACACAAGGGAATAAAACACGATTGATCTTCCAATTATCTAGAACTACTAACAGTGAAGGAAGAGAGACACAGAATATTGAAAATCCAAAGTACACAAAATGAGAATTCTTAATTATAGAGAAAATGAACACCCTCGATTTTCGATCCTGCCCAACCTCTTACTTGCATTTTTGGGACATGAAGTGGGACACAACATTGTGCTTTACAGTGAAGGAAGAGAGACACAGAATATTGAAAAGCCAAAGTACACAGAATGAGAATTCTTAATTATAGAGAAAATGATACATAAGGCTGATATGGCACAGATTACAAATTTCTTATATAATAGAGTCTTGCTAAGGCTAGCAAATACAAACAACTGAATCTAGAATCCCTTTTACAGCTCTATTTTATTTTCTTTTAATTTTCCCTCCTTTCTGTTGTTGGATCGAAACGTTCTTTTATAGATATTCCTGTCTCTTGCTCCAATGTCTAGAATCGGAGCTTCCACCAACAGCATTCAATTTTCTTACATGATCTTCCCTTTTTGGGTCGATATTTCAACTACCTATTGGGATATTTTCGATTTCCTTTAATTCGTCCAACTAGTGCTCCTTGAGTCGGTGATGTTCCTTTTCTGCCATGTGGAGCGTGTGCATTTGTTTAAGGCCTTCCTTTCTTTCTCTTTATTTGAATTTGTGCCCAGGCGACACATGGAGAGCCTTTGAATTTTTTATATTTCTAACTTTTCAACCCACCAAGGCAACTTCCTCAAGCCTGGGACATGTGGAGGGACTGCACTAGTTGGATTATTCCTTTCTTTGCTTCATATCCCAAGTGTGCCAGAGAGACATGTGGATGCATTCCATTTACATCTTCATACTTAGTTGATTTTAGGCTTAAGTGGAAAAAAATAATAAGAGCCTGGGGGAACAAAAAGTGGTGGTTGATAAAAGAGTCTTATACAAAAAGGACTCTACAAACTCAAACTCAAAAATCTCCAGGAAAGAATACATAGAAACCACGTATCCTAATGTATATCTATTTAACACTCCACTCCACCACCAATCAACAACAGGAGTCCAGATCAGATCACCATCATATAGTCTCTGATACTCTTCGTGGGTCCAAACATGAGGTCTATAATACCAACTCTTCCTCGATGCATATGTTGATAACCACTCATACAACTCTACTAGGAAAGAGTAAAATAATTTCTCATAGAGCTCATGGTACAAGTGATCCTCTACCCATTTATGTGCATCAAGTTTAGATCCAGTGTTGAATCGTTGTGCAAAATCATCCCCCATGATTTTAAGCCAAGTTTTGATGATGTCTAAGGTCATGCATTCTTTCATCACACATCATTCTCATAACATCTTAAAAACAGGTCCCAATAACAGAACCAAGATGTACTCACTTTTTTAACCCACTTAAATCCTACGCATGTCGGCATATCACCCAGCCTGACTAGGTGCTCACTCAAGGTGCATGCAGGTGTTGATCCCCTCCTTTATGTGATATTTTCAAGAATGTTTATCATTAATGGAGGAACAATGTGTAGACTTAAATATACATGTTCTCTAACATAGATAAGGAAACTAGATCCACACACAGATGTAATGTAATATAGATGAAAATGTCATAATAACATAGAGGGATCAGATCTAAACCAAGAGCATTATCAAGAACACACGGGTTTCAGCCCACAAACATAATAGAAAACACACAGATTAAGATCCATCGATTCATATATTTAGAACAACCCCAATATAGTAATTTACCAACATTACAGTAGCCAATCCATTAAGAAATCCATCAATGGAACTAATACCTCAATAGAATTTCAATACTCTTCCTACGATGGTTTCATCACATAAATTACAATAGATATCACCCACATATCTTACTAGTTCTCACTCTCCCACTCAATCCCTACTATCTACCCATTATCCATATGAATCTCTCCTTGTTTTCATGCAAATCAATACATAAGAAGGGACTCGAAGGAATCTCCTCTAACCACTCCATCATTACCCATGAACATGTAAAATGTCATCATGTAATTCCATACTCAAGTATCCTTAGCATGCAAATGTCATCTAACCATAACTAACTCCACTTTTTCAGCTCCTAATCCTTTTATGATAGCCATAATGATACCTAGGAATATCCTTCCCTTGAGCTACAAGTCTTCATACTTAACTTTATCCATAACCTGTTCTGGTCGCCTTTCCACGTGTTCCTCTATCACGACTTTATCCATGGTCTAAAAAGTGACTAAGTCATGAACTTGTTCTACCTGAATATAAACTTTCACACCTTCCCAAAACTTTCCTCCACATGAGCCTTCACACCATGCTACGATGTACCACAAACCTTCACGCCTCAGGTACTTTGTCATTTTAAGGGCTCAACAACTCATACGATATAATATAGTGATTTGATAATGACAAGATAAATGATAACAATTGTGTAGAACTCAGGGGGGATGGAAACATCATATTCAACATTGTAAATGGCCCAAGCTAGGGTAGTAGCAAGCTTGAAATCGACTAAATAGTCAAACCAGACTTGTTTAGTTGCATCTTTTATCTCTTGTATGATTTCAAGTTGATGTTAAATGTCTTCAATATCTAGTGTGAGTTTCATGTTGCACAGATTGGGCTCGTGTGAGATGTCAAATTGTTCCCATACAAAAAGGTTGCTAGACAATCAGGAGATCGTATATGTTGGTGATGGGGTGTAAAGGACCTAGAATAATCATCTACAGAACATGCATGTTGCAAAGAACTGATTAGATCAAAATAGATAGTTGAAAATGTTATAAATGTTAGAAATGAATAAAAAATACAAGGGTCAAAGGCGATCGAGAATCAACGGCGATTGGGGAAAAAAGCTAACTTTTGACAAAAGACTGATAAAATAGACTGATTGATGTCAGACAAAAAGTGACAATGGTAAGGTAAACTATAGGGACTTTAGAATTCTATGGGATCTAGAAAATAGAGTTTCAAATGTAAGTGGGAGGTTAATGAAGGTAAAAGAGGTCAAGAGTTTGATCGACGATGATCAAGGATTGACGGAAATCACTGTGGAAATTACAGATATTGTAAAGTTTGGACTAAGTGACCAAATGGGGAACTGATTACAAAGAGGTAATGGGGAAGGTGTAGATGACTGATAGTAGATAAAAACCAATGCAAGATAAAACTGAATAAGGTAAACACCACTATACTAACCTTATTGATTACATGCAAGGGTGATAGAGCTTCAAAAAGGGGTAGTTGATGATTTGATGAGGTTCTCCAAGATCTGACAGTAGAGTGTTGATGATCCCAAGTGTAATGATTTTATTCACAAGTACAATAGTTCATTCTCAAATGCGCATTTTGACTAATTGGGAAATGGAGGAAGAGGTTGGCTAAATAGAATCGATGACGCCCGCAACAATCATTGGCGATCACGGTGTTGGCCATTATGTGTTTTTGTTGTCATTATTATCAATTCCATTGATGGAAAAGGGTTTCATGAGGTCATGTGAGTATCCATGAGGTGTTATTTTGAATTCAAAAATAAAGTTTTATTGGTAGTGTCATGTTTGGTGGTGTTCTAGGAGGTCTTCGTGCATGGTTGAGTGAGCTAAGTCATGGTTTGTGTCATCCCAAGCTGGTTGGAGTGTGTCATGATGTCAAACATTGTTGGTATGATGTGTCATGAGTGCCTATGAGTTTATATGAGGTCAGCATGGTTAGTTCATGGTTGAGTCAGGTCATTCCAGACTTATGCCTAGTCGTGGAGCATGTATAATGGTAAGAAGGTATCATATTTGGACCCAATTAGTCTTTTGGAGCATGGTATCAGCATGTTAATAGTGTACTTGATGTGTATGGTGTGTTTTAGGCCAGTATGCAGTGATACAGTACATGTATGAGGTCCGTGGGAAGAAAACTATGAGAAACAAGCAAGTAAACACATGTAAATGAGATTGGATGGAGAGTTGGAGAGATATTTGAGCTAGATCGCGAGTATGGACTATTAGAGGATGTTTTCATGATTCTTCATGACAAGTTTTAGGTGATTCTGAAGTATATTTTGCAGGATATGTAAGTTTTGGAAAAATTAGGTAAGTTACAGTGTGTTTTTAAGACAAATGTTGACCTTCTGATGCTCATTTTGAATTGTGTGTTATGCATGGGAAGATAATTTTAGGGATATTTTAACATGGAACTAAAATTTTTTAGAAAAATTAATGAGGTGGTTTGATCGTCACATTTTTATGAACGATTGTTAACAAAATAAATTGGTTTGAAACCCTAGCAAAACCCTATCTAGGAGTTGACTTGGAGAAAAGTGAGTTGTACCAGCCTAGTTTTGATTGGTTTTGAAAAATTTACAATTGGATGTATGTATGAGGACTCCTCCATACTTTCCAGAAAGGTAAGATTAGAGCAGGTGATAGTATGTGGGTACCACTTGAAAAGGATTATTTCTAAAGAAGTTTGGTTTGTGGAAAAGTTTCTCCAAATAAAGTAAAAACTAAATTGGCATTTATGTTTATCCCTGGAGATTTGTCAATATGTATCATGAAGTTTTCATGTCATTGTTGATGGTCAAAAAGTGCAAAGTGTTCCCTATTTGATGAAGAATGGTTTTTGGGGGTAGTTTGAAGTCAGCTTTCAGTAAAATTAACATTACATGAGATACAAGGGGAGTTAGGGATCCATTTAATTTTTTTTGTGAAGATGGTTCAGATAATATTTCCATTGGTATCTCAAACTTGATTATTGGATAATGGTATGAAAAAATTATGAGTTGTTATTTGAGGGTAAACTATGGGAGGATGGCTTGTTATTGTAGGGTGTTAAGTAGTTTGATGAGGGAAGGTGATGATTTTGTGTTTTTCAAACTTGGTAAAAAAAATTTAGTGCTTAGATATCATGTATAATGGTGTTACATGTTTTTTTAAAGCTTGTAATTGTGTTTTGGTGTGATGGAATGTGTTGACCTAATGGTCAATTCTTGAGTCCAAGAAGGCATAAAAATTTATTTGTACAGATTAGCTTGGTTGAAAGCCCTCCACTTGGATTTGTAAGGATTTATAATATGTTCTCAAAAGAGGATTCAAAATTATTTCCAGTGATGTATGCCTTGTCTCATTGGTGAGTTGTATTTAATTATTCTTTTCAGTTTGGTTTGTGAAGAGAGAAGGTAGCTAATGGTTTTTCAAGACTATGTTTGTTCATTTTTGGAAGATTGAGTTGTTTGAGGCATGTATATGGATTAGGTTGATGATTTGATATCCCTTGAAGAGTGAATACAGATGAATTGTGTTCCTATTTAAGGCCTTTTGAGGTCTTGAAAGTGGATAGCAAGGGTGTTAAACTACTTGAGTTTGCAAAACTAGGTTTTTGAGCAGCTTTTTTGGTGAAGGGTAAATTTGTTATGGTTTGAACATATGAGTGTTTCATGATCTCTAACATTACATACAATTGTTTCTAAAGGTCATAATCTTCGATTTCCATATATTTGTTGAAATTGCCATAGTTGAGATAATTTTGGGTGGTCTTGAGGCCCAACGGTGAAGATCAGTGATAGTTTGAAACTAGATGTATTTAGAGAAGGATATGAGCTAGTGGGTCCATTAAATGAAATATTTTATTGGTTAAAGTAAATTTGTGACCATCTATGATTATTATATACTATATTAATCATGTGTGGTGAATTTGGAAGCTTGAATAATCATTTTTTTGGCATGAGTGGATTTTCCTCATCCTAGTGATGGGGTTTTGAGGATTTTTGGTACATGTATGAGTGGTTTCTGGGCATGGCCAACCTATATGGGTCATATGTGAATTTTGATACAAGTTTATTTAAATTTTATTATGATGAATTTTTCATGAATTTTTTTTAGGTCCGACCTCTTCTATGTTTGAAGGAATAAAAGTCTATAAATCTAGTGTTTTGGGTTCAATTTTGAACTAGTGCTCTTGGAGGGAAAATTGTGACCCAAGGAAAAACAATTTTACAGGTCTGATTACATGGATTGAAGAATTATTATATGTGTTTCAGGTTTAAGACTATATTTAAATCATTTTTGCATGATGTTTAGATTCCAATACAAGTCCAAGAAGACCTAGAGAGAAGAAGTAGATCAAGCTAGAGTTTGAATAACAGTTTGAAGGGAGATTGTGTGAGATGAAATTAGAGATCATCCATCAATTGTAGTATCATAAAAAAATCAGATAGTCACTCTTCATAGAAATATTTTGCTGATGTTTGCATATTCATGCAAGTCTCTAAGTTATGTGTAATATCCTCAAGGGTTCATGGAGTGGGTGCTTCAATAAATGTAAGGGTTTGGTGCACCTAGTAAACTAGGGGTTGGTGCTCTACTAAGCTAGGTGTTGGTGCTCTCACTAAATATCTGAATATTTGTGAAATATAATCTTTATGTTTCAATGGTTTTTCTTCCCCGTGAGGTTTTCCTAGTTATATCTTGTGCTTATGTGTTCTTTCTTACGTATTATGGTCATTTGAATGTTTTGTGTACACCCAATAAGCTTTTGATGAATAAATGTGAATGGATGAATATTGATGTGTGTTGCACTAAATCATAAATGAAATAATTAATTTTTAGGACTGATTCACCCCCTCTCAATCCATTTTACTTCCAAAAATTGGTATTAGAACAGGTTCTTTTGAAGAAAGTTTATCAACTTGAAGGAGATCCTTTGAAGTACAAGCAATGGGTAAGTCTTCAGATGTTGAAGTAGCATTAAAGAAGAGGAATGAAATAACTTAGTCAATGATCAATTCCTACCAAGATCATATCAAGGACATGGATATAGAGCTTGATCAAGCCATAAAGGGTTTGAAATATCAATTAGAAATTTTATCTAAAGTTATAAAGGAGAAAGAGGATACTTGTTCTAGGTATGAAGAGAGGTTGAAAGCTTTGGAATCTGATTTAGAGGATGCTTCTAACAGGTTGAAAATGTATGGCAAGTTAGAGAAGATCTTTGAAGCTCTTGATGGGATTCTAGAATCCCAAAGAGTGGCTAGTGAAAAAATAGGACTAGGGTTTGAAGAAAAACATGTGAAGAATGATGATGAAGCTAGTCCAAGTTCAAAATCATATCAGAAGGTGACTAAGAAGATTTATTTCAGAAGGTATAACTCAGTTAGACAACCTAATAATACAATTAGGTATGGTACTTCCTTCAATGGATATTTCTTTATTTTTCATGATTTTTGGTCATAAGAACTAGATATGTGCAAAATGACGTTCTCCTAGGGATGATGTATGAAAGTCTTTTCAAGGGTGAATGTCATTCATGTTGTGAGTATGACCATAGAGAAAAGGATTGTGGATGGAATATTTGTGTGTTTGAAACAAGAATAAAGAGGAACGTTGTTGTGTGTCATAAGTGTCACAAAAAAGAACATATTGCAAAATTTTATCTCCAATGTGGAATAAAAAGAGGTGTGAGCAGGTTTCAAGCATCAAATAGATGAGTATTCAGGGAGAAAATTAGTTCTATGAATGAATCCAAGTCTATTATATTAGAGCCTAAGGATTAGGAGATGGTTGTTCATGCAAATAAAGTCAAGAGAGTTGATTCTCAGTCTATTATGCACAGTATGAAATTTTTCAAGGAGGATTCTAGTGTTATCAATATGTTAAAACACAGGTTCGCAAAAATCCCAAATCAGGTCAAGAAAGTATGTCTGCTTTGGTTGAAGAAGAAATGAGTGAAGAAAATCACATGTGTCTATCTGTCATCCACTCTTCTACACATGAGTAACTTGAAGAAGGTCTAAAATGTGTTCAGACATTTCAAGAGTTCTTATGTATGTGAACTAATCCATCCTTGCATTTTCATCTCTTTTTATAGGTTTCTGAGTTCATAAGAGTGCATCATTTTATCTTTGTTTTTGGAGTATGTGCGTCTTGTTTAAGGTGTTTAGTAGTCATGAAAGATTGTCTTTGCATAGTTGATTAGAAGGGTTTATTTATAACCTAGTTGGCTCAAAATATTTTTCATTAGTTAAGAACTTGATTGTTAAGGGTATCAATTTAATGGTGTCTAATGTTGTTTCTTAAAGTTGTAGGTGTATCATACCTCTGAAATTTTGTATCAAATAGGGGCATCCATGTGTCAGTATGGTCTATATCAAAACTGTATTGTACACAAGTGTCTCATGGTTTTCATGGAGTTATAAGTCCTACCACAAAGTGTATCAAGTTAACTTCATGGGTCTATGGCTCATACATTAGTTCAAATTTATCATCTTATTTATAGAAATGAAATGGTGTAAAGCTCAGTCTAGGTTCATTCATACAAGGTTGATTGGGGCTTTTTAGTCTTGGTTGTATATATCAGTAACAAGGAGGTCATGTCATGATATTGATAGATTTGACTAAAAAGTGACAAATTGACATTAACATATGTGAGTGATCTTGTTCAAAATTCCAATGTTTATCCTGTCATGCTCTACATAAGAATTTGAAGGATGATCTTGAAAGGCTTACAGATGGGGATTAACTAGTGAGGTCAAGTGTTCACAATCTGAGGAAGAATTCTTCAATCTTATTTGTCAAAAAATAAGATGTGTGTCATCCCAAAGTACAAATATTGTAAAAAGGAAGCTCATATATATGGATTTTTTCATGAAGAATGAAGATGCTAAGTAGTGGCAAAGTATAAGTGAGCAGAGGATCTAGATGGATAAGATCTAAAAGGATAGAGAATCATAGTCTCTCAATTGGTATGGAAAAAATGTGTACAAGGACTAAAGATTGATGGACAAGAAAAAATGACATATCAAAAGTTTTCCAAGTTTTAAGGCTATGTGCATAATTGTAACTAAATAATCAAGAAATTTCCAGTGTTAAAGTTTCATATGAAGTGTCTCATGTATCATGAAAAAAATGTTATTAAAAGTCAAATATCGGTGCACAGAAGATAGATTATGATATCTGATAAGAAATTACTTGCAGAAGTGTATATGTGGTCTTCACCTTGTTGTCAGTCAAAGTGTTAATTATAGGTCTCATTGTTGAGCCATGAAGGTCTGTGACAGTCATGAAAATTTTCTGTAGAAGGCTTTGTGTCCCTATCATGATATTGGATTATGTATTGAATGAAGTTGTGAATCTCTTGAGTCTTTAGGGTTTGTGTCATTGTTTGATATCACGTTTCAATGAGTATAAGGAAAATGTCAAGAAGTATATCACTATTTAACTAGAAGAGTCTTTGGTTCATCATTCCATACCATTGTTTTAATGGTTGTGTATCTCCTTTTGGAAGGTGTATTCCCTCTTGAAGGCTTATCAGTGAATATATTGTCTTACATAAGGCTAAGGTTTGAAGCTAGGAGTCTCAGTCATATGTATCAAGTGTGGTCTCAGATCAATGATTATTGGTTGTAGTGAGTTCCTTTGAGTATCATTAAATTGTGCCTTCAATCATGTCTTAAATGTCTATGTGTACATGTTTAAAGAGTGTTCCTTCATCTTGAATTCTTGAACAAGAATCAAAGTCAACATTTGTAGGTTGTGATCATCATACCAATGGTTTGGGAATATGAAACCCTAGTTATTACTCCAAGTTACTTAATGAGGTCAAGTAATCTAAGAGTAATTTCACAGTGGTCTAAGGCCTCTAGTCATAATACAAGAAGGGTTATTAAAGTATAGTCACACCATAATGAAGTGTGAACACATTGAGACAAGGTTGAGATAATGTCAAATATACTCTTGCATCATATTCTTCTATATGAAGAAGTATGTATCCAGTCAATTCAAGAGTGAATACTAAAACAAAGTAAATCTTGGTTTGTGTACTATGTGGGATTTATTGCAAGTAAACAATGATAGAGAAAGGTATTGTATACACCGTTAAAGGAAAAGGTTAATATACTCTAAGCTAATGAAATATTGAAGGGCCCAGGTGTGAAGTCATATTAAGGATGCTTAAGTATCATGTTCTTACATAAAGGTTGAAGTGAAGTTTCTACATTTTTGGGTATTACACATTATATGTGCTTGAAAAAGTGACCAATATACAATAAGAAATGTGAAGCTATCAAATAGAGGAAAGTGTTAGTCATAGGTATGAAGTTCAATAACATGATAGATGTACTTGTATAGTGGAATTGACTATGTGTGATCTAAAATATTACCCAAGTTTAAGATTAAAGATCCTAAAATCTGTATAAGCATGGCATAGTTGATCTTATGGGAACAGATCCCATTCAATTGTTTTTAGTTGATTCTTCCACCATGTGTTCAAAGTAAAAATAGGGTATCTAAGTTTGCAAGTCTGAGTTATCGCAAAGTAAGGAAGTTCCTTGATTAAAAAAATCATTGTCATGGTGACCAAATCTATGAAGATCACTAAGGTGTAGAGGTTGTATAGGGTTATAAAGATGGTATAAATTTTTTGAGGAAGTGCAAGAGGTTAATGTTGAATTAGTATGAGTGTGATAGAGCTCAAAATACTATGGTAAGACATCTAATTGATTATGAAAAACTAAAAATGATGAACTACAAGAATTGATGATCCTTTGAAGAAAAGAAGACATTATATGGTCATCAAAGAAAGTATGAAATGGTATGAATCCTTGTACAAATGTTAAAAAAAGTATATAAGATGGGATTTAAGTCAAATCATCATGGATGTGCAATGAAGAACTAGATTAGTGACTATAGGAAGGGAAAGGATTAGTGTCTATAGGTTCTAATGTTGACATTTTAAGGTCTGAAGTTGGTTTCTTAGGTCATCAAATTTGTTTAACAGAGATAAAGGGTTTTGATAATTCATTAAGAACATAGGAGAAAGCAATATGAAATTTAGGAGTTGAAAGGAAAATGTAACTATACACTAGGTACATACTATTATAACATTGTATAAGCTTTAAATGTTGTTTTGATGTCCTAGGGGAGTATGTTACAAACTTGTAGTCATCATGGAAAGTTGATCATGGAACCTACAAAAGAGAGGTAAAGGTATCTAAAAGTGATATTGAGTGCATGGTATTTGTAATATTTCTATGTATCTTTCTAAGAAATAAGGTTATAAGGTCAAGACACATTCATCATGTATATAAGAGGATAGATAAGACTGAAGAAGTATCTCAGAGAATGTGGTAAGAGTCTAGAGCATATATTAGGCCTAAAATCAAGGCATGAGCTCACTCTTTTTGTGTTTTCTACTAGATATGGATATTATAGGTCTAGGGGGGATGTGAAAATCCATGGCATGGTGTGTATGAGCCTTTAATGCTTGTCAAAGTATGTTCAAATTACACTAAAGAAGAGGTTAAGGGACATTAACCCTAAATGGTGGTCTTACTAGCTATGGAGGTAAATTTTTGTGATTTATTGCATGATTTTTCCCTAGAGATGGATAAGAAACATGAATTATTGAGACTATCAATTCAGGGGGAGTTGGTTTTCATGATTTATCAGGTTCATAGGATCTTTATATGCTGCTGAAGGAGTCAAAAAGGAGAAAGAGTCAGGGGGAGCTCCTTGTGTCAAGTAATTTGTTTTGAGCATTTTTTTCATTGTCTTGTGTTGTAATTTTTCATGTTGAGTCATCATTGTATCCTTTTTCATAGATTTCAAAGGGGGAGAGAAGTTTCAAAAACATGGAATTGAGGTCTTATAGGTGTTTGTCTTGTTGGTTTCCATCAATTTTTCTGAAAGTGGTTACCATCAATTGAAAAGGGGAGATTATTGGCCATTGTGTGTATGTGTTATCATTGATGTCAATTAAATTTATGGAAAATGGTGTTATTGTGTGGTATTTTTCTCCATGAGGTTTTAGTAAATAGTCAAACATGAAGGTTGATTGGTAGTGTCAAGATTTGGTGAGTTGTCATGGTGTCTTGACATGGTTCTAGATTGCATAGTCATGGTATGAGTCTTCTTGATGTGATTGGTTGATGTCATGAGGTCAAACATGGTTGGTATGATGTCTCATGGGTTTCTATGTGTCTTCCTGAGGTCAGCAAGGTCAGTTCATGGGTTGTTAGTGTTGATTGAGGTCATTCTAGGCTTGTTCCTAGCCATTGAACAAGAAGAATGAGATGGAGGTATGAGTTTTGGAAATAATAAGTAATGTTTGATAATGATAGAATCATGTTGGTAGTGTACCTGAGGTGTATGGTGAGTTTTAGGTCAGTTCTCAGAGGTTTGGTGGTGTTTCAGGTTCATTAGGAAGTAAACAGGTGAGAAACATGTAGTTTGACATAGGTAAAGTCTTAATGGATAGAGAGTTCCAAGAATATTTGAGATATATAGTGAATATGGATAGGTAGATTATGTTTTCATGATGCTTCATGACAAGTTTCAGGTCATTCTGACATGGGAATTGCAAGATATGTAAGTTTTGGTAAAACTGGGTAAGTTACAATGTGTTTTTAAAGTAAAAGTGGACCCTTTGATGCTCGTTGTGAATTATATTCTTTGCATGGAGAACTTAGATATTTTTCATTACATTTTAGGTCAGTTATTAAGGTTTCAAAATAATAATGAGGTGGTTTGATTGTCACATGTTTTTATGAATGATCGTTAAGAAGGTAAAGTGGTATGAAACCCTAGCTAAACCGTAGCTAAGAGTGACTCAGAGAAGAAGATGTATAATAAGTGTATCTTGATTTATTTTTATAAAGTGCTGGTTTTATGTTGTAGAGGACTCCTCTATCTCTTAAAAAAGTTATATTAGAGCATGTGACAATATGTGGGCCCCACCTGAATATGTTTGTTTATGAAGAAGTTTGGTTTGTGGAAAAGGTCTACAAAGAAGGTAAAGATGAAATTGATTTTATTTTTATCCCTTGAGTTTTTTATATATGTATATGAAGGTTTAAGGTCATGGTTGGGCTGAAAAATGGCAAAGTGTACCCTATTTATGAAGACTAGTTTTTGGGGTAGTTTGGAGAAACTTTACTAAAATTGACATTGCAGGAGCTACATGAGGATTTTGGAGCTGATTCAAGTTGTGTTGTGAATCTGGTTTAGAGATATTTCCATTGGTATATAAATTTTTTTTGATATGGTATGCAAAATTTATGAGATGTTTTCTAAGGGTCAAGTTTGAAGGATTTTTGTTCTTGTAGGGTGCCAAGTGACTTGATGAAGCAAGGTGATGATTTTGAGTTGTTCATGTATGGTGAGTGTTTATGAGTTCTTAAGAATCATGTATAAGTGTTTTACATGAGTTGGTTGAGTATGGAAGTGTGTTTTGGTTTGATGGAGTATGTTGAACCCATGTCCAGTTCTTGAGACCTAAAAGGCATAAGGAGAAGCTTGCAGAGATTAGATTGGTTTAAGGCCTTAAAATTAGAGTGGAAAGATTTTAAATATGTTATGGAAATAAGATTCATATAAATTTACAGTGATGTATGGATTGTGTCTTAGTGATTTCATTTGATGGCTCTTTTAGGTCTATTTGTGAAGAATAAGGTATGCTGGATTTCAGTATAGGCTTACTCAGGATGAAAGATTGAGTTGTTTGAGGCTTGATATGGATTAGTTGATGTTTTATATCACCTGTAAACTGAATATGGATGAAATATATTAATAGTGAAGGAATTTTTAGACCCTGAAAGTGAAAGAAAGGGTGCAAACTTGTTAAGTTTGTAAAAGAAGTTTTTAGGTAGCTTAGTGTGGTGAAGAGAAAAGCATCTGTGGTTTAAACCTATGGATGTTTAATGATCTCTAACTTTCATGGATGTGATTTACAGGTCTTGAGGATTCCATATAGTGATTACATTCCATTGTTGAGATGATTTGGAGTGATCTTGAGGCCCAAAGGTGAAGACATGGTGATGGAAACAACTATTTATTGAATTATATGAGCCTGTGGGCCCATGTTATGATTTGTTTTATTGTTTTAAGTATAATTTAGACCATGGTTGATGTTTAAATGTCATATTACACATGTGCGGTGAATTATAGAGCTTGAATAAGCATGGTTTTTTCATTTATGGTTTTAACGCATCCTAGTGATGGGGTTTTGAGGCATTTTTGTGCTTGTATGGAAGTTTTGGGCATGAACGACCTATATGGATCATATGTGACAATTTTTATTAATTTAATGAGATGTAATTAATATTTATTGGTCATGAAAAAGTTTTAGGACCACCCTATCTTGTGTTTGAAGGAAGAAAATCCTATAAAGATAGTGTTTTAATTTCATTTTTGAACAAGTGCTCTTGGAGGGAAAAGTGTGACCCAAGGAGAAGTGTTTTGTAGGTTTTATTACATGGTTTTAGATTTTATCAGATGTGTTACAGTTTGAATACAAATTGAGAGCATGTGTGTAAGTGTTTAAAGCCAAGACAAGTCCAAGAAGACCTAGAGAGAGCGAGTTAAATAAGGTGTGTTTGAATAAGGGTTTGAAGGAATTTGGAGCTGAAATTTGGGATCACTATCAACTATGGTATCAGCATAATTTTAGTTTTCACTCTTCATAAAAATCTTGTGTGATGATTCATATTCATGGAAGTCTCTTGTTGTGTGTAATATCAACAAGGGTTTAGGGGTTAGTGCTCTTTATAGGGTTTGTGCTCCTTGTGAATTTGGTGCTTCACTAAATCTATATTATTTGTGTAATATAAGTATATTTTTATTGGGTTTTCTTCCCCATGAGGGTTTCCCACTTATATCTTGTGTCTATGTGTTATGGTTATTTGAATGTATGGTACACACCTAATAAGCTCTCATTGAATATATGTGAATGAATGGATTTTAATGAATACTGAAATTAATGGTAAATGAAATAAGGAATTTATAGGACTAATTCACCCCCCAGTCTGTTGTTCTTCTAACATGTGGATCATTGTTGTTTTTTCCAAAGAAGTTACAAACCAACAAAGGAAAGATGGAAAATGGTCGAAACCACTTGCCATATGAGGTTTTAGGTTGTTTGGAAAACACTATGAGGTTAGGGATTCGGGTAGGAAGAGGTTAGGGGGTTAATATGGGTAGGGTAAATTAGGCTAGTTTAGTTTTAAGTGGTTAGGGTAAATGATATTTCTGCAGGTAGTTTAGGATTTATGATGATATTTTATAAGGTACTTAGGATGAGGATAATAATGATAACTATGATTATGTGATTAATGTATGTCAGGTCACCTAGGGAAGAAATATTAATGTCTACACAATGTGACCCAATAATTTACCCTGCAGTATTGTAAAAGTGCACTTCTTGGGGTTCAATTATACTCCAATTTCTCTACATCTCTCAAAAACTTTCTCTAAATGCTCCATGTGATGTTGGCCTTGCTTTGAGAATATTGTGATATCATTCAGATAAACCAGGACAAACTAATTGATAATTCTATGGAAATTAATGTCCATTACTCTCTGAAAAGTAGCACCCATGTTTAATAAGCCAAAAGTCATTTTTTGGTATGCATATGTTCGCCATTTGGTTATGACCGTGGTTTTATATCAATCCTTCTCTCTAATCTTAATATGATTAAAGCCTAAATAGCCATCAAGCATTGAGAATCTTTAAGATCCGGCCACTGTCTACAAAATTTGATCTATAAAGGGGAGAGGAGAGTGATCTTCTAATGAATCCTTATTCAAGTCCCTGAAATCCAAACAGAGTCTTATTTCTCCATTTTTCGTTCTAATAGGGACCAGATTCACCGCCCAGGAGGAGTACTTGATGGGGAATATGATTTTTGACTCAATGAGTTTAGACAACTCCTTCCTCATAAGGGGCTCAATCTTGGGGTTCATTGGCCTCTATTTTTTATATGAATCACTTAGTTGAATAATCAAGATCAATAGAATTTTGAGAAATATTGGGGTCAAAACCCCTAAGATCCTTATAATTCCATGAAAATATATCATTTTATTTGTTATCACACACCTTTTAAAGTAATAACTCCCTACCTTGCATAGTGGTGACTAGTTTGCGATCTTCCTAACCTACTGACATGTTTCTATTATGCCCTTTAACCTCATCATCAAGATTGAATATATCTTTGAGGGTAATCAATCCTTTAGGTAGCTTGTTTGTTTATAGTTGAATGATTTGATCGCCATAATTTTCTTACAAGGCGGGTTGCAAATTTGAAGAGAATTAAGACTCATGTTGGATGAACTGGACTATTTTCTCATCATTATTGAAAACCTACTAGTTGACATCATTATCTGGAATAGATGGTATTACAACCATTTTGACATGTTGATTTCATTATATAAGATCATCCGTGAGAGAAAATTGGAAGCCAACGGTTGTCATTTGGTTTCCATCTTTATTCTACTTCCACAACACCACCTGAAGGTTGACAGCTTCAAAACTTTCTGAAAGGTCCCAAACTCAGTGCCTATAAGCTCTCAAAAGCTTGTTTTTAGCTACACACTTGCCATTGACTTGGTGGATGACCAATTTAGTGTCCCCAAATATTTGTAGAGATTTGATTTGTCTCTTTTCCGTAATCAACAGACCAGAGACCAATGCCTCATATTCCACCACATTGTTGGAGCATGCAAATCGTAACCTATGAGCATATAGAATTTGTTTTCCGTTAAGGAGACAATAACTACACCCATTATGAGCAGGGAAAATCTTAGCAGAAGTTGAAAGATAATAAATAAACATCAGTATACCTTTCTCCAAGCTTTTCCTTGCAAACCATAAGTAAGATTGTGAAGTACTTAAACTTGTATAATCTTGTATTTTAAAGGATTTTGGATGCTCTTGAAATCAATCTCCAAATGTATAAATAGGAAATGCTACGAGAAAAAAGACATGAGGATGCGGATGGCAATTTTGGTTGCAATTACACAAAGCTTCCAAGGATGATTTACAAAAGAATGACCTACTTTTTTATAGTTGAGGGTGAGGCCATGAATATTGGATCAAGGTTTGAATATATGCAAGATGTGTAGTTTCAGCATAGCAAGGGCTATGATTATTTGAATTTTGTGCGGGAATATGGTTATACATACAACTTTTTTGTCCCCACCATTGTACGGTTCTAGAAGTGGAGTGGAGTGGAGTGTGAGTAGATAAATAGGATTATTTAAATAACTAATTTAATTAGTTATAAATTATGAGAGGATAATTAACCATTTAATTAAATAAATGTTTAATTAAATTAGCTAAAGGGTATTAGGAATTAATTTAATTAATTCCAAAGGAATGATAAAATTAAATTAATTAATTTTAAAGGGTGGGAGTATATAATTAGAATTAATTTAATTAATTCTAAAGGGTTGTGATTTAAATAATAGGATTAATTTAATTGACTCTAATGGGATGGAAATAGGTTAGAAATAGGTATGTATTTTTAGGGTGTCTACACCCGCCCTAACTCCATTTTTGTTTCTAGAACAGTCAAAATAAATTTTCCATAATCCAAAAGCATAATTATCTTCTTCCTTGTACGGCATGGGTATAGTGACATTCTCTTCATATATGCAATAAGTACCCATACCAATTTCCATAATTGTATCATACGATTCAAATTCATAGTGCTATTTGGCCCATTCATCTAACATAAGATTAGGAACTGAAATTGATGAAGTGCAGTTTGTAACATGATATCATTTTACCACAAGGTACTCATTCCATCCTCACACGCATATTGGTTATGAGGTTGATAGCAAAGATAACACCATTCAAAACCTTGGGCCATATTATTTTGACCTGGAACAATGGATTTGCTTGAATTAAAAGTTAGTAAGGACTGCAGGTTTGGATTTGACAGTTTTCTTACCAAGTTATTATGAGAAAATATATGATTTTGATATTGGAAGCCTCGTTGTGGATAATTCTGATGAGGGTTAGAATAAGTTTTTGGATCTTGAGCTTGTTATCTCTTAAGGGAGACAATCTCATGTGTTAAATTTTTAAGTTGGGCACTAAGGCTTTCAATTTCATCTTTCCTTATGGAGGAACCACATGTGGATGTAAAAGATGAGGCAGATGATTGAGGAATAAGAGCCATGGCAGGTTGAGTCTTTTACAACAATTCAAGGAAAATCGGCATAGGTAATCTAGGGGATAACTTTATTGATTGAATTAAATAGTTTTCAGCCATAATGGTTATTGTATAAGCATTTGAGAGTTGAATAGCACCCATAGACTAGATCATTATTGCTATATCAAAATTCAAAGCTCTAAGAAAGTATAAAAATGCACCTTGACGAGTTGGTCTTAGAAGGACTAGAATTTTGTCCCATGTTTTATGGAATCTGAAGTTGAAATCCACTATGAACTCATTTGGAGCCTGATTATATTATTTTTTTGTGACTCTTTGTTAAGATTTTTGCCCCCAAACTCTAGATTCCCTCGGTTGGTCAAAAGCTAGTAACGAGTAAGTATGAAATGCTCGCGGTGGTCTCCACGTGTCTCATAAGCACATTCCCAAATTTGCACATTCAAGTGGGTTCTCAAATTCACACAGACACTCCACGTGTATTTCTGACGCATATTTGATATAGCCCAAAAGGAAAGAGTGCCCAAAGAAAGTGCAAGCCCTCTACGTGGCCCAAATGAGGAGTCTAATCAGATAGGGACTCAATGGAAATACCGAAATAAGAGTAGATGCATGGATTTCTATAAAGGGATAAAATATTTATTCCAAAATCATGAAGGTCAAATATCCAAATTAATAAGGAAGACAGTGGTGGTGTTGCATTTAAAATACTAGGGGTAGGAGCCAGAAGGATAGGTGCAAGGCCTTTTCAGAATTGAAGGTAAAGGGTGGTAACTGAAAGTGACAGAGGAAAGACATTTCCTATAAAAGGAGGTGATATATAGGATAAAAAGGAGAGAGAGGGAGAATTATGAGCCAAAGAAAAGAGGAAAAGAAAAAGAATTTTGTATGTTTTATCTAGCCTTAGCAAGCCTCTGCCATAGAAGAGAAGTGTAATATGTGCTTTTATGGGCCTTATGTACTCCTTTATATGAATAAAGAGTTCTTATTCTGTGCAAATTGGATTTTCATATATTCTAAACTTTCATTTCTTTTATGAAATATAGTGCTAAATGAGTCAGAAAATTCATCATGTTTTACGCCCTTAGAATTTCTTTGTTTCATTTATTATTTGTTTCAGTTCCTCAGTCTTTTTGTTATCAGAGTGGTAGATCATGTTGTTTTAGCCCTTTGATTATTCTTGATAAAGATCTCAAATATTCTATCATTTCTTTTCAGAATTTGGCGCATTGACCTTTTTATTTCGTTAGTTTACACATTTTTCTAAACCTACTCCTAAAACTAGATAAGAGCCAGCTTCTTTAAAATCTAGAGGTCAGCTTAGGGCGCATGTCTCACCAACCTAAGGTTTCCTATGACTCTGATGGTTCATCTATAAAGAAAATCATCAACAGAGCCCACTTAATTGCAGTAAGCTACTCAAAAAGTGAAATATTGTCCATTTTTTCATCAAACTACTGGCAAAGAGTGGTCCCAAGTTCATCCCATGTGTGGATTGATGTGGTTCATAAGATTCTATACCATTATAGCTTTTATTTTGAGAGATGACGCCAAAATATGCACTGCAACATCATCTTCCATAATTGTATGTACTGAACAAGCATTTGAAAGGTCTTGAATGTGTTCCACAAGTGTGGGAATTTTTCATCTATGAAGAAATTAATGCTCTTCAAGGAGGCTATTGGGATATCATGTTGTGTGGCTAAGAGAAATGGAATTCCTCCACTAAATCTCATGAAAGAAAAATTTCTTTGATGTGTCATGAATGGGATAGGTTTGAGACCTATGATAGGGAGTGAAAATTGTCTACATGAAGGTGGAGTTGAATATATTCTACTTGGAGAAGCTTTCGATCTCTATGGAGACCTTTCTCTTCTTCTTCTAAATGGGTAAAGTTGTAGATAATCAAGTGGTTCACCTTAGGATACTCAACCGTTTTTGCACTCTTCTCATGAAATGGGAAACTAAACTACTTGAAACCAGAAGATTGAAATATGTGAAGTCATCAAATGTGTTGAAGAATGCCTCTAAAGGATGAAATCACTAAGTTACACACCAAAACACAGTGATAATAAAGTAAAGCTCATAAAGTGTCACATTGCATATGCCAAAACTGTTGGAACTCAAAATTGCACCCTTATCTGAATCATAGAAGACTCAAAATTTTAAGGCAAGATGGGACTATCTCCAAGAGTGGGACTTGCATCTTCAAGTAGAACTCTGTAGAAGGCTGACTTCCTCGTTCCGTAGATTTTGAAAACCCGCAAAACACAACCTACTTTTAATGTTAAACTACTCCTAAAGCTAATTCTACACTAACACTTCCAAGAAACGAAGGAGAGTGAGAGATGTAAGGAATAAGAAAAATAAGTTATAAGGGTGGTGATAACACCAAAAGAAGGTGGGACTCTTCCTTTTCCAAGTGATGCAGATGTAAGATTGCAAGATTCATATCGTAAGGATGCACACAACTATAATGCAAACAAATAAGAGAACACAAAATATGTAATAGGGAAGAAAATTCACATGAAACATAGAGTATTCAAAGGAAATAAATAAACCACACTTGCATTAATTAATATTTTACAACTAAGATACAGAGTCGAGGTAAGAAAATCTCCACTTGTAAGTTGCAGAGGTCGAATACATGAAGTTTTGAGTTTCATAAAGAAGAACTCAAAAATATTCTAAGGAAGAAAAAGAAAAAAAAACCCTTACAAAGTGTGCAAGCACTTGTATTTATACCATTTGTGGAATGGAGAAAAAGAGAAGAGACAGAGGAGAAAGGACCACCGAGCTGGAAACCATCCCCTAAAAACATGATAGATGGGCATGGGTGTCATGATTTATTGCAGAGTTTATTTGTAGTACATACATGGGAACCCATGGTGAAATCCAACAACCACAACATGACCCCTTGATTCTATTGCACCACATCAGACTTCTCATAAGAGTATTAGACTTCATTAAAATTTGGTGGTTATGGTGGTTGGTCCTCTGGTTTGAAAACGAGCACGAATTTGATACCTTCTGTGGATTTACGTCATGTTAAGACCTCTGCAGATTTTGATCCAACGACCACTTCTCTTTGTTCCACATATTTCATACTTATCCTTTTTCTCTGAATTTCTATAGATATGAAACTCTGCGATACTTAATTTTGACTTGACCCATGACAGATTGAGATCCTTAGTGCCACAAGTGTCTAACAACTTCCTTGGAACACCATCATTGCCAAAATTCACCTAAGTCCCTAAACTACACATTCCTTTGTTCCGCGGGTTATGAGAACCCGCGGAACACAACATTCTTACGTTCAGTGGAAATCTGAATTATCGTCTTGTAGATTTTCTTGAGTGTAAATATGGCTAAGTCCTTTTGATGAGTTGTTCAAAATTACATGGAGTGTATTTTTTGACAAAATTAACCTAACACAACCTAGCACTCTTATGGACTCCTATTGTAAAAGCTAGAATAAAAGACACCCACAACTCCCTACACTCCAAAAATACCTCTGCACATTCATTAGGGTATCACTATCTATAGGTCTAAAGCTTCCCACTAGGTCTAGGGGATTGTTCCCACATTTACAAGCACTCAAAGTCACTCACTCAAGTATATTTACAAGAGATAAACTCGAGTCAAGTATCATCAAAGGAAGGATGTCAAATCCGATTGCACTACAACTAGATATCACATGTTAAGTAGATGATGACATGTGCTTTGAAGTCTCTTTGGAGTAGTGTCGACGTCGGTGGTGTACGGGGTTTCCCACAACCCAAGTAATGTTTTTTTTTCTATAATTAATCCATGGTTAGGGTTCTGAATATTGAGCAGAGTATTTAGAGAACTTTGTAGTGTGATTGACATTGTTACACAAACAACAAACTCAAAAAGTCACATATCACAATTTTAAGCATGTGCAAAACCATACAAAGAGTTCAAGATCATATAGACATTACTGACCCTAATATATGGTCCTACCCCAATAGATCCTTAGGTTAAAATTTTAGTTGCAAAACATTTTCAAGTCCAAATACCCTTGTTTCAATATCCAAATCACCCAGATTTTCCCAAAACCACCTATGATAAGTTAAGTGCACTCAATCCCATGTATTTGTGAGTTTGTATTATATCATGTACATTTGTTACAAGTATTAATGTGTTATTCTAATATTGAATGGTTAATGTTGGAATTTAATTAATTAGAATAACCCATGTAACTCTTATTTCAATAGTGTAAAAACCCTAATCAAACTTTAAAATGGTGATAACAAAATTCTAGTAGGATACTGATTTAATTTAATTTGAAATAAATCTAATTATAGAGTAACTAATGTATAAATGATAAAGTACAAAAATGACATCAGCAAAGTAATATTTGAAGTATAAAACCCTAAGCAAGGAAGAGAGACATAGAACTTAGCTAATTTTTGAATGGACAGGAAGTGATTTGGGAAGGTACGGCTAATGGACAAACTATAAATAGGGTATTCACTAGTCACTGTAAAATCTAGAACTTGAAAATAATGTCAGAAAGGGGCACCCAGTGCTATATAAGGATGTCTGGGTACTAGTGCATGTTCCTGGGTGCTGGTGGCTGCGCAGAAGCTTGAAATCTACTTTTTGTTGTGTCAGAAGGTACCTGTAACCTGCAAAAGAGAAATTCACCTATACAATCCTATAAACTACATCAAACCTAAAAATTAAAATGTAGAATGGGGAGTCAGAATGACCCTGACAATCACCCTGAGAGTGAACTTACGACTAAGCGTTGCACTACATCTCAGACTCCAAGTAGTTCTTGTGAGTGTGTGTATAAATTGTACCCTAGGATGCCCTTGTGTAAGTTTCACTTAATAGCGGGTTGTATTTAGAATGTGGAAATGTAGTAGAATGTGTGGATGGAATAGAATGAACTTTCCCTTCTTATGTTGTATATGCATCCCTTGTCCTTGAGTGGATTTTATATGGATGCCTTAGAGTGCTTTAAGTTCCTTTTGAATGCAATATTAGGTGATGATAGTAATGTTTAGTGCTTGTTCCTTTATTTTGAGCACATAACTATGTATTTATATGATTCCCTTGTTCGTATTTTGTAATTGACAACTGGAAGGCCGACCCATAAGTGAAAAATATTCCCAAAAGATAAAACATTCCCAAAAGGAGCGAGTAAGGTGAGAAAGGGTCAGGGCTGCCCAAATAGGACAGAAGCACCTAGGCACTATTGTCCTAGCTGGGTGTTGGTGTCTGAAGCCATAAAAGATAAATTAGTAAAGTCTCAACTGGGTTATAGGGTGTGTAATACCAAATAGAAAATAAGAGACAAAGAAAAGAGGCCAAAAATATTTTTCAATCACTATTTTTGTTGCTTAGGAATCATGTAAATGCTAGTATGCTTTTAGGACCTAGAAATGTACCCAAGTGCGTGATTTTGTGTCTACAAATACCTATCTTTATCTTAGGTATAGGCCTTGGAAAAATCTATAGTTATTTTAGGGTTAGGGCCACTATCCTCTTGAATTATGACATTATCACTCCTTGAGCACCTTTATATCTACATCATGTGTCTAAACCTGGATTTGATCCCTACATTTGAGAACCCAGATAAGGACCTATCTTTTCACATCATACAACAAATTTTCCTTAAGTGGATAGATAAGGCTACAAAAAAGGTATATTGTACTTCTAAATCATTTAGTTGATACGTTAGTTGTTGCATACAAACTTTGAAGTGTAATATATAGTCACATAACGGTTTGGATTTACCTTGATGTAATGAAGGTAAATGATCATAAGTAACCTTAGTGCCTTTATTTGAAATTAAGAAAATGAGGAATGACTCCTTGAGCTTTATAAATGCATTCAAGGATCCAATAGGGAGGTGATAAACCTAGTTTAAGGCTAAGCCTATTAAACTCTTAGGAAGGGATTTTAATAAATTCCTATCATTAGCATATGATGCCATGAAACATCGATATCCCATAAGGTATAAGTAAGGATCACTATCCTTGTTGAATAATTGAAACTTAAAAATAATTAAGTCTCCAAATAATGAGGAATGAAGAATTTTACACACAATTAGATTCCCATATATATAATTAGAATTGATCCATGTATTGCATGCCTTGTTTTCTAGAGATAGTGTATGCACCTTGTGTTGTAAAGTACCCACGCCATGCATTAGGGATATGACCTCTTGGGGAGGTGTATAAAGAGTGTGAAGAGGCTCATTAAGATGTTAGACCTGTCTATTGATGGTTTTCATGGGCATACTATTCCACCTAGGTAAAGAAGGAGTAGGAGAGGAGGGGTCCTTAATGAATAGGGGTAGGAAAGGGTGTGGTATCATGAACTAGAGGCCAAGTATCACATGTAGCATCTGAAGAATCATCATCGATATGCAACTCATTTGTGTCATCAATAAAAAAAAGTATTTGTATTATTTTCAATAGAATTAAGAGTAGAGTAATCATTTGTAACATGTTATATTTCAATATGAGAAAGAGATTCATTGCAATCTTTTGTCACATTATGATGAACAAGAGGAAGTATCACAAGTACGTATACATCATTCTTGATTTCAACATGAATATAAGAGATAATACACTCAATTTTTTTATTTTTCCATTTCAATATGAGAATGATAAAAATGACATTCAATTGTATCATTTTCCATTTAAAGAGGAAAAGGAGAAAGATGACATTCAATTGTATCATATGGCATTGCAATAAGAGAAGGATAAAAAGGAAACTAAATTGTATCAATTATCATTTTAATAGGAGAAAGAGAAGACACATAATCAATTATAGCATTCCTTACCCTACGATGAGAAGGCCATAGATCATATGCAATATTATTATGTTCCATTTCAAGATAGGGAAAAGAAAGAGCACAATTTGATTGAACATCGTTTCCACTATCACTATAAGTGTCACTAGAATAATCATCATAATTGCAATTAATATGACTATCATTAGGACAAGCCTCATGTGTATCTTCAAGACTAGGTACAATTGCCCGGTCACAAGCAAGGGAGGTCTCAAGAAGAGAAGAGTTTCTAGTTACCTCTATGGAAGGAGAAGACTAGGTGATCATAGAGGTTTCAAGATTACCTCATTTATAAAGCTATGGATCATAACATGGGTAGGAGGTGGTATATATTATTCACACACTTTGAGAAAAATGTTGCAATCATATGTAGAAAAATTATCAATTCCTTCACATTAGGATATATCAGCTAGATAGATAGAGGCTGACTCAAAAGTATAAGTATAAGAGAATGACATGACATGGGTAATCGAAGCCATGGAATCATAAGGGATAATAAACCCTAGGGATAGGGTAAGGCATCATGCATGAAGTAACAAATGGAAACCCTAAGGAAATAAGGATTTGGTAATAAAAGGCCTAGGGTAGGAAACCTAAGACATAATAGGTTAAGAATTCAATCAATAAATAGGTTCACAAAATAATTTAACCCTAAAATTAATAATAAGGGGATTATTCTTATTCAAGAGTAATCTCTAAGGAATAATTGAATAATTACACAATATACATCAATTTAGAATTTTAGAAACTAGGGTTACACTCATAACCATTCAATCAAGAAATATAACAATTATGATTAGGAAGACCACTTAGTTGATTTAGATAGAGATCTAGATGTTTTTTCAACTACTATGGGCTCTATGAATATCACAAAATGTGTTTAAAATGTCCTTGTATGCTTTGTGCCCTTCTAGACCAAATCGTTAACTTCAAATTGAATTGTTTGGACATTTGGTCCTACATAACAGTTTCGTCCCTATTGCATGTGTGCTTCTAGTTTTTCTTGCAATGTTTTATCTAGGTCTGATCTGTAAACAGTTTTCACCCCTTGGGTACTGTTTTAAATTTTATTCCAGATATTTTTAAAAATATGATCAAGAGATGTTGTGGATTCAATTTTGAGTGCTTTCAAATCCAATGTATTTGATTATTCTCTTATTTGATCAATTTTATTTTCACATCAACTTTATGTAATTCAAGTGGATCAAGTAAAAATCATTAACAATTGATCTTATAATTCCCCAAAACTGATCATAAGTTGATTTAACAATGTATTTCAATTTGATTTAACATCAAAAATTGATTTGTGCATTCACTTTGTCTATTGTGGATAAATGATTCAAAAATTCAACTTATAAAGAATTTCCCTTAGTTTTTATTTTTTTGAATCGTTAAATTCCATTATACAAAAATTGAAAATTGATAATAAATAGAAAGAAATGAATCAAATAATTCCACAAATCGATAATAGATTTCACCCAGTTTGGGCTACGTCTCTGGATTAACAAAATTGTGAATCAATCTATTAGTTTATCACTTGAAGTACAAAATTATACATGTTCCAAATTAATAATAGATCATGTCACCTACGTTTAGATCTTATTATAGATTTACAGACTCTTAGCGTCTCTCAGAATTCGTCTCCAAGTTCATTTGTGGCTCTGCAAGGCTTCCAAGTGCATTCTCTATGAAACTGAGCCTGAAAAACTCTTCCACCAAGAAAAATACAACACTTCATGGAAAAATGAAGACATCATTTTCTTTGTCTTTGAATTTGGAACAATTTTCTAGTTCTGGTTGAAACCTGAAAAATTCTCTAAGTGCCTCAAAATATTTATTTTCTGCAAACTACCTGTTATGGCCTTCTACATAGTCATTGTCAAAAGCTCCTATAAATATAAGTGAGCTCGTTATATAGCTCGCCAACCCCCTATGGCTCAATGGATGAGATATTCTTTTGTCATGTGCTGGTCATGGGGTCGAACCCCTTCTCCTCCTTCATCAGTCAATTTAGCTATTGTCAGTGAAAATCCCACATGCTTCATGGGTTTGAAGGGTGACATGTTTATTAATGGTCTGGATGCTCAACTGTTGGCTGCGGTCATGTTTTTCTTGGCATGTATGTGGTGGTGGCACATTATTTGAACCAAGTTTAGCACCCGAGCATTATTGGCATGCCACATTGTGGCCAACTCGCTAAGTTTGGCACCCAAGGAGATAAGCGCTAAGTTGGAATTGACATGAAGGTTGGTGTTAACACCAAGTTGTGAGGAGATATGGCCTAGCCATGTAGTGAGTTAGCCCCAGGAAATGTGGGAAATTTGACTGAGTTGATGAATATATCAGGTGAGTTAGGCCCGAATGCAATAGTCAACTTGACCCTATATAGCAAAATTATAATACAATGCAAATATATATCCCACATGCAATATACAAATAACATCAATGGTATATATATGAAAAATAATTACAGTGAAATAATAAAGAAATGGTGGAAAAGACACCCCTCCGATAAAAGAGTGTGTTGACCATGGCTAAGGATCCATAGCCAACAAATAGCGGGGCCCACCTATCTGAACATGAGTGTTGAAGATAGGAGTCACAAAACCAATTTTTTCTCAAATATTCATGTGCCACTTGTCACTCTATGATTGGTCCACTTGGAAGTCATGCACACATCCATATTAGCTTAGACCTACATGCAATCCATTATTTTTATCAATTGGCCATAAATTTCAACGAATGATATCTTCTGCATACGAGCTCTGTTTTCAGTGTTCTTTATACCGACAAAAATCTACCAGATGATCTTCCATACTATAATGGTTTAGGGAGAATTTGGGAACATATAAACTAAATTTCCTCTATATTAATGTCTACACTATCTATGTGTATCTTTAGAAGTCTCATGATAGTTACATATTTACATGTAATTACAAACCCTAGTTTCCAACACCAACACTCAAGTAAACATTAGATACAAAATATAAGGTTATATGCTTGAGTTACACGAACCTTAGTGTTTACCCCTTATGATTAAAAGAGAACACTACATTATGTTTCAAACTCCATATAGTTCTCCTAGTGCATGTGAAATGGTGTATACAAGTCTAACTTCCTTATCTCAACTTTTTCCCTTGTTCCTAAACAAAAATATCAGGCTAAATAATGGATATGATTCAATTGTAACCTATGTATTTAGTAATAGAAGGCTTCAATAGTCATATTTTCCTTTTTAGTGCTCTCTTGAAAAGTGTTATAGGGACATTCTTAAATAGTGTTTAGATAATGGCTAGATGCCTTAGACCTTTTAACAAAATTCTATATATATGGGTATCTTACTTGGAAATTTGGACCTAGTGGCGTGCAAAAATTGACTCATATAATATGAAATGGAAAAAAAAAAGAGTTAAAAAAGGACCAATGGTAAAAAAAAGGAACCAAAAATAATCCTGGATGAACCCGTCTATTTTGAATAGTACTATTGAATAGTTTTGTCCAATACTTAAGGTATTTTCCATAGACCCAAGAACATTCAAATAATTAATGAAAAATCCAGAGATCACAAGCATAAGACCACAAAAAACTGACTTTGAAACCATTAAGCTCAGCTAGATTGGTGGCCTCCTCGTGAGTAGCGAATAAAAGAAAATCTAAGTCTTTCGAATGTTAAGCAAGATGAGTTTGGAGATCATGAATATATTCATCAATAAAGGGTGGATAAGTTTCATCCGTGTTAAAAAGTTGATAAAATGCCTATAAACGAGGTTGGTTTCAACTAATGGGTTCACTAAATGATTTATTTTAAATTGAATTAAATTTAAGCATTGCAGAGTAACCAATGTATAAATGATAAAATATAGAAATGGAATAAGCAAAATAAGATTTAAAATATGAAACCCTAAACAAGAGAGGGAGATATAAGAACTTACTTGATATCCACGTAATCTAGAACTGATCTGGATAGGGAGCCATGATGAACAGGATGCCAACAACATCATAATTAATCTCTATAAATTATGGAATTCACGAACAAGGCGGGACAGGGGCACCCACAACAGGACAGGGGCACCTAAGCACTAATGACCATATCTGGGCACATGTGACTATGCAATAACTTTGGATCTATGTAATGCCCACATTTTCAACACTAAAATACTAAAATAAAATTATCGGATTTTTTTAACTTTAATTGCACGCTACACAACACCACATGGGATCCAAATAAATAAATTTGACATAACATAGGAAACTTACATAAACATGAACCCACTCATATAATACGATAACACAGGGTACAAATCAATCTCTTACTCAAACGACGTAAACCAAGACAATGACTTAATTACAGTAAGAAACATAGGATATGCATACTCCACAACATGGCCTTTTCATGGTTTACATATTCATTACATTTAGGTTTACATTGTATGACCTTATAGTTTTCAACAGTATTAAACACATGAGGTTTAAAATTTCCTATTTTTCAAAATTCAATTACTTTATTTTGCAGTGCATTAATCTTTAACAGAGAATGCGCGGTTGGTTCCTTTCTCTAATTCCATTAGTTATCCATAGCTCATTTGTTAAATAAATTCATTTTAAACAACTATGAGTCTCCTAATATTCAATTCTTATGTTAAAGGTTTGTTTCTCAAAAATTGTTTGGTTGACTATAATTGTATGAAGAACATATAACATGGGACCCTTCGTTCCTTTACAACTAGGATGCATGTTTTTGTTTAACATTTCACCTATAGTGGTTCCTTTAGAATTTGCTCGTTTCTCTTATGGAAATAACTTTATATAGCTTGATTTTGATTAAGATCATATATACACACATGTGCCTTCTAATATTTTAATTAAGGATTTGTTTGAAAGATTCGAGTTTACTTAGTTTGGAAAAATACTCTTGTTACAAGGAGGAAAATTCACAAGATGAAAAAGGAAGGTTACTAGATCAATATAAGACCTATCCTGAGCTCATTTCATATCATTGTTTGATACTGACAATACACTCTTTTCAACTTCAAGTTATTACAACCAACTATGTAGGTTAACTAATTAAATTGTATCTTTCTTTATTCATGATCCGTTGCTCCAATTAGGAATTCATATTTTCACAATCATATTTCACATGGAAGGGTACATTAATACACATGTGTTCCCATTATAGAGATTTTTTTTTGAATTCGAGTTACGAATTTCACATTTCAAACTACATCTGTTTCATCATCTTAAGGATTTACTACTAATAACAACAGGTAAATTTCAATGCTCTTGGACATGGAAGTATATCAGTGTCATATTGAAAGAGAAATAACATTTTAGTTGGTTTTGACATCGCTCATTGGTGTAAATTTTGTAGCGTTCATTCCTAAGTTTAATCCCTTTCTACAAACTACATTTATATGGCTACTTTGGTTCTATATCCATTTCAAAATTATCCTAAGGACCTATTTCAATTGTTGGGTAAATACACGAGTAATTTGAAATGTAGTTTCCACTCACATAATTTAGATCTCACAAGAGATCCATCGTAGGTACAACCACCAACTATATTGCAAGGATTTGGCCACCCACTAGGGTACCAAGGGAAATTACGCACAAGGGGGTTAACTTATTCATGATATGGTCATACCTACAACACCTAAACATGATCACCTCACTCGTCCAAAAAGATAGATTTCACAACATAAAAACACAACCTCTTAAAATATTCAAGTAAAAGGTCCTTAATGAGACGTCTTAGGTGCAAAACAAGGAGATGATTAATGAGGTCAGAGTATTTTATTAACACGATCAATGTTTTATACCCTGAAGAAAGACCCAAATGGGAGAAGCAAGTACAATAGGCATTATAACTCGTTCTTTTAATTTTGATAGTTTTAATGAGATGATATTATACCTAGCATTGGGTGTGTTAAGGAAATAAACCAATAATTAACCTATTAAAAGATTAGTTTAATATCTTTATAATATAGGTACAACATTGAGTACAACTTTACATCCAATTTGAAACTATAAACTATAGCCACATTAGTATTCCCGTTTCAAAATATACAATGAACAATTCTTTGAACAACAATACATATCATTATTCTGTGGTAATACATGTATTGTAAGATGAATATAGATTTACTGTGATAACTCGTTAATTTCAACATATCGCATCCAGAAAGTTCCTCTCGTTTAGAGTACCTGAAACCAACATTGCGTCAGTCCTAGGACTGAGTATGGAGATCCCCTACACTCAAGCATAAATCCAAACATTTATCATTTCTAACAAGTTCAATTAAATAGAAGAGAGAGGGGGGGGGAGAGATTTTGTTTCTCATGCATTCACGCTTTCACATTCAGTTACACTTAATATTTTGGTGCTAGAGAGAGAGTAAGGATGAGAGGAAAGTTAAGAGACATTTTTTTCTTTCACAATATCACAACCATTTTAATTTCATGTCAATTATCATTTAATTTCAAACCAATTCACATTTCCCAATTCATTTACGTTTTCAAATCAATCAAGTATCATAGTCGTTTCTAGAGAGAGAAGAAGGTGGAGAGAGAAAATCACCATACATTCAAAAATTCATTTATACAAGATAATAAAAGATCGAATAAAATTCTAAATAGCATTGCAATGGTATTACGATGTCACATGCGTGGCTAAAAGTCAAATGAGACTCAAAAAGGTGAGTCTAGCTAAGGTCAAGAAAATAGTCCAAAACAACAAAAATGCTTACAAACTGGGTCTCAAAAACACTTGGTTTAAGTTCATTCATAAAGTTTGATGATTCCTACTTATTCCCCCATATATAGAGAATTCATTGTGTCTGACGAAAGTTGATTATGACGAGCAGAGCTCCAGTTACAAGGGAATCTTCGGGGCCAATTATCGTAATTGCGATAGCAACTCTTATCACACAATGACTAGTGGGCCCCCAAAACCCACTTGTAAAATTATCTTCTGAACATGTTTTCATTAAACCGAAGGTATGTTACGATCCTCTTGTCAGTAATCTAGAGGTATGAGGTAGTAGTTTTAAGTTTTGCTCAAGCTAAGTGACAACCGTAAGCTAAAACTGATCGTGTTTTATTAAGACGAACACATCACACAAGTGAATGTTAAGCTAAGAGGGTTTAGGAATACATCTTATAAGTGCGTTTAATAATTTCCAATAACTCAATTAAGGTTCCCTATTGTGTTACATTACCAGTGGTCATGCAAAGAGTTTCGGTTTTGCGGTACATTTGGGTGTGGTGCTCCATGCGCATAACTTTCAAGGTCATAATTTTATTTTATTTTGACAATACTAAATGAAGTAACATTTTATCATTGGTTAGAGTTATATTTCCTAAAAATTAATATTTAATTTCCAAATGCAAGAAATGATGAAAGCGAAATTTAGTACAAGAGAAAAAAGGGAAAATCCATACCATTTTCGACATTTGAAGGAGGCATCTTCCTGGGTATTTTTTTTCACGGAATTTGACCACGGAATCACATTTGGTTGAGAGTTTCCAATTCATTTTTCCAAAAATCTATTTTGCGCATATCCAGTAAACATGAGATTCAATGAATCCATTTTGTATTCTTCATTCCTACGCATTTTGTCAAATAGTCCACTTGCCTTCTCTATACTGACACTTCAAATGGAACAGAAAATGATCTTTAGACCCACGTTTTCTCCCAATTATTTTTACAAAAATAGTATGTATGCCTTGTACTTGCACACATCTCTACCATTACACAAACAACCATATCGTCAGGTGAAAATAAACATCTTTGATGTTATGGAGGCCAAACCATACCCTGCTCCATGGTCCCCATTTTGGCACAAGCTCGAAGGATACTAAAAAATTTGACAGAGTCAGAATTTGCACCTGACACCTAGTTTTTTCCTGAAAGATTCTAAAACCAAATAAAGGAATGCATTTTGTGCATATCTGGTAATCTCGAAATTCCATGAAACAAATAAATTTTGGTACATTTCTTTGAAATAGCTAATGTATCATCAGGAACATCATTTGTGTTTATGTTGTATTCATTTGTAGTCTAAATAACCATGTTTCTTTTAGACATTCTGTCAAACATTTCACAGTCCTTGGGAAAATAAAAGCTAGTCCTCACTTTATCGATTCAATTTCATCATATTTATTTTGTGGAGCTCTAGCACACTACACAATCCATGAAGAAACATTTTTGTGTGGCAAAACAAAACATTTTAGGGATCTTTAATCTACTCATCATGTGCATTTCCTATAACTGCGACATCCATTGAAAAAGAAGATAAAAATGCACCTTTCTAGTGCTAAGATATTGCAATATGAAAATAATTAAAACTTCATCACCCAAATTTATTTCATTTCTAATAGTACCATTGCATGAATAACTTAAAACAAAAATAAATAAATTTTCCTTGTGCTTTGGTTGGCAGTCATACCTATTCCAAAGCTCTTGTTTTAACACAAGGAAATTGGAAGAGACAAATCTTGAAGACATGTGTGGGATATAAGGAAGTCACTTCCAATGTCATAATAAAAACAACCACTACTTGAATTAGCAAATAAAGAGCAGGATAACGAAGTGGGAGACAACGTCTACTATAAGGATGTGTTGCAAAATGTTGAAGTGCACACAACACATGTGCTCAACAACTGATAAAACAAAATCAACTGTAAAACAAGGACAAAATCCTATAGGATTTTATTAATCAACCAAAACAAATTACAATAGAGAGGTTGTAATTCTTATAGGAATTGAACAACCATGTGCAGAAACATACAAGGTTGCACGGGTACAACCGAAATCATAACAGCTTCCAAAATACATCCGGGAAGAAATAACCAAATACAAACAAGTTTAGTTGCAATAATAATGCAACAAATAAACAATACGATATAAAATGAAAAATATTTTTATAAAACTATATAACAATATATAAACTAATTACCTTATTAAATAATTAAATATTTAAGGTAATATAATGCATAAATGTACCTAACATGCCTCCCCTTAATTTTGCATTGCCTCAAGGGATGAGGAGAGGAACTCTCTGAACATCTCAAACTTGTCACATGCAAGTGACTATTTGAAGATATATGCTTGTTGTTTAGAGTCATCGATCATACATCACACCATTTCCATGATAATACGATTTCTTCTCTCAACAACACCATTTTTCTACGGTGTGTGTGGAGGAGGCATTTGTCGATGAATCTCATGAGCTTGTAGGTAGTCTTTAAACTCATTACTGGTGAATTCCCCCCTCGATCTGAGAGGATAGTTATGATGTGATGAGCAGTTTCGTTCTCAACAGCTAGTTTGAACTTCTTAAAGGTTTTAAAAGCTTCACTTTTATTCCGAAGACAAAAAATCCACATTTTTTTTTAATAGTCATCAACACAAAGCATGAAATACTCAAATCCAAAATGACTCGGTTGCATTGGACCGCAAAGATTGGTATGAACTAGTTCAAGCTTGTCATGAGCTCGAAAAGTACTCTTCTGGATTGAAGCTTTATGTTGTTTTCCTACTAGGTAGTGAGGACACTTGTTTGTATCCTTCTGAAGAGATGGTAAACCATGTACCAGATTGTGCTGACGAAGTATCTCAAGCTACTTGAAACTAACATGACTAAGTCTCCAATGCCATAACTATGCAAAGGTAGAGTTCTTAGCCATAAGTGTCTGATCATCTCTATGGACAAAATCAAGATGGAACATGCATCCCACATTAGAGGATTTTGTAATTATTTTCGAGCCTCGTGATTTGTCTCAAATTAAACATGTTTTCTTACCGGAATGACTATCAAAGTCAATTTTTAAGTTGTGATCTATGAGTTGACTATTTGACATCAGATTCTTTGTCAACCCAGGGACATATAAGACATCTGATAGTCTACAGTTGCGTGAACCAAGGGGTAGAGAAATGTTCCCAATCCCCTAAACTGTATATGAAGAATCATCACCCAACGAAACATGGTTTTTCGAAGGCATGTCCCTCGTTGAAGTAAACCAGTCTTTGTGGCTGGTCATGTATTGAGTGGCTTTTGAATCAACATACCAGACATCACTAGATGACGTGGAAGGTTCACTTGATCGAGCAATGTACAAGTAGTCTTTATTATCTGAATGTTCTTCTTGTTTAACACTATTACCTCTAAAAATCTACTTTTCTAAGGCAGACTCATTTGGTGTGATTGCATAACATTGAACTTTCCCCAAGGTGTGGGACCTTGCAAAATGGAAAAGCTCTCCAGATTAAAGGTCTGGTTCCTTATTCCTCTATTTAGGTGCATACGTAGAAACTTGCAGAGGATCTGTTCTTAATCCTAATCTAAACTTTACCAAGGAGACAGGGATAGAAAGGAATACAAAAATTAAAACAAAGATAAACTACGAGGTGATGCACCAAAGGAATGATGAACACTTGTTTTGCTAATAGACACAAACCAAAAAAATGCATACAATAAACAAGCACAGATAGCCAAATATGTAGTGGGAGACCAGATGAAAGCAAAAGAGACAAGAGAGGATCTAAAATCGATCACAGACGTGTTTTATTGCTCTGTAGATTGATACAGTCCATTACAAAGTAGCCAAGAGGTAGAAATGTATTACAATTTTAGTGGAAGGCCTGAACCCCACAGATCCCTTTGCTAGAAGGAGGAGGGAGCCTGTAAAACAAAGAATGTCCAACCCTTAACAAATGACCCAAAATTTATAGATTCGATGAAAGAAGAAAAGAGGAGAGAGAAACATGGGAAATTGAGGTTGTAGGTTCAACCACCCAAAAATGCCATCTGATGAAATCCTCCCCAAATCCATCTTTAATGTATTCAATCCATGGTTCGGAGAAAGGAAGAGGAAACATAAACAGATCAAATCCAATCTAGTGGTTGGATGTCTGTTCCTGTGTTGAAATCCCGCTCGGACGTTTCCTCATTTTTCTTCACCTAACCTCCTCAAAATTAAAGTTTTAGACCCCATGGCATGGGTGAGGCCGAGATCTTTCCAATGGCATCAGATTTTGCAATATCTCGAGCCCTGAGTCGAAAGATACGCCCCTTGAAGTTTGTATCGGGTCTGTACAGGAGGGTGGGAAAACATCCTTAAAAATGGATCCCCTTTTGATATCAGACATGTGGCAGCCAGAAACAAAATGGGCGCTACGGGTCCATAATTTATCTTTTTCCCTTTCCTTTGATTCCCGCTTTGGCTTTGACTCGGGCCAAGATGCTGACTTTTTCCTTGGGTGGAGTTGCGGGCCATTTTGCGACTTTTACCCCTTGAAACATCATACTGACACTTGGCACTCTCCACTTAAACCTTTATACTTAGCCAATTTTGAAGCCTTTTATGTCCACCTTTTGACTTTGTTTCCTCTTTTGTAGGATCATGGTTGATCCAATATTTGGCACGGGGTGAAATATGGATAACAATTTGGTGACTCACAGGGGTATCTTCCTGCTAGATGAAAAGACCAATTGCCTTGTCATATCCGTTGGGCATGGAGTCATGAGTGATAGCCTGCTACTGATCTGAACTTTGAAAACTGACCCCTAGGCCACTTGGAAACCCATTATAACCAAAAATGATCTTGACCAAATGCCAAGTCCAAACACTGCATGAGAGCAACAAAACAACACCACACTATATACAAAATTTGAAATCATACATGCTCCAAATGGAACATGCAGAGTGTGCAAAGCACTTAGGAGAAAAGCAATCTACACTACAGCAAGACAATGTGCATAAGCACTTAGAGGAAAGAGAAAACTAAACTAATATGTACAGGGTGAGAACTCCCCTTTTAGTAGCAGTGCTTAAGATAGATCCCATTTACTGGAATCTGCAACTCTTCACCCTCCAATGTAGACAATTGGAAAGCATTGCTACTTTTGCATCTTGTGATCATATAGGGGCCACTCCAGATGGCGTCAAATTTGGAATGCCTTCCTGGTTTTTCTCGATCTGCATCCCATTTCAAAACCAGGTCTCCTTCCTGGAAGGTCCTTGCCTTTGTCTTCTTGTCAAAGCATTTCTTGATTGAAGCCTGATTCTTCTCTATTGCTTGGAGAGCATGCTCTCTAGTTTCTTCTAATTCCATCAGCTCCACATACCTAGCCTCCATTGGTCCAAATTCAAACATCTCTAGTTGCTTCACGAGCTCCAATGCTGGCAACTCAAGTGATATAGGCAACACTGCCTCTTTCCCATAGATGAGCTTGAATGGAGAGCTACCTGTAGATCCCTTGGGCATTATTCTATCAGCCCATAAGGCTGTTTTGAGCTTTGTGTGCCAGGTCCTCTGATTCTCATCAAGAGTTCTTCTGATGATCTTTAGCAAGTTCTTGTTTGTGGACTCAGCCTGGCCATTACCTTGAGGGTAATAGTTTGATGAAGTACTCAAATAAGTCCCATTCTTGATGGCCCATCCTGTGATCTTGGAACCTATAAATGCTAATGCATTGTCTGATATGATGGTGGTTGGCACTCCAAATCTGGTCACTATCCCTTCATAGAAATCCAGGATACTAGACTCATTTGCTTCCTTGAGTGCCACTGCCTCGGTCCATTTGGTGAAATAATCTGTCACTGTCAAGGATCCATTTGTGACCTTGGCTTGAGTTTGGATTGATGACTCCAATGAAGTCCAATCCCCATTGCATGAAAGGTTGGTCGACTGAGATTGGGTGCAATGGAAGTGCTGCTAGCCTTTCCTTGCCTTTGAAGAATGCACAATTCTTGCACCTTTTGATCCATGTGTAGCAGTCACTAAACACTCTAGGCCAATAATATCCTGCTTTCATGATTTTGAGTGTTGTCACTCTTGGAGAAAAATGGCCTCCAGCTGCTTCAACATGGAATTCTTGTAGCACTCTCTCCACCTGATCTGTCCCAATGCATCTCAGCAGAATGCCATTGATGTCTCTTTTGAACAAGACACCACCAATAAGAACATATGGGATGGCCTGTAGCCTGAAATGCCTTCTTTTTGCTTTACTCATCCCATGAGGACACATGCCTATTCGAAGGAAGTGCACCATGTCTTGGGTCCAACAAGGAGTAGGTACATCATCTCTCCCTTCTTCTTGATCATCTTGTAGAACAAAAACAACCTCCTTTTCACTGTCTGTTTCATCTTGTTGACCTGAGGCTAGTTGTTCACATAACCCCTTCCCATGGACCAGCTTGGTGACCTTGATCTCAATGTCATATTCCATGACATGAGTGATCCATCCTGCATGCTTCTCATTCAAGTCCTTGCTGAGAAGGAATTCTTTAACTCCCGCATGGGAGACCAATAGTTGGATTTTGTTGTTTGAAACCAAATGCTTAAACTTCTTCAATCCTCTGATTACCACCAGGACCTGCTTCTCAATGAAGGAGTACCTTACCTCATAATCTTCCAGACTCTGGCTGAAGAAAGCAATTGGTTGTTCTGTACTTTCTTTGTTTTGCTGCACCAAGATTGCAGAAATTGTGTCGCTGCCACCAAAGGCATACAATATGAAGTCTTTGGAAAAATCTGGGTTCACAAGAGTTGGGGCTTGTGATATGGCTTCTTTGATAGCCTCAAAAATTGATTTTCCTTCAGCTTTCCACCTGAATGTTAAGCTCTTCTTCAGCATCAACGTTATTGGCTTAACAAGGGCAACAAAGTTTGGAACAAACCTGTGGACAAAATTGATTTTTCCCAAGAAGCTTTGAAGAGCCTTCTTGTGACTTGGCAATGGCAATGCTCTTATTGCTTGAACTCTTTCCAGGTCAATTTCCAATCCTTCCTTTGATACGATATGGCCTAGAAGCTTGCCTTCATGGGCCAAGAATATGCATTTTTTGGGGTTCAGTGACACCCCAAATCTCCTACATCTCTGAAAAACTTGCCTCAGATGGAAGAGATGATCTGTTGCATTCTTGGAAAAAATAGTGATGTCATCCAAATAGATCAGCACTATTTGGTTAATCAACCCCTTGAATGCCATATCCATTGCCCTTTGAAAAGTGGCTCCGGCATTGGATAATCCAAATGGCATTTTCTTGTATGCATAGGTGCCCCATTTGGTGGTGAAAGCTGTTTTGAATTGATCATCTTCTTTCACCATGATCTGGTTGTACCCTGAGTAGCCATCTAGGAGGGAGAACCTTTTTGACCCAGACACTACTTGCAAGATCTGCTCCATTGAAGGGAGTGGGTAGTGGTCTTTGAGGGAGGCTCTGTTCAAATCCCTGAAGTCAACACACAGCCTGATTTCTCCATTTTTCTTCCTGACTGGGACCAGATTTGCAACCCAACTTGAGTGTTTAATTGGAAATATGATGCTTGCCTCTATCAGCTTGTTCAGCTCCTTCTTCATCAGAGGCTCAATATGTGGGTTGAATGGTCTCTACTTCTACCTAATGGGCCAAGCCACTGGATCTAGTTCGATTGTGTGTTGTGCTAGTTTTGGATTGAATCCTCTTAGGTCCTCATAACTCCAAGCAAACACATCAGGGAATTCTTGGCAAAGTTGTATGAATTCATACCTTTCTTGTTTGGTGGCCACTTTGCCAATTTGAAGTGTTTTGTCTTCTCCAACTGGGATTGACTCTGAATCTTCTCCTTTGATCTGCATGTTAGCCTTCTCTTTTCTGAACTGATCATTAGGATTGAAAATAGATTCTAGTGTCACTAAGCCTTTGGGAAGCTTGTTTGTATGCAACTGTACTATCTGATTCCCGTACTGTTGCTCTAGTCTGCTCTGGTTTATAGCTGAGAATTCAGCTTCTTCTTGTAGAAAGTTAATGATCTACATGATCATTCTCAAACACCTGTCAACATGTATTATTATCTGGCACTGTTGGCCTCACAACCACATGGATATGTGGTTGTTCTCTGTCCCTCTTGATGTTGTCAACCACATCAAACGTTGCTCCAACTGCTGCAAGTCTATCAACAGCTTCATTCTCCTTCCTGGGTATGGACACAATACTGAAGGCCTCAAAATCCTCCATGAGATCCCATACCCTACTCTTGTAGTTTTTGAGCAGGTCATTTTTGATAGCATTAAGTCCTCTGACTTGATTGGCAACCAATTCACTGTCACCGAATACTTGCAAGTTCTTAATTCCCAGCTTCCTTGCCCAATGAAGACCTTGGACTAAAGCCTCATATTCAACAGTGTTATTTGAGCAAGTGAAACTGGAATCTGAAGGCTGAATAATATCTCATACCTCTGGGGGACACAATCATGGCTCCTCCTCCAGCTCCTTGTCTACTCCTTGAACCATCAAAGAACAATTGCCATACCTCATTGTCATCCTTGTATTCTGGCTTGATTAGGTCAGGAAGAGGTTGGTTCTCTTCATGTAGGCAGTAGACACCTAGCTCAGATTCTTCCATTTCCCTATAGGGGTCAAAAGCATGACTTTTGTTGGCCCAATCATCAAGAGTCAAGTCTGGGATACATCCCACCTTGGTATTTGCTTCAGAAGTGCTTAGGAGGTCCTCTTGATCAAAAGCTGAGTAGTTGGCATTGATTGGGCTAGGCATATAGGATTCAATATGATATTCAGCAATAGGTTCAGATCTGATTGTGGCCTTCGCTCCATACCTTTTCCTAAAGAGCATATGTGACCAATCAGCAGATAGGTAGCCTCCAATTTTGGCAGTGAAGTCCCTGGATAGACACAAAGCAAAATGTGGTGGCAGGTCTATGATTGACACATGTTTTAAAACAGAGTCACATTAGGGCAAAGCGTGTAGAGTGAGACTCAGATCCTTGATGATTCCCATAGTAGTCATTGTTGTCCCATCTAATTGGACTACTCCTCTAGAGATGACCTCATATTGGAGACCCAACTGATCAGCTATTTGTTTGGGCATCACAGAACTACTAGCCCCAGAATCAATCATACAATTATGTACTAATTTGTCTCCAATAATTAATGAGACATAGAAGGGAGGAGGTCTCATGTTTTTACCTTGTTGTTCTCCATGGTTCCTCCCAGGCTGAACTGCATTGGCAAGCACTCTTTCTTGCTTGTTAGGGGGGTGATTTGAACTTGACCAATTCTGCATGGCAGTCTGCAATAGATCCCTCTGCCCTGGAATGGCCAGTGACTCCCATAGTGAAATGTTCACACTTTTTCTTTTCATTTTCTCAATAATATTGAAAGAGATATATTTTTTCTGCCCCTTCCCAGACACATTTCTTTCTTGCACATGGGCTATTTACAACCAGTGCTTGACTGGGTTTGGGAGGTGGTCTGGATTGGTTCAACATGTTGGGAGTTGTACTTGGAGCACCAAGAACCTTGTGGAGCGATGGAAGGTTGAGGTTCACCTGAGTTCAGTGGTTGGCCCTCTCCAATACTTCTCTTTTTGGACCGTGTATTGGCAGCTACACTTTGAGAAGGGAACTGATTCATCCCACAGAAGTCTTCAGCCTGCCAGTTGACAAGCATAGTCTCATTTGGGGGGCCACCTTGTTGAGCTCCTTGTTGATGATCTTCCTCTTGGTCAAGTTCTTGTGGTGCCATACTGGTTTGCACCATCAAGGCCTGATTTAGAGCACCATTAAAGCACGTTGCTTGGTTATGTGGTTGTCTGCATGGAAAACACCAATCATATTCCTATGCCATATTGTTCTGTGCAAGAACCAATGCCCTTGATGTTGAAGCTGTGTTAGGATCATACGGCCTAAAAGGTCTAGTAGCTTGGGGTTGTCCTTGGTTCTGGCTCTGATTCACAGTCTAAGGTGGTGGCCTATTCTGCTGATACTGGGGTCTGGCTTGATATTGAGCCTGGGGCTGGTATGGCCTGAAACTCTGAGCTTGTTGTCTTTTGATGGTCACTAGCTCATTCCCAAAGTTCTAAACTTGCTTCATCACCACTTCCTGAAACTCTTTAGAGGTATTAGATGATGAAGTGGAAGCTTCAGCTGAGCTTTGACTCCTGGGGGTGGGTATAGGAGCTAATGTAGGTGCTTGGCTAGTATCTGGGCTTCCTAACTCAGGGTACAGAGGCATGGATGGCCTAGGAGTGATTTTTGCAGCTTGAATCAAATGGTTCTCAGCCCCTATGGAGAGGCTATAGGCTGTAGGTAATGTAGTGCCCCCCATTGACTGAATCATCAGAGAAATATCATAATTTAAAGCCCTAAGAAAGTATAAGAAGGCACCTTCATCAATCAGCTTTACTGCTGTTGGAATCCTATCCCAGGTCCGTTGAATCTGAGGTTGAAGTCTGTTCAACTACTCATTTGGGGCTCTCTTGATTGTTGTTAGTTGCTCCAACAAAGACAAGTTATCACCTTTTTCCCCAAACTGATTGTGAAGAGCCATGCACAGCTGGTTCCAGTTCTGGATAGAGCATGTGTAAGAGACTCCTGAACCATTGTGAATCTTTCCCTTTGAATGAAGAGGTGAGTAGCTTGACTGCAATGTCCATCTCATGGATCTCATGGATTGTACAGACATTTGCAATATCTTGGACATGGTCACCAGGAGAAGTTTGATTTTCCCCAGTGAAATGTGGGATGCTCTTTAATGCTACAATCGGAACTAGGTTTTGTGCAATCAAGGTGAGTGGACTACTACCAGTGAAGTTGACATATGGATTTGGTTGTGCCATTCTGATTAGCCTAAGAACCCTTGCAGACTGAAAGAAATGCCTTGCAGGTGGAGGTGTTGACAAGGTTCTGCTTGGTGGAGATGGAGACCTCTAAATTCTTCTTCCTCTCCTTTCTCTTGCCTGGGGATAGATGCAAGTATTCAAATATACCTTCTTTCCTTACTCTAGACTGGGTTTTTCTCATGAATCTTCCAAGCTTGGGCTGCTGAAACCAGTAGATTTGTTTCTTTTGGAGTCGTCAGATGTACAATTTTAAGGCTTCTTAAAATCCAGAATCATAGCAAGTGTACATCAATTCCTACTGTAATAAGATGGAGACTTCTTAGTCCCATCGGGTGTGCCAAAACTGTTAATGCAAAATCACAGCACCCCCAAATGAGTTCTAAAAATCTACTTTTCTAAGGCAGACTCATTTGGTGTGATTACATAACATTGAACTTTCCCCAAGGTGTGGGACCTTATAAAATGGGAAAGATCTCCAGATTAAAGGTTGGTTCCTTATTCCTCTATTTAGGTGCATACGTGAGAACTTGCAGAGGATATGCTTCTTAATCCTAATCTAAACTTTACCAAGGAGACAGGGATAGAAGGAATACAGAAATTAAAACAAAACTAAACTATGAGGTGATGCACCAAAGGAATGATGAACACTTGTTTTGCTAATAGAAACAAACCAAAAAAATGCATACAATAAACAAGCACATATAGCTAGATATGTAATGGGAGACTAGATGAAAGCAAAATAGACAAGAGAGGATCTAAAATCGATCATAGACGTGTTTTATTGCTCTGTAGATTGATACAATCCATTACAAAATAGCCAAGAGGTAGAAACGTATTACAATTTTAGTGGAAGGCCTGAACCCCACAGATTCCTTTGCTAGAAGGAAGAGGGAGCCTACAAAACAAAGAATGTCCAACCATTTACAACGAATCCAAAATTGCCCCCATATTTATAGATTCATCCTGAAAGAAGAAAAGAGAGAGAAGCAGGAAAAGCATGTTGAAGTTCAACCACCACAGTTAATGCCTCTGATGAAATCTCTCCCCACAAATCCATCTTTACTGCATGAATCCTTGGTTCAGTGCCTTGAAGGAAGAGGAAACGGTGAAACAGATCAAATCTGATCTGGTTATTGAGATAGATGGATCCTGCATTGAAGGCCCAAAGATGTTTCCTCCATTTTTTTCACCTAACCTCCTCAAAATTAAAGTTCCAGACCTCCATGACATGGGTGAGGCCAAGATATTTCCAACGGCATCAGATTTTCCAATATTTCGAGCCCCGAGTCAAAAGATACACCCTTGAAGTTTGTATCGAGTATGTACAGGAGGGTGGGAAAACATCTCGAAAGTGGGTCCCCTTTTGATATCAAACATGTGACAGCCAGATTGGAACAAAATCGGCCCTACGGGTCCACAATTTATCTTTTTCCCTTTCCTATGGATTCGAGCTTTGGCTTTGACTCGGGCCCAGATGCTGACTTTTTTCCTTAGGCAGGCAGTCTGGCGGGCTCATTTTGTTTCTTTTACCCCTTGAATAGTGTCATACTGACACTTGGCATTCTCTACTTACACCTTTATACTTTGCCAATTTTGAAGCCTTTTCTGTCGGCCTTTTGACTTTGTTTCCTCTTATGAAGGAACAAAAATATGGTATGAAGAAGGGATTTATCTCAAACTAATGGGAATGAGAGGATCATCTTTGACCACTTCTTCTAGGGCTATAAGTGAAGCCCTCAACTATGAAAATCTTCTTAAGAAAGCTTTTATTTTCTCATTCTGTTTGAACTTCAATGTGTGTAATTGACTCTGTAAATTCAATATGAAATTCTTGTTTCTGGCCTCGTACACCATGCTCAACTTATCACATGCTTCTTTGGCTATTGTGGCACCATGAATGTGGGCTTACACATCGTTGGAAACTCCAAACAAGATGATGAGTTTGGTTTTATGATCTACTCTATCAAATTGTTGTTTTCTTGGATCAGTAGCTGATCTGGTCATAGTACCAGTCACAACAGGTCAGATCTCTTCAAACTCAAGTTGTGTCTTAATTTTTGTCTTCCATGTAGCATAGTTGCTTCCTCTGAGTAGTTGTGAATTAGGAAGAACACATTCGGGGGCATTGGTGCCCATTTTTTAGAAATCACTGATAGGGTTTGGCTCTTATCACTCCAGGTATAAGGTCTCCAAATTAATATACCGTTAGTCCAATATACCAAACCTTTCTATATATACGCCCTTCTGATATACTCAGAGGTACGTGGAAGAAGCTTGCCCTTTCTTTATACCCGACGGTACATGAAAGAGGCATTAATGTACGTGAAAGAATTCAATACATGGTACCAAGATAGTAATGAAAGGGGTTTGTGTGATTATTGACACTAGCTCAAAGAAATATCCTCCTACGTGCGCGTAACTTTGCTATACACTCAGATAATTTCTCAGTCCGGATTTATGTCGTGTAATTGTTCACAGACAGATGGAATGGTTCATAGTGTGTGCACTATGACCTTATTACTCCTTGTCAATTTAAAGGGTCCATGCCAATATGATGTTGTTGTAGCTATATTAGGCATTAAGTGTAGTAGTAATCATGACGGGTTTACCTGAAAGCAATTCCCAGAGGCCCCGTATATATTGAACGTTGCGAATGAGATCTAGGATTTTGTGAGTGTTTCAGAACAAATTATTTTTTACTATTTTTTATTACAACTTTCTACAAGTTTTTGAACAATTACAATATTTGTGGTTGAATATGGCGACCTAAAAATTAGTACAATATATTTAAGCATGTAATTACATTCAAAAATTTATAATCAATTGAACGACAGGAAAAAAAAATTGTTTGGTGGGCCCTAGTGGCCTCTGGAGCCCAATACGACCCAAAATGTAAAGAATTACAAAAAACTAGCTAAAAATGCAATTTTTAGCTATCTGTCATTTACAAAAAGTTTTTCGGAATGAAAACATAGGCCTAATAGGAGAAAAAAAAATTACCATAAAATAGGGTTTTTCTCGCTAAAAATTTGGAGGCCTGTTTAGCTGTAACTAGTAGTTTAGAGGTGGTATTCTTCCTAAAATTTCCTCTAAATTTGGTGGTTTTTCAAAATTTTCACTAAATTTCAAAAGTAAAAAAACTTGATTGTTTTGTGCGATTCAAACCATGCACTTCCCACTCCTAAGCCACTTTCACTTATCCAACTCGGCACTATGTGCACTTGGAATATGAAAAGAACAAACTTGTATTTAAATAAAGGAAAATTTGACTCACCTCTTAACAATGGTGACTTAGCAGAGGGTCCATGTGGAGATGCATGTGTGGAATGCAAATTTAGGGCTTCTACGTGCTAAGAAACAAGGTCTAAAATTCTTCCTTTAGCCATCGCTATGTTATTTATTCATGCCTTTTTATTATTTTCCTTTGATTTTGTTAATGCTTCTTTGTTTTTGAATGCATGTCATCGTGGATGCTTTCACCATGTTTTGTTTTGAGTAGGTCTGCGTTGCTGGAGGACAGAACATAGTGCTCTTGGAGGAAAACTTTGGCATGGAGGATTTAGAGAGTAGATTGAATATTTCCATGGTTGTGTGTAGGTCGCAGGTCTGACAGTGTCTAGAGGAGTTCACATTTGATTATTATTTGTTGTCTTTTGTGTTATTTGCGTGCATGTTGTATATCAACATAGGTCCAGCGATGGAGGAGGAGCTTGTAGAGCTTGTGGAGTAGGGGTATCAGGATAAAATAGTACACATTAAATAAAATAAAGGTCAGTTGCTTGTTGATGTGTGTAACATATCAAACTAAATGTAGCTCACCTCCCATTAAGTAAAGCTTGAAGGCAGGATTTTCCAAATGCTTGGTCACAGTCATGAGTTGGTGGGGGATTGGTGAGCATGAATCAGTATAGAAAAACAACACAGTCCTCCAAATTTGATAATACAGATATATTATCTGTAACTAAAATAATTTAAAGACAAAACCCCCGATGGGGAAATAGAAAAATTTTGTGTATTGTCAATTCTAGGAAACCAATTTTCCTAGTGTAGAAAGCACTAAGGTAAAAAAAATTGATTTACATTTGCCTGGATTACAAACAAAAGGTTGTGTGACTATAGGGAGATGTGAGAATCTGTTGGAGGTAGCACAAGCTCTCCAAAGAAGTAGATTTATTCTCCACGAATTCTCCTTCCTCTACAACCCTGTCCAACCTTTCTAGGAGCTTCAATCCACTCTAGTACCAAATGTAATTTCAAAAAACATGGATGGTAGCCTATGAATTATATTAATGTGAAATCAACTATTTACACAAGAGAAAGCTACAATATATATGTATTGCACAACCGAATACAGTCAATAAAGGATGTTGCATAGGTACACCTGTAAGCTAATGCAAACAATTATATTGTTAAAATAATATAACAACATTATAACAGGACCTGAAGCACTTTTGAATAAAAACAATAAGATGGTTATGATTAATATAACCATATAATATTAATAAATAACCTAGCTAATATGCAATGCATAATTAATTAAGATAATAATAATATTTTATCCTAATAATTTTGATCTCAAGATAAATGTAAATTTTTATCCATGTTTTCATTCTATTTGAATCATGACTCTTGTTAAGATGTTGTTTTAGCGGTCATTGTAAATTTTCATAAATCCAAATATGTTTGTCTTCATCATGTCTATTTTCATTCTTGTCTTATCACTTGTTTAAGTATTTTTTATATGTTAATATTTTTTGTGTTTTTTCTTTTATTTTTTGTTTGTTTGTACTCAAGATCGTTACATCATTTAATAAGTAAACAATGAGTAAGAGATCATAAATTTATCACTTATAGAATTCACCTTTTGAAGAGGTCAACCTATTTAATATGTATCACTCTGTCGGATAAGGTTGATATAAAAATTCTTCATGTGATAAATAAGTTTAGTTGCTATGTGATTATCATTTATATAAATGTGATAAAGTTTTATGAAGGATGCCATCATCACTATTATTTAATATTGCGTTGTCTTGTTGTGTCTTTTTTGTGTTTCTTCATTCTTTTGTTTTATTGTGTATATCCTATTTGCTACTAAGAAATAGAAGTTTCCCAGATCTAAGGTTGAATCATGATTAACCTATAATACACTAACCATGTTTAAGCCATTATTTAGTATAACTATGATTACACTAGTCTGATTCCATCTTGACCTTTTGTGTTAGGAAAATTCTTGATTAGTTTTTGGTCTACTTTTTATCGGCAACAGAGTTCATCTATAAACATAATACTAAGATACTTGCCTTCTTTTTTATAGCTAAAAATTTGGAATCCAACTTAGGAGTGATAGATCTTAGCACCTTCTATACCAACAATATATTCTTTCACATCTTCTCCTAATCCTCTAATGGTTTTGACAATTTTATCAACTCTGAGAAGATATGCACCAATGGGTTCTTATTCTTTAATCTTCAAACTTTCAAACTAGTTTCGATAAATATGTATATTTTCCAAATTCACCTTATAATCACCTTCATAGATCCCTTGTATCTTGTCCCACATATCGTTTCCTATATTACATTGCATCACCTTCACAAAATTTCACTTTACTAAACAACATAAGATAGCATTCATAGCTTTAGAATTGTCATTACTAGCCTTCTTAGTTGTTACATTAGTTAGAGGGTTTTGACAAAATGTGTATCCATCTAAAAATTATTTCCATATTTCAATTCCCAAATACATGATGTGAGTTATCATCCCGATACTCCAATAAGCATATTTTTTCCCATCAAACATAGGTACTTTTCTAGTAGAGGAACAAATTTGTTGTCTTGCCATTTCTATACTTTAAAGGATCACCTTAAGCTTGTTAATCTTGCTTAAAAATACCTTCTATGATACAAATTTTCAGAATTAAAACCATTGAGGGGGATAAATTAGTGTGCAATAAAAAATTTCATCCACTTATATAATTTTAATAATTATCCATTAATAATGCATCCACAAGAACATAACCATACAAGATAAAATGATAGTGTAATAACACAATGACACCAGATGCAAGTGGGAAACCATAAATGGGGAGAAAAACCATTGAAAAATAACTTTACTAGATCTATGAATAAAATTTATTTGAGCTCCAAAGCAACCAAGAGCACTAAACATCCTAGGTTTAGTGAGGCACCAACCCTACAAGGAACACTAACCCTTGATTTTAGTACAACACCAACCCTACAAGGATGGCACCAACCCCAAGGATGGCTCAACACCAACCAAAGCCACTAGATCTATTTTTCACCACTAATTTTTTGTATTGTGAAAACTGAAGATGACACAATTAATCTCACTCTCCCTCCACCTCCTTAAAGTTTTCTCACTATATCCACTTGCTCTATATATTCTTCACGAAGATGAACTAGGTCCAATGAAATATCTATATAACACCTATAAATACTCTAGAACATCATATAATAATATTTTCCTTATATTATAGGTCATAATGACCTATTATACCTGTTATCCCGTAAAATTGACAAGAGCAATTTTACCGATAACCATACGGAAAATTTTGTTCCAATCCCTCGTTAGGGATCCCTTGCATTCGAAACGTTGTAAAATTCCTTCCCAAGAAATCTAGTTTTCGAACTTAGTCTTTCTGAGCCTTTTTGGCTGGGCGCATGAAATATCCTTGTAACACTAGCTTTTGATGCGCCCCCTTAAAAGCCTTTGGTGCATGGTTTTCCATGTTAAAACATCTTCCGCTGTGCCAAAGGATGTTGAGTCTCTTTTGCATGCGCCAAGGCGCATGCGCTTGTGTTGATACAACTTGTGTTGCGCCGCTCTTTGGTGCGGCAAAGGGAACACATAATCCCGTGTCGACAATAGATTTGGTGCGCCAAGGGCGCACTTTATCTCATGTTGGCAGATGCTTTGATGCGCCAAAGGGTGCATCCCTTCCCGTGTCGACAACAAATCTCCTGCGCCCTTGAAAAAGTGGTTGGCGCATTTATGTCCAGTTTTTCTATATATATATGGTTTGCGCGCCCAAATGTCATTTTCACTTTTGTTGAGCACGTAATCGTTCTGAACTTGTCAGCCTCTGCTCCATCATTTTCATCGTCATGTGGACCCGTTGCAACTTTTGCTATATATCCAGGTAAGAGGTGTTATTTCTCTCTTGTGCGTTTTGTGCTTTCATTTCCTAGTGTGTTCCTGGTTTAGTTCTTGCTTGTTGGGTGGTTGTTTATATGTAAATGTGTTGGCCTAGCCTCCTCCGTTTGCTGTCTGCCCCCCCCCCCCCATGCTATCCTTTCTCTTTCCAGATCTGCTGGAGGAGGATGTCATCCTTGAAACAGTGGTTGTGGCCCTCCTAAGCTAGATCGTTTTTATTTTACACCACTGAGCCTGTAAAAAAAGGAGCATGAGGAGCAAGAAGGAATTTAAACCATAAAGAAGCCCCCTTTGTAAAGAAGGTTTGGTCACTATCTTATCCCTTTGGCACATCGGCGCGCCGTGCAACACTAAGAATAGTTGTGCCCCCATGGCACATCTACCCACCCTGTTACATGAGTAAAATCCACGTCAATGGTGCACCCTTTCTGCCTGCTGCATCATGATCTCATGCGCCCTCAAGGCGCGACCTCTTTCCGCGTGCTACAAGTGCTGAAACTGTACGCCCCCATGGCGCACCATCCGTCCATGTTGCATCCCTTTTCTATGCGCCTTTGGCGCACCCAGCTTCCATGCAACAAAAGTTTTTTCCGCTGCTAAGTATTGAAGCTATAAAGGCGCAGGCGCATCCCTGATTGCAATAACACCATGTTGTGTGAAACCCTTCGTGCGCCGCGCCATACTCCCTTTGGCACATCCTGTCCCAATGTAACACGCGCTTCTCATGTGCCCTATATCAAATGCAATCTGCAACATCCATGCGCCATGTGCCTTTGGCGCTAGTTTAACCTTTGCAACACCCTCCTTTTCTGTGCGCCCTATCTATTTAGCCCTGTTAGCTGTAGTTTTCATGTGCCTCACGCCCTGAGCCTGTAAGCTCTCTAACTCTTTCATGCTGCTAACCTGCGCCCTGGAAGATCTAAATGGCTAACTCAACCTCTTTCTGGATCTGGGTCTAGCTTCTTCTTCATGGCAGAAATCAAGCAGCTGAGTTCAAAAGAACATATGTCTACATCCAGCAAGAGACCCACCAAACCAAGAGCCTTAGGCTAAGCTTGCAGATCAAGCAGATTAAGCACAGAATATCAGAAGGGTCAGGATGCCCAACATCAAGCAGGCTGAGCCTATCAGTATCCATGTCAGGCAAGGCAGAGTTGGGTCACATTGACATGGAAGAATTCTGAGGTGAGGACTCAGAAGGTTACAAGAGAGTCTGTCAGAATGGACAAAATAATAAGTAGCATATATCATCTCCTGAGAAGCATCAGAAGCAGGCAACTCCCTTTCGGCCACAGGATGATGATGATGAGTAGCTGTTTCTTCTTCTTCTTCCTCTTCTTCTTCTTCTCTCTATTCTCCAACTTTCTTGTTGGAATGTCTAAAATATGTTGGCACAAATGATGACATCATCCATGTTGCATCATGAGATGATGTCATCGATCAAGTTGTCAAAATTCAACATGACTTTTAGATATTTTGTAAATATCTTTGTAAATAGGTGGTTGGCTCCATTTTGTCTTATTCTTCCTCCTGTTCTTCTATGAATACTGGAATACTTGTTGTATTCAGGGTGAACATTTTTTAGATGAAAATAGAAGTGAGGAGAGAAAGAATTTGAGCTTTCTTGTAACAGAAGAAAATAGTAATACAAATATTAAGACTTTGTGCTCAATAGTTGTGTTATGCATTAGATCTTTCTTACGTTAGATCTGTGTGTGTTTAATCTGTTGGATCCATATCTACTTTTCTGTCATTTTCTCATTAGTATTGCTTTGTTTATTTATGCAAGTAGGATTGGCTCTGTTTACTACCAACCCAAAAACATAAATCTTCTGACCTTTCTGCTTTGGAATTCATTTCTTTTCTTCCTTCGGATCTGTTCTTTCTCTTTTCCCTCTTTCATTTCTTTCTTTTCGCAGTCTGAAACACTCTACTGGGATGAGATCCCAAACCCCCGAAGGTAGAATCTGTGAGATTTGCATAGATTCCTGCTGGTAGAATAGCAATAAACCAGTTTCGCTTTGCTGACTCAAAGAGGGGCTATGCCCTGCACACTGTTGGCTCGTTTATCCATAGATCTGCCCAAGTGACAGATTTTCGGACCAACAGTTTTTGGCGACTCTGCTGGGGAACGGATAGATCTGTCAGATCTATGATGGTAGTAAGATAAAAAATCAGAAAAAATCAAAAGATTGCGTCCCATTTGCAAATCTGAACTTTTTGTTAAAAATCCAAAAAATTGCAAAAGTGCTCAAATTGAAAAATTTTCTTCTGAGAGTCATAGATCTGGTCCAGTTAAAGACCTTTAGTTCGCTGAGTTTTTGAAAAAATTAGTATTTTGCCGTAGATCTAAGTTTTTTGACTGTTTGCAAAAAGTTTGAAACCCTCTGAAAAAAGTTAAAATCAGATCAGAAAATCAGCCTACTAATCTTCCCTACCATCTTATCCTCGTTGTAATTTGTCATTTAAACCGCAATTGGTTTTCTGAAGAGGATAGTTTTTAAATATCTAGAAAAGTGCCTGCTGCTGGTTTTTGACAGAAAAACTAGAAAATCAGCAAGTACAACCAAAAAGAAAGTTTAAATCTACGCCTTAACATTGCAGATCTGTAAGGTACGCTGGCGAGGTGAGCCATTTACGCGTGGCAGGCGAGCTCGTGGAGAAGTCGATCCTACTTTCGATCGGCTTCAAAGGCACAATTTCAGTGTAGCACCGATGCGCTTTTTATCACTAAGTTCAGCTGACCGGTCATCCAGAAGTGCCTCACCCCCACGGAAGAGCCGGTTTTCACAGGGGGCATCCACGCCCCTTTGTAGTGCTTTGCTTCTCAGCGGGACCACCCTCCCAGCTCGTGTTCTCTTTCCAGCCTTTTCAGATGGTGGTACCATGGGGAAACGCGATGGGTCCTTTGGCTTTACCACATCCAGTTCACGCTCTCCCTCACGGAAATCGAAAGAATTTTCCCAAATTCGACGGGAGCAGAAATCAAAGCAAAGATTCCCACATATCTGCATTCATTATGTCATGCAGTATTTTGGATGTGACCCACGAAGATGTGTCGGTTCGCCTTTTTCTAGAAACCCTACAAGGACCTGCAGCTTAATGGTTTTAGCATTTGCCGGCCGGATCTATCACCAGTTGGGCCACCTTGCGGGATGCTTTTGAAGATAGGTATAAGCCTTCAGAGGATGCATTTGCATTATTATCATGAATCACTCACCTGAAGAAGGAGGCGAATGAGACCATGCGCAATTTTGTCGCTCGGTTCAATGCACTAATCAACCGTGTCCCTGTTGCTATGCTTCCAACGCCGGAAAATCAAAAGTGTTTCTTCGTAACGCTATGAGCTCGAAAGTTAGTTTCTTGCTCCTTCAGGAATGAGTTGCCACCTTGGTTCTAGCCCAAGCCGCTGCCATTCGCATAGAAGATAATCTAATAATATCCGGCGAATTAAAAAAGGAATCAGCCAAGCCTAAATCTTTGGGCCCTTCGCCCACCACTTCGTCTGATCCAGCATTCCAAAAGATGGCAAACGATTTGCTTGCATTGAAGAAGCAGTTGGCCCAGGCCTCCCCCAGTTCCTCATACCGGGATATCCCACGGAGGAATTTTGTTCCTAACAATGTTTCACAAAGACCCGCGCTTACCTACAGCTGCTCCGCAGTTGGCACTTGAGGCTCCTCCGAGTCAATGCTCTAGCCAAGATTGAAGAAGAAGAGCAGTATTATGAAGAACCTTCATCTCAAGGCGAAGATGATCAAGATGTTGGTGAACTGACTGGTGACTCTACTATCGGGTATATGGAATTTGATGAGGAAGAATCTGATGAAGAAGAGGGTACCCAGGGGTACACAAGCGGGTAGTCATACGCTGTTTTTACTCGCTCACAAGGAAAAGAAGCGGAAGTTGCTGCCCTTGTCCAGCAGGAGAAGGCCGTGTCAAACGTGCCTCCGATCATTGCTAAAAGAGGTAATCCTCTTCCTACTCAACTCCCTAGCAACTATTTCACAAATAAATCTTTTTCCCCTATCTCTCCTCCAAATCACTCCTCTCACATTCCTACTAAGACCACCAATCCTATTCCATCATCGCGAGGTGAGGGACTCATTCCTTTACCAACGCAACCCTTGGCCGCATTTGATATTATAGATCATGCAAAAAAGACCAAGATCCAAATGTCTGAAGCTGAGTATCTTCAGTCAAACCCCGAACAACTCGTAAGATTGACTAAGTATATCCAAAGTCAAGCTGTTATATCTAATCAGGTTTCCCCAAAAGGAATCCTATCCACTCCCCTTGAATCTCATATAAATGTTGCTTCAACATCTGCGTTAGACAAGATAAAACCTTTCTATCTCTCTCTACTGATCAATGGACATAAGCTGAGTAACTGCATAATTAATTCTGGGGCTTCTGATAATGTCATGCCGGCAAAAGTCACCCATGCTTTGGGCCTCACTCTTACCAAACCTTTTAGCAGATGTTATTCCTTAGAAACTAAGCAAGTCCCGTTGGTTGGCCAAATCAAGGATGCGCAATTTGCATTTGTGGCTTTCCCGGATAAAAGAGTAAAAATGACAGTCCTTGTTGCCGACATTCCGGAAGCATATGGAATATTGTTGGGAAGAAGTTTTTGCAGCGAAGTTGGTGGAGAAATTCATATGGACTGGTCCAAAGCTAGAATTCCAGTTAAAGGCGTAATGTAGAATTTGGAGCCAGAATCCCAGAAGAAGTACTTGGTCACTAGCTCTGAAGACCCCAAAGCTCAAATCCTTTTTGAATCATCAGGGATGGGGAATTACTTCTTATCTATCGAGATGGATAAAACAGGTGTCCTCATTCAAGAAGGAGATCTTAATAAGATCTAGACATTGCAATTCGATGGCAGATGTGCAACTAGTGGATGTGGCGCCGGGGTCATGTTGATATCTCCTGAGGAAGAAGTCATTCCTCTCTCTTTCAAATTGCAGTTTTTCAACACTAACAATACTACTGAGTATGAGTCTCTCTTACTTGGTATGCAAGCCGCAAAAGAAAGAGGGATAAAAAATCTAAAAGTACAAGGTGATGCTGAGCTAGTTGTAAATCAAGTCAAAAGGATTTACCAAGTAAAGAATGAAAGACTCAGGCACTACCGTAATGCGGTATGGGACAGCATTGAGGAGTTTGATGCCTTTTCAATTGAATCAATTCCAAGAGCTCAAAATGACATGGCTGATTCATTGGCTATCTCAGCATCTCTCATGCTCCCACATCCAGGTTTGAAAATGAACAAGTACACCATTGAGGTGGTTTTCCGCCTGAGCGTGCCGGATATTTCTCAGCATTGGCAGGTGTTCAACGATGATAATCAACTCATTGCCTTTCTGGAGAAGGTAGAAAATTTTAAAGAATTGTATTTCGAAGGATCCACCTCTACATGCCGTGAATCAATCGACGGTCAAAACCACAAATCAAAGGAGAATGACGGCGTATGTCAGCTCAAAGGAAATAAAATTCCGAAGGGCCTGGTTTCTCTGGAACGCCTGTTTGACAGGCATGACCGTTTTGTAAGAGAGAAGAGGCGGGATGATCCTGACTCATCCCCAGAGACCGAACCGGTCAATTTAGGTTTGGAGGCACATCCGCAATTTGTGAACATCGCGAAATGTTGCACTCCAGAAGAAAAGCAAAAATTTGTCAAGTTGCTGAAAAAATATATGGATGTATTGGCATGGTCTTATGCCGATTTAAAGTCCTTCAAGCCAAAGGACATTCAGCATGGTATTCCATTGAAAGACGATGCCAAAGCCTTCCGCCAGAAGCAGAGGCACTATAATCCCAAGATTTCGGGTACCATCCAGGCCGAAATTCAGAAAATGCTAGACGCAAGAATCATCTTCCCTATCCATCACAGTACTTGGGTAGCAAATATTGTGCCAGTGCGCAAGAAAAACAGTGAAATACGCATCTGCGTAGACTTTCGAAATTTGAATCAAGCTTCGCTGAAAGATAACTACCCTCTTCCGATAATGGATCAAGCTATGCAAGTAGTAACTGGATCAGAGATGTTGTCCATGCTCGACGGTTTTTCAGGTTACAATCAGATTGAAGTTTCACCTGAAGATTAGTTTAAAACAGCCTTCACTACTCCCCGGGGTACATTTGCCTACAGCAGGATGCCTTTCGGCCTAACTAATGCTGGCGCCACTTTTCAGCGGGCCATGGATTTCGCGTTTAAAGGTATGATGGGGAAAGTCATTGTGGTTTACTTAGATGACTTAACCGTGTTCTCTCAAAAACGAAATGATCATTGTGATCATTTGGAACAAGTGTTGGCCAGGTGCCGAGAACATGGGATTTCCCTAAACCCAAAAAAGTCTATTTTTGGAGTCACGGAAGGGAAGTTGCTAGGCCATGTGGTCAGCAAAGAAGGAACAAAGATAGATACTGAAAGAGTTAAGGCTATTCAAAGCCTTACTCTGCCTACAAGCAAGACTGGTGTTCATTCTTTCTTTGGAAAGGTGAACTTTCTCAGGCATTTTGTTCCTGACTTTACCGAGAAGACCCATCACATATTGAACATGATGAAGGGGTCACCAACTTTCAGATGGAGTGAGGAGGGGAAAAGGTCATTTGAAGAAATAAAAGCTTTTGTTGCTCATGCACCAGTCCTGGTATGCCCAGACTTCTCCAAGGACTTCATCATGTATAGTTATGCATCTGAGCATACTGTGTCCGCAATCTTAATGCAAAAGAACTCGAAGGATGTTGAATCTCCAATCGCGTTCATGAGTTCTCCTCTCAAACCTCATGAACTGAAGATGACTCAGCTGGAAAAGCATGCCTTTGCTGTTGTCAAAGCAGTGAAGAATTTCAGGTATTACATTCTAAACTCACATACGGTGGTGCTGGTCCCTGACACGGCGGTGAAATCAATTCTAACTCAGCAGGAGTTAGGAAGCTTGCGAGGGAATTGGATCGCAAATGTCCAGGAGTATGACCTGGATATTAAACCAACCAAGCTAGTAAGGGGCAAGGGCCTGTGTCAGCTAATGGCTGAAAACAAAGATTCAGAAAATCCTGATGAGAGGGGTGACTACATTGAAGAAGCACAGGACCGGCAAGAAGGGCCTGATTCTCTGCCGCTGGTTCTATTTGTTGCAACTAGTGATGAGTGGTACTCTGACATCGCTTTCTTCCTTACCTATGGCGAATGCCTGATGTACCTAACTGCAAAGGAGAAGCGCACTATAAAAGCTCAGAGTGGCTAAATATGTCATCTAGGATGATGGTTTATATAAGTGCGGGATAGACGGCGTCTTCCTGCGATGTGTCGACAAGCCCCAGCAAGTAAAACTGCTGGAAAGTTTTCACAATTCAGCCTGTGGAGGCCATTTTTCTTCTTCCGTGATGGCACACAAGATCATTCAAGCCAGGTACTATTGGCCGACGCTCTTTCAAGATACAGCCACCTGGGTGGCAAAGTGTGAACCCTGTCAGCAATTCGTCGGCAAGCCCAAGTTGGCTGCCCTTCCCCTAAGGCCGGTCATTATCAATGAACCATTCAGGCAATGGGGAATTGATTTTATTGGCGCACTCAATCCTCAATCGAGTGCTGGACATAGCTATGTCCTTACAGCAACGGATTACTTCACCAAGTGGGTGGAAGCCATACCTGTCAAGCATGCCACTTCTGAGGTGGTTTGCAATTTCATTAAAGAAAATATCATTGTCAGGTTCGGCGTTCCAAACAAAATCGTTGCTGATAATGCTTCTAACTTCTCCTCACGAGAAGTTATTAGTTTTTGCTATGAATATGGGATAACTTTGGCTCACGCCTCAGACTATTACCCTCAGGGAAATGGTCAAGCGGAATCCAGTAACAAGAACTTGGTGGCCATCATACGAAAACTGGTGGAATCAAATCAGCGAATGTGGCACAAGTCTTTGTACGACGCTTTGTGGGCCGATCGTATTACTCCCAAGAGATCTCTCGGCATGTCACCTTTTCAAGTGTTATATGGCATTGATGCCGAGCTTCCCATTTCTTCCACGGAACTTCCTGCTCTGCGCTTGGCACGAGCCATTGAAGATGAAACTTTCCAAAGTTCTCTTGAAAAGAGAATCATGTATCTGGCAGAACTTGAAGAAAAGAGAGTGAAGGTGGTCGATAGGATCACTGAACATCAGAATCAAGTTAAGAGGCTTTTCGATAAGAAAGCCAAGCAGAGAGATTTTCAAGTGGGAGATCTCGTCCTTTTGTGGGACAAGCGAAGAGAGCCAAAGGGCATGCACGGAAAGTTTGATTCCCTATGGAGAGGGCCCTTCAAAATCAAGCAACTCAACAGAGAGAATAGTTTCTATCTCTCGTATCTGGATGGAACTGAGCTCCCACTTCCCTATAACGGGGCAGCATCTGAAGATCTTCAGGAAGTAGAGCTTGCTCTCTTCTTTGTACAATTTGCTTTAAGTTGTGTGTTTGCTTTCGTCGTGTGTTTGCTTTCGGTTTGTCGTGTGCTTCTTTTGTTCTCCCTCCGGTCCCCCCTTGTTTTTGACTCTGTTACCCAATGGATAGGCACAAGTGGTTTGGGATTCTCTACCCCCGAGTTCACTTAGGGATAGTCCCCAGAAAGAGCCAGATGTTATCCCGTAAAATTGACAAGGGCAATTTTTACCGAATAACCATACAGAAAAATTTTGTTCCGATCCCCTCGTTAGGGATCCCTTGTGTTTGAAATGTTGTAAAATCCCTTCCTGGGAAATCTCGTTTTCGAACTTGGTCTTTTCAAGCCTTTTTTGGCTGGGCGCATGAAATATGCTTTGCAACACTAACTTTTGATGCGCCCCCTTAAAAGCCTTTGGCGCATGGTTTTCAATGTCAACACAACTTTTCATGCGCCAAAGAATGTTTAAACCTTTCCTGCGTGTGCCGAGGCGCATGCACTTGTGTTGGTAGAACTTGTGTTGCACCACTCTTTGGTGCGCCAAAGGGCGCGCATAATCTTTGTGCAACAAAACTTTTTGGTGCGCCAAAGGGCACACATAATCCCGTGTCAACATTAGATTTGGTGCGCCAAGGGCGCGCTTTATCTCATGTTGGCAGATGCTTTGATGCGCCAAAGGGCGCATCCCTTCCCGTGTCGACAACAAATGTCATGCGCCTTTGAAAAAGTGGTTGGCGCATTTATGTCCAGTTTTTATATATATATATGGTTTGCGCGCCTAAATGTCATTTTCACTTTTGTTGAGCACGTGATCATTCTGAACTTGTCATCCTCTGCTCCCTCGTTTTCATCGTCCCGTGGACCCGTTGCAACTTTTGCTATATATCCAGGTAAGGGGTGTTATTTCTCTCTTGTGCGTTTTGTGCTTTCAGTTCCTGGTGTGTTCCTGGTTTGGTTCTTGCTTGTTGGTTGGTTGTTTATATATAAATATGTTGGCCTAGCCTCCTCCGTTTGTTGTCTGCTCCCCCCCCCATGCTATCCTTCCTCTTTCCAGATCTGCTGGAGAAGGTCATTTTCTTGAGATACCGTGGTTGTAATCCTCTTGGTTTTAACCGTTTCGTTTGCCCACTGAGCATGTTAAAAAGCAAAGAGGAGAAGAAATCTAAGAATCATGTATAACCCCCTTTAAGAGTTTGGTTTTCTGTTTTTCTCCTTGGCGTGTCTATCACCCCTTACTAAGAACATTTGTGCCCCCATGGTGCATCTACCCGCCCTGTTACAAAAGAAAAATCTGTGCCAATGGCGCACCCTTTCGGCCTGTTGCATCATGAGCTCATGCACCCTCAAGGCACGCCTTTTCCGTGTGCTACAAGTGCTGAAACTGCGCCCCAATGGCGCACCATCCATCCATGTTGCATCCTGTCTTTCCATGCGCCCATAGCGCACCCAGCTTCCATGCAACAGAAAGTTTTTTCTGCGCTAAGTATGAAGCTATAAAGGCGTAGGCGCATCCCCGATTGCAATAACGCCATGTTGTGTGAATTTTTTTGTGCGCCTCGCCCATATTCCCTTGGGCGCATCCTATCCCAATGTAACACGCTTCTCTCAAAGTGCGGCGGGTGAGAGAGTTATGGAAATAGCATACCCTGATCCCCTCAAGGAGAAAAAAGATCTGTCTTCGACAGATTTTACTGTGACTCAAGTCACAATGGGGACGTCTTCTGAAAGTCTCCAGGGGGAAGCTCTTTCCGCAGTCGATGCCCTCTGCAAAAAGCTTTAAGGAATAAAAGAAGAGAAAAGGCTACTAAAGGAGCAGAACAAATATCTGCTTCAAGTCTTACAGAAGATGGGTAGTGCACCTCCCACGACTGCCGCCCGAGACTTCTGAGCTTCTCAGCCAGGAGAAAATCAATGAATATTTAAAGATCGGCGAGCAGGGTATGGCCGTTTCTGCTTGGAGGAGCCAGATCCTCAAGGGACAGTGAAAGAGTGAACGCCGAAGTATGTCAATTCATATCTAAACATCAAAAAGGCGAACAAGGAACTCCAAGTATTAGCGGGTCCCATATCAGAAGAGCTAGATCATGCTAGACTCCAGCATGAGACCTTTCAACAAATGTTCGACCTGTTCAGTCGAAGATCTGGTCAAGTTCGGAGTTTTCGGCCATCCAAGGGCCCTCAACAAAACCATGTCCACTCTGGACTATCGGATAGATCAGCTGGAATTTGTTTTGGAAAAGATAGACAAGGTGAAGGAAGAGGCCCTGGATGCGATGCATCAAATGGAGCGAATTGTTCTTAACATGTCTCCAGTGCTGCTCACTCCTTCCTTTACCATGAGATTAGCTGATGAAACTATCCGGATCTTCAAGGAGATCGCTTCTCAAGGAACGGGGCCAGAGGTCACATTTGACACTAAATCTATCAACAACCTACTGGCCTGTAGGGACTTCGTCGGGTTCCTCATTGAGGCGGAGAAAGATTATTCTAAACTCCCAGAAAAGCTCATAAGCGAGCGGGAGACTTGCGAAGCAATCAGCGAACGGCACAAGGATCCATCACAGGATCAATTTGGGCCCATGATTAACAAGTTTTTGGAATACCGCGCTCAGTTCCACATATCATCTCCTGAGCAGCATCAGAAGCAGGCAACCCCCTTTCAGCCACAGGATGACGATGACGAGTAGCTGCTTCTTCTTCTTCTTCTTCCTCTTCTTCTTCTTCTCTCTATTCTCTGACTTTCTTGTTGAAATGTCTAAAGTGTGTTGGCACAAATGATGACATCATCCATGTTGCATCATGGGATGATGTCATCCATCAAGTTGTCAAAAGTCAACATGACTTTTAGATATTTTGTAAATATATTTTTAAATATTTTTTGGCTCCTTTTTTGCTTTCCTTCTCCTCTCTTCTATAAATACTGGAATACTTGTTGTATTTAGGGTGAACATTTTTTAGATGAAAATAGAAGTGAGGAGAGAAAGACTTTGAGCTTTCTTGTAACAGAAGAAAACAGTAATACAAATATTAAGACTTTGTGCTCAATAGCTGTTTTATGTGTTAGATCTTCCTTACGTTAGATCTGTATGTGTTTGATCTGTTGGATTCATATATAATTTTCTGTCATTTTCTCATCAGTATGGGTTTGTTTATTTATGCAAGTAGGATTGGCTCTGTTTACTACCAACCCAAAAACATAAATCTTCTAACCTTTCTGCTTTAGAATTCATTTCTTTTCTTCCTTCGGATCTGTTCTTTCTCTTTTCCATCTTTCATTCCTTTCTTTTTGCAGCATGAAACACTCTACTGGGATGAGATCCCAAACCCCCGAAGGTAGAATATGTGAGACTTGCATAGATTCCTGCTGGTAGAATAACAATAAACCAGTTTCACTTTGCTGACTCAAAGAGGGGCTAAGCCCTGCACATTGTTGGCTCGTCTATCCATAGATCTGTCCAGGCGACAGATTTTCAGACCAACACTATGAAAAGGGAAACAACTGGAAATCTTCCTCCTGGAATTTCTCTCTGCATGACATGCATGATTTATAATTGAAAAAAAAACCTTCAATTTTGCATGTCTACCACCTATTTCTAAGTAATTGACTTCTTCGAGTAATGGCTTTTAAACCAATCATTTAAGTTTTATAATTTAATTGATTACTCAATTACTTTGTCGGAGAAAATAAAAGAAAGAGGAAAAGAAATAAGAAGAAAGTTGCAACCCTCTTAGTCTTGTTCTTCTTCCATATTCTACATGCAGTTTACTCTTTTGCCCTTGATTCTCACCAAACTGGATTTGGAAGCTATGCATGACTGTGATTTTCTTGTGGGTATTGCCTTTGACCTGTCTTCCCTTCTATCCTTGAAGCTTTTGCAATTCTTCTTCATTACATGCAAAGTAAATTCAATAGAGGCTTCAATTGGAAGATTGGGAGCACATGCACAAGATTTTGAAAGGAATTCCCCATGTAATGACTTCCACATGGGCTGCGTTAGAAACAAGAGGATGAACTTTTGCTAGAAGCCTTTGCAATTATGAGAGTTGAATCTGTCAATCAAATTGGTGATAGGTTCAGGGCCTATGTCTGTATCATTGACTTTAGGAAATCTGGAAGCTATCCATGATTCTACTGATCTTTCTCTTTCATCATGCTTCAACATGGATGGAACAATCTTTGTCTAAGCTCTTTTTCTTTTAATTATGTCGGAATCCCTTGCAATTGGATCCATTTGTGCAAATCTGGCAACTTCTTCAGATTCAAAAGATATATTCAATGTACTTGACATTGATTTGAGCACCTATGATGAATACCTTGAAGCTCCCTAGCAATGAAAAACACTCTTTAATGCAAAAACCTCCTTCCTTTGGTGCCAAAACCTGTCTGGGATGTAATCCTTTGCAAAAAGAATTAATTGCTTCTTCATTATGACAACCCATGCTTATATAATCCTCAACATTCTATTTTTAATAATTACCCTTCCTATTTTTGACAATTTAATTAATAAACAATCATGTTTATTCACCCAAATTGGGCGCCCAATTATGCATGTTGCTGGTTGCTTTTAAATAAATAAATTTTATTTATTTTTAGCATGCATCCTTGACTTCTCCTTAGCTCTTCCACTTGCATTGACTTTCCTTCTATTTATGGTGCCAAAATTGGGTGAATAAACCATTAATAAATATTATTAAATGCATTGTATTCACCCAAGGTGGGTTGTACTTTTTGGCAAGAGGAATTGCTAAAAATAAGAAGTCAGCTTGATGGGAACTGCAGCTCCAAAAATCCCTTCTTCCACTTAAGTGATTTGACTTTCATCATGAGAATTTTTACCCTGTAAGGCAGGTAAGAAATTCCCGCCGGTGCTTTAAGTGATTTTTCTTTTATAATGAGAATTTTTACCCTGCAAGGCAGGTAAGAAATTTCCGCCTGCCTGCCACCTCTAATATTCCCATTGCAACTTAAGTGATTTTGACTTCATGGGAAAAATTACCCTCCAAGGCAGGTAAGAAATTCCCGCCTTACTGCCACTACCAAAATTCCCACTAGCAGCTTAAAGTCTTCCTTCCAAAAAGTGTGACCTACATTAAAACTGGCCTCCTTTGATAAAGTGGAACTTGCATGGGTGAATAAATCTCTTTGGTGGGAAAAGTTAGCCTATCATGCAAGCAGAAAATTCCCATCGGTGCTTTAAGTGATTTTTCTTTATTTTATAATGGGAATTTTCACCCTGCAAGGCAGGTACAAAATTCCCCCATGCCTGCCGCCTCTAATTTTCCCGTTGTAGCTTAAGTGACTTTGACTTCATGGGAAAAAGTACCCTGCAAGGCAGGTAAGAAATTCCCATCTGCCTGCAACTACCAAAAATCCCATTGCAGCTTACACTCATTAATTCCAGAAAATGTGACTTGCCTGGGAGAGGCTTTCTGTGCATGACTTCATCATTTTTGGTCAGAAGCTTGCATTTTGAGGCTGATTCCTTCTTGTGATGTGTCGGTAGATGATCTCTAGATGCTTCAGGTATTTAAACAGACTATACTAGCGAAGGAATTGACCTAGGGGAATTTCATAGAGAAACTGCGGAGAAAATCAGAGAAAAACACAAAAGAAATAAATAAAAGTGAAAAACGTTGCAAGAAGTTGCAAACAATCCACTGAATTTATTCTTGGTGAAAACCCTATTTAGATGAGTGAATATTGACATGCAAAATTTCAACAAGATTCAACCAGAGCACAATTTACTTCAAACGGGGCATTATTTATTCAATAAATAATTAAATAAAAATTTCTCGCAAACAAAACTTGGCAGAGGGATAAAATGAGTTTGGGCTTCTGGGTATTTGTCGAAATTGGCTCATATGATTCACTAGGAATATCTTAACGTAATACATACATCTTCTGGCAATAAAAACATGAAAAGACCCATTATTTTAAAAAGAACAATTTTTTTTTTCAAATTGGTAGTCCTAGATTTCAGAGTGAAATCTGGAGACACCGGTTTGCTTCTCACACCTCATTGTCTATCAAAGTAGGCTAAACCTCTTGATATAAGTACAAAGTCAAAGTTTGAATTCTTATCCAAATTTATTAAACCCACTAAGGCGATGAACTCAATTAAAAGTTAAAGTTAGGGTACTAAGCTTAAGAGACTAGCTAACATGAAGAACTATCCAACCTGCCAACTCTAGTGACGTAAACGCTAAAGTCTGGGTCCCAATTCTTAATAAAACTTATAAACATACTAAAGTGAAGTAATGTCCACCCCAACAACTCTAATGATTTGAAAACAATCTTGATTCTTACCTATGCTTATAAGATCTTCTACTACCCCACCTATGAAATTTGATGACTTAAATACTAGTTCAAATATCTTAAATATATTTATGTGAAAAATGTCGAGAATATCAATTTCAATGTGCCCTATCTTGGATTTGTCATATACTTTCGCCCATTGAAGTGTTCCACGTTTGATTAACTACTCCACCTTACCTGCGCTAAAAAAAATATTCCAAGAAAAATACAGGTTCCATATTCCAAACAAAAAGAAAAATTGTCCTATATCATGGAAATGAATATCAAATTTAAAATAGAGTATTTTTAAAAAGCTCACTCAAGGAAAAATCTGATAGATGGACATGGCCTAAAGAAGAGTGGGAAAAGAGAACATGTTTTTGTTGTAAGAAGAGGGCAATAGAGACAGTTAAACATTGCATCATGGAGTGCACAATCTATAATGACAGCTAAATGAAGTATGAGGACAACATGAACATAAAAAATCTAACACCCTTATTTGAGGAAGAGAGGTTTGACAAATCAATAAATCTTTTGATCAAGATTCATAATAGAAGATTCAACATCAGAAAGGGAATGAAATTTATATAAGACTTATAGTAAAAGATTTGACATCATAAACAAAATGAACAGAAAGATCTTAGACGTGAAATCGATAAGTGGACAACACCTAAAGAAGAATAGGAAAAAATAATATGCATATTTTGTAATCAAGAGGTGGTGGAGACAAAATGACTCTACATGATGGAGTGTGTAACCTATTACGACATCCAAATCAATTACGAAGACAACCTAAAAGTTGACAACCTAATCACCTTGTTTGAAGAGACAAGGCATAACAAAACAACATATTTTTTGATCAAGATTTATAGTAAAAGATCTAACATCATAAAAATAATGAACATTCATTAAAATAGTTGGACAATGTTATGTAAAAGTCTACTAATATTACTAGAACTCTCTTACTACTACTTTTGTTCCCCTAGCCTTCTCGATCTCTGAGATGGTACGTAAATCTTTCATTCATTCATTAAAATTGTCAACCACATATCATTGTTTACCCGTGTAAGTTTCGCCTCTAGTCATAATTGAAGTCATAGCAATGGAAGCCACAATCAAACATAATGCCAAACAAAAACGAAGGCTTGTCCTACGCATTTGTACTGTCCTACACATTTGTACCGTTGTTGATGTGGTGCAATATGTGCCTTTTATGCGGGGTTTGCAGGCGTGCATGTTTAGAGATGCACGATTGAGTTTGATCGAGCTTTTAGTAAAGCGCATTAAAAAAGATGTTTCACAACCGTGATGAAGTGGGAAATTAGTTTAAGATGTTAAAAAAATGTTGTGGGGTACCATATGTGGAATGATGAAGAGGATTGAAAGTAAAATGAGCAGCAGATTTGATATCTTGTGTTTGGGGTTAATATGTATTTGTTTGTTAAGGTGAAAAAAATAGCCCCGGCCATTGGATATGTTTCAAGCTCAGGGGAATGGTTTAAGTGCTTCAATGTGGATATGATCTGTAATTGTTATCCAAAACTTGATAGCAACTAGAAAGGCTTAGTAGAACAAAAGGATTATAGCTTCAAGGTGAATTTAAATTGCCCAATTCCTTATATGGGTTTTCTTCTCAATCTCTACAAACGCTGCAATTGGATTCCGTAGATCTTTTATGTTTCATACTGGAACTATGGGTTTTATGGTGGTTTTGTTGGGTTTATGATGTATGTTTTTTTCAGATGGTTATGTTTTATTTTAGTAAAGTAGTAAAATATGAGTGCAGTCAGTTGAAAAATTTAGACAAGCATAAGTAACTGTGGCGTTCTCCAGATTTCTTGGCGTGGAAACATTGTGGGTATACTGGTAATTTATAGTTATACCACCATAAGAAGCTGTGAACTGCAGAGATTTCTTGGTTTAGTAACATTGTGGGTATAGTAGTAATTTAGACCAACATATTAGTTCAGGCCAAAATAGTGTTATTCACAACCAAACAATTTGGCAAAGTGGGTGTTTTCGGTAGTGGGTGTGGATGCATCTTTGTTTCCATATCATTTATATTTATGTAAAGGCTATTTGTGATATTGTATTATTCAGGTGGAGGTGAAATACTGTTTCTGATTGTGTCAAGTTCTAGGGGATGATCTTTTGAAGGATACCAATTATGGTAAGCAGGCTACCTTTGGCTCTGATGTGAAGGAAAAGTCAGCAGTGTAGGCTTTTTTCGAGGTCTGTGACAATGCAAACTGTGAGCTACAAGCAAGAGGATGCAATTATGGGAAAGGGTAGTTTCCTCTCACAGTCATCTGGTATGTCCTGGTGGAATGGAGGTGGGTCTATGCTTGGGGGATCTTGTAATCCGATCAAGACTTTATTTCTCGACCACTCTAATGCCCTTCCTGCCCCTGTGAAGGAAACTGCTCTCCTGTGTCAGCAGCTGCAACTATCAGGACAATCACAATTGGAGAACGAAGGCGTGAATGCGGGGATGATAAGAAGGCAGTTGCTGTCAACTCTGTCTGGTATGCTTTCGAGTTCTGCTATTACTCAATGAACTTTTACACAACTTTACATTCATCCAAGATTCATGTTATGATTAACTTCTGGAGGATTACTTCCGGTATATTGTTACACAAACATGTTAAACAAGAAACATGTCCAAAGTCTTTCGTATTTGGCAAAGTGAAGTCCTCATGAAATGTTGTTAAAGAAAGAACAAATGGTCATCTGCTCCAATGTCCTGTACATGAGGAATTTCCCTGGTTTTTTGAACAGTGATAGCATAGAAAGGAAAAAGAGTTTCCCTGAATGGCCAAAGTAGGTCAATGGATCTGAAAAATACGGCCAGTTAATAATAGCAAGGGGGAGCCAAGAAAGAGCTTCAACATTTAAAATAAATAAGATGCTAAATTATTTTGAAAAAATGAAAATGAGCTTATTCCACAAGGAATATACTTCATCCTTTGAGAAATTGTGTCCCCGCGTTGTATAAGCCAAACACCACCATCCGCTTGAAGTTTGTGCACACAGGAGCATTTTCATCATGAAATTCTGCATTGTTCCTATTAGAGCTAATTTGGATATAGGATCTTTCTTGTGTTGGTGTTCGTTGGCCTACAACCCAACTACATTATAATGAGTTTTGAGACTGAATGATCACAATTTGTATAGCAGCTTAGCCTCATCATTTTACAAATTACAAGCATAGTTATTCTTATGATTTATGTTAAATGAGAAGATTAGTCATGAGATAAATCAGTAGTGAATTTTTTCCAGTAGTCAGTGGTTTCTTTTCTGTTTATCCATTCTTTTGTCATAAATGAGAATATTGAAATATTGTATTCAGAAATGTGTACTGATAAAAGATGTCAGCTGGATGTGCCGGGTCAACTGAAATCCAAGAAAAATAGGTAGTGTTTAACTATTAATCACTTTTTCATATGGACTTGGTGAATCTGTTACGTAACAACTTTTTTATGCTTGAATATGGACACAAACATATATGTGTAGCAGAGAAGAACCAGAAATAAGTTTTTTTATTAATAAAGAATGCAAGTACGTAAAGTGGGGAAATGCCAATGAGGAGCAATGTGCAATCCATAGAAGTGAAAATAGCGCACCTGCGCCCAGCAATTGTGCTTAGGGTATTTTGCACTCTATAACAGGGAGGAACCCTCCACAATTGAATTATAGATGATTACATGACTCAAGGAAGGCTTCGGTCGGGCACAGAATGGATGTCAAACATGTTACCATTATTAAAACCAACATAGATATAGATCCATCTTAATATTAATCTGATAGGAGCTGAAGGAATTGTTTCCAATTCCTATGTTGTCACATTTATGTTGTGGTGGGATTGGCACCCAAATTTTTTGGATACCTTGTGTTGCATCAGATCCATATGTGCTTTTCGCTAAGGGTAAGTGCTTTTGACTGGAGCTATGGACCAGTTTTACACTTAGTTGCAATCTGTTAGATAATCTATATTACTACATCATAGACCTAGGGTACACAAACTAAACTATGTAAGTTGTTAGTGTGATAACTGTTTAAAATGTTACTGTTGTATTTTTTAGTACACATCTGCATGATATTATTGTTAGTAACTACTCGTATTATATATGGATTGTTGTCATCATATTTGTTAGACCCAGAGTTCTATAAATTTGTAGTCCTTGCTTATGAAGGAGTCAATGAAATCGTTCTGATTTCACATTTGGTATCAAGAGCAGAGTTAAAAATATAAAAGCTGGAAAAGTGGGTTCTTAATTGTTACAAGGGAACATCAGTTTTCATTTCCCCCACTGGATTAGACTTTGATAATGGCAACATAAGTATCCTTGTAAGTCACTTTTCCATAGACTACAATATAGTATTAGCAGGGTTCTGAATGAGTTTTTTTAATGGTAAGCCCCCTCGATCTGAGTGTAGTGCATTATATGGATCGAGATATCACTACTCTGTCCACATGAGCCATTAAAGTTTACTTTGAACTTGTCACGATGCAATCGTAAAGGCCAATCATATTTTCTTCAAACAATTGATTCATTCATACTTTCATGTGCGATCATGAACATTAAGATATCTGTTCATTAGTATCCGAACCCAGTTTTGCTAGGGGCATTTCGTATACATCACAAAGTTTGGCATCACCATGCTACATCAGATCAAAAATGGAGCATTCTGTATTAAGATGGACTCTTAGAGCCTATGTTAGGCTCTTTTTTATTGTTGTCATTCTAAATCGGCACTTGGTAATGCCAAGATCATCCGTGGTACTTGTATCTACATTGCTCAAGGCTCCCTATTGCACTCAAACTCAGTATGTTCCACAATGGATCTAGTAGACTTTTATTCCATTTTCCTTAAAAAAAGACAAATTTCAGTGGTTTTTGCAGCATAGGGTGGCTGCTTCATCAACTGCTTGATCCTGCCATTTTTTGTGTTTTCATGCTGGACGTACGTCAAGTGTCAGACGAGTTGAAGGCCTGGGCTCCACCGAGTAGGTGGCAACATATTCGCCAATACTCGTGCGATTTGTCCAAGTTGAGACGAGATTTCCTTGTGAGTATTCGATTTTTCACCACGTATCCATTTAACATGAGTACTTGCCGAGTTTTCCTACTATGCGCGGAGCTGTCAGATGTTCCACACGTTTAACCAATGCAACCTATATCTCACTGGCTCAGGGTATCCATATTAAGACAATATATTGTGCTAGTTTAGTCTTGGATATATATATGATGCTATAATCTTGTCACTCTATATAACATAATAGTACAAATGTAGCTGAAACTGTTACAAGACAATATTAACACATACTTGCACATGGAGTCAACAAGTTAGAATCCAGAGTTTGATTCATACACGTTGGTTGCATGTGTTACTCAATGGTCTGTAGCAGCTTCTACTTACCCATGTACTTTGGAGAGATACGATATGGCGACCATAGGGACACATGATGGCTGTCATTGTTCTGCATTGACAGTCCAGGGTTGCACACACCCATATAAGTTCTAGTTGTCTGGACTGTAGATCATGAGCCTCTTGGTGCAGTCAATATTATCGCAAGACGCTTGGCAAATTTTATTCTTGGAACAAACAATGCGATATAATCTCGTGGCCAGTCATTCAGCAACCTGTGAATAGATTTATTAACTAGCATTTAGTCACTAAGTGGGGGGGTAGTCTAGATATATTGTTAGATATGGCTCGTGTAACTAGATATGTCCTAGCATGTTAATTTGGTGGTAAACATGCACCATGTATTACAGGAGCAACTAGAACTTATCTATAGAAGTTTGTTTATTCTCGTGAATTGTCAATTTTTTTGATTATAAATACAAGGTCTATCAGTACTGTAATATGTCAGCGACCATGATTTGGACATTTTTATATTCCATTCTATTATGATATTATTCAAGAAATAGATGCTGTTGGATAACAATCACATGGTTTGGTCTGTTAGCATAGGACTGCACATATCCAAATAGTCAGAACCTTTACCAAGATTTAATAAGAGACGTATGGTTTCATAGTGTACAGCAACATTTTATACTGGTGGTTATTGGTATACTTCACCTGCTTCAGCGAACTGTTATTTTAATGAATCCCTCGTGTTTATCCTAAATTTCCTTTAGTGATCTGTTGCTTGCAAGTTTTTGGTAATAAAGCAATTCTAGGATCTCAAATTCCTAGGTGGTTTGGCATAATTCATAAGGAAAGATACTTCAAAATCATGCCAATCTCATTTATTTTTCATGAGATTTGAAGGAAAAATGCACTTGTGTTAAGCATCAGTGCCTGTAAATAATAGGTATATCCATGACACATGTGTTTGCTATGCAAGAATCATTAATTTTTAAGGGACTCACCAGTACATGCATTTCTTAAGGGACTGCCTTTTGTTCTTGCAGTCATCATCAGGAATGAGGTTGAATAAACTGACCTTTTTGAAAGGCTCTGATGTAAACTGTGTGTTTTAGGACATGCTTGGCAAACAGTTTCTTCAGCAGGGAAAAGGATTTCTCTAATGCCGTTAAGCTCTCCACAGTGAGGGTTTAATTTTTTTTGGCTGAAAGGTATTAAGACCAGTCTTTGGAAAGTTTATTACCCACGTCAATATATTTGCAGCATTCGAGCTTGAATTTGCTATATGGCACATTGCTGCTTTTGACTTTTGATGATTTCGGCCATGCAATGAAGCTTTGCAACACATGTTCTATGTACAGTCATGTGATATGGTTGCTAAATCCCAATGAGTTGCTTCGAACCCAATAGATGATGTGATATGGATTGATGGTCCAGTCCTAAAAATGGTATTGTCAGGTTCCCTTGTTCCTGCCTTGCTTATGAATAGATGGCCACAAGACTTGGCATACAGATCTAAGGAACTTGCCTATGAGATGTATGAGCAACAACCTACATTCTTAGAATCTTGCAGCTTTCAGCTCAACCCTCACTCTCCCCCATATAGAGAATTTTTTTAGGGTAAGGATAAAGGTTTTTATGGACAGAGGGGGGTCTACCCTGGTAGCCCTCCATCTACTAGCAGGGTCTTAAAACCCAGATATATACATTTAGAGACAGATACAGAGACACACATGAGACAAAGATAGTAAACCTTGAAAGACACGAAAATTAGCCCAAAAGGTAGTCAATACATGCTTTCGTTCAAGGCTATTTTATCATTGCTATGTGGATAGAATCAAGGAGCAGTTCAAAACAGACATATTCAGATGCCGATCTAGTAAGGCCAGAGGGTCGACCAACATTAAAAATGGCACATACCTAAATCACATACATGGGGGATCACCATACCATTGAGTTCTCTATTTACTGGCGAAATAGGGCCCCCTATAAATGATAGGGTATAGATTTTATGCCTATTTCTACAGGGGTATAAGAGATTGTAATATTCTTGAATTTTTTTAATCTATAAAAAGCACTTACAAGCCCATGCAACACATGCGCCCTATGAATTTGTAAATATTGAATATGGTCATTTAATTTCCTCCAAGAATATTGACTGACGAATGTATGCCCCTATGGTACATATGGGGTAAGCAAATACAATTAAATTTTCGATTGAGCCTGCATTGGCATCCATACTTTTTCAGTTCAGGAAAGTGATATGTTAAGTCGTAAGATTGCTTGCTTAATCCCCTTCTTTAAGCTTTGTCATTTTGCTAAGTTCTACTTCGACGATTTACTTCAAAGCTTTAATAAATTAGAATGCTCACTCAAACTATTATTTAGTATTAACTTGCTGTACACACACAACTACATAAACTGTAGTGTATTCATGAATGAAGTTCACAGATGCACAGCAAGTCGATCAAGTAATGAAGCCTTGAATACACAAGGATTATAAGCTTCCGGTAATTCAGTCTCACTATAGTCTGGGAGTCTGTGACTCGTAATTATTTTAAACATCACTTTGAAACCTGCAAAATTGCAAATAAAAAAATTCAGAAGGTAATCAATGAAATAAATAGAAAATGAACTGTAGAAACTAAATAATGCAAACTTGGTTGAAGGTCGAAACACGAAACCCTTGTCAGAATGTGGGGGATAAAATTGTGTAGGATCAAAATAGCTACGAAATGCTTCCAAATTTTTTTTGGTTTGGTCATTTTTAACTCATCTTGATACCTAACTCACAATAGATTTTCCACTAAAAAGTTTTTTTCTGGGTTTTAGAATGCCATAAATTGCTGATTTATCAGCAGGTCACAAATCTGCAATGTTTCCAGGCTACTTAAACTAGAAATTGCAGGGCAGGAAACGTATAAATCGCGATTTTAGTAAGTGGCTAGAATCGTGACTTTCTTGAACAGAGGTTCACACAACTATAATATAATCTATACAATAATTAAAAACAACTCACCTCATTCCTGCATGATTAATCGAATATATTTTTAATCCGCTGAAAAGGTCTGATTTAACTTTTTGATGCAATAGCCTGATTTTGTGGCCTTATGTCAATTGTGTGCCGTTCATGAATAGCAGTTAGATGTGTCGCTTCTTGGTTTCCTATTTCGTGGTAGGAGAAGTGATCTATGTTGTCCATCATTTCCCTGATGCTCAATGGATGTCGAAGAACCATAGTTAGATGTTGCCCATATCACAATCGACCATAATAGGCCATCGCATTGCCAACACTCATTCTTGGGTGAAGTACAAAGAGTATCATTGCAAACAAGTGTTAGGGGAAATATACATATTCATCATAATCACTCAGCTGCACCCTATTCCATTTCTCATTTCAATTACCAGTGTGAACCAACTAAACTCCAGACTAAGATCACCGATGCCTTCTTTGCAACTAATGCCCCTGCTATAGTAATCCATACACAGGGATAGTCCTATTGTGCACCAAATGATCTCTAATCATTAGGGAATTCAAGAGACACCATCCACTGCCACGAGTCATGTTTTCATCATATTACTGTTTCACAAGATAGAAAAATACCGGCGGTTACATAACAAGCCCAAAGACTTACAAGAACAAAGCTCCACCATATAGATATGCACACACACAATTCTCCCTGTCTAGTCATAACGCCATGAGGGAATACTACTTTAAAATGCCTAAAAATTCCAGTCAAACTAGGGTTTGATCATATGTATGTACGCAATACGAAAGATTGTTTTTACTCATACCTGTTGATCATACTCTAGGGGCAAGAAGGATTTTACCCTCACAAATTGACATCACATGAAGGGGAGCCAAATACATTAGGAAATGTTTAGTGCACTCACAGTTTGAGGATCCAATTAAGGACTGTCTTAGACGTCTTGGCCCACAAATTTGTACTTAAAGTTTTTGTTTCTACATGCAAAGATTAATCCAACAAACTTTGAGTAAAAATATAGTAAGTGTACCATTAAAATTGCTGAATCAATGAGCGCAAATCTTATCACACCTAAGGGACAACACATTGGAATTTTTATTACAGTCTTGAAAGAAAAACTTTGTAACATCCAGTAAGGGATGTGCCTCCAAAACTCTAGATCCTAACTAGACTTGCAATTGGCAAGGCTGTTGGGAATGTTTCAACTTTGCATAGCATTGTGCAAGGTCTACTGCGCAGTGGATGGTGTTGCGCTGGTCTTGCAGCAACCACTAATGCGTTAAGGATGGTTTGTGTAGAGGTATGTGCACAGGTGTATGGGTACATGGGCATTGTGCAATGGGGCTTGCACAATGGCTGAGCGCAGCTAACAATTGTGCACAGTGATAATGTGTAGTGGGAGTTGCATTATGGTGTGTAGAAGACATGTGCAACATTGAATTGTAATTGTGAAGTGTTGTCAACACTTGTTTGACTAGGATGAAAGATTGGAAGATGTGATGTGACGTTTTGAAGAGTATTCTGTCATGGTGAAGTTGAAGAATATCTTGTATATCAATTACTGCCGATGCGATAGAGAGAATTCTCAGGATTATCTGTTAATTAAGTCATGGTTTACTTTAAAGCATGCAATTTCCTAGGCGTAAAACAAGGAGAAATGATTATAACAATTATTGTGGTTGTTGGCTTTATATGACTATATATACCAACCATGTCTAGGAAGTAAATATACGTTGGAATCGATGGGCCATCAAGTATTGTAGTTGTACTAGGTTTGTGCATGGACTACTAGAGTATTGTGTGAATAGAGTCTTGTAGATCTTATTGTGTTTATAAGCTGGGTTCGTGGTTAATGCAATAAGAAAGATCTTTATTTTTGGGTTCTTTCACTCGAAAGGGTATTCCCTTGGATAAACCCATGTTTCTATATCTGTATGACATCTGTTATACTAATATGTGTGTAGATTAGATTAACATAAGCTACTCATTGTGCACTACTGGCATAACATATCTAATAGGATCCGGGTTGGGTAAGTCGATTGAGATTGATACTTTCCTAGCATTTGGTATTAGAGCTTGGTTCAAGAGCTCCGTAGGATCTTTGGATAGATTTGTAATAGGTGTGTAGGTTGTAAGTGAGTTCTTGTGTTATTGGAAAATCTTGTGCAAAATAGGTATGTCTGGAAACACTAGAATAGAGATTGACAAATTTAATGGACAAAACTTTGAGCTATGGAAGCTCAAGATGGAAGATTTCTTGATGGATAGAAATTAGTGGGTTGTTGTGTCAAAAACAAGACCTTCTCGGTTAAAGCAAGAGGAATGGGATAAGGTTGATAGAAAAGCTAGAGGCTCTATTTGACTGTGTTTGTGAGATTTAGTGTTATTGAATGTATCTGATGAATAAATGACAAAGGGATTATGGGATGAGTTGGGAACGTTGTGTCGAGCTAAATATTTGGTCAACAAACTATTCCTGTGAAGAAAAATGTATTCCTTGAGAATGAGCAATGGTTACTCAGTTACAGATGCATCTTGAATGCTTTCAACACTTTGTCTAAGTCAGTTATTGTTCGTGGACATAAAGATGGATAATGAAGATAGGTGTATTATGCTTTTATGCTCTTTGCAAGACTCTTGGGATAACCTAGAGATGGCAATCACTAGTACCTCATCTAAAAAGAAGATGGTTGAGATTGTTGCGGCCTTATTTCCATAAGAAAAAAGGGGCAAGTCTGCTGAATATCACTAAGGTGATGCATTGTTGGTGTGCGGAGAATGTAGGAAAAAGGCACTATTGTCATGAGTTTTTGCAAGGGAAAAATTCACACCTGAAAGCATGACAACCATACCCTACTGTGAAATTTTTTGCTTAAAAGTCATCCCGAGCCCTTCCCCAGATAACCCTAACCCCTGTATCAGTCCTATCCCGTCCTTCTGAGTGGTCCAATATGCTGTGCCATCATGGTCATAGGTGATTTAGGGATACCCTGTCTATGCAAATACTTCCAAGTTAAGATTCTTCGAGACAAGCTCTCTGAAGCTTAAGAAAAGGCAATTCTCTAGTTTTCCTGGGGATGGTACACACCCTTCGGAGCGGAATGAAAAAATCAAACTCATCAAGGAGGTGTATCAGAGAGTCAAGAATGTTTTGCAATTGGTCTTGGAAGAATCTGGGAAGTTTCACAAGTTTTGGAGCAGTTTCAACAAAAGTGGGTCCTGGAGGGTGAAGCAGTGTACAATGCAAAAACAGCCCCTGAGCTTCAGGAAGTGATTTCGGGAGCTCTGCGAGGAGTTAGAATCCAAACCAAATATGGTCGGAAAGCTGATTTAGAGCTCTAGAGGATGGTGGTCTCACTTTTTTCACAAGACTCAAGCAATTATGCCCAAAGCCTATTTTCAACATGCACAACCTTTAAGCCCAAACAAAAAGCCTATTTTTTCAGAGGTTGCAGGCAGAATCAAGGTATGATATCCCCACCATTGTTTTCAAAAAGTCTTTTCCAATCAATTTCATATAAATAAGTGTGGGAAAAGACACCCGGGAGCTCAAGTTATGTGTCCGACAAGTTGCTCCCCAAGGTACGGTTGAGGAGTTAGAAAATTTTCAAGCTTGAAAAATGAGCCAATCAGAGAGTGGCACACTTTTACGCACCAACCGTCCCAAACGTTTGGGACGTTTGGAACACAAAAGTGCGCCCCCCTCCCATTTAAGCCCTTGGACCATGATGCGACTGTTTTGGAGCTCCAAATGACCAGTTAAGCCCCCGTGCACCTATTTCAAGCCCCCAGCCCCATCCAGTCACAAAGCGCCAAGTGGCCTAATCAGAGAGGGGCGTACTTTTGTGCACCAATCGTCCCAAATGTTTGGGACGGTGGGGACACAAAAATGTGCTCCCTCCCATTTTGGCCCCTGATCACACACGTTACCCAAGAAGTGGCCAAAGAGATTTATTTCCAGCCCCCCTCTCTTCCTCAATAACGAATCACGTTGCGACAAATGGACCAATGGGAAGGGGGCGCACGGTTGGGACAAAAAAGTGTGCCCATGCTCAACTTGAGAAAATTTGCAAATTTTTAATTCTAACTGCTGCTTCTACTTCTACCCACACACACACATGAGAAACCATTGTTGCTAGCACTTCTTCATTTCCTCCATCACCACTGCTTCCATTCCTCCCATTTTGCTCTCTACACTCATTTTCTATCCTCCCCCGCTGCTGCAATGCAAAAAACATAACTTTTCAAGCCATTACCATGTCCGTTTGCTGCCAGAAACCCTCGTAGGCAAAAATGAAGAATCGTTTGTATCTTGCAAACCCTAGAGCAGAATCCAAAGAAACTTGGAGCATCTCTTCCTCTCCCAGGCACCTTGATGTTGCAAAAAACCAAAGTTCCAGAAGCGTCTCAAATTTTTTATGGCAACCAGTTGAAGTTTTGTGCCCTAAACCCTTCTTCTGTCATTTGCCGTTGATCTGGAAAGTGGGTTGACTCGAAATTTTGCACGAAGCCTCAAGAACGAAAACCCGCAACGAAAACAAAGTTTTTTAAACAAACCGTGGAGCAGAAGACCAACTTCCAAAAATAGTAAGTGCCGCTAGTTCGCACTTGCTAGTTTTAGTAACTTTCCTAAAACGGTAAAAACCTTCAGCAGAGCAAACATCGAAAACCACAGAAATGGGAAACTAGGATACAACGGGCTGAAAAAGGGAAAAAGCAAAAGTCAAAAAAGAAGCTTTCTAAAAATTGGAAGTGCTTCAAATTGGCCCTGAAACATCTATGAACACGCTTCAAACATGATAAGAACCTCTTAGTGCTGACACCAAGGCAAAAAAGTAACCCTACCCAAAATAGTAGCTCCTGGAACCTAGAGCCTTAAAATAGTAGTTTTTGGTGACGAGTGCGAAGTCTCTATCACCTCTGTGGTATCTTATATTGTTGCTTTTTGCCATCATGAAGTTCAAATTCACAGGACCAGAGCCAGTTTTGGCTCTCACATCGGAGTTCTTGAGTGTGGGTGACAACGATGTCACTCACATAGACCTCAATGATTTCGTGGAACGCATGCTCGGTGATTCCTAATTTTGGTCATTCGTGTCCTTGGGATGATAGGATTGTCATGGTTTCATGATCCAAGCGAGTGTTCCAGTTTCCCATTTCACATGCATAACCAGTCACGAAGGAGTGGTGGTGTTTCATGGCTTGGAATGGTGGTTTCATATTGTGGAAAGGGCATCCTTCATTGTTTCAATGACCTACTCATCCACGCTCATCACTTGTATAGGCAGGTGCATCATTCTAGGCGCAACCTTCTTTAGTGGAACATGGCAACGTCCCAGAGGATCACCACGGGAATTGCCCATAGGTCATCTGGAATCAACCTCGAAAATCTCGACAATGTTTTTAAACACTCATTCTACTGTCCAAGTTGTCTGTGCATTATGTACTAGGGAGGGATTGTGGTCATCACTGGCGGGGACAAAGTGTTCAAAATGCACTTCGTTAAAGCGAGTACCGAAGAGTGGCTATGTAGCAGAATGTCATCAGAGATTTTCCTCCATCCTCCAACTTCTTTAGAGTGAACCTCCGTAAGCAACACCTATTGTCATCAAGGTGATCATTCAACAATGTTTCTAAATTCTCAGTTCGAGTTGTTCGTGCATCATCTGAAGGAGGTTTCTCATGGTGTAAAAAGTTCAGAGATCCAGAGTTCACCGCATTGGGACATTTCATCAGATCAGTGAGGCAACGAGGCAAAGGTGGCAAGGCATCATCTTTATCAACATTCCTTCTTCCTTCTCATCTCTCATTCTTCCTCCTCTTCTCTACCCCTTTCTAATTCTTCGTTGTGAGCAATCATAAAGTTCGTCCTATTCATTAATGCGATTATAGTTCAAAATGTAATAAGTCACCCTTAACTAATAAAAGGGGACTTAATTTTCTTTCCTAGGAATGTCAAAAGTCATGAGTGGAAAGGACAAGTGAAAGGTCACGTGGGGGGTAGACGAAGAGTCTTCTCGATGTCTATATAATGTAATGGCATACTTACTTAAGCGTTGTCAATTTTGTGTTCACGAGAGAGATTATCACTTGTGAAGGAGCAAAAAGATAGCAATTCTTCTATTTTCTCACCTCTATGTTCTTCCCACTTCACTATGTACAATTTTGCTCAAGCATCAATGAAGCAACAAGGAGTGTGTTGCCTTTTTTGAAAAGGAGATTTGAGAGACTTTGTGTTCTAAATCTTAACTTATCTTGTTGCCATTTGTAAAATTGTATTTCTTCTAATCTATGTGTGTTGGAATTTTCTAGTTAATTGTTGTAGGAATTTGATTTTCTACCTACAACGTTAATCCCCCCTCTTTTTCTCACTCCCTTTCCCGCTCTCCTAGCAAATTCCTCTCTTGCAAGCGATTGCAAGTTTTTGCCGCAAGTTATGTGGAGTGCCCCCTATTGGATTCCCGGCCATAAAGCCACCACATAAATTAATTTTATATGTGCATAATAATATGGAGCTGCACCATTCAAGTAGAGGGACTTAGATTCCTAGAGTGTTGGCAAGATACTCACCAATTTGTCCATCAGACAAATTTTTTCGCCAGGAGGCACATAGAGATCAGGGGGAAAAACATGCGAAGTCTACAGGCAAATCTAAGACTTTAGAGATACCTTATTTGATAAAGTGCTGGAAATGTGGCAAAATAGAGCATTTTAAAAACGATTGAAGATTATAGGTGGACAAGAACAAATCACTTGATGCTTTGTGCTTAGGTGATAAAGGGTCCATTGATGAAAATGGAGATTCGTACTTGGTAACTTTGAGTGTGCATGCCTGCAAGGGAGCATGGTTGGTCGACTCTGGAGCATCCTATCACATGACCTTTCATAGGGACTGGTTCTACGAATACGAGTATGATGGTGGTAATGTCTTTTTGGGAAATGATTTTACTCACTAGATTGGGTTGAGGAAGAGTAAAGCTAAGGTTTCAAGATGAGAGGGTCAAGACTCTCCATCAAGTTCTGCACATACTAGGTCTTGCGAGAAATCTGGTTTCAGTCAATAAGACGTGCAATGCTAGAGTGTAGGTGTCGTTCGCAAAGGATGTTTGTAAAATGGTGCACGGATAAATGGTCCTGTTAAGAGGTGCACACACTTGAACCTTGTTAAGATTAGATGCAAACATGGTTACTGGTGCTTGCAACAGCACTGTTGTTCCCGAGGCCAATTAGGTATGTGAGAAAATTAGCATGCTTCTAGTACAGAAGAATATGCTATGGTAGGAAAGGCTAGGTTGTATTTGCAAGAAAGGGTTCCACACATTGCAATCTAGGAATGGTGAAAGGGGTGGATGAGGGTCCCTTGGACTTTGACATTTGTGAGCATTGCTAAGGTCCCATCACTTGGGAAAGCCATGAACTATGTGTCTTTCATAGATGACTTTTTTAGGAAACCTAGATATACTTTTTACAGGAGAAATATGGAGTTTTTCAAGAAATTCAAAGAGATCATAGCTCTTATGGAAAACCAAAATGTAATGTCCCCTTTTTTAAGCCAGTCACTATGGAAGACCTTATGCTTATTCCTCTTCCTATGGGCATCAAGGAAGGAGCAAATGAGAGGAACTTGCCATGGTTGTAAGTGATGTACCTTCATAATTAATTATTTTATTTACTAATCATGGCATTGGAATGGTTCCACTAGGGGTAAGAAGACTTGTCAAACAAAACAAGGAGAATTTCTATTTCTTCATTATGAGGTCAGCCTTCTTAAGTGAAGATTAAAAAGAGCATTAGGAGGTCGACCATGAGGATTGGGCCTCTAATTCATTCTTGGCGCCAAAGAAGGGGTACTTAAGGAGGATCGAATGGAGGAGGATCATCATCTTTAATCTATCTTGACATTTACTTGGAGTTGGAGCTAGTGTAGCTACTCTTCGTGCCATTGAAGGACGAAAACCCTTCCTTGGTCACCTATCAAGGACGAACACTTGAATAGGATCACACTTGGGGATGGAAACTCTCATTTGTGCATTGGTGGCTTATACGGAGGTCACAAGTGAGCTTTATTGAGGATTTCGTATTTGTTTCTTCCTTTCTAACCCTAGGCGACTTGCTTGGGTGAAGGATTTGATATCATCTAGGGCACTTTCAGACAATTTGAGTTGATATTATTGTTCATCTTTTATAAGACCGGAATCTACAATTCGGTGATTTTTGGAGAGGTTTATGAGCTATTTTTAGCCCTTGTTTGTGACTGCCATGTTGCTGTCATAAAATTAATTGCAGCTGGGTGTAAGATTTATTTCCTCTATTATTTTGATGGATAAATGTTGCCGTGCTTGAAATAATTATTTAGAAGCATTTTCAGTTGTTATTGCATGGTTGTATGATGATTTGAAGTACCTATACAGTTTACTTCCCTAAAGGACTGATTATTGATTTCTCAAATAGGGTTAAAGTGTGTTTCTAATCATTTTTCAGATTGATGCTTGTTGGTTGATGGTGTATTTTTAGATTTGATTCATTTGGGGTTGTGGCCAAACCCTTATTTTCAGTTTTAGCCCTAAAAAGGGACATTACAGTGGTATTAGATCTTCGGTCTTCCCAGCTTGAGGGTTTTCATGCAAGAAGATAAAATGGCAGATAATTCCTTTGGTGATGCTAGATTCCAAAGGCTTGCCCTAAAGCAAGAAAAATTGGCCAATAAAATGGCTCAGCTGATCCATACCCTGCAAGATCCAAATGGTGGAAGGAGCTCTTCAAAGGAAGTTATAATACTCAACCATCCAAAGTGGACAACATTGCTACATGGTATGAGGTGTATAGGGCTCTTCCGGAGAAGATTCATGATGCCATGTCATTTGCTGAGTTCATGGGAGTAAGCAAGGGAGGATCAAGGCCCAATCCTCGATCACGAGCGACACAAAAGAAAAATTAGGGTCGTAAGTAATGGAGGAATCCAACGTGCAAGAAGAGGGAGAAATTATGGAGTTTGAGCCAAAGAAGGAAGAAGAACAACCGAAGTTGTTGAGCCTTGAGAGGGAACAACTCATGGGAGCCCTAAAAGCCCCCATCACCATTGCCAAAGTAGAGCTCTTGACTGATTTTCAAAACAACAATGTGAAGACATCAAAGTTTGAGGAAAGTTTGAAGCATGAACCTAGGGAAATCATGGGGCATGAGTCCCAAGGTAAAGTTATTTGATATTTAATGATATATCATTGGTTTCTAATGGGTGCTTGTGGCTAAATGTTGAAAATAAATTAGATTTGCATCAGGGTAAAGATGATGATATTATGGAAGGGTATGTCCATGAAGGAAAGGCACTTCCGGTTCCTCACGATTACTTTGAGATCGCTGGAAATTTTCAAACAACAATCAATGATGGGAAAATTTAGGGAGTTTATCACCTTGGAGTGAGTTCCGGAGATGTTCCAAACAAGTACCATAAAAAAATAGTGGGATCCTTGTTGGCAGCCCAAGGTATGATGAAAAAAATCACATTTTGTCTCTTCTTATGTCGCTGCCATACTTGTCCCATTATGGGCATTTTCTTGTTAAGAAAGATCACAGGTCATGTTTGATGTTTTGTAATATATTGGTGATGATGTGAAGAACTTGTGGAGTAACATATGACACATATCTTTTCTTGCAAGATTATGTGAGCATAAAAGTTTGGGTTTCGGTTGATTCTTTGAATTATAAGAAAGAGGAAAGCTGAAATATTCCTTTTAGGATATCACTCTAAAACTCGGAAATTTATCAAAAACCTACAAATTGTAGTTATGATTTTCTAGGACAGCAAGGTACAAAATCTACAATATTTTATATCTTCAAAAATATTCACTTCCAACAATACCCAGAAGCTTAAAAAGATGTAGAAAAATATATAGAATAATAAACTAAGAAATAATTTTTAACAGCCAGATCTGATCTTATTTTATTTATTTTATGACAGTAAATGAGGAGAAAGTACAATTAACCGTAAATTCCAGAATATCGAGGGAAATGATTGCAATAATTTTATTTGGCATCAATATGATAAGAACAATCTTTAGATCTGAAATCTCCGGAAACGGGCCACAGAAACCCTTCCAAAATGCTTGCTGAATCTTTCTGGTAGGTCGCTCCACTTGGGGAAGAAACCCAACAACCCCAAATTTGAAAATAACTGAAACTCTTGATGAAGAATGGTTGTCCTCTTTCTCTGAATTTGAAATTATGATTACTCTTCAAATATGATCCAAAAAAACTGAATAGCAAGCTAGGGATATGGGCGAAAAACCCTCATCGAAGAATGCTCTATTAGCTAGGGATGGATCTTTCACCACCGAAGCTAGGGATCCTGTTGAATCTGACCTCCACAAGCAAGAAGACTGAAAATAGCAAGAGCTCAAAATGGTTGCATGCATTAATGAATCTCCAAAAGACCCCAAAGGTATATTTATAACATTTTTCCTCCAAAAACCCTAATCGCACCCCTTTGGAAATTTTCTCATAAACATAAATATAACCTAAGTGATTTTATTGTGCACATATTATAAAGTACACTTAAGTTGTGCCAACGAAGAAATATAACATAAAGTACCACATAGTCGCCCATCACTTAAGTCAATGAAAAAATATAACATAAAGTAAAGGTGGTAATAAAATAACCCATACCCAATAACCTCCATGTCTCCAGCCCCTTGGGTATGACCAAAGCTAAAACAAAAATAAGTCGCCCATCACTTAAGTCAATGACAAAATATAACATAAAGTGAAAGTGGTAATAAAATGACCCATACCCAATAACCTCCACGTCTCTAGCCCCTTGGGTATGACCAAAGCTAAGACAAAAATAAGCCTCTAGGCCTTTGGCCTAGGAATGGGGACATTACAAACCACTGAAATATCCCTTTTAGGATATCTAAAACTCAGAAATTAATTAAAAATCTGTAGACTGTAATTCTGATTTTTCCAGGACAACAAGGTACAATTTTTTAAGAAAAAATTATATCTTAAAAAATATTCACTTTCAACAATACCTAGAAGCTTCAAAAGACGTAAAAAAATATAGAGAACAAGAATATCCAATCAGATTACTGAAATTTTTATAATTGAAATTTTAATAATGAAAATATAGCTGAAACTTACAAAATTAATAACTCTGGAAATACTTGGGATCTGATCACAAATGATAGCCCAAAAGATAAATAAATCCAATATCTATCCAATGCATATTCAAACACAATATTTCAATGGGTGGAAGGCACTTGAAACTGCTCTTCAAATCTGAAACTAAGTAGATAAAACCCTAAAACATAGTTGTTCCAAATCTGAACTGAAAATCTGAATGTAGAAGACTGGGAATATGAAATATCCCCAAGTACGAACAACAAGCTAGGGATATGGATCTGAAACCCTCACCGAAGAATGCTCTACCAGCTAGGGATGGATCTCTCACCACCGAAGTTAGGGATCCTGCAAAATTTGACCTCCACAAGCAATAAACTAAAAATAACAATAGCTCCAAAATGATTGAATGTCTGAATGCCTCTCCAAAAGATCCCAAAGGTATATTTATAACCTTTTTCCTCTAAAAACCCTAATCGCACCCCTTTGGGAATTTTCTCATAAACATAATTATAACTTAAGCGACTTTATTGTGCACATTTTATAAAGTACACTTAAGTTGTCCCAACGAAGAAATAAAACATAAAGTACCACCTAGTCACCCATCACTTAAGTCAATGACAAAATATAACATAAAGTGAAGGTGGTAATAAAATAACCCATACCGAATAACCTCCTCCACGTCGTTAGCCCCTTGGGTATGACCAAAGCTAAGACGGAAATAAGCCTCTAGACCTCTGGTGTAGGAATGGGGACATTACAAAAGCCCTTGTTGAATTCAATATTGCTAGTCCATGCATATGGTTAGAATTTTTTTTTATGGAGGATTGTTTTGAATTTGTTATGTATCCTAACAAAGTTGTGAAGGATTTACTCCTAGAGTGTCCCTTGAAACCAAATTCTACCCTCTATGGACAAGGAGTCACGGTTTTGATTGATAATGGAGCTACTTACAATTTCATTGATGAGAGCTTGAGGGCAAAGGTAGATTTGAAGGTGGAAGACTTCAAAGGCTTCACGGTCAAGATAGCGGATGGTTACTCCATGCCATGCACAAGGAGGTGTCCTCAACTCCTTTTCACATTGGGAGAGTATGAGGTATGTGATGATTTTTATATGATTGCCATAGCTGATACAAATCTTGTGCTTGGGGTCCATTGGTTACCTTCATTGGGAGAGCTCACTCTTAACTACCAAAGTATGGAGTGAAGCTTCATGAATAAAGGAAAGAAAGTAATACTTCAAGGTATGATTCAAGAAACCATTCAAATCAAGTATTTGGTAGAAGATATTTTGTCAAAAGAATCATATCTTTGCTCTTTATCTAAGATAATTGCAGATTGGAAGTCTTTATTTACAACCAAGTATAATGTCAGACTAGTGCAACATAAACATGGTAGAGTTGCTTCATGGTTGGGTATCCATGTAAGCGGTCACCAACAAAGTATGTGGGTGGTTAGTGGTGACGAGAGGAGTGTACTTTGGAGAATTATAGCTCAAAATTTCAGACTTAGTGCTTGTGTCATTATTCAAATCGGCCACCACAAGGTCTCATTGGTATACATACAAGTTGGTAAGCAAGTAATGTTAGTCAAAGGATGGAGCATTTTTCAATTGATGAATGATTGGAGAAAATTTTCAGCCCTTAGAGACGTGTTTTCAGTCATTGCAATGCTCACATTTCCTATTTTTGCAAAGAGGTTTCAGTTTTGTAGTTGCTGTTCCATTTTTAAATTGTTGGTTTTGATAAAATCAGATTATGAGTTGTTTTCAGACTTGAACAAGTGCAAAAGTGATCATTTTGAGGTCATTAAATCATCGGAAAATAGTGGTAGATGGTTTTAGCTAAAGAAGACAACTACTTCAGCCAATATAACTCCAAATTGGGTGAAAAATCAGGTGGTTCATGACTATCATACTTTGTTTCCAGCCCCCATATCATTGATAGAGTGGAAATGTTTGGAGAGATGTCATGCTTATAACTCCAATACTTTCCTTTCATCTACTGCTTCCAATCATATGGTTGAAGAAATTCCAAGATACTACAAACATTGGCATATTTGTGGCTGATTTAAGGTGGTTTCCAGCCACATACATTCTGATTTTTGAGAGAAAAATGCAAGGTTATAGCTGTTTTTGGGAGAACATTATGAAGTTTTGGGAATCCATCATTTAAATAGAAATTATGAGATGGTGGCAAGCAAAGGAAGGGAGCTAGCTATCATGTCCCTAAGGCATGATGAAGAGATTGTAAAAGTGTTATCAAACACTCTTGTTTCCTTTGATATGTTTGCTTCATGTGGAGGAACATAAAAAAAGGAGCAGCAGAGATTCTTTTGGGATCCGGGCACGTGCATTTGCTTGAGGACAAACAAATTTGGGAAGGGGGGACTGTAATGCCCCCCTTTTCAAGCTAGTCACCATAGAAGACCTTATGCCCATACCTCTTCCTGTGGGCTTCAAGGAAGGAGCAAAGGGGGGGAACTTGCCATGGTTGTAAGTGATGTACCTTCATAATTAATTATTTTATTTACTAATCATGGCATTGGAATGGTTCGACTAGGGGGAACTTGTCAAAGTAGGGAGACTTTCTATTTCTTCATTATGAGGCTGGTCTTCGTAAGTGAAGATTAAAAAGTGCATTAGGTCGGCCATGAGGATTGGGCCTTTAATTCATCCTTGGCGCCAAAGAAGGGGTACTTAAGGAGGATTGAATGGAGGAGGAGGATCATCATCTTTCATCTATTTTGACATTTACTTGAAGTTGGAGTTAGTGTAGCTACTCTTCGTGCCATTGAAGGACGCAAACCCTTCCTTGGTCACCTATTGAGGACGAAACACTTCCATAGGATCACACTTGGGGACGGAAACCCTAAATTGTGCATTGGTGGCTTCATACGGAGGTTACAAATGAGCTTTAAGGAGGATTTCATATTTGTTTCTTCCCTTCTAACCCTAGGCGACTTGCTTGGGTGAAGGGTTTGCTATCATCTAGGGCACTTTTAGACAATTTGAGTTGATATTATTGTTCTTCATATTTTATCAGGATGGAATCTACAATTTGGTGATTTTTGGAGATGTTTATGAGCTATTTTTAGCCCTTGTTTGTGGCTGCCCTACTGCTGTCATAAACTCAATTACAGCTGGATATAATCTCTTGTTTTCTCTGTTTATTTGATGTAATTTGGATGGATAAATGTTGATCGTACTTGGAATAATTATTTAGAAGCATTTTCAGTTGTTTTTGCATGGTTGTATGATAAGTTGAAGTCCCTATATAGTTCACTGCTAGGGTTTTAAGGAATGATTATTGATCTACTGTTACATGGTAAAAGTCAGAATTTACAATCACTTGGGGTTTGATGCTTGTTGGTCTGATGGTGTATTTTCAGTCTCAGCCCTAGAAAGGGACTTTACACAAAAGGAGAAAAAGATCACAGATTTTGCGCATTCACTCAAGGGGGTGACAATTCTAGGGGATCTACTCTCTAGACAGTGATGTTGTAGGTTTAAAACCCTGGGTAAATTTTCATATTTGTTATGGCATAGATACGGTAAGTTCAAGTGCTCTAAGTTCCTTTAACAAGTATTGAAGTTTCTTATGTTTGAATCCATACCGGTGTATGAAGTTGCTACTCACGCAAATCCAGGAATGCAGGTTTATAATCTTCAGAGATAAAAATATTTTACTTGAACACTATTTAGATCCGTTAAGGTCCATGTGAGGCTTGGTTCACTAGGACATTCACTAATCAAGCGAGATCTCTCTGGCGAAGTTACTCAAAGTATCACTCATGCACAAATCATATTGATGCCTCATATCATTTTATAAGGAAAAGGGTGGAGGAAAGGAGTATAAATATGGAGATGGCAAGTAGAACAGTGTCCAAAGATAAAAATGCATAAGGAATATCTGCAGTTTACCTAGAGTAGTATCCACTGACAGAAGTACTGATATTCTATGGTGCTGGAACAGTTTTGGAGCACTACATGCCTGGATTTGCTAAAGTAGTGTTTATATATGTTCCCTTTCATCCAAACAATGTTAGACAAGTGGAAGACATTTTTGTGAATGTGCGCACACATGAGACTGTACGAATATAGAGGAAAGTAAGTATTTTTTCAAATGTATGTGGTCTTGCACAACTCATGCATAATTACCAGTGTTCAAGGACATCATTCAAAATAGAAGTATGAGATGCAATGTTGAATGACCTTTCATGGCAGTAGCATCCGTCTCGTAGAGCTTACTTTGGAAGCATGCCAAGTTGTAAGACTCTTTTGCAATATTGCAACTAGACCGAGGTATTATCATCATCAGTTTTTGCCTGCATATATGGCAAGTTGAAGCAACAATTATGCAAAGATGATGATTCAGACTCTTGCAGATTCACTTGGGATAGACTACAACTATTAATGAGAGCACAGCTGTATGTTTTCTCAGTTATACCATAGTTACGTCTTAAAAGTCACTATAGAATCCTATCATGTTCACATTGCTTCCATAAATTGATATTTACGCGTAAAGTTTACACATCACACCTTGTCTAATGACTACTTTTGGTCATGTTGGACCTTTTTCACACTGAAATATGGACATCCTTTGGCTAACCACTTTCCAGTGTACTTACTAAGCCTTTTACCTACAAGTTTTTCCTAGGACTGATGCATAATCAACCATGGTCGATTGAAGTCTAAGCAAGTTTGTTTCAGTACCATGGACTATACAGGATCACCCACAGTTCGATCATGTAAAACATATATTCTCTCCCTTGTACTTGGTAATTTCACTGACCTTGTTAATTTCTTTATATCTCAAAGCAGGTACAAGTGTTACTTGCACATTTAGTAAAGTATATTCGCATACCTAGATATAAGACAAATATTTGAAATAAAAAACATTTAGTTTCCCCTTTTAAAGAAAGCCTAATTTCTATCACCATAAGTTTGAGACTGGAGGTATGACTTACTGTAAGCATTGCATTTCTCTGATCCACCTTAGAGATACTTTCTTGGTACTGTTGCTTTCAGGGAGGATCTAGGCATTTAATTGTCAAAGTAAGATGTAGGAGTATCAGGATCTAACTTTTCTTCATGTTAAATTGATTCAAAGCAAATTGAAAATTGTCTTTATTTTTGATTCATTCAAAGCTAAGAGAAATTAAGGTACAAGTGTGGTTACATTTTAGTTTCTATTGACTCTTTCTCCTTATATGATGCTACCTAGCTCTGATTCAGTCTGTTTACCAACCCTATTTCCAAATACTAGATACATAGAAACCTGATTAGGGCCTGTCTCATCTTAGGTATAGGCCTTGGAAACATACTAACGAAATAAAGGCTTACAAACATTCATGGATCATCTAGAATTGAGCCAGTTGTGAATTCCTTTCAAATACCTTTGGTATCTACATCTTGTGTGTAGGCCTAAATTTTTTCCCCAAAATTTGAGAACACAGGGGTGGATCCTGTAGAAACACACTTATTTGAGAGGGGGGGTGAATCAGTATTATCAAATTTCAATGTAAACCTTTCCTCCGACCAACATTTCAACTGTGTCATCCTCATTCTGGTTGAGAGGAACGTGCTAACATGATTTTCGAGTGTGTTTCATGTGCAAAGAAGTGTACCTAGCTTGATTCTTAAAGTTATTGAGATCTATGAAAGAACAATGCTCTCGGAGGCTTCAAAAGGGATATTTTTGGTATTTTTGTCACAGGAGGATATCCCTCGGAAGCTAACTGCAAGGGCACAACCCATCAGGGGGTTATACGAAAGCGTATTGAGATGATCCAAGGTAGTTTAGGAAGTTTCTGTGGAGCCATGAGAGGTCGGGAAACTTTCAAGCAAAATTGGGTCTTTTTGGGAAAGGCACTGGGAAAAGCATGTTTCAAAGGAGCTAGTCACCTTGTTCGAAGGGTTTTGGAAGCGTCGGGAGGTCTTGGGAAGCCAGATCACATGCATTGGAAAGCTTACAAAGCCTACTTCATGGTGCAATAATCAAGATAGAATTATGGGAGTATAAAAATGCGGAAACCTGTCCATCAGTGCAACACAAGAGTCTTTCTACAAGGTGGAACTTTCTCAAAGGGTTTCAGACACCTAGGGAAGAGTTAGGAGCCTTACCAAAGGTCAAAGTGGAGTACATTGGACCCTCCTTATGGTCCATATGTTGGATTTGTTCATATTCATTTTGGACTTTGGTGGCAACTCAACTTACTGGCGCACGTGCGTAGGTAAAAGTGGAAAATGGAATGAAAAGGAAAATTGCAAGCTGAATCAGGTCTTGGAAATGGCGGGAATGGACTCAGTGAGTCCTTTGGAGTCAAAACCATGTAAGGTTGGTCCTCCGAACTCCATGTCTTGCTCTCAGGCCTGAGAATCCACTCCTTAGTCTATTTTCACGTTGAGTTTGATGACATCAGCACATTCAATCAGCTTTGAGCAGAATTTTGGACCTTGGATGTCCCTTTTCCCTTTGTCCTTTGGTGCAAGGGGACATGGGGGACACCAAAATGCGCCCCCCCTTTGAAAGAGTTGGTTGCTTCACTTAAAGTGACAACTTAAGTGTTAGAAAGATGTTATAATCTCTCACCTTTTTTGATGTTTGACCACGTTTTCATGACTAGCTGACCCATGGTGGCCTTCTGGAGCCCTGATGTCCCTTTCTCCCAATAGCTAAGGGGACATGGGGGACACAAAAGTGTGCTCCCCCTATGGAAGTGGTGTCCCCGAGATTTCCCTTGAGACTATCCCTATTAAAAAAAAATCGTTCTTTTCAAGTAACGAGTCGTTTTGTGTTTGTTTTGCCTGCAGTTGTTTGCATTTCTCTAAGATATCCCTAGAGAGTCATAAAAGCCAAATTCGACAAATACCCACATGCTAAAACTCACTCTATCCCTTTGCCAGGTTTTGTCTAAGAAATTTTTATTTATTTATTTATTAAATAAATAAATTTCTTTTAAAAATAGATTGAGCTAAAATTGGAGGATTTAGGTTATATAAAGCACTTCACCCCATCATTATTACCATAGAACATTCACCCAGGGGGAAGAATTTTTACAGATCAGCTAATTGGAGAAATTTTTCGAGCAATTGCCCACAGCTTCTTTTGTTTTGTTTTATTTCTTTTTGTCTGTGTTTTGGTTTGTTTTCTCCGGCAATTCCCGTAGCCTATTCATTCTTCTTGCCAGACCTTTCCCCAGGCCTAGGGTTTTGAGAAACTATCTATTATTTTTAATTACTAATATGTCTAAAGGCGATCAGAGCTTAGGATTCTTTCAGAAGATTGCAAGAAGTCGCTTGATCCAAAAAGGTGAAAAAATGGATTTTATGAAAATAAGAAAAATATTGCCATCAATGTGTGGAGTTCGAGAAAATATGCACTTTTGGAGAAAACGACGCCTAAAACGGAGCCACGGAATGAAAGTTATGGCACATGCAAGTTTTTGCTGCTACATCTTCCCGGGCCCTTTCCAAAAATGACAAATTTTATTTTGTGCTTGTGTTTTCTTCACCAAAAATCCAAAAAAGGAAAGAAATGGAGTCTTCATGCTAGTCACAATTTTCAAAGCTGCCTTCCGCGTCCAATTTCCACGCTGCCTTAAGTGATGAATTTTCACGCAATTTTAAAGGTAGAAGTCATAATGCAAGTCGCACTTTTGGAAAAGAGCTATCTTTCATGCAAGTCGCATTTTTTTTTGGAAGGAATCACTTAAGCTGCCAATGGGAATTTTAGAGGTGGCAGGTAGGCGGGAATTTCTTGCCTGCCTAGCAGGTTACTTTTTTCCATCAAGTCAAATCACTTAAGCTGCCAATGGGAATTTTAGAGGTGGCAAGCAGGCGGAAATTTCTTGTCTACCTAGCAGGTTACTTTTTCCCGTTATGAAAGAAAAATAACTTAAAGTACCAATGGGATTTTTGGAGCTGCCTAATAGGTTGACTTTTCCCATCAAAGAAGATTATTCACCTATGCAAGTCGCATTTCTAAGGAGGCTATTTTTCATGCAAGTCACACGTTTTGGAAGAAAGGATTTAAGCTGTCAGTGGGAATTTTGGCAGTGGCTGGCAGGCGGGAATTTCTTGCCTGCCTTGTAGGGTAAAAATTTCCATTATGAAAGTCAAGTCACTTAAGTGAAAGTGGGAATTTTTTGCCTGCCTTGTAGGGTAAAAATTCCCATTATGAAAGTCAAGTCACTTAAGTGAAAAACGAGAATTTCTTAACTGCCTTGCAGGGTTAAACTTCCCATTGCTTGACTTCCTATTTTTAGCGTTGCAAAAAAGTGCGACCCATTCTAGTATAGCTAAATGCCTAAAAGCTGACTTTTTTTTATTAACTACCTGGAAGCATCCAGTTTTGGCGCCTAGGGTTGGAGAAGCTTTCTTTTTATTATTCAGAGCATTTGCATGTTGATGTGAGTGCACAAGTGAATAAAATAATATTTTTAGCTTGCTTGGCATGCAAGCAAAGTCTAAAAATAGAGGGCAGCAGACTTTATAAGCAGATTTTGGTGATGAAAATTGAGAATTCATGCCATGGACTCCATATTTGTTTGAATCAATTGTAGGTATTCATCACAGGTGCTCATATTGGTGAAAGGAAATCAAAATCAATATCTGATACATTGAATATATCTTCAGAATCAGAGGAAGAAATAGATCCAGATCTCATAATTGCAAATGCTTCTGGTAAAAATTCATCCTGTTGTTTCTAACGTAGCCCGTGTGGAAGTCATTGCATGGAAAATTCCTTTCAGGAGCTTGTGCATGTGCTCCCAATCTTCCAGTTGTAGCCTTTCATTGAATTTACTTGTATTTTTCTTCACCTAGAGTGCTTTCCAGAATTTAAAATTGCTCATATGCAATTAAAAATAAAATGTGATGAGTTTTGTCTGAATTATTTACGGAAAACATTGCACTGGTGCATATACTAGAGAAGAATTGCAAAAGCTTCAAGGATAAAAGGGGAAGACAGGTCAAAGGTAGCACCCGTAGGCAAATCACAGTCAGTTGCTTCCAGATCCAGTTTGGTGAGAATCAAAGGCAAAAGAGTCAACCGCATGCAGAATATGGAAAAAGAACAAGACTGGGAGTGTTGCAACTTTCTTCTAATTTCTTTTCCTCTTTCTTCTTCTCTCTCTTATTTTCTCCGACAAAGTAATTGAGAAATCAATTAAATTATAAAACTTAAGTGATTGGTTTAAAAAACCGTTACTTCAAGTTACTTGAAGAAATCAATTACTTGGAAATAGGTGGCAGACATGCAAAATTGAAAGTTCTATTTTCATTTATAAAGCAAAGAGGAATTCTAGGAGGAAGATTGTCAGCTGCCTTCTTTTCTATAGCTTCCGCATGTGGCAATTCATTAAAAACTTCTTATTTGTAATTGCCCTCTATACACTATAAATAGAGGAAGAGCCTATGGGTTAAAGGATCAGAATTTGTAATCGACATTCTTGTGTTCCAGAATTTGAGCTCAAACTCTTGATATCTTTCTGAAAGCTAAGAAATTGAAAAGAGACAGATTTTCGAAGAACTTTGTGTCAACGGTATATTTGTTTCTTACTTTTGTGCAGATCTTTGCATAAATTGTGTTATCTCAGATCTAGATTTGAAACTTTCCTTTCCTTTAAATTCTGTATTTTGAGATCTATTTGTTTGATCTGTGTATGAGATCAACTCTTCGAACTATTGGTTGGATTGCATATTTTCTCTTCTTTTTTCCCGGATTCAATTATTTTCCTCTTCTGCAAATATTTCTTTACAGCTGCTTGCTGCAAAATTGCCTAGCTATGGCTCATGAGCTTTGAAATTAAAGTAAAACTCATGAACAATTACTCAGATCCATAATTGATAGAAATCTTACACGGGAGCCTCACCGGTAAATGAGGGAGATTTATCTCATGACTGCTTGGGTTTTCAGCTGTGCAGAAAATCTAACCAATAGGAGACAACTTTTTGTCACTTAAAAGTGACAACCTGGGTGTTAGGGAAAGGTTAACAACTCACCATTCTCACCAAATCTAGCCCCTTCCTCATGAGAGCCTCAGCCATGGCGCATTTTGGAGAGGTTGATGCCCCTTGTCCCTTTGTCCCCAATTTTTTAGGATGCAACCTAACCTACACCTAACCTGGGTTGAGCTTGTTTGGGTTTAATGTGAGTTAAAGTGTGCGAATGAGAGGGAAAGCAAATTTGAAAGAGGGAAAATCATTTAAGTGCAACACTTATTTTTTAGCCTCATTTGTGTTATTTTCTCTTTTGAAGGGGATGGGTGCCTTCTTCACCATGTTTTTATTTCTATTCTCCTGTTTGCTGATGATATTGTTTTACTTGCCTCTTCTCTTGAGGGGCTTCAGAGACAACTTGATGCACTTGCTTTATTTTGTGATCTTCGACATTTGACTGTCAATCTTGGTAAGATCAAGGTCATGGTCTTCAACGGGTTGAAGACTTCTCACCTCCATTTCTGTTTCAAGGGGCAGGGGGTTGAAATCACCAATACATATACTTATTTGGGTGTCCAGTTCTCAGGACCTAGATTCAGTATGAGGCATGCCCTCCAACCGCGTGCGAACAAAGAGTATGGTTCTCTTTCCATTCTTGAGCGACAATGTTTCTGGCACCACTTTCAAGACATTTCATCTAAGATGTCTCTTATGGTCTCTCTCATCCGGCCCACTGTTCTCTATGGGTCTGTTGTCTGGGGGCCCTCCCTTTTAGCTACGGATTGGGCTTCAGCTGAGAGAGTGTAGACTCTCCTCCTTCGCCGCTTCATCAGATGCAAGTAGATGGTCCCTCAGCTGATTATTTTAGCAGAATTCGGTGCCCGACCTTTCCGTCTGGAGACCGTCTTAGACATTTTGGCATTTCTCCACTGCATCAGGAGGTTTGGGGATTTCTCTGATGAGCGGAATAGGTACCCGTATCTCGCTTATTGTTCTTTTGTGAGTATTGCTCAGGATATGGGTCGTTGCTGGTTCTCCGAGACTTCTGCTTTGTTGGATTCTGTTGGTATTCATATTGATCATCTTCCCCCCTTTCAATACACCCTGAATGCTCCCAGTCACCTTTTGCCCACCAAGTAGGTGCTGAATAGGTCCATCAGATAGGATATCTACAGATGCTTTATTTAGACTACTTGGGTGAACCCCCATGGGGGCTTGCGTCCTAAGATAGCCTTTTATGTAGAGCATTTTCTTGAGATCAGAGACAGACTCATCATCCGCCCCCATTACACATTTCGCCATTGGATGTATGCCCCTCCGCATACCTTTGGGTTAGTTTTAGGTGGGCTCCCACAGATTGCGTTGTGAGACGGATCATCATATCGACCACAAGGACAGGGTTTGCAGGCTCTGTAGCCTCTAGGAGGTTGAGACTAAGGATCATTTCATCTTCTGCTGCCCCATATACTTTGAGATTAGGGGACGTTTTCATTGCCTCTTCAGAGGGGTTCAGAACCTCTCGGTTTTCTTTAGATATATCAACTAGCGGTGCCTTGCTCTCTATGTCTGTGAGTCTCTGGAGCTCTGAGACCAAATTCTTCACCCCCCCTTCGAGAATTATTTCCACGAGACGGATTACATCATTCTTTCTGGTTCTACCTACAGTGGGTGGTACCAAACGGCAGAGCCTCTCTAACCCAGTTACAAGGCATAAATCAGTTTGTTCCTGGCTTGACCTTCACAGCTCCCCCAGTGACCACCAACAGACTCAGAAGCATACATGTCTTAGAGGGAAATCTAGATCTACTCGCCTCCCTGGTCGTCGTTCTAGTCTTAGATCTCAGCGGGGGAGGGGGCCCTCGGCCCCCTCTTCGAGGAGCCATTCCATCAGTAGCTACTTTGTGCCAACCTTGGATGTTAGGAGGGATTTATGAGTTGGCGGTTCCTTGCCTGTCCCCTGCTTCTTCCTCTTCTCTGCTTTCTTTTTTCCCTCCCCCATCTGTTTCATTGCCCCTGTCTAGGGGGGTTTTGCTTTGGGGTTTTGGCGTGTTTTCCTCTTCTCCTGTCTTCTGTTCTCAAGAACTCGTTTTGAGTCTTCTCCGCTTGCACTTTGTATATTGTTTGGGCTGCAGTCCCATTGACCTACTGTTGTGGTCATTGGTTGGACATTAATATATTTATCTTTATCTTTATTTTATCTCATCTCCTCCATTGCTGCTCGTATGTTGTTATGTTGCCAAAATTTCTTCAGACATCCTCCATGCCAAAACCTTTTTTGCTCATATCTCCCAAACTCCATGTCCGTTTGCCATGAGATTTTGACTGTAGTTTCCTTGCAAAAATGCCTTTAAGAGGAGTATTTGCATGCCTCCATTGATGCTCGGTATCATTTTCTACAACGATTTGAAATATCCAGCCAAAAAATATTTTTTCTCAGATCTACAAAAACCCAGTGATTGAAATCCTTTGAAATTTGGAGCAAAGCTTCACATTGCAAGACGAAAACTTTTGAGACCACTTTTGTTTTGTTTCGACATCGGGAAGACCCACTTCTAAAAATAGTAAGCCTTCCTAGGCCTCATTGCCTATAAATAGTAAGTGTTGCAAACAATTCATTTTCAGAGTTACCATTGCCCTTTGAACATCAGAGAAATTCAAAAGTGCCAAAATAAGCAACTGATAACTAAAATGGACTTCTCAAAATAAGGCTTACTAAAAATAGTAAGTGTCAGGATATTGGTTAACAAACAAGGATGCTGAGCCTCTATGCAGAGCAAATGGTCACTTGTTTCAAAACACAAAGCTAGTTCTAGCTTGTGCACCACATTCTGACCCAGTTCCAAAAACATCTTTGGTGAATGATAGTCCAATTCTGGCAATCCTCATTCCGAATGGTCTTTCTCAATGTTTGTAACTCCCTACTCATACCAATGTGGTGATCACCTCTCAGGAACTTGCCTCATAGGAATGGACATGGACAAGTTCATACTTGCAAAGGATCAGTAGTTGAATTGTGGCTCAGGAAGCCCTCTTGGTTCCTTAAAATTGGTCTCAGAGTGATTCCCGTCTCATCAAATGGATTGATCAAAAGTTGGAAGCATTCTTCATTCAGTCTCTCTCCTTTATCCATCTCAGATTAGAGGATTTGGTCTTGTACTTCATCGTGTCTTGTAGGTCACCATGGTCATTTGGTGACAGGATCACAAAGGTCACCCCATGCGAGCAAGTTGTCTCATTATGCACACCAGATACATCAAATGTAAGAAAGATCAAAGAGACATGGCAGTGTTTCAGAGATTGGAAGGTTGGTTCAAGTGGAAGAAGGATTTTCTCATTGGTTTCATTGGTCTACTGATCATGGGTTTCTCACCCCTCTTAGGGTACCTGATCGGGCTACAAAAGTTGATCATTCAAAGGAGTCCCCAAAGACGAGCTTTGTGAAAGATTGAGTGCACTAAGAGGCTTTGTCAAGTTCAGGATGTGGTCAAAGGATCAAGAATTTACTAGAGTGCATTTCTACAAAGTAACTTGGAGCTTCTTCATTGTTCTTCATTCCACATCTCTTCTCTCTGTTCTCTCTCTACTTTCTAATTCTCCATTGTAAATTGTACTTTATGGCTCTTTCTTCCTATTCACTTAAGTGACCATTGTAATTTTTCATTGTAAAAGCCCCCTATTCATTGATAAGAAAGGGGCTTATTTTTCTTTCCTAGAGGAATGTGAAAGATCACAAGTGGTGGGACTATGAAAGGTCATGTGGGGGGTAGATGAAGAGACGAATTGTAAAGCTATAAATTGGAATGACTTCTCCATTTCAAAGGGTTGGTTTTTCTTGGTTGATAGCTCCCATTGTCTTACTACAAGCAAGAAATTACAATTCTGCGAACTCCTTGTTTTATGTTTTCCTCTCCATCTTAACTTTACAAGCATGGTTATTTGTGCAATATTATGCAAATAAACTTGGATTTACTTGTGTTTTGTTCCTCTTTCCTTGACATGGTGTTTTCTCATTGTTAACTTGGAAATATTCTAGGTTTATGTCAATAAACTCAGCTTGCTATTTATTGAGTAAAACCCCCTTCTCACTTTCTCCCCTCTCCATACACACACCTTTCCCCCAACTCCTTTTAGCACACGGGTTTAGTGGAGTATTCCTGTGTGATCCTCGGTCAAAAGGCCACCCACGATAGCTAGAGTAGTGTATATATATTTTGTTTTCAATAAATGGAGCTGCCCCATTTCTAACAAGAAGGACCTAGTCCCAGAGCATTGGTGAAAACCCCTAATTTTCCCTTGTGACAAATTATTTCACCAACAATATTATTTCCGGCCAACTTTATTGTTGAACTCGAGAGCTTAGTTACTACCCTCGTGAATGAATTCCAATACCACTATCTCCCTCAAAACAACATTAATGTTTTCATCGATTGTAAACAAGCTGAAAATGAATCTGCGCAAGCCTTCATCAAGCAATGGAAAATCTTATCCACTAAGACTGAACATAACATGCCTGATGAGAGTCTATTTCAACTATTCCTTAGAGCCCTCGAGCCTCACCTTCAATAAAAGGTGAGATCCTTCTCTCCTACCACATTGGAAGAAACATTTGAGCAAGCCAACTCTAAGACTATGTCATGAAGGAATTTGAAAAATCTTTTGTCAAACAACTACCTAAGAATGTACACGTTCTCATGTGTCCTAGAAACAAGAATGCCACTGATGACAGAGTCACAAACACTCTTCCTCAAGGCACCTCTTCTAATAGGACTATCCATAACATCAATCATTCCACGTAATGAAGGTTGTGATCTCGCTTGTGAAGGTAATGAAGTGATCCGCGAAGCTACTAAATGGAGTCTTGAATTAGCTGTCACTTGTGAAGTATGGAAAGAGATCAAATTTGAATTTGATACGATTGATACTTTGTAATCAAGTAAGTAAGCAATGGGCTTTTGTTTGTTTGGTCCCTTAATTGAACCAAACTCGCCTCCTACATCATAGGGAGGTTCTCACTCCCATTCTTTGTCCCATAATGACCATCACCAACCTTTATCTAAGGAGGAGTTGAGACGATGTCCAACCTGACCTTTCACCATGGTTGTAGACCCTTCTTGAACTCTTCTTCCATGGCACGATGAAAGCAAATTTTGTTGGCAACATGCCAATTGGGGTCATTCTAATGAAAATTGCCTTGCCCTTTGATCCTTTGCGTATACCTTCCTCCTTGATACTAACTATCATCATGAAGCCATCACTTGGGAGAGGTTAGATGAAGCTATCAAGGCATGTGATAAAGCTCAACAATGTGATTGGCATGAGACAGTTCATCAAGCCAATGAGCATCTTAAAGTCTATAATGACCCACTCCTCCATCACTCTAAATCTAACCAACCAAATTTAGGTCCTACGTAGAACAATAATGCATCCACTAACGTTGTTGATGCTTCATATCCTTCTTCTAGTACGGAAAACACAGTTAACATGCAAGATGCTAAACGTATTACTACTTGTAGTGAACTTACATATGCTTCTTCTACTCAGCGCAAAGCTTACAAAACCATCTATCCATGTTCTCCAAGCCAACCATCAAATGAATAGGCCTCAAATCCCAATTCTACTATCCAAATAAATGCCATTGAGCCCTGTGTAAATTACTCTGAACAACTAATCTTGTTTGTAGCTTCTTCAAAATCCTCCGACGCCATCGGCCCCTGTGCACCTGTACAACCTATCTAGTATGATCTCATCCCTTTTGCTCCCTATGCCACCGACCCATGTGAAGCTCCTTCTACCATGGCTGATCCTGTAGACATAATACAAAAAAAATAAAAATATGGATCAAACTGCAAGCCCCACACCTTCATAACCCCTTTAGCATGACCTCCCATAGCATCAAACTATTGCACATTTCAGCCCTGAAGATTGGGATCCCCTTATAGAATTCTCTAACCTCCGAAGTAAATCCCATTTCCAGAGCTTATTCGTACCTCACCTAAACATCATGAATGCCTCATGTCAGCCCTATTTGCTATTAATATTCCTCTTCCACCCGCTTTGGGGATGGAGCCTAACCTACATGGTTTCGAAGAGGGTATCCTACGCCAATGTGAAGAGCTATCCATTCAAACCAACTTTTCCACTAATAATTCTTCGTGCATTCGCTTCCCTCTTGATTCTATGATTCGCGATGAGCTTCTCATTCGCGCAGATAATCCTCCACTCTTTATTTCAATCCAAATTGGCCACACTACGGTTAAGTGAGCCCTCATAGACAAAGTTTTTGGTACTTGTGTTGCTTCGCTCGATTTCATCAAGACACATGGCTAGTCCATCGATAATCTTAAGTCCACCATCGATAATCTTAAGTCCACTAGGAGCACATGTCAAGGTTATGACTATTGACAGATGCCCCCAATGGATTGCATCTGGTTTACCTATCATTGAGCCTCACACTGTCCGAGTCAAAGTCATGATCTTTAACTTCCTCATCTTATAACATCCTCCTAAGTCAACCATGGACCCATCGCATGTGCGCAATCATGTTATCCGCATGCCAATGCTTTAAGTTCACACATTTAGGAGCTATCTATGAAGTGCAAGGTGACACTTATCCTTAGAACTTTTACATCTTTCAACAATGTGGGACATTCAAGATTCCCACCTTGGAGGAGCTTCCAACTATTCCATTTTGTGAATATCAACGATTTAACTATCTTGTTGATTCCCTTCGTGGTTATAGTGGTCATCCTGAGGTCATGGGCCATACTCTACCCAACCTTCTCAACTTACAATGAGATCAACCTTAGGATTACCATTTCCGATCTCATTGATGTTATTGTCTAACATTACCTCCTACTGTACGGTCCTATCTTCATTACTAGCACTAAGTGTCCTCCTATAGAGATCCTCATTCGAACTAAGACTATCATCTAATTATGTGCTATTGATGTTACTACGCTTGAATATGATGACGGTTATACCCTAGACGACCCTTTCTTAATAGGTTAAGTTTAGGCTAAGAATGCAAATATTTTGCATTATTAAGAATCATTGCAATCTCACTTTAATCATAGCATTTATACTTTCATTGTCTCCTTACGAGACGAGATTGTTGACTTTGACCCTGAACAAGATGACCTGATGGATGACGAAGATGATTGCTCTAACTTTGACTCTAAGGATGAGCTGATGCATTACACTCCTTTGATTACAACCTAATGCCTGAGCCACAACTTACTCCCTCAGTTAGCTCCTCTACTCTCGTGAAACCTCTTGTGACATATCCTCCTCCAATTGTTGCTATGGACTTACCTTCAACAAAATCACCTCCGGCTCTTCTTTCTATAATGGCTCTCAACTCACTTGCGGCTAAACCAAACTGCACATGGCATGAAGCTCCAAGGCATGATATTGCAGATTGTAGAGATTATCGACAACATATGAAGAAGCTAAAAGCAAAGATTAGACGAGATCAACAAAGGAAAGCCACACGACCTTCTTTTGCACCACTTTATTGCTCTCATCATGGCTTTTGTTCTCATACTGATGACACTTGCCAGGTTATCCATAGCAAGCACTGAGTTTGGAACCTTCTCTCGTGTGTCCTTAGTGAAGGGCCAGTTCTTTTCTATCACGACAACCTCCTTCCATGCCATCATCTAGTTCTTGACCTACTCATTCTTCTCCCCCTTGTCTGTAATGTCCCTTTTTTCAAATTAGTTCCAATTGAAGACTTTTTGCCATTTTTCTTCCCATGGCCAAGAATAAATTGAATAAGGGAAGCCCTTGGGTTTCATTTCTGTTTTCTTTCATTGCTATTAATGTTTTTCTTTTGTATTTTCCTCCCTAAGGCAGGTCGGCTGAGTTGGAGAGTTCCCAAAATGAAAATAGAAGATAAAACAAGCTTTCTAAGAGGTTGGTTTTGGGGTAATTCACCCCTTAGACCTTTGGCACCACTAAAGGGGTATAAGAGGAGTCGCATATGGTCATTTTCATCATCATTTTTTGGCATATACACTTTTCTACTTGGTTCTAGGGCTGATTGCTCTAATCCAATTGCACTAAGGGGCGAAAATCCATTAGTTTGGCATTCAAGGAGGATGAAACCTTCTTTGTGGCATATTGGGGAACGAAAAATCTCCAAGTTGGTGGTGTGAAGGCAATTATTGAAGACCATCTTGTTGGTTTGCAACTAGGGCATCAAGGAGTCATTTCAAGGGTTTTTGCATTGTTTGGAGCCCATCTCCTAGGGAGCGACTAGGGTTAGAGTGCATTTGGGTGCTTTCTAGGGCACAAAACTTCATTGTAAGTTGATATTCAAATTTCTCATATTTTATACGGCTGGTATCTTCCATATTTTGCCATTGTTGGGGTTTGGAGACCTCATTTTTGGTCACTTCTATTGGCTGTACTTCTGCTGTTAATAAATAATTTTCCGTCTGAGTATTTGATTGAGTTTCATGGTGAAAAGTGCCCTAAAATATTCTTAAAGTGTTTATCTATGTTGTGGATGATTTCTATGATGATATTTGGTTGAATTATCACTCTTTGCAAGCTGCTGTCCTGAAAATCAGACTTTTGTTCACTGTTGTTCCTAATTTCAGTTGGCTGGTATAAAAATCTGAGTTTACTTCACTTGGGGTTTGTGTGAATTCCTTGCTCGTGTATTTCAGCCCTAGAAAGCGATATTACATTGTCCCTCCCTCAATGATATCCGCTGTGAAGTTCTCTTGCGAATCTCTGAAAGAATCAACGATTCTCTATTTGTTGCACAATCTGAAGTCCATCATGGCATCAATGCTATTCAGGATAACTTAGAGGACCTCATGATTCGTACTTGACATCAAATTCAGCATCTAGTAACCGACATTAAACCAACGCTTGTCAATCTTTCGCATGCTATCATTGATCCACTTGACTTGATTCATATATCTATTTTTTTCCTGCTTTCGTTTATCCTTCCCGCTTGGGTCTCTATGGCCATTGTCTCCTACCTTGGATACTTTGGTAATCTCTCTATCACCTCTGTCTTGGGTTTTATCTCTTATCACTTGGGTTGGCCTCTAATTGGCTCCCATCCCATTAATCCAATGCTTCCTATCTTGTAACACACATTACCTACTCTATTATTATCATTTTAAGCCCTTTATTGTTTTATTTTTCATATCCATAAGTGTTCATACATTTTTGCACACATAAGAAAATGGAATCATAAAAGCAGCCATACATAAACATTATAAAAACACATAACATCATCAAAAAAATACTATCTCATATATCTCTCAAGTGAATCATTTTATACATCATAATACAATCTCTCTCTCTCAAAATACATCATAATACAATCGACATCTCCATCTCTCAAGCATCTCCTCCCTCAATTGAAGATCATCCGATGCTTTGAGCTGATGGTGTCTGACTAGTAGCATGTAGGGACTGCACTAATGATGTGGTTCTAGATCGAGCCACCACAACCTCACCCTCTACTCTCGCTGCACAAACCTCTAGCTCCGAAATCTGAGCTGCATCTGTCGCCTGGCAAACAGCCGCCGCTTGTGCACCTAAAAGTCTAGCTGTTTGCTCTCGAGCCAACGCCACTTGTGCCTTGAGGAGGCCCTGCACCAATGATGTCATGTCTCCTCCAACCGCGACTTCCTGAGCACTTCGATGTCTCTGTAGCTCATGGTCTCCTCACCCGCAATCTGAAAAAAAAATCATTGAGTCCCTGGCTGTTGCTGATATTGGATCTTGCATCACATAAGTATCAGTTATGTCTAATACGCCGTCCAAAATCTTGTGGTGTGCACCCTCAATCAGAGAATACCACTTGGCTGAGGTCCACACCTAAGTAGCCGATACGTTTTGGATACATGTACGGCTACGGAGTATCCGATACGCGGATACAACAAAAATGTTTTTGGCCCCGGATACGGCATTAAATACGGAAGTACAAAAAATATATAAAAATTAAAAAATATATAAATTTCAGCCTACTAAATAGGATTTAAATTATCAACCACATATTATGCATATGAAAGACAAGATAAGTAGATAAATTACAAGTTATAAGCTAAATAACTAAATAACGACAACAAACGAGTCATAATTTGTTAAAACTTAGAAACTTAAAAGCTTAAACGTTAAACACTTAAATTAAACACAATGTGAATGTCATGATATATTAAATTCAATTTATTACACCAAATTCCAATGATCAAAGTTCAAATTATCTTTCAGTATTAATCATATTCCTCTTCATCAAGAGCATTAACATCATCATCATTATGTGGTTCATTAGAACCACATGGACTCGAACCACTCCCACTAGGGCCACTACCAATTGCACCCCCTTATACATGTAGGTCTCGCGGTGCCAAAGAAGTCTCCAATCCCTCATCATTTAATGGCGGGTGGGAAATTGAAGCATCGAAGTCAACTATCTCTGAATCAATATCCTAATGTTTTGTTGGCCCTTCCTTGTACTCCGGCTGCTTGTGGGATAAAAGACGCAAGTTAGAATGTATGTATACCAAATCTTTAGCCTTTTTAGCCCCCAACTTGTTGCGCTTCTGTGAGTGGATGATGCTATATGTACTCCAGTTGCGCTCAGAGGATGATGAACTTGCAACCTATTGAGGCAATGCAAAGTTTAAACTTAAACACTCAAACTTAAATTTTAAAAAACTAAAAGTTAAAACAAAAAAAAGAAAGAGAATAAAAAAAACTTACCTGTTGCAAGACCTTGATTGCAAGAGGCTACAAGTAAATTGATGCATGACCATGGAGGTACCACCACATATGAGCATCCATCTTGTATTTGCTCCGAAGAGCGAGAAGGCTATGACATGTTTTTGCTATGAAATTGATAAACTCTATCATAACCATGTCCTCAGCCTCAAAGGAAAAAGTCTAGACAATGCTGCCATATATCCCTCATTGACTTCCGCATCCCTGTATGGTGCCATCCTCCTCGGCAAAGAAAGGATCTCTGTGTCGTAGAATCTAGGAGTCAATGCAAAATCAATTAGATGTAACGGGATAGTCATTTTGTTCCACCGCTCAATGAGGATTGATTGTACTTCTTTGAATTTTTTTTCCACAGGATCTTGTTCTTTTGCATTTATGACAACTTTTATCTTCTCAATCATTGAGTCGATACCATCATATATCTCTCCTAGACATGGCTGATCCATGTCAGTAAAGCAGATCATGCTCATAATGGGCTCAGTAAAACTCAACAAATATTCTACTCGATCCCACCAAGTGTCATCTAAGATCATGGTCTTCACTTTTTGAGCCTGTACAATGTTTGATTGCCTCCATACAACCCATAGGTTAGAAGTTACCATCCTGTTGAGTGCCTCTTGCACCTTCACAAGTCGTCTCAAGACGATTGTGTGTGATGCGAACCGAGTCTCAACAACCTAATAAGAATGAGAAACAAAAATTAAAAAGAAAATTGAAAACTTTTGAATACTAATTATACTATATTTTAAAAATAAAAAACTTATATTTAAATTAAAGAAAGAAGAAAGGTAGCTTCCCTCACCTTCAACAACTACAAATGCAAGAATGATATAAAGATGCCTTGCGACTGGTGATGGTTGGTCACAAACATTTGGATCTCTTCACCCTCTGCATACACTTGTTGAATCCACTCTATTTTGCTGGCCAACTTTTTTACAGTTAAATTGAGTGAATGCACAACACATGGTGTCCAAAAAATATGCCCATACCTTGCCTCAATTAACATCCCCGTGGCTTTGCAATTCTTGGCATTGTCCGTTATGACTTGGACAACATTTTGAGGCCCCACCGCCTCAATGGATTCGAAGAGGATGTTGGCATTGAATTGGGCATCCTTCACTTGCCCCTCACAATCAACTGCTTTTAAAAAACATTGCCCCTTTAGGGCATACTGTTAGGAAATTTATATTAGTGCTCCATTTGTATGGGTGAATAATAATTACATGTGTAATTATTATTATGGTAAATTAGTGAAAGTACATTTACATTAAATGTATGGTAAATGTAAAATGTGGTTAGTATGTGGTAGGTTAGTAAGTTAGAATAATAAAACAATTAGTATTGTTTTATTATTATATTGGTGAGAGGTTGAAACCATATGGGTGTATGGTTGTATATGAAGACAAATGTTGTTGTAAGGATTGTTATTTTACATCTCCTATATAATGGAGTGTAATAATAATAAAAATATTATATAGGGTTGTTGATTTCAATTATTGTCTGTGTAGCTATTTCATGGATTCTTTGTATTAGATCAGAGTAATTTCTACACATACTGCAACCACATGATCAAAGAGTTTCTTGTATTTTTCCATCCATCAGAAATGTTTTGGCCCATGAGTCTCTAATTGGTTGCAAGGAGGTTTCCACATATTTTCTTTGTTTTTCCAATAGGGTGGTGCGGATATTCTCATAGCCTGGCAGTGATTTGTACCCCTTTTGGGAAAAAATAACAGCTCATTGATTGCTTTCACCATCTCTTGCCAATATGGTGACCTCACAACATTGAATGACAAGTCCATTTGCATACACACATCTTGCAATGTGCTCATCTGCAATATCCCTGCTCTCATTTTGAAAGGCCTTTTCCAATGGTCCCTTTTGTCCTACTTCTCTTTTAGGAAATTTATGAAAGAGGTGAATCCTCATCATGCATGGAGGTAGGTGTCACAAATGGATGTGGCATGGTCACAATTGGGGATCCAATACTGGATGGGGCAATATGAGGCCTCGCTGATCGAGATGAACTTCTCTCTTTTGGACAATGGATGACCCGCTTTCAAAACCAAAGCTGCCTCTGCATCTTCTTGTTCTTTGATATATGCAAAACTTGTTGTCTTTTGGCACCCCTATGTTATTTTTCCCCTTGCATGTTCTTATACCATGACCTGGTATTGCACACAAGTGGCTTTTCACCCGACTATAAGAGCCTTTGAATACTATTTCACACTCGTTGCATTTAAAAACAAAACACCCACCACCTGGAAGTTGCTCAAGTATTGTGACATGCCTCCATAATGGTGAATTTGGGTCAAATTCCTTGATCAAAGATTGCCTAGAAGAGGTGGAACTTGTTGCCATTGTACTTCTACCTACAAGGTTCAAAACCAACAGCATAAGCAAAGAAAACAATGTTTAAAATTTAAAAATAAAACTTAAAAGTTAAACCCTTTGCCCTAAGGCATAACATGATAGCATGTATTGAAAATTTCAAAAAAAAAAAACGGTTTAAAAATAAAAATTTCAATTGGGAAAATATGAAGTGTGTGAAAGATTAAATAACAAAAAAAATGAAAAACAAACTTAAAAGTTAAATAATAAAACTTAAAACCTTACCTTCACTCAATAATCCACAAATCCTTCTCCTTTGAAACTCCTCAATGGCCTTGACAACGAATACACACTCCTACTAGCTTAGGAAAATACTTGCAATGCTTGTTGATGAAGTATCAAACCCTAGACAAGCAAAATGAAAGTTTAGAGAGGCAAAGATGAAATGAGGAAGGAGAGGTAAGTTTCTTTGCTTTTATGTTTTGTTTTTGTGTTTTACTTTTGTTTTATTGTTTCTATTTAACTTTTAGGGTTTTAAATAAAAGAAACTTATATTTTTTATTATTAAATGTCTTTAAAAGATGTAAAAAAACAAAAAAATGTGTTTTTGGCTTGGAAATGTGGGTGGGAACAGGACATACCCGGGGGGTACTAGATGTACCCTTCCCGCTCCCACCCACGTTTTCAAAACTTATCTGTACCGAATATGTTTTGTATCGATTTCCAGGCCCCCTCTTGCTGTACCAATATTCTAGGTCCGCACTGCAATCACAACCATATCACTCATTAGCAACCTATATATGTCAACATACTAATCTACTCTATCACAAGACTCTACACATCACATAAACAACTTTGAGGCTCACTTGGCTGACTGGGTCACTCTTACCACGACCCCCTCATCTGCTGGACGTCCTAATATTGCTCCATCATTGTCATACCTCGATGGGTTGGGTCCCACCAACTGTGCCCACCTATGTTGAGGCACCAAAATCATCTATGGCCTCCTTACCCACATAAACATCGACCTGATGTACATATTTGACTATCTTTGGGGAAAATTTCGCTAGCTAAATTTGTCCTGGCACACATTATTCTACTTTTCTTTTAGCTACATGTTATCCCAAAAGCACCCCTGGCTATTTTGGGTGTTTTAGGAGGGAGTTAATCAAACTTTGGACAAGATCATGTTCTTGGGCAGTGTTCTCATCGATCAAATAGGTCAAAACTTGGCATTTTGGGCAGAAATCATGTTTTGGGGGCAAGTCTTAATGTTTGGGATCTTGCTCTCCATCTTGCCAAGCTCCTCAATCACAACACTTAGTCAATTTATCAGAAAATTGGGCAAAAATAAGAAAATCGGCTTTTGGAGGAACAGGAGGAATTGTTCCTTTGTTCCTCTTGTTCCTCATAACACTCCCTAGATCACATTGCACTAAGTCATTGGGTTAATCAAGCATTTTGGGCACAATTGGAACGTTCCTTCGTTCCATCGGTTCACCGATTCGGTTGTAAAGGGTCAAACAGGGGACCGCCGGGTTTTTTCGGCTGCATCGGGAAAGGCGGGTACGGAGGGAATCAGTGGAACGTTCCAATGTTGTGTTGGATTGCTGCATTGTCGAGTAAGCAACAAGGGGAGTTGCGGGGCAGAGTCATCGACCGAGGCAAAGTAATTGGGCAAAAGGGGCACGCTTGGAATGTTCCAACCGTTTGCTGATCGGGTGACTAACGGAGGTGGGGAGAAAAGGGCAGAGATAGGCAATGTGGGTATGTTGGCCCTGCGTGGCATAAAGAGAACTTTGCCCCTGTTCCACTACTCTCCGATTCCTCGCTTTATCTGACCCCAAAGCAAATTGATTAAAGGAGTTTTTCAACGCCCACAAGGAAATTTCTCTTGTTCCTCGTGTTCTCCGGATTTCTGCTTGGGCCAACCTGGGAATGGGTTTTTGGCCATAACTTCTGCCTCAGAGCTTCAAATTGCACAAAATTGGTGGCATTGGAATCGTCTCGTTGACAACCTCATTTTGGTGTCAAGAAATGCAAAAAATGATGTTGTTTTGGGGGTCAAAATTGCAAACATGGGATTTGGATGGAAAATGTGCAGTTCAAATAGCTCCATTTCAACCACTCCACCAACCAGAATTCATCGCTTAATGGCGCCCATCCCTTGTCCTACTTCCACTTGAGGGATTTGATAACTTGTTCAGGAAGAAAAGAAGGCTACCCATGCTCAAAACTGTAGGAAACGATGGCCTTTGGTACTGGGTAGGTGGAAATGGGTCATTTATGGCTGTTTGGTGGCTCCTCTCTCTCTCTCTCATTTTCTATATATGTAAGTGCTTATGCACGGGAAAACAGTTCTTCTCTGTAGGATTTGGAGCTCTCCTTGGGATTTTTTTAATTTCCATACCATAAGACCTTATGTAATTACATTTTTTTGCAAGTTTTACAAACCTCTTCTTTGTGAATGCAAGTGAAAATGTCTTTAAGTGATATGTAATTATAGTTCATTCCTTTAAATGCAGTGTATTTAAAGTGAGTCTTTTGCCCTCTTAATTTATTTTGAATATATGCACATGTATCTTGTAAAAATTCAGTGTTTTTATTTGATTCTTACATGTGTGGTTGCATTTTTGTCTTTATAAGTCAGATTTGAATCATGTTTTATATTTGGTGCATCACACTCCTTTTCATTTTGCAGTATTTTCTACCTTTCTCAACCTCTGGTTCCTGCATGAATTTGTATTTTAGACTTAGTTTAGTTGCATTTTAAAGTTGTAGGTTAGTTTGTAGTGGGCTAAGATAGATGGAATCAGACCTTCTTTGGAGGTTTGTCTCACTTTGCAAGGTCCCACACTTGGAGACAATTCTTTTGTTACACCAAAATTTCTTATGTTCATTTATGATCAATGCAGAGGGTGGAAATTTTGTGTGATCAACAATTTTGGCATGCTTGGTGGGACTACACTGAAGGATTTTCTATCATATAACTAGGATTGGTGTGTATCCTAGATAATTGTAAGCCTTTGTAGGATTCACAAAAATACATATGATGACTCCTAATCAACATATCTACCAGTTTCAACAATCAAGTGTCTTAGTCTTCATGAGAAGAGTTCAAACAAGGAGGAGAATGATAACACAGTGGAGAGCCTTTTTGACTACTTGCAGTTTTTCAACAAGGAGAAGAAGATAAGAGGTAGATAAGTTCAAAGATCACCATTACCTCCAGATAGATTTCTCTTGACTCTTCCTCTTGGTAGGACTTCCTTGTCATCTTCTAGAGTTCTAAGACCCATCACATTCATGGTTCATTAGAGAAATCAACCATTTGTCACATTTAATGGAGGAAATTCTCTACTTTTATCTCAACATGATGATATACTAGTTACATCTCTAAAAAGTGTTCCCTTCTTCACTGGAGAGAACACAACTCTTATAGAGCACATTAAGGATGTTGCAAACATATGCTCAGTGTACCATGTTACACAAGACAATGTAGTGGTCAGATTGTTGGCTGTTTCTTTCAAGGGAAAAGCTCTACAATGGTACAGGGGTTTGAGAATAAATTCTATTAACAATCGGGATGAGTTAGGAGAAGCTCTTTTCAACCATTTTGAAGATAAAAGTGACCATTTATCCATAGTGGATCAAATGACTACAACAAAGAGGGCACCTAATGAGCTGATGATTGATTTCAACCTCAGATTTCAAAGGACATGCGATAAAATCCCACAATTGGTAAGACTTACACCTCAATATGCCTTTCTTTAATACTTACGGGCTCTAAATAGTGACATTTCAGTCATGATTCAGTCCACGGGGGCTAGAACTTTACCAGATGCTTATAACATTGCCATAAGGGTTGAAAACAATCTTATTCAGTTTGGTAAACTTGCTTATAGACCTCCAATGCCTATATTCCCAGAGATAGGAACATCTACACCTCACCAAACACCTGGATTAGCCCCTATTACAACCCCAAGAAGCCAAAGTTCAGCTCAAGCATCTACTTCTATGGGCCCTTCAAATGAACTACAAGAAGTTATGAAACAATGGCAAAACTTTGGGAATGAGTTAGTGAATTTAAAAAGGCAATAAGCTCATAGTTTCAGACCTTAGCATCCTTTCAATCAAGCATATCAACCTCCATTTCAGCCCAACAAGGCAACATACCAAGCAAGTCATGTGCCTCATGCAAGACCATTCCAACCATATAATCCTAATATAGCCAGTTCATCTAAAGCCTTGGTTCTTGTTCAAAACAACCTTGTGCAAGATTATGAATGGTGTTTTCCTTGTAACCTAGCTCACAACTAAGCCACTTGCCCAAATGGCATCCTAAACCAAGCATTGATGGTACAAAATGCCTCTTTCTCCCAAATTGCATCAACAAAAGCATCTCCACCACTAGAGGCTACTCAAGAGCCACAAAATGATACCTCATTTTTGAATTGGTAAATGAATGATTTTTTTTGGAATAAATCAGACTTCTCCTTCAAGTTTAGTAACTAATAATAGATCAATAGGGAGGGCTATGGGAGAGGGGAAATCAAAAAATGTATGTCCTTTCCAACCTTCTCTAATAATTAAAGGATGAAGAAATTCAAATTCAGCTCCTAATGTGCAAGGACGGCCACAAAAAATCAGACTTCAAGAGTGCAAGGACAGCCCAAAGGTCCTTCCACATCAACTCAAACACAAGAAAATATTGTTGCAAGCAAGGAAAAATAGAAGGATGGTTCCACTCTCTTCAACATTCTTAAACAAATTAAGAATACTAATGTGAAAATTTTAATGTGGGAATCCTTGGTTATTCTTGGACAAAGAGGCCTTTTGCAAATAAGCAGCTATGCCCAATCTATCCATAACAAATGAGTCATCCAAAGAGTAGGGCCAAATTTGTGCTCACTAATGCACCTCAACAAAAGGGATGATCAACCAAGCAAGAGTATGAAACCTCCTCCCTTCTATGTCTCCATGATTATTGGCAATCACAATTGGTTCATAATTGCATGATTGTCTCAAAGGAAAGCAGTTTAGTGATTCCCTAACAAATAACATATCAATTGCTATATATCAAATATGAATCTATCTCTAAAGGTTTGGTTTAACTGGATGGAATAATAGTGGGAACTATTAGAGTTATCATAGGTTTAAGCCTCACATTGTATGCTTTCCCTAACTTCTTTATTCCTCGGGATGTCTTCACAATTGATTTACCTCCATTTTTTGCTCTATGCTTCTCTAGATATTTCACTTCCAAGACTGAAGGCTACTTATGTCAGCTGACTATTCTCATATGTTTTTTAGGACCATATATAGTACCAAAGCTACTATAAGGTTGGAGCCTATTTCCACATGTCATATAGAACCTTATATACCAATTCCTATCAATACAAATTGCACAATCTTTAACCAAGAAGATGACTCTATTGTCCAAGAGGCAAACACTCAAGTGGAAGACATTCCAAATTTGTTTCTTGATGAGCATGGATCCGATTTCCATGGTTTTGATCCCTATAAACATATTGAAGAGGCTGGTTTGGGTATTTATTATTTGCATGAGGAAAATTCAATTATTTCCTGAGTATTATGAAATAAAATGAGTACACGAAGATGGCGTTTTTCATATGTTCTTTGATGGATCTAGGAGTAAACAAGGTGCAAGAGGAGGTGTAGTGCTGTGTATCTCATACAAGTGTGGAGTATTTATCTTGCTTTCAGATTTTCAATTTAGTTTTTTCCAACAACTCAGCTGAGTACGAGTCCCTAATCCATGGCTTGCAATGGGCAAGAAAATAAAATGTCAAACAATTGCAAGCTTTTGGCGACATTGAGTTAGTTGTGAATCAGGTAAGAGGTTTGAATGCGACCAAGAACAATTTGTTAAAATCCTATAAACATAGGGTATGGGATCTCTTAGAAGATTTCGAGGCATTTAACATCCATTCCATACCCAAAAAGGAGAATGAATCAACTGACAGATTAGCAACAGTTGGTGCTAAGTTTGACATTCATGAAGGCATCAAGAAGGATGGATTGCAAAAGCATGCTAGAGTGGTGGTAAGACCTGCTGTCCCAGACAATAATACTAACTGGCAAGTATTTGATATTGACCATCAAATTGTCAACTTTATCTATGAAGAGGCTGAGTTCTCTTCAAGAAATCAAGGCAAATTGGAACAACAATATGGAGATTAAATAGTCCAACTAAGATCAAACAAGCTACCCAAGGGCTTAGTTACCTTGGAGTCCATTTTTAACTCAGATGATCAGCTAAGGAAAGAAAACAAAATGTTGGTCAAGGGTGAAGACTATGAAACCATTTCAATTGGCGAGGACAAGTTGCTTAAGATTGGTAAGGTATGTACTCCACAAGAGAAACATGCATTTGTAGACCTTTGTCAATAGTTTGCTGATATATTTGCATGGAGTTATGAGGACCTTAGGGGTTTTGATCCTAATTTGGCACAACATACCATTGAGCTAGATCCGGTGGCCAAGCCCATTAGACAGAAACAGAGACCTGTCAACCCAAGAATGGAGCCTCTAATGAAGAAAGAGTTGAACAAGTTTATAGAGGCCAACATTATATTTCTCATCAAGCATTCATCTTGGGTTGCCAACCAAGTTCTGATAAGAAAAAGAAATGGGGAAAATAGGTTGTGTTGATTTCAGGGATTTAAACAAGGCTTTCTTGAAAGATCATTACCCATTGCCTTCTATGGAGCAGATTTTGTAAATGGTGGCAGGGTCAAAGAGGTTTTCCCTATTAGATGGTTACTTAGGATAGAATCAAATTATGGTGACATTAAGGAGAAAAAGCATCATCGTATTGAATAGTTGGAGGAGATCAATGATATAATCCACAATTCAGGTAATACTATTGATTTAGTTAAAAAAGAAATTTCTCTAAAGGCTCACTTGCATGGGTGTGAGAACGAGAGGAGATTCTTTGGCAGCAAAAGTCTAGAGTTCAGTGGCTCATAGCACGGGATAAAAATAATGTTTTTTTCACAAATCTCTGCTGACTAGAAGAGCTAATAATCATAGTAATTCTTTAAAAAAAACTGAAGGAAAGTTAGAGTATTCACAGGAAGGATTGCAGCAGGTAGCACATGATTATTTCTCTAAGTTATTTTCAGCGCAATCTCTTGATGATTCAGCTCAAACGCAGGTGCTTTCCCATATTCCTAAGGTACTATCTGCTTAGGATAATGAGCAGCTCACCTCTCCAGTTTTGGCAAGTGAATTAAAGAGGGTGATGTTTAGTATGAAAAAAGGAAAAACACTAGGGCTTGATGTGTTCCCTATTGAATTTTATTAAACTTTTTGGTATTTTCTGAAAGTGGAGCTTCTAAAAGTTGTTGAAGAGGTGTGATCTGCTAAAACCATGTTAAAAGAAATTAAGAAAACCTTTATTGCTTTGATCCCTAAAGCTACAAAGGTGGAAGATATAGCGGGTTATAGACCCATTGCTTTGTGTAATGTGCTGTATAAAATCATAACAAAACTTATGGCAGATTGGTTGAAACCTCTCTTGCATAAGCTCATATCTCCAGAGCAAGGAGGATTTGTCCAGGGAAGGAAAATCCATGATGAGATAGTTCTAGTGCAGGAAGCTCTTCATTCCATGGAGATACAAAAATCACCTTCTATGTTCATTAGGCTTGATCTTTCTAAAGCCTATGATCAAGTGGATTGGAGCTTATTGTGTAAGGTGTTGGCAAGTTGGTTTCTCTTCGGAATGGATAGCGTGGGTTCAAGCTTGGCTGTTCTCAATTTTCTTATTCAGCTTTGGTTAATGGCAGTCCATCTAGTATATTTTCGGCCTTTAGAGGGATTCAACAGGGTGATTCCCTTTCTCCTTTCCTATTTATTATTTCGGCTGAATGTCTAGGAAGATTGTTAACTAAAGCTTGTTAGGACAAGAGGATAAGAGGAATTAAACTGGCTACAGGAGCTAAACCTCTAACACATCTACAATTTGTGGATGATTCTACACTTCTCGACAAGGCTACCTGTTTGAAGGCGTCTCGTCCGCATTAGATTCTTCAGCTGTTCACTACAACAACGAGACAATTGCTTAATGAGGATAAATGGAGCATCTTCTTTTTCCATTGGTCTTAGAGGCACAAAATTCAAATTATGGATATTTTTTAAATTCAAAAAGGGTTTCTTTCTGCTGCAATATATGGGAATTCCTTTGGCAACAAAGCAAATCAAAGATTGGCAGTGGTTAATTAATAAAGCTACTATGAAATTGTAGAAATGGATGAACAAGTGGCTCTCAATAGGAGGCCAAATGACTTTGGTAAAAGCTGTTCTCCAAGCTTTACCAATTTATGTGTCATCTATTTTGAATATTCCGACTGGAATTTTGAAAAAATTAGACTCCATTTGCTAGAAATTTATTTGGAGTGGGGACCAGGAGAAACACAAATGGTCCTTAGTTAAGTGGGATACTTTGTCTTCCTAGAAAAGAAGGAGGTTTAGGCTCTCATTCCACAGTTAAGCATAACAAAGCCTTAGGAGCTAAACTTTAGTAGACACTTCTAGCTGATCCTAATGAATTGTGGGCTGTAAATATCAGAGCTAAGTATGCTGAGAATAATCCTCCAGAGAGGATAATTCAATTGACCCTCCCATCTAAATGGTCTCCCATTTTATCAGTTCTGAGAGTAGGAGAGGCTATCAGAAAGAAACACTGCTTTTGGATTTTAATAATGGGCGAATTGCTAATTTTTGGATTGACTCTTGGGATGGGCATCCATCGATTATCACCCAATACCTTGAGCTACATCAAGTTATGGAAAATCTCCATGAAAAGGGATGGATAAAGGTTGGTCACTATTGGAAGCCTACCATACACCATTGGGATATGGGTAAAAGATGGATCCCCCCGCATGACTGGCCTATTCCTCTAGGAGAGGTACAAGAGCAGGTGGTTGCGCATATTCTACGGTCAAGGAAAATTTCAACTTCAGGAGGGATGGACTCAATAACATGGGGGAAAAGCCCCTTAGGCTTTTATATAGTTTCAACTGGTTACGACTCTCTTTGCATAGTAACTCGCTACCCCTTAAGGGACATTTTAAATCATCTTTGGCAGGAAGTCATATGGCCCAAAGTGAGTTTCTTTGTTTGGTTGTTATTGAGAGGAAGAATACTTACAGGTGAAAGGCTTATGAAAAGAGGGTTTTATGGCCCTTTTAGGTGTGTCATGTGCTTGGACTCTGAAGAAACTATTCCTCATCTTTTTCTTCATTTTCCTTTAGTGAGCAGATTGTGGCAGCATTTGGCCAAGCTGTTTGGGATTCCTTGGGTTGGTATGCAAACTAGTGAACAACCTTCCAGGGAGTGGGGTTAATATACTAAAGAAAGTCATAATCTTGGATAGGCCCTCTGGAGCGGTATTACTCTTTTGTTATGGAATACTTGGAAAGAAAGAAATAAAAGACTATTTCAACAGGAAAGTAGAGATAGCTCTTTGGTTTGGGAGAAGATAAAGTTGAATGTAGCTGAATCCATCAAGCACAAGTTACATCTACCCCAATCTCTCTCACCATAATGGGATAATATTCTTAAAAGCTTCAGATATGCCCTTCAAGTACTACAATGGCTGTCTCTAAACCATGAAAGAAAAATCAGATTGATAGTAAGTGGTCTGCCCCTCCTTTGGGAATTGGTAAGTTGAACACAGATGGTGCTTCTAGAGGAAATCCCGGAAAAGCTAGTATGGGTGGAATAGGAAGACTTTCTGATGGATCAGTGGCTATTTTGTTTTTGGAAAGTCTAGGGTACGCCACAAATAATTTAGCGGAAATACGAGCTATATTTAGGGGTTTGCAAGAAGCCCTGAAACTTTGGTGGCAAAGAATTCAAGTTGAATCTGATTCTCTGCTTACTGACTACTGTTAGACTGTTATCCACCTTTGCTGTGACTCAGGGAAAAAATTGGCAACCATGTAGAGAAAGGGACAAAATACAACATCTGAAGGACAGGTTGCAGGAGATCACTTTCAAACATATTCCTAGAGAGCTCAACAGAGTGGCAGATGCTTTAGCTAATTGGGCCCTTGATACTGGGAATATCACTTGTTTTGGCCCTCCACCGCTATGGTGGCCGGCCAAGTTTCAACAAGATCTTAGACAAATTCTCGAGTCAGACTTGCATCAATGCTAGATTTTCTTATGCATGCTTATGTTTCTACTGCCCAGGCCTGGACTAATAGCTTTTATGCCTGGCATAGTAGAATATGTATATTTTGATCTTTCGATAATATAAGTCTTTTTTGTTTGTTTTTTTGAAGTAAGCCAAAGTACAAATTAAGAAAGAGTTGGGAGCCAAACTACATGCGAGTAAGAAGTAGCATGAGAAACCAAAGACTTCATTAGGCAATGCCATGCTTTGAGGGTGAAGCATTTAAGGAAGAAGGGCATGTTATGCCCAAAGGCAAAGCATACATTCTTATTTTAGTTCAGTCTGATTAGGGTCTAAGTTGATTGATTTGTTCATAGAACTCACTGGAAAGATTAATAATGTCAATCTAGGGTTAAATAGGCGTCAAGAAGCTCTAATCAGATTAAAGCTAAAAACATTACTGGAAATTTATAAAAGGCCCAAATTACTCTTAATTAAGCCTTAATTTCCCCTAAACAAAAGGAACCATACTAATTGGGCTGTAAATGTGGAAAATTAAGCATCAGATGTCTACTTTTACAATTAAGTATGGGTTGCCCTTTATTTTAGGTTAAAAATGTTTAATAAACTGGCAAGGCTACGTATTTTCTGTAGATCGTGTCTTTCAGGTTGATGTAGCTCTGTTTATTCTTATGTATAAAATTTCATTTTCATTATGAGAGGACTTTCCTTCTCTTGCTCTCATACCAGTGTGCTTGCTTTTGCATTCTCATGCTTGTTAAATGCTGCCCATATCTTCTCTTTATGTCTGCATTTCCAAAAATAGTATTTGTCAGATCCTTTGCTGCAAGTTATCTTCTATCACTCTACAAGGATGCTGGTCCCTTTTCTGTTCCCAACTTAGCTACAGACTAGAGCCTCTACATCATCTCTATTCTTTCCTAATTCACACTTTCTACACAGGACCTTTCTTTCTCATGATTGAATTTTTTGGATCACATGGCTTTGCATTTATTGATTTTTTGAGGGTTAACCTGTCTCTTTTAGGTCTAATTTATGTTTTAGATTTTCGTTTTAGTTGCTGGAGTTATTTTACAAATCCTAATTTGCTACTGTAACTTGCTGCACTTTTTGATTCCCAATGACCTAGTTTGTTCATTTGTGGACATTAATATGTTTCTTTCTTCTTTCTGCTACTTTTTTATCATTCAGTTTGAGCATAACACACAATGTTATGCTTTTTGTCGTTCAAGATATGTTTTTAATAAATTGTACTTTGATCTCTACTTGATGACTAATTTTCAACTTGTTATAATGTTGATTCTTTATACCATCAATTGCCAATTCAACGCTTGTGTTGGCTTCCTTATAATTGTAGTTAATTTGTTTGACTTGTTTAATAAATGTTGATTGTGGTTGGTAGATGTTGAATATAAAAAAATGCATGATATGTTTTGTGGCAGGGTCCTTTTTAACATTGCTCTTCATCATCATTTACTTTTCTAAATTATTTCTTTTTTGTGTAGTAAAAAAATCCCCATGTTTGAGTTATTTTTCTGTAATTTGACTTGCTTGATATTATCCATGCAGCTGAATATGGTATTATCATCTGTCTTGAAAAAAGAAATAGAAGGAAAGGTAAAGATGTCGACCAAAAAAGAGAGAATGACCAAAATAGATCAATGAGACTTGAAACTACAATCAGTAGAAATAACATGAGGGAGTGAAAGAAGCTCCAAAAAGAGGCTACAAGATAAACCCAAGCTAAAAATACAACTATAAGAGAGTCCAACAAAGAGCGGGGTGGTGAACCCAACGTGGGTAAACCTTAAACATGTCAAAAAAATAAATCCATGTATTAAAGACACCAGACACTACAAATAACTGTGAGAAAGGAAAACTTGTCACCATAGAAGTAGGGCTGATGAACACCGGCTCGGGGTGAAGGCTGCACTTAATCTGAATCATGTGATGAAGAATCACCCATCCTCATCAACCACAGTGAAAGAGACAATACAAGACCTGCTGATATCCATTGGAGAATGTCGAAGAATAAGTGGGTCTAGGCAATCTTGGGGGCACAACGAAAATCTTTTGGAAACTCTTCTAGCATCCATCGTTTGCAATCCTTTAGTATTAGAAGTGAGCTGGTAATAAGCGTTTGGTCAGATCTCTTAGAATGTGTATGGGAAGGTGTAGGTGATCCTCTAGATTGGGGAACTTTGGAACCAACACTTGTAGGAGGATGTGGTCTTACTGATCTATCACCATCTATGTGGGTAACTTAACAACTCCAGCTGCTGAAATAGGTTGAAGGGAGGTAACTAATCTGGTGGGCCTTGGAGTCCCGTGCAAAATCTTGTGCTTGAAAGTGACTACTTCCATAGCGGAAAAGATAGCAAGTGACACACCTGAATCTCTATACAAGAAATAATATCTTCCTCAAATCTTGTAATAGATGTGACCTAAGTCACAAAGTTTGAATTCGTGTTCGAGTTCGACGAGGATAAAATTTGGTTCAAGTTTGCCAATGAATAAAATTAAAAAAAAACGACATTATGTTCGACCAATATAATATTTTTTATCATTAAATTTCTAAAAACATTAAATATAAAATATAAGATGTAAATCAATAATAAAAAATATATTAAACATAAAAGTGGATATAAAAAATATAAGATATATATAAAAACCAAATTATAAAGTTTGAAGAAATATTAAAACAAAACTAAAAAATATAAAATATAAATTATATAATTTTTTTTAATAAAGTTTGAAGAAATATTAAAACAAAACTAAAAGTAATTTAGAAAAATAAAATAAAAACATAAAAATAAATTAACATAAACAAATAAATAACTAAAAATAAAATAAAAATGTAGTTTATAACTTTATAATCTAAACTTTATAACGACGTGAAATAAGGCACAAAGACTTGGAGCTATGTTTTGGCGCAAATGATTTTTTCTACGAGCTGGAGTAAATACATTCAGCCTTCCAATGATGACTGTTGTATGGATGTTCATCCGTTGCATAGCTATAATCTCATTGTGATTGCCTCATAGATTGGGGCAAAAGCATTGTGAGTACTTCTATAAAGAATCCTTCACGCTTTTCAAACCAATGCAAGACAAATAGTCCTGCAATAACTTAGTGCCATAATCGACAGCTAGGGCATGCTCCCTCACAGGTCCTTTTCTGCTCGTGCTAGACACTTCACACATCGTCCACTTGTTTTTTGTTGCTTTTTGTAGCTGAGATTCTGATGTCAATTTTCCCTATGTTTTTAGCCAAATTGTACCAAACTTTATTGAACTTTTTTCACAGCCTTGAAAAACGGCAAATTTCAAACTTCATGGATGAAATCTACCGAACCCTGTGACACCTGAAAATTATGTGACCTCCATTTCCACCTGGAGAGAACAATAGTGCCAAGTCAAAGTGACAAATTATTTTAGTTTCTTTCTTTCGTTTTAAAAAATGCGTCTTATATTACTTCAAGGAACAAAAGTTTACATTAGATAGGTATACTACTAACTAAAAGGATATCTCCCTACATAAGAAAAGAAAGAAAGTACCTGAGCTTGTTCCTCAGTGGGCAAAGAGTACACATCTTTGCAAAACCACCCAAAATTAGACTATACAATTAAGCCAACTCTTGTGTGAAGAGTTTCAACTTCCCCAAATTGAGGGGGGCATATCCTCATGAAAGACAACTTCACATCTTGTTCTCCAAAGAAAATTAATTGCCACCAACCTCATTGTATGCCATAAACTCTTGCAACTCTCCCTAACCATCCAAGTATCTCGTAAAAGAGGCCCTTTCCAAGAGATAGGTGCAATAAAAAGGAAAGTGAATTAAGTGTGCAACCATCCCCAAAAACCTAATGCCATTGGGCATTTCCAGAAGATGTGGTCAACCATTTCGTCTTTCCCACACATAATACAAAAAGCATCCACTAAAGCAGTCTTACTCAACCCTGCGTTTACAGCTAGACCTCAGTGCAATAATAACCAGCCCAGGACCGTGTTTGAAGGATGTTCGTGATTTCCAAATAACTCGGCACCGTTGTTGCCATCTTACTTTAGGGTTATTGACATGCCGTTGTTTGTTGAATTGTTTGGCAATAGGATTACAATGGTGCACTTGATGATACAAGTCTTATGAATTATAATTGCGAAGATTTTTTCCAGTGTTTAGCTTCCAATCCCTCCAGTATGGGCCCACATGTAATGTTCCCTTATTAATCCAATTTGAAGGCTTCTTGCCCATTCTTCTTCCCATGGGCAAGAAGAAGATGAACAAGGGAAGTCCTTGGATCACATTTCAGATTTCTTTCATTAATATTTATGTTTTTATTTTGTATTTTGGCCTCTAAGGCAGGTCGGCTGGGTTGGAGAGCTCTCAAAGTGAAATTAGAAATCAAAGCAAGCTTCCAAAGAGGTTGGTTTTGGGGTAATTCATCCCTTAGACCTTTGGCTCCACCATAAGGGTATAAAGGGAGTTTCATAGACTCATTTTGATCATCAATTTTGGCATATACACTTTTATACTTGGTTCTAGGGCTGATTGCTCTAATTACATTCCACTAAGGGGTGACAATCCATTAGTGTGGCATCCAAGGAGGACAAAACCCTTCCTTATGGCATATTGGAGAGCGGAAACTTTCCAAGTTGGTGGTGTGAAAGCAATTATTGAAGACTATCTTGTTGGTTTGCAACTAGGGCATCAAGGAGTCGTCATTTCAAGGGTTTTTGGCATTGTTTGGAGCTTCTCTCCGAGGGAGCGACTAAGGTTAGAGAGCATTTGGGTGCCTTCTAGGGCACACAATTTTATTAGTTTTTGATATTCAGATTTATCATAATTTATAAGGTTGATATCTTCCATATTTTGCCATTATTGGGGTTTGGAGACCTCCATTCTTGATCTATTTCTTTTAGCTGTACTTCTGTTGTCAATAAATTAATTTTCCATCTGATGTTTGAGATCGGTTTTCATGGTGAAAAGTGTACTAAAGTGTTCTAAAAGTTTATCTATATTGTGGATGAGTTTTAGGGTGATATTTGGTTGAATTCTTTACTCTTTACAAGCTGCTTCCAAAAATCAGACTAAAGTACCTTACTGTTCCTAAACTTTCAGTTTGCTAGTCTAAAAATATGAGTTTAAATCAGTTTGGAGTTTGTGTGATTTCCTTGTTTGTTCAGTTTGAGCCCTAGAAAGGGACATTACACCACATTCTGAAGCTGCATTTTGAAAAGACAACTTTCTGGAATCATAGTTGAAAAGCTCATGGTAATACACTGGCTTGTTTGCAGTGGTAAAAATATTGTCATGGGAAGTTCGTACAAGTTTTCAAATGCTTGTGAGCCCATATATGTGAAAACAAACCAACGGTAAAACCCCTTGCCCAATCGTTTACCTGCAAAAATCTTCTACTGCCATCTTGTATTCAGAATTTGGATTATGAAGGCCTTCCCTTCCGTTGCTTTGCACCTGTCGATACAACGGTCATAAGGCTTTCAAATTTCCCCTCCATTGTTCCAGAAAAAGTGGGCCAAATCCTATGATCTGGAAGAATGAAAGATGGCGAGCCAAGCTTCTGACTTCATCTGGTGGAATCATGGAAATAACAATTCAGCGGCTAGAACAAGAATGACAACAAAGAATTTTGTATCCTAGGGAGCAATTTCTGGAGTTGAAATGGAGGACTTTTAGAGTCCACCTGAGGTTGATCCTATTTGTTCCTTGAGGAAAGAACCTTTGGATCTGCACTGCCGGTGATTAAATGAAGGCATGTGGATGACGGTCTAGGCTTCAAGAAAAGATTCAGGATCTGCAGTGCTATGGTTTTGGGATTGACAACTGATGGTTTCAAGTTGTGCAACAAAGGTTTTAGGCCATTCGGTGTTAGGAAATATCTTATAGTGCTCATTTCATTATTATTGTGAGACTTGGATTTTAATGTATGGGTTAATTCCTATTTACGTATTGGTGAATATAATAATGTGATGTAAATGAGTTGTTATTACAACAACTCATATAGTTTATTGGTTAGTTTGTTATACCCTTAAAACCATTAAATGGGTAAGTTCCTTTGATAGCCTTCCTATTTCATAAGAAGTGGTTTTCCTATTGAAATGGCTATAACCATTAGCCAAATTCATTGTGCAAAAACTCAATGAGAGTTATATTGATTACTTGGTATCAACAATGAGATTGGTTTTGTGCTTGTTCATGGGTAAATAGAATGGTAGCAGGGGCAACGCCATAGTCTGCAATCTTGCCCCAGATTTGGTGAGTTTCTTCATAAATATTTTTATATAGGAGAATTAATTTGTTGAAGTGTTGATTTCTCCTGTAGTGCTCAAATTGATATGCTATGTTGGTGAAACATTTTGACAAATCCTCAATTGTGCTTGGAGAATATCTGCATTACGTTTTGCATTGGGTCACTGCTAGCATGGATTCATTACTATTCGGGATGTTGTAATAAACTCACAAGTGTTCTGGATTAAAATTTGCATGTGCAAAGATCCAAAGGACGTTGTCCAAGACTGTGTGTTTCCATGGCCGCATAAGTGTGAATAATTTCAAGCTATCTTTTATCCCATTCAAATTCTGTTCACTTGAATCTTGGCAAAATCTTGTTCCTCCATTACGTCCAAGCATGACTACCCCAACTGATGTGTCATTCACTGCTAGGAGGTCTTTGGATCGGTGTATGTAAATTGTGAATCAGTACTGTTGATGCTGTTATTAACAGACATAAAGGAGAGGAAGCATGTTCATGCATAACTTGCATTTGTATACTTCTGCATTGAACATTGCGATCAGTTGTTTGGAATAATTTGAGTTCTATTGTTGTGCAAGATCGACTCCAGAGCTTATCAATTCCTCTTGATCATTGGTGCTGAACCTGATGCTGCAAAGGCAAGTTTGCAGAGTTCGATTGGTTATCTTATGAGGACATGTCATCCTATTGATGTCATGCATTTTCGACATGCAAATCATTCCTAGAGTCAACAAGCTCAATTTGCATGAAAGTCAAGTGAGTTTTTGAATCCACGTTTATGATGTTATTTAATTGTGTTCCATTCCACGTGGTCATCATTAAGAGATCTCAGTACCTACGTTGGAGTTGTTGATTTCTCTTGGCTTGAGTTGTTTTCAAACGACTTTTGTATTCTGCAATCTACTCGCAGACCTTCTATAGCAAATGCAAATCCGATATCCCTCCTCATAGTAGCCTTAGCTTTTTATGACACGTGTTCCTGCCTAATTGGGTGATTGGTGATACCTCTTAACGGGTTTGGCATCTCATGTGGGATTGTGGCTCGTACCATCAGCTTTTTGCATCAACATCTCTTGTTCCTCCAGCTCGCCTAGACTATAGTAAGAGTCAAAGTCAGTTTTTCAATAATCTTTTACTGCAAGGTTCTTCCAGTTTTATATTCACTTCTAGATAAGCTATATTGGTATTAGTTTAGAAAGAGTATTTGTTCATTGTCTGTTTATTAAATACACTTATCATTTAGTGTATTTGTTTTGATGTATTTTATTGTACTCATCTTAAATCCAGTGTGTTTAGGTGAATAATAGGTTTATTGAGTCCAATTTTTGGGTCATTATAAAAGTTCTAAACTAAAACAAATTGCCTTACAAACGCATTTTCGGTGTTACCCGAACGTCCAATTTGATAAGAGTGTTTCACAGCGGGAGGGAAGAAAAGAATAAGCTCAATGTTTCCAACAAATTCTGTTTTATATTCACATTCTGTTGAGTTAGCAACACATTTACTAGAGGATAGAGGCAATGCAAATAGGATGGAGGTCGATCAGTGACCTACTCATCAGTCACCAACGATGGGGCCGCATCAGAGCTGTGTCCAACGTTTTGTGGTTATGAGTTTTCTTTCGAGTATTTTATATTTCTAGTGTGCTTCTTTTTCAAAGTTCCAGTTTCAGTTGTGTACTGTAGATTTCACAGTTCATGATTTGCGTGAACTAAGTGGAAAGTTCACATTGATTGGGGGGAACATGATCTTAATGCTCCATTTTCATTTCTACCTCTTTTCAAATTTGTAAAACAGCGGGCAGTATTATTTCTTACATAATTTCCTGAAGGAAAAACATAGTTGAAAATATGAAAGCACAAGGAAAAGCATAATCATGATATTTGGAGTTGACTGCCCGGAAACACCAAGTATCCCCCCGTACCAAGCCTGATATGTACTTGGTATGGGTATGGTTCGGGTACGTACCCACTGGCCCTGGGTATGTCCCGGTCATGTAAAACCATCCCCGCAGAGTGTTGGCTATGCTTGGAAACACCCATCACTTTTTGAGGTTGCTTTTAAAGTGCTAAAAAAACAAAAATAAAACTTGAGGGCTTTGATTGGAATTGAACCTTGGAAAGTTCGTGTGAGATTCAATATTGCCAATAGGCTCCGAAGGGTCAAGAGAGATGAAAAGGACTTCATTTGGTTGACTTACTATTTGGGGGGTTTTTGAAAGAGGGTTTAAAACCCGCAAGCGAGGATCACGAGGGACGACGTGCACATCAACGGACGTGCGAACGGCAACATGAAGAGATCTCGGGAGGAGCGAGCTTCAACCGAATGTGCATGCAAAGATTTGAAACATGGGCAGAACCTGGTTAAGCCATAAAACTCTCCTCTATCTCATAGATCAAATGGGGTGTACATATAGGAGGTGTTGAGTAACCCCCAGTGCTGCAATCATGACAACTCGAGTAGAGAGGGGGAGTTACATTCCCAGAATAGAAGTGTAACTCCCAATGACGCATATGACGCACTGACACGCACTGACGCGTAAGAGAATCTCATAATGACCACTAAATGACACATGGACCTAGATTCTCACCTAAGTGAGATGACTCACCTAATGATGTGGAAAATAACACACACCAACACCCCCCCTTCATCGTAACTTAGGATGAGGCGGCAAGTCAGAAACGAGAAATGGGTCCCAATACAAAGCCTGATGAGGTACCCATGTACAAGAAAGATGATCCCAAGCAGTGAAGGAAAACCCAATGGGAAAAACATCCACCACAAGAGAAAAACACACTCTCTAATCTAAGAAAGATGCCAAAAATGGGTCCCAGCCATAGACGAACCTGAAAAGGTACCCATGTACAAAGAGGCAATCTCTTGGAAAGAAGAAGAAGAGAGAAGAAGAGGGAGACGAGAGGAATGCAGAAGATGCCATGGACGGATCTGAACTCTGCAGCTCTAGGAAGTCTCCCAGAAGAATGTCGATGACGAGATCCTCTGCCTCTAGACTAAAGAAGAGCCACCCGCAACGAACTGTGTGCTTGCCCTTAGGAAGGACAGAAATGATGTGTTGGAAGTCTGCCCACTCCACAAAGGAAACTACAGGCAGCAACACGAAGAACTCTGAGTCTGGTGCACGGAAGTGTGACATAGGTCTAGCAAGTGAGTGCCAAGGAACCGAAGGTAATGCCACGTGCGTAGAACTGTCAGAGTGAAAAAGAGGAACACCCACAGAAAGGATGTCCAAGTGATGTGAAGGGAACAAAACATCCTCCACAACAAAAAAGGGATCCACAGCTGAGGGTGGATCAATGAAGGTCTCTAGAAAAGTGGAAGTGGTATGATTCTTGGAAGGGGCACTCCCAACAACAGAGATGATGAACTCCTCTAAAACACCTGTAGATGGATGAGGGACCTGTAGTGCATCACAAGTAGACTCTGTGAAAAGACGACTAAGGTCAGGCAGATACTCATCCCAATGAGGGGGCTCAACAAATAGAAGAGCGATGTCAGATAGGTATGAGTCATCCAATGAAGGTAGAGGAGTGGAAGGGGCCTCGCACACTAGAAGTGGAAAGGAGGCTGGTGTAATGATGTTTGAGGCTGAGTAGGAGACTGCTCAATATCTGATGAGATGTGGGATGTGTCAACACTCTCTGGAATAGTGAGAGAAAGAGGAGAAGAGTCCTCTATAGTACTCTCGACATCATGCACAATCCTCGTCATCAGAAGTAGAACCAAACGAGTCTATGTCAGTGGAACTGCCATCACACGAAGAAATGGAGGAGACAACTGAATCATCAGCAACAACAATGGCGGCAGTATGTGAAGGGTCTCCATAGAGGGACTGAAGAATGCTCCAGACACGGTGAGGTGGATCTGAGTCTGCCACGTGAAACCAGAGAGAACGTGAGACATGCATCATCATGTGACCAAAGATGTGGTCGCAAGTGTCAAGGAATTCCTCTAGATGACGATGATCAGCGGGTGCAGGAACTGGCCCAAGCAAGAAGGGTAAAAGACCCTCGTGGGCGAAGTAACGTTCCATGGAAGCACGCCAAGCTGAATAGTCCCTCTCCCGGTGAGAAGTGGCGGAGGCTGTAAAGCGATCCTACGACGCTCAAGTCTGGAAAGAGCACTCTCCATGATGAAAAATGCAAAGTGCACAAAAGCAAGACGTCGGACTCGGCCGATAATGCGTCTGCGTGTGAAAGCCCAAGAGTACAAGCAACCCCCCCAGAATGCGGCACTTTATAAAAGTAGTGCGTTTATAAAACTGACAATGCCATCACGTAATGTGCGAAAAATCATGCAACTTTGACTAAAGAAGTGCTAAAAAACGAGCTACAAGTCAAAAGTTATGGCATTAAAACGATTCCCGCAACTGATGGAAAATGCACTAAATGCTGCAAACACATTAAAAAAGTGCTGAAATGGGTGCAAAGGGTATCGTGTGACTACTCGTTGGAAACAACACGGAATTTTAGCAGGGGTTTGTTTTGACTGTGAGGGGGGATTAGCCTCCTGCCAACCCCAAACCTCGCCCTCCGTCTTCGACAAGTGTAGGAAGGGTTAATTACAAGCCAAAAAGAGACAGCTTAAATGATTATTACATGCCATGAAAATGTGTTTTAATTTTTAAAACACCCTAAAACATTAAAAAGAAGGTGGGGGCCCCATACTTGGAAGTGTTTGGATTCAAAACGTTTTCCAATGTAGGCAGCAAAAGAGACCCACGTGGAGAGCAGAAGCCATGTGTGGAGGGAAGTGTTGGGGCAGACCAAACGGCCTGAGTGAGCTGGTAACCATGTTGGGTTGATGCGTTACAGGTCTACAGGAAGACCACGGTTGGGGCGGAGCCTTCGTAGAGAGGGTGAGTAGATTGTCGACAGTGGTGAATTTGACTCAGACAGGCCGAGACAGGGCTACAAAACACCAACGCTGGAGGGGCAGGATTCAAAACAGCTGTAGATTTTAACCATGCAACTTGGAAGTCATTGGCTCCAAAAAACGAGCAAGGTGAGTTGTTGGCTGTGCATGAGGTCGAAGTGCAACGTCCAAGCAAGACGAAGATTTTGCGAGTCTGTCAGTGAGCCTATTGTGAGAGTGAATCCCAAGTGGGTGGTAGAGATCCTAGCCAAGACCAAGCAGAAACACAAAACAAAAAACAAGGCAGTGGACATAGAATAGCGCAGCCCAATACCAGTGCACGCACTAACCAAAAACAGGCTTTGTCCCAATGAGAAAGATCACAACAAATGAATGAAAAGGATCTAATGCCACAGATCCAGTGTAGATTGGCTGAACAACAGTAAATTGCAAACATGCCATACAGCAAAGGAAGACCGAACCTATGAGCTCAAAATGAATGCAAAAACGGTGCAGGTATGCACCCAGGAAGATAGCATGAGTTGATCAATAGAGTTGTCATGCCAATGCTGAGCAAAAAACGAAGTCAATGCAAGATGAACACAAATGCAAACCAGGAGACTGGTAAATAGCAAGCGGGCAAGAAGTACCTCGAAGTATGGGTTCAAAAACAACACTAAACACCTCTGAAACTGCATGTGAAAGCCGGAAATGCACCCAAGGAACACCCAAAAACACATGTAGATCCAACCATCAACACGAACCTCAAACCACGAACAACCGAAGGGAGGTATAAATGCCCGAATCAATGCAAGTAGAAGCACGATAACAAATATCCATTACGACACACGCAACGAAATCTGAATATCACGCCAGAAGCCAGAAAACATGCACAGAAATGCCGATGAGTGCATGGATCCACAAGATCCGCTCTGATACCATGAAAGAGGGTTTAAAACCCGCAAGCGAGGATCACAAGGGATGACGTGCACATCAACGGACGTGCGAACGACAGCATGAAGAGATCTCGGGAGGAGCGAGCATCAACCGAATGTGCATGCAAAGATTTGAAACACGGGCAGAACCTGGTTAAGCCATAAAACTCTCCTCTATCTCATAGATCAAATGGGGTGTACATATAGGAGGTGCTGAGTAACCCCCAGTGCTGCAATCATGACAACTCGAGTAGAGAGGGGGAGTTACATTCCCAGAATAGAAGTGTAACTCCCAATGACGCATATGACGCACTGACGTGCTAACACACTAATGTGTAAGAGAATCTCATAATGACCCCTAAATGACACATGGACCTACGATCTCACCTAAGTGAGATGACTCACCTAATGATGTCGAAAATAACACACACCAACAAATTCTTGTTGACCAATCATCTTACCCTGCTACAAATTCTATCAGTCAATTTGAAAGGCATGGGAACAAGTGAAGCACTTGGTGGTTGGGCATTTTCCCTATCTTCTCTTCCTTTAACACAGAAAACTGTGCCAAGCCTACAAATCAATTTCAAAGTATAATCTGGTGTAATCACCTAGTTTTAAAATGACAAGATCCTTTAACCTAAATGAATTTAGGATACATGGAACCGGCCTGCCCTCCTTTGGTAGGTATACCCAGAAAGGAATTAAAATATCAATTTTGCATGAAAACCTACAGATCTCTCTAAGTGTGATGGAATGGACAGACCTTAAAGCTTTCTATAAGCTTCCTCAATCTCAGTTCAGAATGTATACAATGCTCAGAAATGCTTTCACAGCTCCCTCTACTGGACTAATTATGGAGGATGAGAATGGCTTTTGGGATACTATGAGGTGGCTCAAAGGCCCCCCTCTCCAAGAGGCTACCTCCAAACAACTCAATTTGAAAATATTTTCCTTCTCCCCAAACCATTCATTATTCCTTAAAAACAATTGGAATTTTATGAGCCCATTAGTAGATGGACTCATAGATTTAATGTTTTTTGGTCTTCTTGTATTCAGTCAAAGAAATCTTGCTTTAGATGGCTTCTAATTCATAATAAGCTTGTTGTTAGATTCTAATATTTTATAGGTTGTTGAGACTATAAGCTTGTTGTTTTCTATAAATTTTTATATTTTATTTTTTTAATTTTTATAAAAAATATTGTACGAACGTACCCGTAGTGATACTCGTACCCGGGGGTTTTTACAAAATTTTCCGTTTCAACGTACCATACCGATACCTGTATCCGTACCTGTACCGAAACAGTCTAGGTCTCAGAGTATCAAGTTCGAGTTCGACGTTCAGTTCAATGCTTGGCAGTGGATAACAGTTCGAAAAAACAAGTTTCTAAATCGTCACCACAATAGATAATTTTTATATTGATTTTACATTTTCTTAAAAAATGCATAAAGTTACCTAGTCCCATTCAGACAGTAAGATAAGAGTTTTCCATCCTCTGCAAGGTTTCTACTCCCTACTGGGTGCTGTGTGCGCACGCGTGTCACTGTGTGTGCGTGTATATGTGTGTGTAAACATGATGTCATGATTTAGTCATTGTCAAAAATCTGACCCTCATATAAAAGGTTTTTCCGACCCTGGATAGTAGTTCGTGTATCGGTACTAGGATCATAAGGCTCAAGGCAAGAGTCTCAAGTGTATATTGTTAATTTCATGAACATACTAAAAGGCGCATTTACCTTGTGACATAGGGCATCCTAACCACCTCAGACCACATTTATGCATAGCCAGAGACTCCTTCTTTTAGCATTATAAAATTAAAAAAAGCTAATTACCCATTTTCAGACTCCCTATACTGAAAATGCATGTGTACCTGAGTTCAAAATCCAGAGTCGGTGTTTAAGAATGTATCACTCCTGTATGGCTATTATCAATATGAAAGATTAACAACATAATCAAGCAAGAAGAAGAAAGAAACGTGAAGTGCCATCAAAATAAAAAAAGATTACAGCATATCACCCAGATGTATTTATTGTCTTGGTTGTACTTAAATGCTTACAGTGAAAAGAGGACTCAGGATGTGGAGGCTTCTGATAGGTCCACGTTTCTGAACACTACAAGCTGACACTGTGCACCTCTTTATAGTGCAAGTCTTTAGTCTACGACTGTGCATCCCTTAACTTTACCCATACCGTTGCACCACAGGCTAGTATGTTTCTGTTGCAAATTAGGTTTGCATGGCTTCCACAATGGGTCTAAAGATAAGATTCATCCTCAAGCATGTATAGACAATGCTAATGATTGTTGTATCAACTCTAATTGCTAGATGTTTTGTTGATGTCACTAATTAACTCACCAATCTTGTGGAACTTTGCCAGCAGTATGCTTCACTATGGTGTAATTGTTTTATAAACAGGCATAGACTTCCGAAGCTGTACACTCAACCTCAACAGGAGTCCTAAGATAACAGTTGGCTATTCATTGTTTCATCTGTCAGGTAGATGGGTCTTAGAGACTGTATTCAAAAAATGTTTTATAGGATTTGCATTATCTCCATGCCAACAGAATGATATGTTGGCTGGAAACACTGTAACAATTACTCCATATCCGAACCAAAGGGAGTCGTACCACTTATTGGATATCACAATGATTGTATGGATAACGAAGGAACCCATGCACTATTATAAAATTTTCGTTCATAGTTTCCTAGGAACACTAAGTAGACAGCTGCTCACAAAACTGTTACTGGATTAATTCCCTTGCGTTGATACCATTAACTACTATGTAATGCTCCATTCACACTGCATAATCATTACATATTCATCCCTTAGAACATGCATAGCATTGACATATACCAGACATAGACATAGATATGGAACAATTCAGATATATTCCATTTTATCATCAACTGACCATATTTACATGTGTTCTGGATCATATGTCAAGTGGACTCAATTTCTATCTCTGCATGCATATTATTATCTGACACTTCTATGATAATAACAATTCCATATGTGTACACAAACGTTGTACATAGGCCTACAAGAGATTTATAGATTTCCTAGATCCTAGAAATGCAAGTCCTTCCATTTCAGATATAACTCCATAAATTAATAATACTCAACCCTTAAGTGACGACATTTACACTTCATTACTGGCTACTTACTGCTTTACTTATCTGTTAAATAAATGTGATTACTCTGTTTCAAGGCCGGTTGATGGCATCAACTGTCTTTCATTTTGGCACCAGTGCTCACTTGTACTTATCCATAAAGTTAATGGCCTATATGATGGCACAACACTTGGGATCGTTTCTATTTTAAGGTTCATGGCCCTAAGAATAGTGTTCGGGTCATCTGGACAGATATCTTCATGGTTATGTATCTCTCACCTTTTGGGAAACGTTGCATCTTTTTCCCACTACTTTGTAGAACTTCAAGAAGACAAAATTACATTTGCCCATTTGGGTTTATCACTCGAGGCATGGAAACCCAACAATTCTGGCCTCATATTTGAAAGACTTAAACCAACCCTTTATTGCAAATTAATCTCTTGCCATGACGGAAACCCCATAAATGTGATCAGATTTGGTCTGGCCTAATACCCACAAGGATTTCTGATGATGTCGAACTTGCCAAACGAAGGATCATCATTTGAGACTTCAGATTTTGGAATCAATACCATTTTTGCAAGCAGTGCTCTGTGTTAATTTGTCCCAGTTTGCTACTTTAACTAGGGCACTTTCTTCTACTTATCCTGATTCAAGGACTCGATCCTTGTTAAACAAGAACCTAAAACCAGTCAATGAAAGATGGACTTGACCCATTAGAGCTCTGTCAAAGGGCCAACTAGAAACACGATGTCGCAACTATTTCATAGGGCATGAATTCACCCAAATCTGAATTTCAGATCAGCCTCCAAGGCATCGAGCCATCGAATGGTCACTTGCTAAGAGTTCTCAGGTATCCAAACTCAAAGAGCATAATATCAGGTCATCCTCTTGTCAGTTGGAGCGTCCCTTTGTGGAAAAAGCAAGACGAGGCTACACTACAAGAGGCGACAGCCACAGAAAATTTCTTGATCACTATTATCAACTAAGAGAAAAAAATAACAAGGAAACAATATTTAGCAATCTTGAGGGGCGCTTGGAGCCCTTGAAGGTCATGGAATGCATGTTAGCACACCATCTGCAAATAAACATCCAGGGCTTGACAGATCTGTGCAGAGAGAATAAGATTGGTTAGAGGAGTTGAAATAAGCGCTGGAAAAGTAGGTGCTCTTTGTATGCAAGCGGTGAAAATTGTTAATTTCAAATTACAAACCATTTTGGCATTTATCTGGGTGCTATGGTAGTTTCCACATCCCAGGATGAAGTAAAAGGTAGCATGGTGCGTATCTAGCCTATCTTAGCTAGTAATGCTTGAAAACTAACCCTACCGAGAACCTTGTTTGTCTTGTGTTTGACATTGATTAGATTTTACTAGGACTGTCCAATCTCTACACTTCCAACAATGCCATCAAGAAACCTCAATGTTGCCATTACATGCCTAGCTAGCTCCCAGAAGCTTAATGCCTAGTTTGAGGAAACTTCAATATGTAGGGCTCAATTGAAGACAGAAGGCTTATTGCCACAAACCCAAATGCTAGAATGTGCTGAGGAAAGGGAATCCTGGTCAAACCCTAGCAGCCAACTGAAGCCACACACTTTAGGGTACTCAAAAATCAACTTAGAAAATTAATTAATAGGTCTTCTAGGGCATGGCTCGATCTCTACCAGCACTTAGAAGCAACAATTCTCAAGCAAAATCTAGCCAAAAATGATATGCTGTATGATCCCAAATAATTTAATCAACCAAGTAGAAATTATTCCAGCCAATATACTTCATCAAATTAAGCAAAGAAATAAGTGCCAACATACGTAATTGGAATTATTAAAATAATCAACATAAGTACAGTCCACAAAATTAGTTGAAAATTGAGATCTCTCAAACCCCAATTAAATACCAAGTGATAGATCAGCCTTATAAATTAGGAGAAATCCAGAATATCATCTTGAGACACCAAAATGTGCCCTAGAAGGCACCGAAATACTCCACCCAAGACGCCACCGCTAGGAGAGGGTGTCAAAATGATGTAGAAACCTTGATAATCTCCTCTTCTTCAATGCCCTAGATGCCCAACCAGCAAGATAGTCTTCTTAGATGTCCTTAGAACCGCAAAATTGGAGAATTTTTATTCTCCAACCTTCAACAAGGAACGGTTTCGTTTTCCTTGCTTGCCACACGAAAGGATTGCTGCCCCTAAGTGGAAGGAATAGAGCAACCACCTCTAAAACCAAATAGATAAAATTATAATAGGTTTTTACATACCCAAAATGAGCCTATGTGACCCCTTATATATCCTTATGGTGGCGCCAACAAGTCTTACAGGAAGAATTACCCAAGACTCGACCTCAATTAGGAAGCTTTATTTCATCTTTAAGCTTGTATTAAAAGCTCTTCAACATAGCCGACCTACTTCATAGGAAAAATACAAAAGAAAAATATAATTATTAATTAAAGAAAGCCTAAAATATAACCAAGGGCCAACCCTTGTTCAAGGAAACTTACTTCTTGCCCACGGGAAGAAGAATCGGCAAAAAGCCTTCAATGGGATTAATTTGAAAAAGGGGGCATTACAGTCCTCCCTTTCCGAAATTGTTTGCCCTCAAGCAATTGCAAATTCGGATGCCCTAAAATCATGTGCACCTTTCCATGTAGCATCTTCAAGTGGCAATTCCTTCCAATGAACCAAATACTCCTTGATGCTCAGGTTTCTTAAATTTCTTTCACGAACATCCAATATACCTTCCAGAATTAAAATCAATTTATCCTCCTCATCCAATGGTGGCAACTCAAGAGGAGTAATGTGTTGTCCAAGTGCCTTCTTGAGGCATGAAATATGAAAAACATTATATATACTTCTATGTTCCGGTAACTCAAGCTCATATGCAACCTTCCCCACTATTACTTTCACCTTGTAGGGCCCGTAGAAACATGGTTTCAGTCTTTCCACACCACTTTATTTCAGGGAGGATTGCCTATAGGGTTGCAACCTCAAAAATACCATATCTCCTACCTCAAATGTCCTTTCTTTCCCATGCTGATCTGCATACAACTTTTGCTGATTTTGGGCACGTTGGAGGCTTTCTTTGAGCTCTCTCAAGATGTCATGAATTTGTTGAACTAAGTCTTTGGCCCCTGGTACCCTACTATCCGTCATGATTAAATCAACAAAGGAATGAGCATCATAACCGTACAAATATTTGAAACGAGACATACCAATGGACATTTGGAATGTAGTATTATAACAAAATTCAGCCATGTGTAACCATTTTATCCAAGCTGATTGTTGCCCATCAATGTAATTCCATAGGTAGCCTTCCACCCATTTGTTGACTATTTCTGTTTGCCCATCAGTTTGAGGGTGGTAGTTAGTGGTAGGGGTGAATTCAGTACTTGTCAAATGAAATAATTCTTTCCAAAACATGCTCAGAAATCTGCTGTTCCTGTCACTTATGATATTCCTTGGCAGCCCATGAAGTCTAAACACCTCAAAAAATATATCAGCCACTATAGGTGCATTATACTTTGGCTGGAAGTGGACAAAAATGAGCGTATTTGGTGAGCCTATCAACCACAACATATAAACAATTCTTATCTTGAACCATGGGCAGCCCTATGATGAAGTCCATGGAGATACTTTCTCATTTTTGAGTGGGAATAGGAAGAGGTTGCAATAGTCCAGCTAGAAATTCATGTTCTACCTTGTTTTGTTGGCAAACTAGACATTCCCGAATGTATTGGAGTACTTCCTCCTTTTAGGCCTTTCCAAAAGAACCTTTCTCTCACCTTTTTATAAGTTTTGAAATAGCCCGTATGACCAACTAATGGGGCATCATGAACAGCCCTTAATATCTTACTCTTCACCTTCGATTCGGGCACCAAATAGACCCGGTTCTTATAGAGAATGAGCCCATCCATTATTTTGTACCTTTCATCCACAATTTCTCCCTCAAAAACAGCATTAACAAACTTATTTTTGGCATACTCAACTGTAATTAAAGACTTTCAATCTGTTGTTATCTTAGATAAAGAACAAAGATATGATTCTCTTGACAAAATACCTTCTACCAAGTACTTGATTTGAGGGGTTCCCAGAATCATACCTTGAAGTATCACTTTCTTGCCCTTATCCATGAAGCTTATTTCCATGTTTTGGTAATTGAGAGTGAACTCTCCCAATGAATGTAACCATTGGACCCCAAGCACAAGATTTGTATCAGCTATGCCAATCATATAAAAATCATCACATACCTCATGTTCTCCAAATGTGAAAAGGAGTTGGGGACACCTCCTTGTGCATGGCATGGAGTAGCCATCCGCTACCTTGACCACGAAGCCTTTGAAGTCTTCCACCTTCAAATCCATCTTTGCCACCAAGTTCTCATCAATGAAATTGTGAGTAGCTCCTCTATCAATCAAAGCCATGACCCCTTGCCCTTGTAGGTCACCTTTCACCCGGAATGGATGATAACTAGGTGCACCTGACAAAGTAGCAAGAGTGTCATCCAAACTTTCTGGATCTTCTTCCGGTACATTAACTTGCTTTGCTTCATCAACACAAACTTCTTCATCCTCACAATCTGAAAATACTTCAATGTAATGCACATTACCCTTACCCAAGCAACAATGACCAAGAGACCATGGATCCTTGCAAGAGAAGCACAAATTCTTCCTTCTTAGCTCGTTTCTTGTCTCTCCTTGCTGGTTTTGGACAGCTCCTTGTGAACAATTGTCACCCTTTGGCTGGTCCAAAGATGGGTTTCTAGGCTGTCCCAAGGGTCCCTTTGGCTGTCCTCCACTTGAAAATACCCTTGGCTGCCCGCTGATTGCTGCTGTTTTTGGGGCAGCACCTTCAAGATCCAAAGATTTTTAATTGCCTCTTGGAGAGACAATGGGTCAAAGGCTCTTACCAAACCCTTGAGTGGTTCGGTCAAACCCTCAATGAATAGAACAACCAATCCTTTTTCCGTGACATCTGTAATTATTATGGAAAGCCTCTGAAACTCAGCCACATATTCTTCTACCGTGCCTTGTTGTCTTAATTGTGCAAGTTCCCGAAAGTGAACTTCCGGGTCAACTCTATCAAACCTTCCAATGAGTCTTCTACAAAACTCATCATATGAGTGGATAAGATTATGCCCTTGTGTAACCAATCCATGAAATCCACCACTCATGTGCAATCCCTTCTAGATGAAGGCTTGCAAATTTAATGGCATCATCCTTGGTCATAGGCCTCAAAGATAGATATGTATCCAATTTTTGAATCCATGCCTGAGTTGTCCCCTTATTAGAACCATCAAATATAGAGAACGACATCTTACCCAATGCATTTTGAACATCCTTTTGTGGCGCATTTGGTCTTGGCTCTGGCTTTAGACCTTCCTTTGCTCACACCAATGAATTCAACAAGTGAAATTGCTTCTCAGATCTCTCTTAGAAGGGCCATATATTCTTCATAACTTGTCGCAATGCTTTGCTTTGTAGAATGCTATGTTCCCACCCCCAGAATGGTTTTTTCCTTTGGAAGGAAGGTAGGCCTAGTGGCTGATCCATGAGCTGCCCCCTCCATTATGAACCCTTGGTTCATGAAATCTTTGTAGGGTTAGGGCCAACAAGTCCATAGTGTCCACCAATCTCACTTTCCCTTCAATGAGCTTGTCGATTTTGGCTTCTTGTGAATCTTGGTGAGTCATGCTACCCTCTTCAATTCGCTGGTCTGATTTCTTCTCTCTCCTTTGATAGCAAATGTAATCCTTATTACCCTCTTGCATGAAACCCTCAGGTAGAGAAGACCGAAGCTTTGATACCACTGTAATGTCCCTTTCTAGGGCTGATTATGAAAATAAGGGTTTTGCCACAAACCCAAATGCAAGAATTCAGATTTTTGGAACAGCAGTGGTCAAACCCTAGCAGCCAACTGAAATCACACCTTTAGGGTATCAAAAACCAGCTTGGAAAATTAATGAATAGTCCTCTAGGGCAGCGAAGTGTACCAGCACTTAGGAGCAACAATTCTCATGCAAAATCTAATGAAAAATAATATAGAATGATCCCAAATAGTTTAATCAACCATGTAGAAATTATTCCAGCCAATATACTTCATAAATTAAGGAGAAATAAGTGCCAACGCACAACTGGAATTATTAAAATAATCAGTAGAAGTACAGTCCACAAAATTAGTTGAAAATGAGGTCTCCAAACCCCAATAAATACTAAAGAAGTGATAGATCAGCCTTATAAATTGGGAGGATCTGAATGTGAACTTGAGACACCAAAATGTGCCCTAGAAGGCACTAGAATACTCCTCCGCCCAAGTCGCCACCCTAGGAGAGGGTGCCAAATTGATGAAGAAACCTTGATAACTCCTCTTCTCCAATGCCCTAGTTGCCCAACCACCAAGATAGTCTTCTTTGAAGACCTTGGAACCACCAAATTAGAGAGTTTTCGTTCTTCAACCTTTAACAAGGAAGGGTTTCGTCTTCATTGCTTGCTACACCAAAGGATTTTCGCCCCTTAGGGGAATGGAATAGAGCAACCAGCCCTAAAACCAAATAGATAAAATTATAATAGGCAAAAACATGCCCAAAATGAGCCTATGCGACCCCTTATATATCCATATGGTGGCGCCAAAAGTCTCTAAGGAAGAATTCCCCAAGACCGACCTCAATTAGAAGTTTTATTTTATCTTTTAGCTTATCTTAAAGCTCTCTAACCCAGCCGACCTGCTTCGTAGGAAAAATACAAAAAGAAAAATATACTTATTAATTAAAGGACTAAAATATAACCCAAGGGCCTCCCTTGTTCATCTACTTCTTGTCCACGGGAAGAAGAATGGGCAAGAAGCCTTCAAATGGATTAGTTCCAACCCAACTGACCTGCTTCATAGGAAAAATACAAAAAGAAAAATCTAATTATTAATTAAAGAAAACAACACCTACGGGAAATTAGGGCGAAGAATTCTCCCTTGACGATGAGGGAAGAGGGAGAAATCATGGCACATGAGCCAAAGAAAGAAGGAAAGTCAGATTTGCAAGATTGTGGAGAGAATTTTGTGGTTAAAGCTCAATGGCCGGATGATAATGTTGATGTTCAGCTTGCTAGAATTTTTAGAATAACAATCAATAAGAAGCAAGTTGATGGTGTTCATGACTTTGGCAAGAACCACTCCATGCATGTGTCAACAAAATATGGATGAAGTCAAGGCAGAAAGGGCTTCACTTGTTTAATGTGAAGAGTCTGAGAGGAAGGAGAATGCTGATGCTAACTGAGAAATTCTGAGTCACAAGGATGGGGGTGTTGAAGATATCTCAATCCTTCTTCATCCAACAAAGGAAGGTGAACAAGTTGTGGACGACCAAAGGTATGAAAGTGTTGTGGATTTGTTGCTTCCTACTATGTCATTTCAGATGTGTTGTCATCATGAGAAACATGTTGAAAAGAAGGATCTTATGTCAAGTTTGAAGGGACATTACAAAGAAAGACATTTGGTGGATTTCTGCCAACGCTCTGGGACTAGGTCCCTCTTCTTGAATGGGGCGGCTCCATTATTGTGTGTGGATATAAAAAGTAAAAATCTGTTGTTGGCCTTGGGGGGCGGGGGATCCGACAGGGACACTTCAATGAACCTGCGGAAAATGTTTGCAATCTTGTGCAAGGGAGGACTTTTACAAGGTAGGTGGGGAAGCATGAGAGTGAGAAATTTGGAGAGGGATTAATATTGCAAGTAGGAAATCTCAGATTCTTGCAAAGATTAATCAGAAATATCAACACACATAATTTGAGGAAGAATAACAACCTTAGCTAATAATACCAAGACAAGATAAAACCATGAACAAAAAGTTTCACTTATTCACTCATCCAGAAAAGTAGAAACTCCTTTCTTTATTGACATTCTCACAAAGTTGTACAATGTAAGAGAAAGAGGAAAACATATGAGAGAAATAGAAGAAAATTTGCTATCTCTTTTCTTATTCTCAAGTAGTTATCTACTTAGAACTTACAAAATTGAAAACCCTTTGGAATGGGGAAGTCATTACAATATATAGATTTCAGAAAGACTCTTCACCTACCCCTACACATGACCTTTCATTTGTCTTCTACCACTTGTGACTCTTCGTATTCCTAGGAATAAAATTAAGTCCCCTTTTTATTAATTGAGGGTGACTTATTACAATGATACCATAGTCACATAAGACATAAGAGAATAAAACAAAATGAAAAGTGTAATCCACCTAATGAAGAAATAAGACATGAATGAAGTGAGGGAGGGGGAAGAGAGAGAAAATAAGAGATATAACTACTTAGATGGAGACAATGCCCTTCTTCGATTTTACTTTGCTCCATTGATGAAGATTGCTCCCTCTGATGAAGAACTTGTTGACGATGATCATAGTATCCTCCTTTGGCATGATGCACAGACACCTTGGACCGCCGAATGAGTGTTTAGAAACACTGTTTCAAGACCTCCCAAAGTGAGCTTGAGATGAACACAAACCTCACCCATGATGATGCATCTCTGATCTCACAATGAGAGTGAGGATGACTCTCTTATTTCTTAGGCTTTCACAATTGTCCTTTATGATGTTCAAACCTCTTTATACTTACATCCTTGTTTTACACACTATGTTGTAAGATTGAAAACCTTTCCTTTACAACTATGAGATATGTGAGCTCTTTCTTGGCTCATTTGGCTCACCTCCACTAGCTCACTTAGACCAACCAGCTCACCAAGCTCACTCATCTCACTCAAACCGAGCTTAACTCAAATCACCCAGCTCATCTGAAGAGATGATGCTATATTTCCTATGGCTCACCCAGCTCAACTCAACTCTGAATAACTAGATCACTATGATGATGATGGATTCAACTTGACCAATGAGCTATGATGACCTCTTATCTGATGAATCAATTGAGTATTTGACGTCTTTCGAATCTCTTTTGATTGCAGAATGTCCCTGGATTTTACCTGCTGCGCTTTGCGATGCTCTGCCTTGCTTTTGGACACAATTGAGCTCAAGATGATGTTTCCAAGACCCATATGGAGGTTTCATTTCTTTGATTGAGCTATGAGATCATCCCATAACCTTGTGAAGAGTTTAAAAAGCAGAAATATGAGTGAAAATGGAGCCATCTGCAACTTTCTGCACCCAAAATGGAGACTTTATATTTTTAGCAGGTATGACCAAGACTTGCTATTTTGGGACATATCACCCATCTTTCTCAAATATGACCTCATGAGCCTTTTGGAACATTCCAATTTCCCTCTGTTGATGATGCATTACTATTTTTAGCCACTTTCTATTTTTAGCAGGTGCTTTTTCCAGAACTGTTATTTTGGGAAAATTGGCAATTTTACCTTGCTTACCATTCTGCACTGTTTCTGAGTGTTTTGGGTGATCAAAGCTTGCAAATTGAGGGAATTACTATTTTTAGCATGTGAAAGGGCATGGCATATGCTATTTTTAGTAAGTGCACTATGGGTGTTGGATTTCCATGAAAAAGGTTTTAAAATTATGGGTTTTATTCCAGGATTCTCCGCTCCAAATCTTGGGTGATTTTTCCTTCCAGATCTTCGGGAAATTGAGATTTTCTATGAAGAGGGCAGAATGTTGATGAAAAACATAGCCCTCCATATCCCTAAAAAATAGGGCTTCAAGGCATAAAAACTAGTTCATGCGAAACTAGATTTTTCGGTGATCATTTCCTCCAAATTTTGCATGATTCTACCTACTGAAACCTCAGGAGGTGAAGACGATACTTGTTGCTCGTTCCCTGCTGCATCATGGCCACCATTAATGGAGTCTCGAATATTTGACAGTGGGAAAAATCATGAGATGCTCCGGAGAAGAGAACTTAGCTCGAACCCTTGGTACGATTGATTTCTTTGTTCGTCGATAGTGAAAAATCATCATTCTCGCAACCACAAATGATCTGAGAGAATATCTATGGAGTATTTGATGTATTTGTATATTTTATAAGATTTTAAGTGTCTTCAATGGCTATGTGGGTTGACTTGTTAAAATAATGAAGAGGAAAAGACTTGGGAAGCACTTAAAAGGGGAAAAACAAGTCTATTTGTAAGTTTAAATTTTTTTTTTGAAGGAAACGGTGGGTGGCACAATTTTGTGTGCCAAATGTTCAGATTGTCCTAGATAGTTGGGATAGTAGGAATGAAAAAATTTATCCAAGGCCCATGGATTAACAATTGGTGGGAAGAGAATGGCAGGCTAAGAGGTGGAGAGAGAGAGAGAGAGAGAGAGAGAGAGAGAGTTTTGAGCACTCGAGAGTCTGAGAAAGGATGTCACATGATGAACCAAAAGAGGGATAGCGGGTGGGGTATAATTTTACTTGTCCCAAATTTTCCGAATAGTCCTGGATAGTTGGGACAGTCAGAGTGAAAAAACCCATGTGCCCAGGCTTGGGAGGCTCAATAACTTAGCCAAATTTGCACATGAGGAACATTTAAGCACTCTGTCTGGGAGGATCAAGGTCACATGAGGGTCTAAGGGATTACATATGGTGGGTGGGGCGCAATTTTGTTTCCCAGGTGTCCCAACTGTCCCCACTGTCCTAGACAGTTGGGAGATTTGTAGTGAAAAATCCCACCACCCATCCAAACCGAAAAATTGACCAACTATTGGAATGATGAAAATAAATTTCTTAAATTTATAAACACTCTTTTTTGGAAAACATCTATATTATTTTGACTCCCAAGACCATTTTGAGATCAATGGCATGGTTTACAAGACTTTATTCTGCCTCCTCCAAAAAATGTTGCTTTTTCATTCTGGACTGCAAGGTGAGTTTGCTGAAACTGGTTTTCACAGAGAAGCGCTTGGGTCTTGTGCAAAATGTGAAAACTCCATCATGTAGAGGATCTTATAATATTTTTAGTGGTATATTTTTTCCTCTTGACTCATCCCGAAGCTCTCTAGAATCTTTAGTTGAAGGTTAGGTGCTTTTTTGCACTGCAAGCTCCTCAAGCCTCCAAAACCAACCTTCGCTGTTATGTTCCCAAAACCTTTGAAACTTTCCAAAACTTCCCTAAACCTGTTCCAATGCATTTCAAACTCTTCCATGATATCCTCAGATGACTTTAGGCCTCTTGATTAGCTCTGGAGGATGCATACGAGTGCCGAAAAGGCTAGGGAATAACCTTTCTAAGTATGGGAAAGATTTCAACTCTTGTTGACACTTCACTGAATGGACTGAATGATCCTATGACCATGTTTCCAACACTTGGGAAGGTTATAGCTCTCTTTGCAAAGACATCATCAAAAACTATCTTTGCAGTCCTCTCTCCATAAACTTTCTTTGAATATTGTGAGTCTAACCATGCTTGACTCGCAAACATTTGCTTCAATGATGACAACAAACTAGAAATACTTTGCAATGTCAAGAAGTTAGCTGCAAATTGAAATATCCCCTTTCTCAAAATTAAATAGGTCGAAGACACTTAGCCCATTCAGTGTTTCTCGACGGATAAGAGATGAGAAAAATGGAAACTAAGTCATAATAAATTAATTTTAAAAGTGCAAAATAAACTTTATTATAAGCACTTTAATTAATTTATTAGTGACAAAATACAATTAGAAAAATAAATGTTACTTTATTTTATTTCTTCCCCTCCAAGAAAAATGTGACTCATATATGGACATGTGCACTGGGATAAATAAATATTAAATAAATGAAAACATTAAATGAGAGGAAACAAAGTTGATTGGCCTTTTTTTGTGGCAAAGAGGCCAAAGGATATTATAAAAGCAAGTCACCATGCATAGGAGAGATAATCTTTTTTATATCTTATCAATTCAGAATTTTGGTCTAAACTTACATGCTTTCCAATTCAACTCCAAAGGACGAAAACCCTTTGTAGTTTTTCTTGAGAGGACAAAATCCCATTTTAAGCTTAGGAAGAAGAACAAAAACTTTTCTTTCTTTTGAGAGGAAGCTCTACTCAGGGGTTTACATTGATTTTCAAGGTTATATTTCAGATTTCTAGCAGTGTAGAAGGTCTGATTTGCAGATTTGGTCTATTTCCAGCTAGGGTTTGAAGGAGGATAATTGTTGCTGAGTTCTACCTTTATTTTTTTAGCATTTCTATAGTGGAACGAGTCACTTCTGGGTGTGTTCTGAACACCCTAGGGCATATTGAGGTCAGATCTGATTGGGGATTTAATTATCAGATTTTTAAGGATCAAACTCAGCTGGTTGGTGTAATTTTTGGGCCAAGGAACTTTGTTTTCAAGCTTGTTTGAGAGCTGTTCATCTGCAGACTTTTATAAATAAATTCTAGCCTTCATTTGCTCTAAATCTGGTGTTTTTCTGATGTTATTGCATAAATAAATATTGCTGATCTGTTTTGCATCAAAATCGGGTGATTTTTCTTCAGTTGTAAGTGTATTTCTTCCCCAAGGCAAGTTGCATTTTCTTTAATTAATTCATATCTGCAATATTTTATCATTTTTTATGTTCTATAATTCGTTGTTTAAGAGATGCTTTAGATTGGATTTGTTGTTATTCCGTTTGAGGGTATAAATTGTCCATTTTGGGACATTACACAAACCTTGTGACACCGGATCGCACAAGCTCTTTTCCCTTTGTGTGTTCTCTCATCAAGCTGAGAACCCAAGGGTGATTATATATATACTTGGTTATATTTTTTGCATCTTCTATAACCGGTCTCACCCAATCAATTTCGCCTGTCCTCTAAAAGAAGGTCAAGGCAATGCGCTGCACAAGGAGTCCAAAAGAGTGATAGATGCCTCTCTTGTAGTAGTCTCCCAGCTACCACATATGCTATTGCATTGTATGTGACAACTTGCACAACATTTTGAATATCCACCCCTAATACAACCTTTTCCAAAATAAGACTCAAAGTCTGTGCATTTTTAACTATGTTAGAGGCATCAATTGACTTCAAAAACACCATCTCGCCATTTGAAGTTGCTAAAAAATTGATAAGAGTGCAGTTCCTTCCATCCGTCAACCCATTTGAAAGATTGGTACATTCGTATTTTTGCCATTGCTTCTTTTGATCTTCTAAGATTGTCGTTGCATCTGCAACTGTACCCTTGAGCAATTTCCCACAAGTCTTTTGGAGAGGGTGCTTTATACCCTTTCCCAACAACTGTCAATGCTTTCACCGAGTACTCATATTACAAACTCTTTACCACATTGAAGGGAAGGTTGTTGTATTAGAAATTCGCACATGCTTTATCTTCTTCCTTGTGTGCATCTTTGTTCCAGCTTGTACCTTGCAGCAAAGGTTGTGTTTCTTGGTATAAAAAAACTGTATCCCTTTGTTTGAACCCGATGAAGCTCTGAATTCTCTGCCATTCCACTTCTAACAGGTTCTGCTATTGCTGCACGCAACCTTTCCCTCGCTAGTTTCTTCTCCTCCAGCTCTTCCTTCGTCTCTCGTTTTACCTCTTTTGTAACATTGGGACATACCACAACGTCTCGACAAACACTACATGCAAGATGATACTTTAAGTGATTGATGCCTCCAGAAAGCATTTTTCCATAGAAATTGCAAACCATGGTTCCCTGAACTGCTCCACATACACCATTCTTCCAAGCAATGATAGGGGTGTTAACGGGAATTGTTCTTACTAGTGATGTTGATTGTAATATCCCCTTCTCAAACATAACTCGAACACCCTTAGCCTATTCTTGGTTTCCCAACGACTAAGGAAATGGAAAAAAAAGAATTTAATCCTAATAAGTTAATCACTTTAATAATTTATTAGTGATAAAAAATAAAAGTCACTTTAATTTTATTTCCCCTTAGTGAGGAAATGGGACCCATATAGGGAGGGGATAAAAATATTAAATAAAGTAAAGCAAGGGGAAAATATTAAATAAAGTGAAGGGAGTTGATTAGGCCTTTGTGTGGGAAAATATGCCAAGAGAAATTATAAAAAGAAGTCACCACACTTGGAGAAGACATTACTTTTATATATTTTTATATCTGAAATTTGATTGAGCTATTTGTTGTCCATTTTTACCTCGAATGATGAAAACCCTTTGCTGTGTTGCATTAGAGGACGAAAACCCTCTATTGCCAAGGTTGAAGAACGAAAACTCTTCTTCCTTTGTGTGAGGAAATTCTATTCAAGGGTTTCTATTGAGCTTCAAGGAGTATTTCAGAATGTCAACAGTGATTGAAGACCCAATATTGCAGATTAAAGGCATTTCCAGCTAGGGTTTGAAGTCACAAATGTTGGGGCAGATTTCTACTTTCAGATTCAAACAGATCTAAGGTTATCTACACTTTTGTGGATGGAATTTGACACATTCTAGGGCACGACTGTCGCGGACTTATTACCAACATCTTTTTCATAATTTTGGAGGCCATATTCAGCTTTGTTTCAATGGATTTGGGCTTGGGATCACTTCCTTCCAGCCATTTTTTGTAAGTTGTACATCTATAGATTTTTAATAAATTTTCAACACTTATTTTGGGTCAAAAAATATATATTTTGGTATTCATACATGCATAATTAATTCTGATTAATTTGGCCAAGATTTGTGTAATATCCCCTTTAGGGACAAACAAAATTCTGCAACACTCTCAACACCAATCGAACTAAGGATAAGATCCTCTTAATTCAACCTCAAATAACCCAATGTCAGCTTAATTACAATCCAAATGGGGTTGGAATTAGCAAAGGTGGTGGGTTAGATGGGAGAACAAATTGGAAACCCAATCTTTTCCAGTTCAGATTTTTTATTGTAGCAGATATTAAATAAAAATGGCACCCAGACATCTGAAACTTCAAAAATTAATATCTTATTCAATACTCAATGTTTTTGTATGAAATCAAGTGCATAATAAACTAGAAATTTAGGGTTTTCCAATGCACTATGAAAGATATATTTTTGAGCATTAAAACTTCATCAAAACAAACCCGAAAATCTTAGCCCAAGTCGCTAGTGTTGGAGAAAAATAAATAAATAATTTCCATCACTTCTCTAGCCTCCAAACACACCAAAATAACTGCACCTTGCTCTTAAATAATTACTAACACAACAGATTTCAGATCTAGCTCATATGACATCAAAATATGATTAAACAAGCTCCCATCCAAGTCTCTATGACTAAAATAATTGCAGCACTAACAACAGTAACAAAAGTATCTCAAACCCTTCAATAACATGTAGATTTAAACCCTAAATAAATGTGTCAATCCTCTAAACCAAGTCATCAATGCTTAGAATGGATAAACAATGCATAGATTCACTCAACAATAATTGCAAGAAGGCTCACACTCTCCAAAATAAGGTGGTGTTGAAGAAACACCTTTGTCATGAGATCTCATGGGCATATATCCCTTTTCAAGCATGAAGATATTTTGATAAAAATGTCAAACATGCCCTTAAGGGGTTGCCATCATCTTCTTATATAACTTTTGCATTTCAAATTTTCAAGTTTCTCTCCTCTTTTTGGTGCAAATCTCTATAAGGGAGAGTCACTTTTAAAATAGCCTTCTTTCCTGGAAAGTCACACTCCAATTAAAACATTAATTTCTCCTTTTTAATATTTTAAATAAAACATAAGAGGAGAATTAATTATTTAATTTAAAAACTAAATGAGTAATGACATTTTCCCAATTTTTATCTTTTAATCCATGGGAAAGGTGGATTAAAGGTCTCCAATATTTTATTTAATTAATGTCCCAAAAAGGAGACATTACAGTCCTCCCTTCCCAAGATTGTTTGCCCTCAAGCAATTGCAAATTTGGATGCTTCAAAACTGAATCACTTTCCCATGTGGCATCCTCTAATGGCAAGTCCTTCCATTTCACCAAATACTCCTTGATACTACGTCTCCTTAAGTTCCTTTCACGCGTATCAATAATAGATTCCAGAATTAAGACCAATCTACCTTCTTCATCTAAAGGAGGCAACTCTAAAGAAGGAACAAAATGTTGCCCAAGAACCTTCTTAATACAAGAAACATGAAATACATTATGGATCTTACCATTTTCCGGAAGGTCTAATTCATAAGCCATCTTACCCACTTTTCTTGTGATCTTGTAAGGCCCGTAGAAGCGTGGTTTCAACTTTTCATTACCACTTTGTTTGAGAGAAGATTGCCTATAGGGCTGCAATCTAAGGAATACCCAATCATCCACCTCAAAAGATCTCTCACTTCTATGCTAGATCTGTATACAACTTCTGCCTATTTTGGGCTTGATGCAAATTCTCTTTTAGTGCTTTCATAATATCAACACTCTACTGCACTAAATCTTGAGCACTAGGCACTCTACTATCTGTCATAACCACATCCATGAAAGAATTAGCATCATAACCATAAAGTGCCTTAAAAGGAGTCATACCTATAGACATATGATGCGTGGTATTGTAACAAAACTCAACTATGTGTAGCCATTTGGTCCATGCAAACTGCTGTCCTGAAACATAGAACCTCAAGTATCCTTCAACCCACTTATTCACAATTTCAGTTTGCCCATCAGTTTGTGGGTGATAGCTAGTACCAGGTGTGAGTTCCGTCCCGATTAGATGGAACAATTCTTGCCAAAAATGACTCATAAATTTGTTGTCCCTATCACTCACAATATTTTTTGGCAATCCATGTAATCTGAAAATTTCTCTAAAAAACAAATTAGCGATCATAGGGCCATCAAACTTGGTAGGAAGTTGATGAAAATGTGCATACTTAGTGAGTCTATCCACAACCACATATAAGCAACTCTTACCTTGCACTATTGGTAACCTGGTGATAAAACCCATGGATATGCTTTCCCACTTTTGGGATGGAATAGGAGGGGCTGCAAAAGACCAGCTGGAAAAGTGTGTTCATTCTTATTTCTTTGGAAAACAATACTCTCTAACATGCTTGAGAACATCCCTTTTCATACCTTTCCAAACAAACCTTTCTCTTACCATTTTGTAGGTTTTGAAGTATCCTTGGTGTCCACTCAAAGGAGCATCATGTGATGATTTCAAAATCAGATTCTTTAACCTCTGAATTTGGAGTCAAATACACCCTTCCTTTGTAAAGAATGAGGCCATCCACTATCTTGTACCTTTCATCAACAATCATCCCTTCAAGCAAATCATTAGAAAACTGAGTTTTTTGCATATTCTAGAGCAATTAAATCCTTCCAATCAGCTGTTATAAAAGACATAAACAGATTTCTACTCCCTTTTGTGAATGATCATGAAGAATGGAATTAGCGTGAGGTGTCCCCCTTGTCATACCTTGGAAAATGATACTTTTGCCTCCCACCATGAACTTGAGCAACAAGTTTTGATAATTGAGGGTGAAGTCCCCCAATGAATGCAACCATTGCACTCTTAAAACAAGATCCATATCTTCCATGTCAATCATATAAAAATCATCAAGAAGCTCATAATCACCTATGGAAATGGAAAGCTTGGGAATTCTTTTAGTGCATGGTAAAATAAATCCATCCGCTATGGTGACATTAAAACCTTGGAAATCTTCAATATGCAAATCAAACCTTATTACCAACCTTTCACTAATGAAATTGTTAGTTGATCCTCTATCAATTAGGATGATTACCTTGTGCTTGTGTAGCATACCTTCCACCCGGAAAGGAAGATATTTGCGAGTGCCGGAAAGAGCAGCAAGTGTGCCTTCTATTTCTTTTCCTTCTTTTTCATGTGCATGCTCATCAACAACCTCGTCAACCACATCATTAACATCACTAAAATCTGAATCAACAACCTCAATAAAATGAATTTGACCTTTACCCTTACAATTGTGGCCTCTTGTCCAAGGAGTCTTGCAATCAAAGCACAAACCTTTCCTTCTCAACTCATCCCTTACATCTTTTTGTACGCTGTTTTGGGGCTGATTCCTATGTGGCGGTACATAGGGCTGATTTGGCTTTTTTGGGGCCTCTTTGGATGACCCAAGGGGCTGTCCCCCTCGTGCTTGCATAAGTTTTTGCAGATCAGATCTTGGCTGCCCTTGAATTCCACTTTTGGACAGCGAATGAGTGGCATTAGTACTCTGTCCTTTTGGTCCCAAATCACCACTATAAGCTGCACATTCCAAATCTAAAGCCTTAGTAATAGCTTCTTGCAAAGAAAGAGTATTGAATGCTCTTACCAAACCTTTCATAGGCTCAACCAAGCCTTCCGTGAAGAGGACAACCAATCTCTTCTCACTAAAATCCGTTACCATGACTGCAATTCTTTGAAAATCTGCCACATACTCAACATCATGAATTTGCTTGAGTTGTGCTAATTCACGAAAGTGTAGCTCCGGATCTTTCCGGTCAAATCTTTCCATGATTGTTTTGCTAAATTCCTCCATAGTGTGAATCAAATTAGGATCTTGTGTTTGCATGCCATGGAACCACCATTCATGTGCCATACCCTCCAAGTGAAGAGTAACAAATTTAAGGGCCTCTTCTTCTTGCATGGGGTGAAGGGAGAAATAGGTCTCCATGTTTTGCAACCATGTTCTAACCGAGATCTTGCTAGATCCATCAAAACTTGGGAGTGAAACTTTTCCCAATCTTTGTTGGAGATCCATATGGGGTTGCTTATGGGCCCTCTTGGCCTTGGTGCCCATCCTCAATGCACAAAAATCATCAAAGGTCAATATGGCCCTTGTGGCCGGATGCAAAGTACCATACTCAATGTTGTAAGATTCAATGGCTTCTACCATTGATGGCTTCTCAACCTCTCCATGGGTTTCCTTAGGAAGGAAAGTGCCCTTGAAGAACTTGGGAGGGGGTTGTGTAGATTCCTTTTCCCCACTATGTGAGCTCTCTCCTCCATTGGAATTTTGAGACTTGCCCGTACCCAATGCATCCTTGATAAGCTTGGACATTTGCTCACTCATAGTCTTTTGAAGCTCCTTGCCACAATTCTGCATCAACTCTTGAAGGAATTTTCACTTGATCCGAAGTGAAAGCCCCGTCCTCCATTGATTCCTTATTTCTCCTTTTGTAGAACAAAAACTCTTTGTCTCCGTGCATCCCAAAAATACCCCCACAAGAGTAGAGGAAGATGCTTTGATACCACTGTAATATCCCCTTTAGGGACAAATAGAAATTTGCAGCACTCTCAACACCAAATCGAACTAAGAAGGATGAGATCCTCTTAATTCAACCTCAAATAACCCAATGTCAACATAATTACAACCCAAAATGGGGTTGGAATTAGCCAAGGTAGTGGGTTAGATGGGAGAACCAATTGGAAACCCAATCTTTTTCAGTTCAGATTTTTTATTGCAGCAGATATTAAATAAAAATGGCACCCAGACAGCTAAACTTTAAAATTACTATCTTCTTCAATACTCAATGTTTTTGTATGAAATCAAATGCATAATAAACTAGAAATTAAGGGCTTTCCAATGCACTATGAAATCTTTTTTCTGAGCAATAAAACTTCATCAAAACAAACCCAAAAATCTTGCGTTGCGTAGGGTTAGAGAAAAATAAATAAATAATTTCCAACACTTCTCTAGCCTCCAAACACACCAAAATAAGTGCCCCTTGCTCTTAAATAAATACTAACACAACGGACTTCAGATCTAGTTCATATGACATCAAAATATGATTAAACAAGCTCCCATCCAAGTTGTTATGGCTAAAATAATTGCAGCAGTAACAACAGTAATACAAGTATCTCAAACCCTTAAATAACATGTAGATTTAAACCCCAAATAAATGTGCCAATCCTCTAAACCAAGTTGACAATGCTTAGAATGGATAAACAATGCATAGATTCACTCAACAATAATTGCAAGAAGACTCACACTCTCCAAAATAAGGTGGTGTTAAAGAAACACCTTTGTTATGAGATTTCATGGGCATACATCCCTCTTCAAGCATGAAGATATTTTGATAAAAACGTCAAACATTTCCCCAAGGGGTTGCCATCATCTACTTATACAATTTTTGCATTTCAAATCTCCAAGTTTCCTTCCTCTTTTTGGCGCAAATCTCTATGTGGGAGAGTCACTTTTAAAATAGTCTTCTTTCTTGGAAAGTCACACTCCAATCAAAACATTAATTTCTCCTTTTTAATATTTTAAATAAAAACATAAGAGGAGAATTAATTATTTAATTTAAAAACAAAAGGAGTAATGACATTTTCCCAATTTTTATTCTTTAATCCATGGGAAGGGTGGATTAAAGGTCTCCAATATTTAATTTAATTAATGTCCCGAAAAGGGGACATTACAATTTGGTTAAGTTTAGATTAGATTTGAAGGTTGTTAATCTCTAAGATAAAGTCACCGTTTTTAGGAAATTTTCAGATCTGCAGAAAATATTTTTATTTTATTCAACCAATTGGCTATCATAAATAAGATTTTACAGGTGTTCCCTTCCGGGTTTGAAAATCCTCCATTGGGGACATTACACCGACCCAGATGCTGAACATGATGCCATTGGTAAAGCTCTAATCTGCAACACAATGTACAATTAAAAATTAAAAGGAAACGTAAACATAATTAAAAATTAAATTTGACTTTATAATCCTATTTAACCGTAATTTCAAATTTAAACTTGTAAATCCTACGAACAAGAATACATTCTAAAAAAAGAAATTAAAATAACATTTATAAAATTACAACAATACATTCCGGCAATTTCATTCATTAACAACAATAACAAACATGAATAAATTAATATCTATTAAAAATTTAAAATCATTCACAATTAAATTGAATGCATTTAAAATTATAAATGTCAAATTGTATTCGTATTCAATGTGAGTATATATAATTTAAATAATATAGACTGAATTTGCGAAAAAAAAACTACCTCCAAATGAAATTCTTCAAATTTGCTCTTCAAATTCGTTATAAAATCCTTGAACTCATGCAAATGATGCTCAATGGCTGAAATTTGAATGTCTTTTAAATTGCAAATCATATTCGGATATAATATGAATTTATAAATTTAATACAACAAATTTCCGAAAAGAAAGCCAAAAAAAAAAAAACCTCTAAATGAAATTATTCAAATTTGCTTTTCGAATTCGCTATAAAATTCCTTCAACTCATGCATTGCATGCTTAATGGCTGTTTTATAAAAAATGAAGGGGTGTGTTGCCTTAAAATGAGAAATTAAAGTGTATTTTCAGCATTTTTCCCGTGTTTTTTGCTTGTTCAGCGTTTATTGTGTGTTAGGTGAATAATGCACACGGACTTGCTGAATATTGGCGAATATACTCAGTGATTATTTGCCAATATTCGCCGTGTTTGTTCGGCGAGTTTTACCAGCGAATATTCACTGTTTCAGATTTTTGGCGAGTACTTGCCGAGTTTTCCTACTATGATCCATTGTTTTCCTGTAGCTATTTAATGTAGCCACTTTACAATGTAATTACAGCTTGTAGCTAATTCTTATATGGTAATGGAGCATTACATTCGTGGAGGCCAGTTGCACTAGTGATTTGTGAGTTTTGATTTTCATTAGAGCCAGTGACCGTGGAACATTTAGCTCTATGTAAAAGAGGCGAACGTAACTGGTTGTAGTCACCTTGGAAAAGCTTAATAATGTGTTGTAAGACTGAAATTGACAGCCCATGGTATTTACTATTAAGCTTATGTGGCGATTCAGTACAAATGCTTTCTTTTATTGTGTCTTTTATAAGCTGCAATTATCAGTTCGGCATCAAATAGTGGATGCATAGCTGTATGGGCAGCCTTCTGAATTGCGTTAGAGGAGTAAGAGATACAGAAGCATCACTATTTTTAGCTGCAGCGGCAGCAAGGACATGGTTCAATAAAGCTGGGACATCAAGTTTAGAAGTGTGGATTCTTATTGTTGCTGGTGTGAAGATTGAAGCTGGAGAGGCATCCAACTGTAACATGGAATACCCAACAGCAGATTTGCTTCAGGAGTCCACAGCTTGCTGCTGTTTTGTTTTTGAAAGGAGCCTGTGAATGCTGTCTAGCGCTTGAAGTTGCAGTAGAAAGAAGTGTGAAACATGCCTGCAGTGTATGTCCAGTGTTCAAATCAAAGTGGCAGTTGCTTTGGTGTGGCATAGCAAGGAAGAGTGGCGCTCACAACAAATATACATTAAGTTCTGTTTTTATCATATAGTTTTGTAACTATTTTTTTTAGGGCAAATGTTAAGTTTACGACTAATAAACATAATATATATTTAAAAATATTTGCCTTAGATGTGCCCAGGATTAATAATTCAGAGTTGCATGGATACAGATACGGATGTGGATGCGACTAATTTTTAATGACCTGATATTAATATTAATTATCAATTTTAAACTATAAATGAAATTATTCATTAGATTAAAAATAGACAAATTACACACTCCCAGTCCACAGGAACATTGTAAGTTGGGTATTCAATGGATTAAAATAAATTGTAGGTTGTGTATGCCAACAAAAAATAGACGAAATGAAACAAAAAGAAGTAGACTAGGCCAAAAGAAACAAATCGAAAGAGTTGCAAGTTGATCAAAGCCAATGTGAAAGTTTGAAGTAAATGAGCAAATCTACACTCTCACCTCCATGTCCTCGATTGTGCTGCTAAAATGGATTATAGAAGATCATTTGCAGATTTTTAGCATCTTTTTAGCATTTTGAAGGTTTGTGTTTGTTTTTATAAAAACTTTAAAATCAGATATGGCTATAGTTTCCCTGCATATTGTATCCGGCTGTATATGATATGTCCCAATTACCGGTTTGTATCTGAATACGATTGGGTACAATATCTGAACCATATTCGAGCTATGCCGTACCTATATCTGTATCCGGCGTGCAGATACATGTGTCCTAGCAGCAAGGGTGGTGTATCCGACAACCTTAGATTAATTCAATAACTTTTGATTGGGAGGTGGTTATTCGTGAAAATTCGCCTGATTGTTCACATTAGGGAGATAGACATCAGTGGTGAAAATTTGGTTTGAAGATTTGTAGTTTTCCGGATGTAATTGTTCTCGTGGTCTAGGTGGTCTAGTTGTGTAGTAAAAGTGTCCAGTATGCAACATTTAGTCTTACTTGAGTCACAAAATTTGACTAATAAGAAATAATGTTTGTGGTATCATTTTCTGCGAGGGATCTTGATAAGATTGTGTTAGCCAAAGAATTAGGACATAAATTTCAGCATTTTCCAAGTTATTTATATTTTCAGAAAGCTCTTCAAATTTTAGACAGGGTCCATTTTATGCAATTTCAGATTTGAGGCACTATCAATATGGAAATTTGCTGGTGGTCAACGGTCAAGCATCTAATTCAGACATAGCACATGTTTTGATTGTTTATGGTTATCACTCGCTCCAAATACTTTCCTCCCTAGATTGACTATAAATTTAGAGCTAGTAACAAAAGCAAATCAATAGCCATGCCTTTGGGAAAAAATGCCTTTTACTCAACCATTGATCCTAATGACTTTCTTTATTGTCCACCACCTAAAATCGAGGGTGACATTTCTATGGGATGTGAAATTGTGGCAGCTTTTATCCAAGAGACTTTGTTTGCCTATTTGTAACATCTATGAATGAGGGTTAAGATAGGTTTAAACATGATCTAGTGTATGAATTAAAGACCCTAATTACTTAGCCTCATACAACCACTTATACACAACTGCACCATCTTGGAAGGAAAAACAAACCAAACATAGGACAACTTTTCCAAGGCCAAAGATTTAGCCTACCAAATATGGACATCCGCAAGTTTGATGCTACATATGTAACCTCGTGGATAAGTCTCATGGAACAGTACTTCAAACTTCACAATATACTAGAGAATGCAATGGTTGACATAGCTTCACTACATTTAGAATTTGAACCTTATCAGTGGTACCCGTGGATGATGAGTGACACAAAAGTGCAGGTGCTTTAGTTGAGATGAATTTATGAATGATTTAGCAGCCCACTATGAGCAACCTTGGAAGGGAAGTTACTTCACCCAATCAACAAATTTGAAACAAACATGATTCGTAGGGGAATATAATGTTGAGCATATGAGATTGGCGATCCAGATTCCAAAATCGACACCTTATCAGATGCTGCAATTTTACATCAATGGACTAAATGAACAAATTATGTACGATGCTCGTTTGTTAGAACCTTGTATAGTTGGAAAAGCTATGCAACAAGCACTACACATTGAGTAACAAAACTCTGCTACTAGGATATTCACGCAATATCAAACTATAGAATGGAGAGATCGAAATGTGACTAATACTAATGATAGCAATGTGGTCAACTCTTTTTTACACAAGGCAAATTACCAAGCTCTCTTCTCAACAAGAGGTAGAGAAAAGAGAAGGGCCTATGTTGTCATTGTGACGGTAAATGGTCTAAAGGTCATAAGTGTGCCAGTGGTGAGAGAGGCTAATGATTATTGAGAATGAGGTTTTGAATGATGAAGAATTAGTTATTAAGCAACCAACAACTAGCACAAGCATGTACGTTTTGAGGAGGAAGTAAATCCTAAGATCTCACTACATGCATTAAATGGTATAAACACACCACAAACACTCAAAGGGGTTGGTTATATTAAGGTGACAGTTTTGGTTGATATAGGGAGTACCCATAATTAAGAAAAAATTAGCTAATGCATTCAATTGTTTTGTGTATCCAATCTCCAATTTTCAAGTCATGATTGTTGATGGGAAGCAACTTTCTTGTAATGGTAAATGTCATCATATCAAACTCTCAATGAAGGCCTATCTGCTGGATTAAAAAATGTTTGCCATCCCAATTGGGGGAGTAGGTATAGTTTTGGGAGTGCAATAGCTTAAATAGTTGGGAACAATGACTTTTAATTTTCAGGTCTTATTCATGGTTTTTAGTATGAATGGAAAAAAGTACAAACCTAATGGGATGCACTCACCACCAAGCCAAATTATCAACTCTCATAAGATGGAGAAATTATTTAAGTATTGATCTTATGGCATACTGTCACAACTATATCTCCTAGAAGCATATGATGTAGAAAGACCAAGATCCATCAACTCTTAAAGAGATTAATCAACACCATCATCCTACCTCCAATCCGAGATCATGATCATGATCATGTAATTGAATTTATTCCAAGAAGTATCCCTCCTAATATTAGACTTTATCTCTATCCCTATCAACATAAGTTAGAAATTGAAAAATTTGTCAAGGAAATACTCGACTCAGGTATTGTTTATCCTAGTAAAAGTGTGTTTATCTTTGGTGATTATAGTGAAAAAAAGGAGCCACGGATAAGGTTCCCAAACTATAGGGAACTCAATAAGATCACTCTCAAAGATGAGCTTCCTATTTCCGTCATTTATGAATTATTAGATGAATTGAATGATGTTTTTTTTTGCCAAGTTGTATCCCTAACATTATATCTTAATAAGAGTACTACTGTTATGTAAAAGACTGCATAACCTTTACCTTTCATTTATTAATTCTTAAAAAAAAACCCTTAAAACTTATATTATAGAGAAATCAAAGTGTACAAATTCTACTATGCTAGGCATAAAAACTATTAGTTTAGGCCCGGGCATTAGAAACATAAGAAGACATAGTAACAACTAACATTGATGCAAATCTATATCTAGAATCTGTCTAAGGTCTTCTTGAAGCTTGGTCGACCACCATGTTGGTGGAGGGCCATAACAAATAAGATTGTTATTGTCCAATTTGCTAACGTATCTGCAACTTTATTGATCTCTCTAGGAACATGGTTGAAATTGATCTCTTTAAACTTTTTCGTCAACCTGTGAATTTTTTCCAACTGTCTTAATATTTGCCAATTTCTGCCCTGAGCCACATCTGGATTGGATAAAAGGCTAATAGTCAGTAAAGAATTAGATTCCACCCGATTTTTTTGCTACCCAATTTTTAGTGCTTATTGTAAACCCCTGAAAAATGCCTTGATTCCAGATAAATTATTCATTGCATAACCCATTTTTTTGAAAAGAAAAAGGCCACCGCACCATCAGAAAACACACCTATTTCTCCCATGCTTGCATTTCCTGGGTTTCCTCTGAAAGCACCATTAGTATTCAGCTTACCAAATCTAGGCGGACGAGCAGACCACTTTCCATTCAGCTGATGTTTCCTTCTTGGTTTAGAGGCAACCAAGGTGTTACTTAAGGGTTTTAAAGGTAATATTTTGAAAAGATGAACCCATTTTGTGGAATGATATTGAGGGAGGTGTAACTTATGCTTAATGGATTCAACAACATTCATCTTTATCTTCTCCCATACAAATGAGATGTCTCTACATTCCTGTTGGAAAATTCTTCTATTTCTTTCCTTCCAAGCATTCCATAGAAGAAGAGTTATACCACTCCATAATGCCTGCACAATATTTTGATCCTTCTTCATATGTTTTCTCCATTCTTTGAACGGTTGTTCAAGAGCCTGAATTCCAACACAAGGAATCTCAAACAACTTGGCCAAATGTTGCCATAGTTGGATTACAATAAGGCACTGTAGAAAAAGATGAGTAATAGAATCCTCATTCTCCAAGCACATGACACATCTAAAAGGGCCATTAAACCCTCTTTTCATAAGCCTATCCCCTATAAGGATTCTTCTTCTCAAAACCAACCAAACAAAGAAGCTGACTTTGGGCCATAGAGCTTCCTGCCATATGTGGTGAAAAATGTCTAGATGAAACCGAGTAAATACCCGTGGAGATTTTTCCCCATGCTATTGAATCCGGCCTTGTAGAGCTTGCAAGAGTTCTTGACTGTAAAATATGATCAACCATCTTATTTGTACCTCCCCAAGCTGAATTGGTCATTCATAAGTAGGAATCCAATGGCTACCAATTTCCCTTTGGTGCATAATAGGCTTATAGTACTGAGCAACCTTAACCCAACCCTTTTCATGGAGATCTAACATTGCCGACTTTAAATCAGGATATTGAGTAATGAGCAAAAGATACCCATCCCAAGAATCTGTCCAAAAGCTAGCTATTTGAGCATTCGTAATTATCCAAAAGCATTGCCTCTTTATAATCTCTTCCCCTATTCTCATAACTGCAAGAATTGGGGAGCCTTTAGAAGGGAGGGTCAATCTAATGATCCTCTCTAGATGATTATTTTCTTCATATTTAGCTATGATATTAACCCACAAATTATTTGGACCAGGTAGTAGTCTCCAATAAAGTTTGGCTGCTAATGCTTTATTATTCTCTATATTGGAATGAAATCCTAAGCCACCCTCTTTTTTTGGCTGACAAAGAAATTCCCACTTAGCTAACGACTATTTCTTTTTCTCCCGGATTCGACTCCAAATAAATTTCTAACAAAGAGTTTCCATTTGTTTTGAAGTCCCAACAAGAATATTCAAAATACAAGAGACATAAATCAACAAAACTTGAAGAACTGCCTTAACCAAAGTCATTCTTCCTGTAGAAGAGAACCATCTATTCGTCCATTTTTGCAGTTTCAACTTAGCTTTATTGATTAACCAATTCCAATCTTTTAATTGTTTTTCTGCCAGTGGAATCCCCAAGTAATGGATTGGGAGAGAGCCCTTTTTGAATTGAAAAATATCAAGAATTTGTGCTTCTTGCCTCTAAGAGAAATGAAAAAAGAATATACTAGATTTGGCTTGATTAATCAATTGTCCTGTAGTTCTAGAAAAAAGCTGAAGAATCTTTTGCAGATGAGAAGCTTCTAGGAAAGTAGTGTAGCCTAGGAGCATAGAATCATTTACAAATTGTAAATGTGTAAGAGGTCTAGCCCCTTTAGCCATTTTGATACCACTCATCTTCTTATCATGACAGGCTTTGGTTGCCAATCTTCCAAGGCATTCAACCAAAATAATAAATAAGAAAGGAGAGAGTGGATCACCATGGTGAATACCTGTAGAAGCTGAAAAAATCCGAGATGGGCTCCTATTAACACGAATTGAAGACGAATAGGATTGGACACACGCAATCCATTCTCTAGAGAAGCCTAACTGAGCCAATGCCTTGCATAATAAACTTCATTCAACTCTATCATAGGCTTTGGAAAGGTTGAGTTTGATAAACATTGAAGGGGATTTCTGCATGCCCATAGAATATAAAGCTTCCTGGGCTAAAACTATTTCATCATGGATTTGCCTTCTCGGGACAAATCCTCCTTGCTTAGGAGATATTATCTCATATAGAAGAGGTTTCATCCCATCTGCCATAATTTTTCGTTATAATTTTGTACAAAACATTATACAAAGCTATAGGTCTAAATCCTGAAATATTTTCCACTTCTGAAGCTTTAGGAATGAGAGCTATGAATGTTTTATTGATTTCTTTTAACATAGTTTTGGCAGATCTCACCTCTTCCACAACTTGGAGAAGCTCAACTTTAAGAACATCCCAAAAAACTTGATAAAATTCTATTAGAAACCCATCTGGACCAGGTGTCTTTCCTTTTTTCACTAAAGACAACCCTCTTCAATTCACATTCTGTGGCTAGATTAGTGAGCCCCACATTGTCATGTGCAGAGAGAATCCTTGGAATATTTGCAAGAACCTCATTTTGAGCTGCTTCATCTAGAGGTTGAGCTGAAAATAAATGGCAAAAATAGTCCTTAGCTATATTCTCAACTCCTTCTAAGGTATATTCTGACTTACCATCAGCTGTTTTTAAAGAGTTTATATGATTACGAGATCTTCTTGCCAACAAAGTTTTTTATGAAAAAAACAGCATTTTTATCTCACTCTTTTAGCCTTTGTACTCTTTTGTACTCTGGATTTTCGCCACCAAAGAATCTCCTCTTTTCTCCCATTCATGAAGGTCAGCCTTTAAAGAGATTTACTTTTTAACTAAATCTGCATTGCTCCCTAAGGTGTAGATTTTAGTACTGAGCTCCTCCAATTGTTCTATAAACTGCTTCTTTTTTTTCCTTTATATCTCCAAACTCCGTCCGATTCCAAGTTTTCAATCTGGATTTGATGTAATTCAAGCGTTTAAAAAAGGAGTACACATGAGTTCTATACCGAGGCTTACCTTCCATCCGCCACTGTTGTATAAGATTTCTAATGTTCTCATGACGAAGCCACATCGGTTGGAATCTAAATGGGCAATAATAAGGGAATGCTCTCGCAAGCTCTAAACAGACTGGCCAATGATCGTAACCAATATTATTGAGAATGTGAGCCTTTGGAATATACTTCTTTGTCTACCAAACATTTGAAAGCAGGGATCTATCCAGCCGTTAGAGAATACAGTCTTGTCCTTGCCTTTTATTGGACCAAGTCATCAACCCAGTACCAGGTTTAACATCCACTAAATGAAGAGTTTGTAAAAATCTGGCAATATTATTCGAACAGACATCTAAGCTAGTAGACACTCCATGCTTTTTCTCTAGACTTAGGATAGTATTAAAATCCCCTCCTATCAGCAATGGAACGTTAGGAAAAGATTGGATCATAAATTCAATATGCTGCCATTGTAATAATTTTTCTTCAGTGGAAGTTGGGGCATAAACATTAATGAAAAGGATTTGTTTAGAGTCCTCCCGTGAATAAGCATGCAAAAGCAAAACACCTTTGCTTCCACAAGAGTTTATCGTTGTAATTTTTTTCGGATCCCATATACAAGGAATCCCACTAGAATATCCATGAGAACTAAGAGAACTCACCTGAGCATGAGGCCAAATCCTATCAACCATAACGTGCATTAACTCAGTCGAAGTTTTGGTTTCTTGTATAAACACTGTCTGAGGATGATTAGTCTAAATCATTCATTGAATTTCATTAATCTTAGAAGGGCTTCCTTCCAACCCTCTGATATTCCTTGTAATAATCTTCGAAGATTGATTAAAATTTTGGGACAGAGCCCTTACTGTTCCTGTGGAACTCAACTTTTGACCTTCCTTCTATAGGTTGGTTTGATTGGATTTTCTGCCTACCTTCACATTCGTATCCATTCTCATTTTCTTACTTTTTTCCTGAGTGACTCCTAAAGGAAAATCTGCATTGGTTTATCCATCCCGTCTTTGTCTACATCCTGTATATTATTGAGATCAAATTATTCTTGAAATCTGGTTTTTCTTTGATAGCTTTTCAATGTCTTACGGGCATCATCCATCATATTTGTTGAAGGAATCACTGCTAACTGGCTATCTTCCACTCTGTCTTTCATCCCCTCTTGTGGAGTAGGTTCATGCATCTAAGTCTCTGGCATCTGTGATTCTATAATATCCTCAGTATTTGTGTCCTCATTTTCAGGTTGAAGACTAGCAAATCTATTGCCATTGCTTCCAGCTGGATTTGATGTAACATGTTTCTTTGTTGTTTTCTTTTTCTTTAGAGTAATGAATTCCTCCTAATTTTGTTCTTTCACTGGAGGATCAAGAACTTTCAGTGGATAGTCCTTCACCAAATGGCCATATTCATGACAAATCCTGCATTTGAATGGAATATTTTCAGAGTCTACTACTTGTTCCCATTGGTCCTCTCCTATAACCAGAGAAATTTTGCTGGGTAAAGGGTTTTTAAGATCCGTCAAAACACAAATTCAAGCATAAATAATCTACTCCAGGCGAATCGAACTATCAACTGCCATCCTATATGTACCTAGGGTATTACCAATTGCTGTAAAAACAATATTATTCCAATACTCCGCTGATAAACCAAACAACCACACCCAAACCAATGCCACTGAAGGTAATTCTTCATCCGCTTTAAACATAAGATGTCAGGGTTTCATAAATAGACCTGTTCTGCCATAAAACCAAGCCCCCCTTGGAAAATGTACTCTCTATCCTCTGTAGTAGAAAAGAAGATAAGAAAGTAGCCATTAGGGTAAACAGAGATTGAAAACTCACCTTTGGTATGCTAGAATTTCTAGGTCCATTCTTTGAAAGCCGTTAGTGGATGACAAAATCCCCAAAAATGAATGATCAAACCCCTGCTTTCTAATTCATTGATTCCACTTTGAATATCATATTTCTGAAGCACCACTATTAGCGACCCATCAATAACTTTCATACAACCATTTACACTCTTTCTTGGATCAATTTTTGGCATTCACAGGGGTCTTTTCTGTAGATTACTGCTTGGAACCCTAGCCTTCAATTCTCCTCTCAATACTGCCTTGAATGATATTTTTGAGGAATCTCCTTTATCAGTCATGTTAACTGGTTTATGCCCTCCTTTTCTGTGGTCGTGCTGCATAGATAATCCTCTCATGTCCACCCCAAAGGGCAAACGTGAAAGCCAACCAAGATCCGACTTCAGGAGAGTCGAAACCTAGCAATGGAAAACTATACGTGTAGGGTGAGCAAACACTAAGGAATGGAGATTTGATTTGACGTCTCCCTTCCTATTTATGTCCCTGTTGGTATCTCCAATTACTAATGTCTCATGCAAATGAATAACATGGAATTCCCGTCGTTAGATATGGAATCACTCAAAGTTCTCTAAAAGTATTCACAACCGTCTCATCCTTGTTACATGTCCATTTATTAATTCTTAATAAATAATTAGAATGACCTAATTAGAATGAAAAGGTGCGACCCTTCGTATTTATGTATATAAATATGGATGGGCAAGGCTCTCCCAAACCATCACATATTGTAATATCCCCTTCCCAGTTGAAGACCTTTGGCCTATTTTGTCAACCCGACGGCCAAAGGGTGATCTCAAGGGTGACTTAACTCACAATAAATTATTATAAAGTGCCTATAGAAAATAACATAAAATTATTAAGCACTTATAATTAATTTATTTGGCTTAAAAGAAATAAATAAACCCCTATAGAAAATACGACTTGCCTTGAGGGGCAAATATCATTGTAAAAGGGGTTAATTATATTTTTATTCATTCTAGGTGAAATGGCAACTTGCCTTAGAAAGAGAAATAGGAACTTAGAAAGGATAAAAGCCATTTCATTGTGTATTCCCTCTAGGGAAAAATGCAACCACCTTTAGGAGGGAAAAATATGTATTATATGTCTTTTGTATCCTCCCAAGAAAAATGCGACTTGGCCTAGAAAGAAATGGAGGGTAGAAAATGCATAGAAAGAATCATTGTTGCTGATTGGATGGAAAAAAGGTCACTTTGGGACACTTCTTCCTTTATAAGGAGAAGTCGACTTGAGGGGAAGGCATTCTATGATCATTATCTATTTTCTGAATTTGTAGCTGAAACTTGAGCTTTTGCCTAAATATTCTAAGGACAAAAACCCTTAGGATTTATCCCTCTTGTGGATTGAAAACCCCAAGAGAATGTGAGGAATTTCTACTCAGGAAATTCCATTGTATTACATAGGTTTTCAGTTTATTGCAGCAGTGAATAAGAAGTGGTTTTGCAGATTTTATTCAAGAGTTTTATTAGTGAAAGAGTGCAGCGGTTATTTACTATTTTCTGCAAGGTGGAGCGACCCACTTCTTGGCCATTGTTAGTTGTTTTGGGAGGTATTTCAGATCTGTTTTGGTTGCTACTTCTATCCCTGATTTTTATATATCCAAGCAATCGGAATTCAGTATTTTTGAAGTATCTGAAATACCCTTTTTCAAGAATAAATTACTGCAGATTTTTGAGTAAGATTTCAGCATATCATATTTCTAAAAATCTGAATTTTATTTCATGCATGGACTATTAAAAATCAGAAACTCAGATTTCAGTGGATAAATATTAATTTTATTGCTGTTTGTTGTGGGGTTTTCAATTAACCCTAGTCACACTTCTCATTATAAATTCAGATCTGCCCTAACAATAATTACAATAATTTGGATAAATCGGTTTGGGGGTGTTGGATTTACCTAAAAATCCAACTTGGGTCAAAAATGTCCGTTTGGGAATATTACACATCATATTATTGAATTCCTTTAATCATTTATTCTGATTTCTGGAGGTTTCCCCTTGAAGTGGATTATATTTGAGTGTTTCTTTTGTTTTCATAAGGAAATATCTTAACATAATATGGCCAATATAGTATGACCTTACGAATTCATACCTAGATTCCTTGGAATGCAATTTTTCCTTGGATAAGATATCAAAATCATGCTGATTGTTATTTACAATTCAAGATGTTGTCAAAAAAAACAAGGACAAAATCGTGGAGAAATTTATTAAATACCTTGTTCATCAATACTTCGAAGGTTGCAAGAGAATTGTAAAGCCGAAAAGGCATCACTCAGAATTGAGAGTGGCCCTAATGGGTTATGAAGATTGTTTTTTTCCTGGTCTTGTAGCCAAACTGGTATTTGGTAATATTCTAATATGTGGTTTATCATAGAAAACTATTTGGTCATGTCATGTCCCTTTTTCGAATAAAGAAAAATAAATTAATAATATAACAGAAGTGTCGGAAAGTAACTCTATAATAGACACTCATGTTTAATTATTTATAAAAAGTAACTTTTTGATAAAGCAAGTCAATGCTAAAATAAAAAATAAGAAAGTCGCTTTAAAAATTGAAGTGCAAATATTTAACATGGAGTGCCCCATTTGGAAAAGGGTGGCAAAAGATTATAAAAGGAAGTGAGAGGAGGGTCCATGGAGATCTTTTGGCCATAATCTAATGTTACATTGAGTGTTAGAGCTGCAGCTCCAACTTCTTTTGTAGTGAGGACAAAAACCCTCTATTGCAATCAGGTTTGTGGGGATGAAAACCTCCATCTTCTGGTTTTCGATCTGAGGACAAAAACCCTCAAGGTCGTTTGTGGTGATCTCATTCAGAGATTGCATTTGTGCTTCAATCAACGATCTGCAGTGTTAGATCAGTTTTATTATCAGCTAGGGCACATTTTTGGCATCAACTAGCAGCTAGGGCACATTTGCGAGGTTGTTTGCAGTCACGAATCAGTCACAACTACCAGGGCATCATTTACCACAGCTAGGACATCATTTCAGGGTTTGTTTTTCCAATATTTATTTATAGTAGTGTTGCATTTAGGAAATTTGATTATTTTCATAGGGTTTGAAGCTATTTTCATTATTTCTAGTGTTTGTGAATTTATATCAAAGGGTTTTTGAAATAAAAATTAGTTTTATTAATTCTGCCCTAGGGTTTGCTACAAAAATTCATATTTCATTAATTCTGCCCTAGAGGGGACATTTTAGTGGAAAAAATGTAATTTCAGTGATATTTGCTATGGTGGTTATTGTATTTGGGAAATATGTATTTTTGCAAGGGTTAGAATATATTTTGATCATTTTCCAGCAATATTTTATTTATGCAGTTAGGGTTTTACGAAAAATCCAGGTTTTATTATTTTTGCCTAAAGGGAAACATTATAGGTCCTTTGTAACTCATCCAAAAAATAATCAGTCACAAGCATTGGAAATATGCTATTTACCGTGATTCAACTGATCACATTGTAATTAATTGTGGTTTATCATAGAAAACTATTTGGGCCCATGTACCTCATCCAAAAAATAATCAGTCCTAGGCTTTTAACTGTGATTCAGTTGATCACATTGTAATCAATACAAAGTTGATTAGACCCATCCTTCGTTTTGGCTAGGCATCATCCTTGGAATGATGGTCCTTTTTGCCCACAATTAGCATACAATTCTTTCAATGTCCAATTTCGTAAAGTGCCCATGTCTATAAGGGAAAATTACTATATGACATAGTTACCAGGAGACAGGTACAGGGACCAGTATGAGGAGACAAAGAGTGGTACACCATTTTTCAGAAAAATAGGAGACAGGTACTCAGGGATGGCAAAAATAAAATCTTAATTTTAGAGAGATTAATACTATATAGTCTAAAAAAATATTAGCACCTTGTTAATGTTAAGATATTAGGTGTCGACAAAAGATAAAAGTAATTATATTGATATTTATCTTTGATATCTCATCACATCTAAAGTCAAGACTACAAAATATATATTTTTTAAGAGCATTGAGTTGAGTACCAACAAGTACCAATTTCTAAGACACATTTTTTTGGTAGGAGACGAGTCTTTGTGCAACAATGTTGTAGATCCTATTGTAGGGTAAAGCTTAAAGATATGTTATAATCCTCTATTTGGAGAAATCCTATTGGGTAGTTACTTGAAGACTATCCTATGTTTTTGGAGTAGTTCTAGAATCCCTCTGGCTTAGATGTGCTGATTAGAAGGATTTGCATCCATGCAATATAAATGAAGAATAAAACCAAAATGCCCATTCTTTGGAATTTTGTTTATATGGCAACACTCAACTATCTTGATTTTCTTTTGATAAGGATTTAATAACACCCTCATGACCAACTTGCTTGAATGAATGGAACCTCTCCCAATGATTGGACTAATTTCCCAATGAGTGCAATCATTGAATACCTAGTACAACATTTACTCCCCAAACATCTACAATGTAGAAATTATCTATGATGGTATAATTGGCCATTGTAATCTCCACATTATGCACTATATGTAGCCTTTGAATGTTTTTATGGTTTGAGACTTGAATGGGAAAGCTATCAGAGGTATCTAGGTGGAGACCCTTCGAATGTGCATCTTCTCCTTTGTGTTGAGTGTACTTCTAGGATCTATTATGACCAAAACCATAGTTATTTTATATTAGGAAAAAAATTGAATTATCAAATGGTCCATGGAAATCATTGCAACAAGAGACATTCACAATTCCCCTGTTTCTATGGTAGGTGGGGGTTAGTCATCTTGTTCACATTCAACTTCAGGGCATTCAAGGGCATCAACTGTATCTAGTTTTGGGTCAGGCTCATGGATTCACATCTTTGACTGTGTAAAATTTCTTAGGGCTATAGGATTGGCCCTCCCTCTAGGATTAGGAACATTTATTACAAATAATGGAGGTTGAAGGATTAGGGTTTTGGCTTGACTTACAAATAATGAAGGTTGAAGGATTACAATTTTTTTTTTCTTTTAACAACTTCAAGATAGACTTATCCTCATCTAGCTAAAATAATGGGTTTTCCCAAAGATTTAGGCTCAAACATTCGTGAAACCAATGCCTTAGTCATTTCTTGTAGAAGCTTTAAAAACCTATCCAAGCCGCACCTTATTGTCTTGATTGCGCAAAATTTTTAAGCCACATGTAATGTCCCTATTTTTGAATTAATTCATTTAGAAGACTTCTAGTTCATTCCATTTCCCGTGGGCCGAAAGAAGGTGGACAAGGGAAGTAATCATGTTTTTAAGTTTTTTTTGAGCATTTACCATTATCTTTCATGGTTTCTCTCATTAGCTAGGTCGGCTGGGTTGGAGGAGTAAAAGGCAAAGACAAAAAAGAAAAAGCAACTTCATTATGAGGTCGGTCATGGGAGAAACTTCCTCATGGGGTTTGGTGCCACCAAAAAGATATATAAGGAGTCATTTGGATTCATTTTGGGCATGCATCTTTATTATAATTTTACGTTACTTGGTTTTGGGGCTGGTTGCTCTATTTCCATTCCAATAGAGGGCATAAATCCTTTGGTGTGGCTTCATAAGGAAGACGAAACCCTTCCTTGATGATTGGAGAACGAAAACTCTTCAATTAATTGTTCCAAGTGCTTTCGAAGAGGTGGATAAATCCTATTTTCAGCGAGGGTTTGGTTCTAAGGTGAAATTCAGCCCCTCTCCTAGGGGAGCGACCCACCTTGGGGAAGAGATTGGTGGTTTCTAGGGCACGTCATTGCTCAACTCAGCCATCATTGCATTCTCCATATTTTTGGCAGCCGAAATATACTTTGTACTTCATTTTTAGGGCTTGGAATCATTCATTTCCAGCCATTTCATAAGGGAATACTCTGTTGTCATTTATTTAATTTCCAGCTGTATTTAGAGGCTGATTTCTTGGTTGGTAATTTTCTAAAATATTCCTAAATTGCCTCTATATACTTAAGATATTGTGAATGGTGATATTTCGATGAATTATTGCTTTTTCCTTGCTGTTCTAAAAATCAGACTATTTTTCACTGTTCTATTTTCTAGTTGGCTGATATAAAATTCAAAATATGTTTCAGTTTGGATTTGTGTTATTTTGTTGCTTTTCAGTTCAGCCCTAGAAAGGGAAATTACACCGCACAACATTAAGTATGCCATGCAACATTAACAACACCTGCGCAACACTATACTTGGTCGCACAAGGCTTCTCTATGTTGTGCACGCCTACCAAGCAGGGAAAAACATTTTTGCATGATCCCTTGCCATGGAACCCCTCTCTTTATATGATATGGGGGCAGTCATATCTCGGTGCTCTGTCCGGTGTTTCGGTCAGTTGCCCTATATATCTATATGGCCATCAATTTCCCTATAGATCTAAATGGCCATCAGTTGCTCGAAAGACCCCCCTCCCTGAACTATCTTATTTATCTGGCAGTTGCTCGAAAGCACTATCCTTGTGCAGATCGTTGATGCTTAACCAATGCTGTGATATACTCTCAATGCAACCATACACTGTTGAAGCCACAAAGTCTTGCTATTTTGCGGGACCACTCTCATTTGCTTCAATGATGAGATTTGTTGTTGACACGATCTCCTATCGACATCGACATAGTTAAGGGAAGGCACACGTGGTTCTTGATCTGTCCATCATGGCTAGAGACCAACCAAATGATCTGATAGAGCTCAGTCCAATGGAGGAAAACTTCCAAAATAGATCAATGGTGATTTGAGGTGCTATAAGGAATATTCTACAAAGTATTTTTACTTGCAAGAGGCACCTTTGTTCTCTTGCTAGTGCTTCTATGAATTCTATAAATAGAAGGGGATTGTAAGCTTGTAAGCATTGAATTCGAAATTGATGAATTGAGCAACTATCCATTTAGAAGTTGAGCTAGGTCTTGATTCTGTAGAAGCTTTACAGAGTCTGCAAGCTTAGGATAGGTCTAGGATTGGAATTCTTAAATGAATTCTTGTTGAGTTTTGTCATAAGAGTATACTTGGAGTGTGGTGCCATTATGCTTGGAGTGTGGTGCCATTATGCCATCGATCTTGTAATCTTTCCTTATAGAAGAAAGGAGGAGAGTGGAGTATGTGCATTGATTCCAAAGCCATCAACAAAATACTATCAAGTATTGATTTCCATTGCCGCACATGGATGATTTGATGGACTATTTGAGTGGAGCAAAATACTTCATGTAGATTGATTTGAAGAGTGGATACCACCATATCAAAACTAGAGAAGGAGATGAATGGAAAACTGCTTTCAAAATGTAGGATGGATTGAATGAGTGGTCGTTCATGCCATTTGTGTTAACCAAAGCATCGAGCATGTTCATGTGATTGATGAACTGTTGTAGCGTTCTTAGATAAGCTTGATATTTTCTATTTGGATGACATTATGATTTACAGAAAGATGTAGGAAGAGCACTTGGTCCATATGCGGAAAGTGTTAGAACGCTTGCAAGAAGAGAAGCTACTAGTGAATTTGAAGGAATGTAGTTTTATGTGGAAGGAGCTAGTACACTTGGGATTTGTAATATCTCAAGAAGGGTTGAAGATGGATTCTAAGAAGGTACAAGCTATTATGTATTGGCCATCACCCAAGAACGTCACAAAGCCCTGTAGCTTTCATGGACTTGCGATCTACAACAAGAGTTCATTAGAGGATTCAACGAGATTTGTGTATTGATCGCAAAGATGATGCCGAAGGACAATTTTTCTTGTGGACTGCAGATGCATAATATGCGTTCTAGAAGTTGAAGGTGGTTATAAAGCAGCCATTGTTGGCCTTTCTTGGTTTTAGTAAGGTATTTAAGGTTGATTGTGATGCTATTGGAGTAGTCATTGGAGCTATGATGAGTCAGGGGGGAGACCTATTGTGTATTTTAGTGATAAGAAGAATGATGCTAGGAGTAGGTATTCAATTTATGATCAAGAGTTTTACGCCAACATGCAAGCTTTTAAAGAAATCAAGGCATTATTTGTTGCTGAAGGAGTTTGTGTTATATACGGACCACCAAGCACTGCAATTCATCAATAGCCAAGGGATGCTGAATCAAAAACACATGAAATGGGTTGAATTCTTGTAGAGTTACACATTTATGTTGAAGCATAGAAGTGGGAGATCCAATAGAGTTGCAGATGTGTTGAGAAGGAGATGCATCTTATTAATCGAGATGCAAGTAGGAGTAGTAGGGTTCAAGGCAATAAAGGAGCTGTACACAGAAGATGAATGTTTTGGGGAAGCATGGAGAGCATGTGTGGAACCAATGAGCATCGATCGCATGCCATGGTTAGAATATTTCATGCAGAAACGGTTGTTGTTCAAAGGCACATAATTGTGCATACCATAGGGGTCAATGACAAAAAATTTGATTTGAGAGAAGCATTGTTGAGGAATGTCAGGCCACTTTGGGATAGATAAGACATTGGCTCAATTAGGAGAGATATTTATAGCTACAAATGGTTACAGACATGTGCAAAGATGCAAAGTATGTCACTTGGCGAAGGGGAAGAGTTAGAATGTAGGGTTATATCAACTGCTACCAATACCTGAGAAACCTTGGAAGCATTTGGGTATGGATTTTGTTTTGGGATTGCCCAAAATGCAAGATAGCCATGATCCTATCCATAGTTGGAATAATCGCACTTGACAAATACTCAGCAGACCCCCAAAAAAAAACTCGGCAAAAACTCGGCAATATCCGACCAGTACTCGGGAATACTCGGTAACTTAAAAAATACTCAAATTTCTTTAAAAAACATAAATTTTAAGCAACACATAGCTACAAAATGTATCAAATGAGCCCATAAATGTTGGAGAAGTGTTTTCTATTAGATTTGAATACAAATACAATACAAAATCGCATCATCATGCGAATACAACAACCCACTGATAAGTAATATGAATTTATGATGATTGACATTGAAAAATATCATCATAAGTTTCATATCTATGCAAGTGACAATGTACAATAAATTACATTTTCCTCTTCCTCGATCTAGAGAAATATTGGGGAGAGGGTCTAGTGCCTCTACTAGTCCCCACACTCGGCTGCGTCTCCACGCTCCTCCTAGAAGGGTGCGACTCTGGCTCGATCCTGGAACTAGATGGTGGTATTGGTGGCTCCTCTGTTGCATGTTGGAGATCACCTCAAAAGATGTCATCCAATCCAATATCTCCTCAGAGTCTTGCTAGTGCTTCTCCCTCCATAACCTCCCTCTCAAAAGGTTTTTCCTCTTCGAGCCCAATCCACTGTATAGATCTATCTCATCCAAATCAATGAGCTCCTCTGATGTGGCCTCAACTTTTCTTGTGCGAAGCCAAAGATTGTATTGCACAAAAACCAAGTCGTTGAGCCTTTTTTGAGTCAACTTGTTGCGCTTTTTCGTGTGAATGGCCTTAAACAAACTCCAGTTGCGTTCACATCTAGAAGTGCTACAAGGTTGAGATAGAATTTTGAGGGCTAACTTTTGAAGATGTGGGGTATTCCCTCCCGAATCCTCCCACCAAGAACCTACTAACAAAATAATCAAAAATTTATAATTAATCAATAAAATAAAATCTGTAACTAATAAGTAACTTGGTAAACATTCTAATTTTTATTACTTGGTGACTGTGTGGATCTCCCTCAAATAGCTAGCACCGAAGAAAAAAGTCTCCCCCCGAACATGTTTGTCAGCTCTAAAATGACGAGGTCCCTCGTCTCAATATCTGGTATCATCCTCTCAATACATGTTGAAAGGCCCTCCATAACCTCTCCGTTCACATCTGTGAAGTTGTCGGAGTAGAAATACTTGGGGTTGAGGTAGTACCCAGGTGCATGAATAGGTTGGTGGAGTTGATTGTTCCACCTCCGATCAATAATCTCCCAAAAGGGACCATATCTGACGATATCCCCCCTGTAATAGTTTTGGATAGACTCTTTGGCCCTATCCATGGCCTCATATATAAACCCCATGGGGTTTTGCTCCCCATCAACCAAACGCAAAACCCTCACCAATGGCTCTTACACCTACACACAAATTAAAATTTAAGATTGCAAACTAACAATACATATTACAAATAAAGTAAAAAAGTGAAAAGTAAATATTACAAATAAAGTAAAAAAGTGAAAAGTAAAACAATATATTTATAATTTAACAAATTAAAATAAAGGAATGAAATATAAATCGAAGTTTGAAATTACCTTGATGATCTCTATAGCTCTCTTTGTAAAGATATCATCAAAAACTATCTTTGTAACCCTCTCTCCGTAAGCTTTCTTTGAATATTGTGAGTCTAGCCATGCTTGACTCACAAACCTTTGTTTCAAAGGTGTCAACAAACTACAAATACTTTGCAACGTCAAGAAGTTAGTTGTAAACCTTGTGACACCGGATCGAACAAGCTCTTTCCCCTTTGTGTGTTCTCTCATCAAGCTCAGAACCCAAGGGTGATTATATATGTACTTCGTTATGGATCTTGCATCTTCTACAACCGGCCTCACCCAATCAATTTTGCCTATGTCCTCCAAAAGAAGGTCAAGGCAATGAGCTACACAAGAAGTCCAAAAGAGTGATGGATGTCTCTCTTGTAGTAGTCTCCCAGCCGCCACATATGCTGCTGCATTGTCTGTGACAACTTGCACAAAATTTTGTACACCAACCTCTAATACAACCATCTCTAACATAACACTCAAATTCTCTGCATTTTTATTATATTAGAGGCATCAATAGACTTTAAAAACTCCATCTCACCGTTTGAAGCTGCTAAAAAATTAATGAGGGTGCGGTTCCTTCCATCCGTCCACCCATCTGAAAGAATGGTGCATCCAAATTTTTGCCATTGTTTCTTGTGCTCTTCTAGCATGGTAGTGGCATCTGCAATTGCACCCTGAAGCAATTTGCCACTCAAATCTTTTGGAGAGGGTGCCTTGTACCCTTTCCATGCAACTGTCAAAGCTGTCACCAAGTACTCCCAGTATGGGCTCTTTGCCACATTGAATGGCAGGTTGTTGAAGTACCAGAAATTTGCACAAGCGTTATCTGCTTCCTCGTGCATATCTTTGTTCTAGGCTGTACCTTCTAATGAAGGTTGTGCTCCAAGTGTGTTCCTTGCCACAAAAAAACTCGGTATGCCTTTTCTTGAACTCGATGAAGATGCGCCTCTTCCGGCTCTTCTGCTTCGTATGCGTGGACCACAAGTAGAGCCCACAATTGTTGCCGCATCATCCTCTAAATCCTCTACCATATGCAGCCCCAGGTCTAATAACTTGTGCTATGGCTGCCTTCAGTCTTGCCTTCTCTAGTTTCTTCTCCTCTAACTCTGCCAGCTCTACTCTCATCTCTCGCTTTGCCTCTTCCGACACGTTGGGGAAAACTATAACATCTTAGCAAACAATACATGAAAGGTGATATTTCAAACGATTAATGCCTCCATTCACTTTTATGCTACAGAAATTGCAAAAAACTTCATTGTCACTAGCTCCAAGTACACCATACTTCCATGCCTTGGAACGGGCATTCAGAGGAACGGTCCCTACTAATGATGTTGATCCAGATGTTGAACCTGATGGCATCGTTAAGCTCTAATCTGCAACACAATGCATATTTAAAAAATTAGAAAACGTAAGCTTAATTTAATTAAAAAAAACGTGCCTGAATAACAAATTTGCGTAAATAAAAAAATACATTACAAGCATTCGATTTTACATTACATGTGTTTAGAATTATAAAATGAATCGATTACAATACATATTACACATACATAAAATTTAACTATTTTACAACAATGTTTTAAAAATCGGAACCAGACTCTGAACCGACCGAGGGTCTGACTGGAAGTGAACTGGAACCGGACCGGTTCAAACTTTATGAACCGGTTTACTAAAAAATACATAAAATTTTATATTTTTAATGAAAACAATATATGTTGGTTGTGGAGACTGATAGCGACGGGGGTTGCAACGGGGGCTTCGCCCTCCTTGCACAGTCCGGGGGGGATGGCCCCCCCGGCGGGGGTTCGGGGGCAATGCCCCCGAAAGCCACATTTTATATGTATTTATGCATTGTGAAATCTGGCCCGTTCATTATCAGGTCACAGATCTAACGGGTGGTTTTCTTTGTTTCCCCAAAATGATAAAAACCCTAATATCTTTAAAGGGACGTTATGTATGAGGCTCATAGTAATAGTGGCGACACTATGAGAGAGTGTTTTGCAGGACTGAATAATAAGGTTTGGATCCTAAATAATATACACAAAATTTGAAAAAACTTAAAAGAACTAAAAAAAAAACCTACCTCCAAATTCAATTCTCCAAATTCTCTCTTCGAATTCGCTCCAAAATCCACTCAACACAAGCAATCCAAGCTCAAATGGTTGTGTGAGTGAAAATGAGGGAGTGGAGGGCCTTAAAAAGAGCCAAAACCGTGTAAAAACAACGTTTTTTGAGTGTGAAAACCGTGTATACGTGTAAAAGCAGCGTGGGCGAGTATTTAACACGAACTCGCCGAGTTTTAGTTTTGTGAGTTTTTTGGCGGTTTACTCGTTTGTGTTAGAGTTTGGTGATTACTCGAGGACTCGGCAAGTAACTTGCGAGTTTTCCAACTATGATCCTATCTATGTTGTTTTGGATAGATTCTCGAAAATGGCTTATTTTATTGCTTGTAAGAAAACAAATAATGCTGCACACATATTGCTAATTTGTATTTCAAGGAAGTTGTGAGACTGCATGGATTGCCAAACACCATTGTCTCTGATAGAGATACCAAAGTTTGTGGGGTACTTTTGGCGCATGTCGTGGAAGAAGTTGAACATGAGGTTGTAGTTTAGTACCATGTATCACCCGTAGATGGATGGTCAAACTAAATTTCTCAGCAAAAGCCTTGGCAATTTGTTGAGATGTTTGGTAGGAGACAAGGCAGGAATACAAGATTTTGTTGTTGCATAGGTGGAGTTTGCATATAACAACTTTGTGAATAGAAGCACTAGGAAGTCACCTTTCAGATTGTTTATGGAACAAGTCCATGAAGAGTCACAATACTGCGACAGTTTTAGCGAGAAGAGGGAAGAAGTGCACGAGTTGAGGACTTCAGTATATGGAGGTGCACGAGCAAGTGCACAAACAATTGGCAAAGAGTAATACGCAATCCAAGAACGGCACAAATTTGAAGAGAAGACACTTGAAGAACATATGATAAAATCAAGTGGAAGAAGACAGGAGCATGTAGAGTCCTAAGAATTTTTTGAAGAATGTGTATGAGATTGAGCTGCTGGAAGGGATAGACATCTTGCCTATCCTCAATAAAGTAGATCTCTACCCGTACTGTGAGGCGAAGATAAGTGGAAAAGCAAACCACGCAGAAGTAGATAGGAAACACCAACTATGAGAACAAAGGCACACAAAAATGGAATATATACTAGATGACTGCGTGGTGAAGACAACCTACAAAAAACAAAGCATAAGAAATACCTGGTGAAATGGAGCAGCGCAGTTGAAGATGCATCTTGGCTTACCGAAGTAGAGATTGCTAGACTTGGCCCTTCCATTGCAAACCTTCAAAAACTCACTTGAGAAGGGGCTCAAGTTTCTTCTTACGCGGTTGTTTGATGTACGAGCATCTGGGCACTCAAAAAATATTTAATGTTAGTCTACAAGCTTAGGGGATAGGTCTAGGATTGGAATTCTTAGACGAATTCTTGCCAAGTCTTGTCATAAGGCTATAGTTGGATTGTGATGCTATTGTGCCACCGAGTCTATAATCTTTCCTTACAATAATAGAAGAATCTTTCATGGTTTTTTGTTTAGAGATGTGCCTAGAATTTGCTTCAGTGAGATCTAACTTTGATATAGACTCCAGTGAGATCTCTTCATTGGGAACCCTGACCGTGACTGCGTCACATTATTTACCTCAGTTTGTCATATTGACCTCAGGTTTGAGATGTAGATCTTACACACTAGTCTTGCTGATAATTTGTACCTTGATTCAAGGACTTCAAATTTTTGTGTATTCTTCAATTGTCGTGTCCTTTTAGAACAGGTGAACAGTCTAGTAAAAGAGTGAGAGAGCTGAGATATCCTAGTAGCAACATGCAGATTTGGACATTGTCTCACTGACTTATCGCCATCTGTGCATGGAATGGGGTAAGCGGAAACAAGGAGATACACCTCCTAGTAGCTCTGGAGGTCCCCACATTGCCCTACATTCAAAATAGTCCACCAAAGCAAGCGAATAAATTTTCATGCAGTTTTCACAATACTGGAAAAGTAGAATCTTGAAGCTTCTGATTTTCACCCATTTGGAGTCCAAAATCCTTTCAGAGTTAAAGTTGATTTGGAGGTTTCACTACTTAAGGAAGATAGTTGCTCTGGTATGGAGCAAGATAATGAAGTTGATATCTTTTGCTTCACATTTTAAACTACACCCTAAAAGTTTTTTCAATTTGAGACTCAAGTGAATATGTGCTTTCTAGAATATCAAAACACCGAGCTTGAATTTTTGAGCGGGAATTCCATTTTTATAGCCATTTTCTTTTGGGGACCTTCAGTCATCAGAATTCTTGTTATGCCACTGTTGAAAAGTTTTCATGGCGATATTATTTTAGTTGATGTTATTTAATATTTACTTAATTAACCAAAATGTGGCACGAGACCTTCACTTTTCTGATCACAATTAATCAAAGTACATACAATTCTGGGGTAAAAACATAGCCTTGAATGCTTAATTTAATACTTTCCGTGCTGTTAAGAGAGATGGATGGTCATGGTGTTATCTAGTTATTAGTTAGTAAGCTTGCTTTCATGCCATATTTACCAAATGCTTAAGCACACAACAAGGAAGCCAGCATAGAGTTGGGGTTAATTACCACCAATCAGAAGTTTAGTAGAAGGAAATTGGGCATCGACAGTTCCATTCTCTGCATTTCCAGCTTCTGTGGACTGCTCATTCGCAATGTGAGTGGCTGCACGTTCGACTAGCATGTCTCTGCAATGTGATAGCCTGAATTCGATCTAGAGCATGTCTTACCTAACCCTCAATACAGGGGTGATGCAGAGCATGTAAGAAGATGGCCCTTTTCATACCATCTGTACGAACCCCCATCCATTATAACTACTATATTTTTCCCTCCATTGTGATCACAAAATGTTCCTGTTTACTTGAAATGCTAATTTCCAGCTACTAGACCCTAGATGGAAATGCTGGCTTGGGAATGATATATTCCCAATAGGACCATATGAGGATTCTAGTTGGGACATTAGGAGAGTTACACAAACTTGTTCCATTGCTCCTTGTATGTTGCTCTTCTAAAAACAATCCTCTGTAGGAAGATGACTTAGAATATCTGTATGGTTTTGCTACCGAGCCTTTGGCAGCTTAGCATTATGTAATCTTCTAACAATTTTGATTCTCAAATGTCAGGGCCTCTTCTATACCCTTCTAATCTTGATTAATGAGTCTGCTATATTTGTTAATTCATATTTTTTGAAATTTTCATCTGAAAAATATTTAGCAAAAACTTGAGCAGAAATATCGCATGGTCAAGTTTGTTGAATGTTATTCCTTTTTGTGTTTAACCATGGTAAATATATTGCATAGATTCTTGAAGTTTGCTGCGAATTATGTTCCAAGAAACCCATGTGAATGAGTAAATAAACAGGAGGAATAAGGCAAGCACTTTTCACTTCACTCAGCAGATAGTAGATAGATGTACTATAATGGAAATTAGCCACCAGTGCATTGAGTTGCAGTCTTGAAACGTTTTAGTTTAATTCATTTAATTGACAGTTTCAAATTATTATTTCAGATTCATCCCCAAATACTTGGGGTACAGCAGGCTCGCATGCCTTTACCGTCAGATATCATTGAAGATGAGCCAGTATATGTCAATGCTAAACAATACCATGGGATTTTGCGACGCCGAAAATCTCGAGCCAAGGCAGAGTTGGAAAATAAAGTCCCTAAAATCAGGAGGGTAAGAAAGTGTTATCATCATTCTTTCCAACATGCATAACAATGTTTGTTCATATTTTTTCCCTATAGTCCCCTTATGTGGCTAACCAGATATGGAGGATATCACTATCCAAACTGAACATGTGAGTCAGTTAGGGATTGATGATGTGACATACCTTCTGTTATTGTGAAAAATAATGATCTAAATGTCTCATTTATGTTGTCTGCTTTACAGCCATATTTACACGAGTCTCGCCATCTTCATGCAATGCGACGGGCAAGGGGATGTGGTGGCCGCTTTCTAAACACAAAGAAGCTAGAGTCAAATGTTAATGATGTGAATGGAAATATATCATCAGGACAACATGAACAGTCTCTTAGTTCGTCAGGCTCTGAGGCTTTGAATTCTGAAAATGGTAATACAAGTTCTGCACAGGAGGTACAGGGTAGTTCTGCACTATCAGGCTCAGAAGTTACAAGCTTGTCACAGTCCTCTACTGATGGAACAAGTTACCGTTATTCTCGAGGAAGTGTATCGTATCTTAATAACCAACCCAGCTCACATTTCCCCCCGTTGTGCTTCCATTCTCTTTCAGATGGGAGCGATGAAGTTGTTAGTGGGCAAGGTGTGGGATATCCAATGAATTGGATTGCAGCTGAGGGCTGCTGCGATCCAATGAAAGTCTGATATAAGAAAAGTTGGCGAGGCTCTCATTTGCTTTGGTATGTGTTTCATATAATTTGGGTAAACTGTAGATGATGGGGGAAATATGCCTCAGTTATGGAAAGTGAAACTTTTCGAACAGGGAAGCTCACTTTATCTTTGGGGTTATATTTTTCCCATTATTATCAGCTCAAAGGCACATTCTTACTGCGTTTGAGAGCCTTTTCATGGAAGTAGCCAGGAGGATCCTATTGCATTAAAGCATGTTACTGAGATAGTGCAACTATTGGACGTTATCATGCTATTTTCTGTTTCAGGGTTTGTTCAAGACATTGAGCTATTCTACCTGGTATTTCCGAAGGGCAAATCATTCTTGGCTGGTTCTCGTTAAAACAATTTCATCATTTCCTAGTAGTACTAACTTTTTGACCAGGACAATGTGATTCTAATTATCACATCTGGATGGTTGCGTAGTGTGCTTTCACATGGACTTCAGTGCCACTCTTATTATGTTAATAGTAAGGAAAACACCATATATAACAAAACCTGGTTTTCTTTTGTATAGTACTATCTCATGACCTAAACAAAAGAATAAAATCATCAGTATGACAGTCTGATATGTATTTTAGTCACTATCATATATTACTGTTGTAACAAACTCCTTATGTACACTACCTGTTTGGATCAAATGATATAATTATAATATGGTTTGATAGACTATGAGTCAAAAATGTCTGCATTCTTAGAAAGCTACTTTCTGCATAGAATCAATCAGCAATCGTCCTCTTGTTCGGTCTGTTCTGCAGTATACAATAATGTATTGGAGGATTAGCTGTAAATAGCTGTTGGCATTATTCAATTGTCTGTTGTGCAACATGTTTCAGGCATTAGCTGCTTCAGATTTTATGCTTCATTGTTGTTTGGTGCATCATCTTTACCCTTTCTAATTTTTCTTGTCTAATTCTAGTTCTGCATGTCGGGGAATTGAAAGCTCAGTAGTTTTTGTAGCCATAAAAATCGTTAGTCTTGAAAGTTACTTGTGTATTTGAGGAATTTTCCAGAAATTGTTTCCTTCTTATTCATGGAAGATGTCAATGACTTACTACACTGCTTTAAATTTGACAGGAGTTTTTGTGTCTATTATTTTGTTCACTCAGACTTACTTTATATTATGTCATGCCGATTTTTTATTTTCATTTTCAAGCATCAATCAAAGGCATTCACAGTAGAACCATATGCAATTTGATCTTTTGGGATTAACTGGATCACTTCAATGTTTCTTTCACCTTAGTATTGGTGACTGTGGGGCAATGATGTATGCTTGCCTTTGACAAACTATATGATACGCTTGTGTCATATTTTGGTTACAAATATTGGGATATTTGGGGAAGGAGATGTTGCAAAGATATCTTGACAGTTTAGCATTTGCTAGGAAGAAGTAGGTGTGCTATTGGATACATTTATGTATGTATAATCTTCTTTTGCTAGATTTTTGCAGTGTTAAAGCGTGAAAATTGTAAAAAATTTGTGATTTAAGTGAAGCCATTGCTAGGTGTCTGTTTCTCTGATTTGAAATAGAGCTGATTTGTTAGTTACATATCAACCCACTCCATACTTGCCATAATAGCAAAATAGAAAACGGCATAAATGGCTGTTCTCCCATAAAAAGTACAGATTTAATAAATCCTGAAAAACCATCACCAAACCACATATAAAGAAGGGTTGACATATGCAACGTAGTAATATAAAACAATTTAGGTCTAATAAAGCCTAGAGAACCGTTATAAAACCCCATACACATTCAAGCTTTCCTTGAGGCTCATCAGTATCATGGATTTGAGACTCCAACTTAATTTTTCTAGGCCACATTCAATAATAATAAATAAACTCTAAGCAACAAAACTGATAGCAATTGTAATGGCAATGGTGGAAAGGGGTAGGGTATAAGAAACATTGTCTTGTCGGCCTCATCTCATTCGAAGATTAGAGCATGCATCCCAATGCCTCGTGAAATTTAAGGACTTTACAAACAACTCACTTAAACGGTCAACACCAGTTATAGAATTAAGGTTGAGATCAAATAGAGGCAAAGATCAAAGCATTTAACGCTGCGGGGGTTTATCCAAGTTTGTTCAATATTGGTGGTGGGTTTGTTGTGCCAATGCCAACCCGACTTCAAATCTCAAAAGACACTTGCCAGTTACCATGGTTTGACTAAACCATGGAATGTTGTTGCAATCAGAATATGCATGATTGGTTGTTGCTGTTTCAAAGTGGCTGCCAACGGTAGTGCTGGTTTGGCTGTAGGTCTCTTGAAATCCCATGTTTATCCAATAAAAAAAAGATAAGAACATTTAATGTTGATTTCCATGTATCATGTAAGGGTTTTATAACCAGCGAATTGCCTCAAGAAAGCATAATATGCCATAGAAAGATGCAAACAACTATTCAACCCCAATACTACATGAGTAGTAACTACAACAAATTCTCAAGAATATTTGATAATCAACACCCAATCTTTCTTACTTCAGAATCAAAAGGTCACTAATTGTTTTTGACAAAAGATATGCATTTTAATATGAATTCATCAACTATCAATGTTAACCCATCTAGCTTGATCATGTTGCAATTACTACATGTGAACTTACGATTAATAGGTGAAGTTGGTCCCAAGCCATTCACAAAACATCTATTGTGATGCTTTTGGGATCACCGTATATGACGGGTTAAGATGGATCTTTGCCATTTCTCTTATTATTGGGGATCAAATCCAACCCTGCACATAAGATGTAGATACCAAAGGTGCTCAAGGAGTGCAAGAGTCACAATTCTATAGGATAGTAATTTCAATCGTAAGATAGCTATAAATTTCTAAGGTTTATACCTAAAATAAAGAAAGGTGTCCTACTAGGAATATAGGTAGGTCAAAAGGTGGCTAAAGCCAAGGGGCATAATATAAACACGAAAAAACAATAGATTAAAGCCAACACATATCTACTCTAATCTATAACTAAATGAATAATCAACCATCCACACAACACATGAGATAAAGGGCAAAGAAGGGTTAGAGAGACTTACCTGTGGTGTGATAGTTGATGCATTGATCCTCCCCAGAGACAAAAATACTTAGAGAGAATTGCTATGGGTGGAGAAGGGAAAGTTCAAAAAGAACTCTATTCCTAACTCACTATGGTGACCCAAATGCAAAAGGACAAACTCCAAAACCTCGAGTCTAGCAAGTAGATATGAATATGTGTGCAAATGTCCAATGTGCAAACAAGATGTGATGATTTGATTGATTGATGATCGATGATAAAATGATGAGTTAAAATGTATATATATACTTGACGTGATCGACCGTGGTGGATCCCGTTGGTCACAGGGAAAACAAAACCCGACACGATTGACCATGGTTGATCGCATCGACTTTGGGGAGAAACCTAAGGTCAAGGGTGGAAAACAATGAGGAATGGAAGCCGAAGACATAATGGAAGTATGATGAAAGTCCAGGATAACCGAAAGGGATGGGAAGCTCGAGAATGGGTGTGAACAAGTGGACATAATGATGTTAACATGTGAACAAGGGAGGAAAGAAAACAAGGATAGGGTAGCTATGGTATAAAGTACACCATAGTGACAAGTCTCCAAATGCTTTGATCTAGCACATGTTACCAGGTCCGATCACCCCCAATCACGACAGGGCCCTTGAGGCACCCACTCAGGAGGATAATACATCAACCCATGCACAAGAGAAAATATTAGCAAGCATAAAAAAATGAGGTGTATACACACTGCACTAGATTTTTTGAGTTCCAATTACACTTTGAAAATTTCACATGTTGAGCCTTGAAACATGTAATAAAAAATATAAAAACCGTGGAAGCCTGAAATATTTAATCTTGTGTCATTTTTATCAGATGTTGCACTTGGGATTATTCTATGCAATGACTTTAAGTATCACCCGGGTTAATGATTGAATTAAGCCTCATGTAGATGCCATGACATGCATTATTAATTAATCATTTTTAATTATTAGGGTTTTAATTCCTTTAAAATGTATATTATTCGAACTTCCCTTGTAAATCATATTCATTTTCAAGGGAGATGGAGGTGAATTCATGATTTATCAAAAATATCATTCAACTTTAGTGTATTGGTTGTTGATTCGTGGTGCCTTAGCTCACATGAGGATGTTGGAAATTTGGACACAGAGGAGGGGGGGGGGGGGGGTGAATCAGTGTCTTATAAAACTCTCCAGATATTTGTACTTCACAAAACTAGTTAAGAAAAGCATATGAAGTCATGCACAAGCAACTGGGAGAGACAATAAACAATGTTTTAGGTGGGAAACCCAAAAGGGAGAAAACCCACAAAAATCAAGGAACTAGCTGTGGACAATTTGTCCTCTGTCTTACAATGATTTCAAGTTAAGCTACAACTAAACTTATTGAGGCTACAACCTCAAAATACAATCAAGTAACTACTTGATGCTGGAAGCAACAACTCCCAAAGTGATTAAGTGAGCAACCACCGACTTTCTACAAGCTACCCCCTGCAAGGAAGCAATAACTCCCTGATTATACTGAGATGCAACTCAGTTTGTATACAAAAATCGACCACTCTTCATCTTGGACGCTAAACATTTGATTATGATCCTAAATTTGCAATCTGACCTTGTTTACTTGCAATTTCATCAATATCACAAGTCTCTATTCACCTACTTTCTGACTACTTGAAACACTCACTTACTCTTCTTGACTCACTAGTTTAGTGTCCTATTTGTTCTTCAACATTCAATACCTAACATAGTCATCTTAATGTTATTGGCATTAAGTTCTATCTACAACACCTTCAATCCTCTTGTCTCAGTCCAAAAATCAAGCATATCTCTATAAATTTCCCTCTAAAGCACATATGAATGACTCTTCAACCTCACTCTTAGAATACTCCTTTCACATGCATGTTTGCATTTCATATTTCACTGTCATATATACAATTGCCCGTATTTTCCATTCTAGAATTTCCTATTTTTTGCTCCTTGGGAACTCATACTATCTCAACATTTTCAGTATTGTCTTCGATCATATTCATTACACAGTTATGAATCTATATTCAACTTAAATTCTTCATTATTTTTCAAAAATTCGTGCACTATTCATCTGTTTTCCTCCAATCCAACTTCTGAGACTGTTGTTTCTTCAAAATTTTCATACACTTCTCTCATCACGTCGTTTCTTTTCACAACTATATATCACACTTATCTGTAATACATTTTTAAACCTAACTCTTCATATAATTCAATCACACATATTTGCTTGAGTTTACAATTTCCTTCACCTGAGTTTATCCATTGCTTCCTTTGAACATCCTTCAAAAATTCTATCACAGTCACATGTATACTCATATCACCATAAGGACTTGTCAATAAATCGTCAACTTACTCTTTGTTTTCTTTCTCTGCCCCCCTTTTTTTACTTTAGTTTAAGTACATAATTTCTTAATTTCAACTATACTCTCGAAGTTTTCTCGAATTGCCTTGCTTCAGAGACAATCCTTTCAACTTCATGTCTTTTAGTGTCACAATTTTGACTCTTCACATTCAAGGTCTTGTTTTGATTAGCCTTTTTGACTTCTTAGCTTTACTTGACCAAGATGGTATCTTCAACTTCTCCATCATGCTAGGAAGGTGCAATCCACGAGTTTATGACACATTTTAACCTTTTGGTTTCCCCAGGAGTTCAAACAATTCGAGCTAGATGTTCGTATCCCTTCAACTTTATAGGAATACTAAACACTTAGTCACTCAGCAAAATTTCTGTGTTTAAGCTATACCATTCACTATTTACAACATTTATAACCTCCTGAGAGGATTCAACACACTCAATTGCTTTTCAATTGACGCCAAAAGAGTTGTTTTTCACTGTTTCAAGCTCCTATTAAAGAAGATTTGCATTTGGTTACTCAGACCCAAAGGATTTGCACTCACTGTCATGTGCCTTCATGTTGTCCAAACCAACTAGGACCATCATGAAGTCCAATAACCCCTTCAATATCAGTTGAACATTTTTCATGAGGATTATGAACACTAAAAACAAGGAATTGCTTCAAAAAATGCATTTACACCTTTGTACACGATTGTATGAAGAACTAAAAAAAGGTCACGAAATTCTCACATGTTCCTCGATGAAATCGATTTTTTATTTTTGTAGCAGGTTCGTGTGGCACAGATAGAGGTATCTTCAATAATTTAAGAATTTCCATAGGCTAAAACTTCTGATTTGAGCAATTTTCTTCTTCAAACCCTAGGTGTCAGGGTTTCACTGTTTATGCACATCCCAAGGTCCTTAGAAAATGATTTTCTTGGTCATTTCTTAATGATTTTTGAAATTTCCACCTCCTGTGGACTTGTGGGAGTGCTCTTCATGTTTTTAAAGCAATCAAGAAATTTGAAACACTTCATTTTATTTCCAAAACAAGGAAATACCAGTGCACGGTCTAGAAAAAAAAACTGCAAAAACATTCCTAGTTGAGTTCCCAAGGTGCTACTTGAGTTTTGGTAAATCTTAGTTTTGCATTGAGGACCACTAAGACTATCTTGACCACTTTAGAGCATTCAACAACAACATTTTCACATTAAACAGGTCTCTTTATGCGATGAAACCATCTTGCACAGAGAAGTTCACTTCACTTTTTGAATGTCCATAGGTAAATACACACATTCTCCTCCATTTGTTTAGTCTTCACATTTGACATACTTCACTTGACATCTATGCTTTCAGGATATACATGATGGTGTCACTCAAGGGCTTCACACTTGACACACTTTACTTGACATACCCTTGTTTATTGTTTTCTGAGCACAACAAAGAAAAACAATGTGGAAATAAGAAATTTTAGCTTTAACAATCACTCCAGGGATCAACCAATTGCTCTATTAGCTCAAAACTAACCTTTGGAAAGGAGATATAACCAATCTTCATTACAAACAACATCAATGATTAATGTACTTCTGATTGTACCTTTAGTTCACATGAATGAATGAGATTGCCCTTACACAACTAAGAAGGACTAGATATAAAGACTATGCTTGGAGTTCATGCTTGTCACAACTATGGCATGGAGAATGCCTCAATGAGCTCTGAGAAGATGCACCACTTTGAAAATAAGGAAAAATAATCCATTTCAACTCCAACACTTCAAGAAGCAAACCTGAGAAGAGAAATAACCTGACAGAAGAATGTTCATATCTTTCTCAAATATTGTCCAATTCACCTGTTTTTTTTTTAAATATCTCAAGCTTGGATTCCTCTACAAGAATTCCTTGTATGATTTATTTGAAGGATGCACTATATTTTTTCTTGAGTGTTAAGAAGTCAGACATATTATTATGCAATTTTCAAAAAGTATGTTTTAGAAAAACTAGCATAACTTGCACATACCTTCTCGGAACTTGATGAAAATTTTCCTGGATCACCACAACTCACCCCTCTACATGATCCATAAGCTCATTTTCCATAAATATTCATGTAATCTTCTATCCTTTCTCATTTTCCTCAGCCTGCACTGTCAGTTCTCAAAGCACATTTCTGTGCACTTTTGAATTTTGACTTCAAGATCCAAACCGAGCCTTGTTTTTGCTCACACATAATGTAGACACTATTCCTAGGCTAATCACATGCTCACATGACCATTCCATGACATGTACCAACTTCTCACACCTCATTAGGCACAAAAAACATGCCTAAATGGGCCAGTTTCAACTGCAACTTCCACCAGATGACCTGATACACCTTGTGAGGGTTATTTCTCATGCTTGCAACATCATTGCTGACATGTAGACCATCTAAAACCAGAAAGCCAACTTGTACTCTACCTTTAGAGATCAACCACCTCACTATTTGAGCTTGAAGCACCTTGAAACCAACCTTAAACCTACCTGAAACTTCCTAAACCACTGAGAAGACACTACCAATAAAACTTCATGTCCCTTACAAGGCCGCACTGCACCACTCACTTTTTTTCCACCAATGCCACTTGACATCAATGACAACACCAATGACCAAGGTTCAACATAGGAACATTGTAATGTCCTTTTTTTCCATTTAAGGGATAGAAATTGGTCTTCTTGCTATTCCTTCTCCTTGTCAAAGAAGCTAAAACAAAGGAGAAGACCTTTGGGCTTCTTTATAATATATTTTATCTAATATTTTTTTTATATCTCTTTAGTATTCTCTTGCTTTTAACAGGTCGGCTGGGTTTTAATTGATTAATGGAAGCTAATGAAGGAAAATAACATCTTTAAGAGGTCGAACTTTTCTAATTGAGCATTGATGCCAAAAAGGAAGATATAAAAGGAGATTAGAGACTTCATTGGCACCTATTCTTGGCGCATTTTGTTAAAATTTGGCATAGAGAGCTAGTTTCTCCTTGTTCATTCACTTGAGGACGAATACCCTCTTGTGAGGGCCTCATTGAAGGACGAAAAGCCTTCACGTGGCTTAGGTGAAGGATGAAAACCCTTCATCATTGTTGAGTCTTGAAGAGAAGAGTTGATTTGAATATCTATTTGCAATTTCCAGCTTGTTATTGAATTATTTAGGGTGGAGCGACCTACTTTGGTTAGGGTTTGTGAGTGTTGGTGAATAATTTGAGAAATCTGGTTTCACAATCTAATTTGTAATATTTTTAAAGGTCAGAATATGAAGTTACATGAATTTAGAGGGTTTCTAGACCCATATTTCATATTTATCTTGTGGCTGCAATTTCTAGTGCATATTTATTTTTTAGTAGAGTATTTTTTAATATTTATTTGTTAATTTGTCTTCTAAAATTCCATAAAATACATATAAAATAGTGGCGAATTGATTGTCAGTGTTTTATGGTGATTTTGGCATTTTTTGGTGCATGTACAAGTCGATGATTTTATTCTTTAGTCTCTTACAATTTTATTTTCAAATATGCATATAGAATATTTGATTAAAATCCTCAAAAGGGTTATTACATTGGAATCAGAGCACAAATATTCGAAAGGCATAGGGTTTCAAGTTTGAAGAATTGATGGCATCGAAGGGTAAGACCTCTAATTTTGATGACACTAACAAACTTTTAGTGAGATCATGGTTGTCAGAAATGGAGACATACTTGCAATCAAACCCTATGTGTGTGGAGGATGCCCTGAAATTCATCCCTTGTCATTTAGAAGGGATACAATGGTGGTACTATGTGATAGAGACCCAAGGAGAAGATGAAGTTTTCTTCTTGGATGATTTCATTGAAATGATCATATGAAGGTTCGATATGTAAGCTTTCAAAGATGAGTCCCAAGGTAATAATTCATTGATATTTAATGATATTCCATTGGTTTCTAATGATTGTATGGGGCAATGTGTTGAAGAAAATTCAGATTTGCATAAGGATAAAAATGATGAGGTTGGGGACTCAAACACAAGCCATGAGGATGGCACATGCATGCGTGTACAAAGTATGGATGATTGCATGGCAAAGGTAGCTCCAATTGTTGAAGATAAGTGGCTTCAAGGGGGTGCATAACATCAAAGGGAGCAACACATTAGATAGTTTAACATGGACATATAGCCCACATTTTGGGACATTGGATAGTGTAACACTTCCGGATTATTGTTTCCATCTTTGCATTTATTGGGACATGTCTTGAGTAATGATAAGAGGATACTAAAGGAAACGATAAGATTACAAGATCCTAATAGCATGCACACGAAGGAATGGGATCCGGATGATCCTAAAGGATAATTGGTGAAGAGGTTTCCCCCTCCCAAAGGCTATGGTATATTTGAAAAGATAATTAATTCCTTCTTTCATTTGATTCATATGTCAGCTGTTATACATGTGCCTAGAAAGGAATTTTGGGATCATGATGATGAATGCATCAAAGACAACTCACCCAAATTGATAAGGGCAAGGAGAGAGAAAGAATTCTTCATGAAGGTTCGAGGAACACAATAGATGAAGCTGCTGGTCTGTTCATAACAGCAGTGAAAGAAAGGTCATTTGAGGGAAATTTCAACCCTATGAAAGCTCAAGAATATGGGAGTGTTGTCAAGCAAGCGTCAAGAAAAGAAGGAGGTAAAAGACTTTGGGTTGTTCTTGATATTCCTTTGTTTTTTGATGATTGCATGTGGAAAATTACTGAAGACTATTGGAGGCATAAGCAAAATGATGGACATCATGAAAGAGGAAGAAAGGAGGAATATGTACTCTTTCTTATATGGTTGCAATGTTCTCACCTCCGCCATCTACAAGATCAATTTGTTTTGCAAAGGAGCCTTAAGAGTGACAACCGGAAAGCAAAAATTCATGGAGGTAAGTACTTTTCAAATATTTTTCTAAGTGTTGGTTCTAACTCAGAAATTCTGAGTTTAAGGAAGGTTAAGGGCAGCTAATTGCTCAAGGGGGTTTCAAATTCATTGCTCCCCAACATGCCAAAATAGTTCACATTTTTAGAAAGGTATGTTGACTATATTTCATGGCTCTACTCTATGTTCTTGTTGGACATTTATTCTAATAATCAGCCTATGCCAAGAAGAAGGAAGATAAAACATAAAGGGTGTAGCCAAAGATGCAGAGTATGTGTTGATTTCTATGTGAACGCTGATTTGGGTGTGATGCTTGGAGTTCAAGGGTGGCATTTGTTGGGAGAACACACTCTCAACTATCAAAGCATGAAGATAAGCCACATAGACAAAGGTAAGAAAGTCTCTATGCAAGGTATGCTTCCGAAAACACTTGCAATTTTTTATTTGATGGAAGATACCATTTCATTTGAGCCATATTTATGTCCTTTATAAAAAATTATAGCAGATTGGAAAGCATTAATCTCAGTTGAGTATGAAAAGTGTAAGTTATCTAGTGATGTCTTTGAAGGAGAAATAAGTGCTGATAAGTACAAGGTGACAAGCAAGATAGATAAGGTTTGTAACACAAGTATAAAAAACATTATTTTTAGATCCCCTTTCATCATACTTTCTGATTGGCACAAGGAAGAAGCCATAATAAAGCACTTTCAAAGCATCATGAGTCACCATTGAAGCACTTTCAACCATGATCACTTCAATTGGGAGTGATATGCATATTTTCAGGTATAGATTGAGCAATTTAAGGAGGTCGGGTGCCACTGTTGATGGGCATCCTGAAAATCAAGTTTGGGTGTTCCAAACACCCCACTTGAGGCAACCAAACTATCTTCTACAACAAGGTAATCTTTCCGGTTCATTAATTTTGAGACACACTTGTTTGTTGCTTCCTCATTTGTGTGATTATTGTGGAAGAATGACAAATAGTATGGTGTGCATTTCAGAGTATCATAGGACAACCCATTTGCATGACATAAGAGTGCCTCAAATGCATATTGTTTGGTTGTTTGGGGTCATGATTTGGGTTCTAAAGACCCAACAAATCAATGGAAACGTTTGGGAAAATGTCCCACTTTGCATTCAAGGAGGAATATGAATGTTCGAGGCAGCCATTAGAGATGGTAATTTTCAGATTTTCATAACTCTTTTAATCACCCTTGATGAATGTCCATTTGTTGTCACTTCATTGGATGATAGGATACACATTTCAATCATGTGTTGGACGAATTGTGGGAATTATGGATAGCGGTAAACATGCAACCCAAAATACATATTTTAGTATTCCAAGTATTTAATTTTGGGGCAAGGAAGGAGTGCAAGAATGTTGTGTTCGCTGATTTCAATCATGAGCTTGTTGATATTCATTTTCCAGCCCATGTAAGACAATTGTTAGTATTCACAAATTTGATTTTTCCTATGAAATTTCAGTTTGGTAGTTGTGATATTATGGCTATTGGGATGAGTTTGCAAAAATTAGATTTGGGGCTGCCATTTCTAGTTATGAACATCAGTATGTTTTCATTTTTTGAGAGAATTCTATCATGGAAAAATGAGGAAAGAGGATTTACGTTGAAAAAAGGAAAGAAATAAGGTTTTGGTACAAAGGATGACCAGCTAAAACTTGTTTGGGATTCGGGCATTGGCAATCGCTTGAGGAAAAACAATTTTGGGAAGGGAGGACTATAATGTCCCTCTTCCACTTGAGAGCTAGAAATTGGTCTTATTGCCATTCCTTCTCCTTGGAAAAGAAGCTAAAACGAAGGAGAAGACCCTTGAGCTTCTTTTTAATATATTTTATCTAATATTTTTATATTTCTTTAGTATTTTCTTGCTTTTGAAAGGTCGACTGGGTCTTTATTGATTAATGGAATCTAATGAAGGAAAAAAAACATCTTTAAGAGGTCGGCCTTTTCTAATTGAGCATTAACGCCAAAAAGGAAGATATAAAAGGATATTAGAGACTTCATTGGCAACTAATCTTGGCACATTTTTATTAAACTTGAGCATAGAGAGCTAGTTGCTCCTTGTTCATCCACATGAGGATGAAAACCCTCTTGTGAGGCCTCATTGAAGGATGAAAAGCCTTCATGTGGCTTAGGTGAAGGAAAAAAACCCTTCATCATGGTTGAGTCTTGAAAAGAAGAGCTGATTTGAAGATCTATTTGTAATTTTCAGCTTGTTATTGAGTTATTTAGGGTGGAACGACCTACCTTGGCTAGAGTTTAGGAGTGATGGTGAAGAATTTGAGAAATATGGTTTCACAATCTAATTTGTAATATTTTTAAAGGCCGGAATATGAAGTTACATGAATTTAGAGGGTTTCTAGACCCATATTTCATATTTATCTTGTGGCTGCAATTTCCAGTGCATATTTATTTTTCAACAGAGTATTCTTTGGTATTTCTTTTTTATTTTGGTTTTTAAAATTACATAAAATACATATAAATAGTGGTGAATTGATTGGAGGTGTTTTATGGTGATTTTGACATTTTTTGGGTGCAAGTACAAGTCGCTGATTTTATTTTTTAGTTAGTTGCAATTTTATTTTCAGATCTTCATATAGAATATTTGATTAAAACCCTCAAAAGGGTTATTACAAATACTATAATATGCACTTCTATGTCTTGTTTGATTCTCATTTTTGTCCCTTGCCTTATTATGTTTGTTGTCTACGAAGTAAGTTGTTATGATTGTTATTTTGATGAGACTTAAAAGGAGGAAAAGGGAAGGTGAAGCATCTAAGTACAATAATGTTTTTGGTCAAAGTTGCTGGGGAATAGGAAAACAATCAAGCAAGTGGTGAACTGTTGATGGAAGTAAGTTATTTGAAATGCTATAAGTACACAATCAATGTACCACAAGTGGGTGTTAAGATAGAAGATTTATTGAAAACAATCTTTGGGAGAAAATTTCAACTCAATTACTTTTATGTGCATTATTCTCCAAAGCTTGTTTTTTAATAAACACTATGGATTGGGGGAGCTTGTAGTCTCTCAAAGATAGAAGATGTCGACTTTGCTTGGCTAATTCTAAAGAACCAACTGTGTAAACCTTATTTTTGACTCTCATTAAATGATTTCTCTTTGTAGGTTGTTAGTATATTAACCTCTTTGAGTGTGTGCCTTGGGCGTATTGAGAGGTTGCGTTGGTTGGCACTACTACCTAGCAAGAGAGTTATCGTGGCATGGTCCTAAATTTCCCTAGCATGCCTTCTTACTCCCTTCATACTATCTCCCTAGTAACCTCTTATTACTACTTTTACAACCATTTAATATTCTCAATATTCTCACCTTCACACCATCTACCTATAGCACATTAAGATCCCTTTCAAATCACCTTCATACGTACTCCCGCTCCATTCTATGTTCTTCGTTTTTTTATCTTTTGTGGACTATTTGTGGCTGATAGTAGAACCCTTCATCTAATCGACCGATCGATGTTGTTAGGAGAGAGAGAGAGAGAGAGAGAGAGAGAGAGAGAGAGAGAGAGAGAGAGAGAGAGAGTTTAGGGTATGTTCCCTATAAATTGTTGTCATTGTTTTCATTTATTTATATCATCATCACATAGTTTACTTTACTCGCTCTCACAAATTTTCCATAAAAAGTTTAAGAGCTTTAGGGTCTTAGTAGAGCTTATAATTGGAGGTATTTTTTGGAGAATTGGGTTACTTAGAGAAGCAAGAACAAGAGATGTATCAAAAAGGTCTACTGTTGGTAGGGTTCTTCATCACATTCAATCAAAATATGCTAATCGCAGAAGCCCCTGAGTATTGTGGCTATGGTCTATGCCACAAACTACTAGGTGGTTCTATGCAATGTTAGATGGTGTTTTATGGCCTGGAAATGAAGATTGAGCGTATTGTAGACATGATCAACAAGTGCATATTTTTTTAATGGAATTAGTTTATACAAATACATGAGCATAATAGGTAGATAAGTGTGCGAACGGTGTAGTGGAGTGTATGTGTGAACAAAGAGGGGTAATAAAGTGAACTTTGAGAGTACATATGTATTTGGTGGTATTTTGTAAGTGAACAATGTATTGGTTAAATTATTTATATATGAATAAAGGGGAAATAGTTTAGAGAAATTTATGTCTCTGAAATATTCTTATGTGGTATAATGTTTTCTTACAAATACTAAATGCATATGTCCACTTCAAAATTTAACTATGGATATTCGTATGCTTAAATTAATAATCTATATTTCTTTCACAACCTCAACTTTAACCAAAACTTTTACAAACTTAGCACACTAGTAATACTGCATAGTTTAAGTCAACATTTGGTGTATGAACCTAGGTTCTAGTTAATTGATGTTCAAGGGTGGATAACCATTATTTATTTGTGGAAGCTGATGATAACTGAAATTGAAAATTTGTGGGAGGAAAATCTCAAAATATTTTTACATCTTGAAGTGAGAAGGACATGATATACTTAAACACAATTTGTAGACACATCATTTCGTGCAAAGGACGAGGAATTCTGGTCGACCCTTCCTGGTTTATTTTGGATTTGGATGTAACGAATATCAAAATTAATAGTTTGGTCTAGATTACAACTAAATGAGCCAATTCAATGGACAAGAGATAAAATTAAGAAACTTGAGGAATTCAATGAACCTTGAACCCGCGCTATAGATTACTAATTTGAAAACACAACAGACTTATATATCATCACGAGGGAAATCCAAGGTTAGAAAAGTTTCGATGCGAAGAAAGTTGAGTTCCTCGAATGGAACGTAGGAAAATAGAAAGAATTCTGTTTTAAATCCAAATTCTCTTGATTGAGAAGGGAATGATAAAAAGTGGTGCTTAATTCATTCAGGGGAAGGCACCTACTGGATGGGACTGTTAGAAAAATTTGGTTTGTTGATTGGGGGAAGGAAAAATTGAAAAATTAATAGAAGTGTTAAAGGAGACTGTAGATATTAGTGTTAATTTAATTATTAAGAGGAGAGAATCAGAGAAGAAGAAGACTAATTAAGGAGAGTAGAGTAATTAAGAGTTAGTAGTGTGGTACGCATAGAAAGGAGGAAAAAGAGTAGAGTAAATTCAGAAAATGGCGATTGAAGAAGAAAGGATTAGATTGGCACAAGAGAGAACAATTAAGAGAGAGAATGGAAAAATAAAGATTAGAGGGAACAGAGGATGATACAATTAAGCACAGATAAAGAGAAAATGGGGTGTTAATTAGCTTCGTCCTTGTGGATATGAAAACTACACAGGGGCGACTAGTGGACCTGGAAACATGGAAACCATGGCATTGTAGTGAAACATCAAACTAGGCTATAGTTGTACGACCGGATGACACTAGACATTTAGCTTTGACCCCCCCACAAAATAATGTAGAGATACGGGAGATGAGCTAGTAGTGGTGCACCCTAAGTTAAGGGGTCCATAAAATTAATTCTATACCATGTGGGATCCCATTTTTTTCACCTATATATATATATGTTTAATTGGAAGGAAAAACGTAGTTTGGATTGATTTAAAATAATGAATTTGAGTTACACTAAATCATGATGGAAACCAATCCTTGAACATGAGTGATAATAGTCAAATATTGAATATTTAAAAAAAATAAATCGTACATGTTATGATGTGATTGGGTGTTGTCATGTCAAAATTAAACAATCACTAGATAGCCCTATGACAACTATGAGGTTGTACTATGACAACTACTGGGTGTTGTGTAATCAAGACTCTATGTCCGTTATTGGACCATGCTCAAGTATTGGTTGCTCTCCCCTAAACAAGGAGTAGGGGAGATAATGATAGACAATAGTTGATAGAAGAAGCACATGTGGCCCAAAGAAATATTATGGACGATACATACATACATACATATATGTATGTATGTAAACATATACATATGTATATATGTATGTATATATATGGTATATGTATATGCATTTATGTACATATATATATGTATATGTATATGTATGTATATATATTATAATATATGTGTGTGTGTATGTATATGTGTATATACATGTGTGTGTGTGTGTATAGGGTATATGTATATGTATATATGTACATACACACACATATACATACACATACACATAGACATATACGTGTGTGTGTGTGTGTGTGTGTGTGTGTGTGTGTGTGTGTGTGTGTGTGTGTGTGTGTGTGAAAATAATAGGAGTAGGAAGATTGGGAGCCTTGGGAGCGAAAGACTGAGGGGAGTGGTTGAGCTTAAATAGAATTATGTTATAAAATAATGAGAGATGAAGGAAGAGAGAAATGAAGAATGTAGAAGAGAAATTCAAGAAACTGAAAAGAGTAATGATGAGAGGACTACACAAGAAGACGATTTATAAAAGCTAATAGAGAACATTTTAGTCCATAAAGTAAGGGCACAAGACTATGAAAGATTAAGAAAGAGTGTAGATAAACAAGAAGAGAATGGTTACTTAGAAGAGAAGAGAAAATAAGAGAGAACAAATAGAATAGTTGAGAAAATAATAGAACATGAAAATAAAGGAAAAGGTAGATTATAGAGAATAGAGGAAGATACAAAAGAAGGTGAGAAAAAGGAAATAGTGATGAAATAGAAGGAGAAAACATGAGAGATGAGGAGTTAGATATTATACAAAAGGAAGAGAAAGATTAAGAAATGTCAGAAATAAATTTTTATTTAGTGATGATGAATGTAGTGAGATAAGAAACAATGCTTTTCTCTCGCCCCTGTTTCCCCCACCATGTTTTTTGCAAGAGATTATTTCAGGATATGAACCCCTTAGACTAAACGTTACCCCCCATGATGCTTTAGAGATTTAGGGAGACAACATTTCAAGAACAATATATAGGAGAAGACTTAAGAGATAGTTATAACATTCAAAAGAAGAAATTAGAATAAGAGAAGATATATTACTGATTTCAATGTAGTATTAGGAAAGAGTTATTATGAAAGAGAGTTAAAATCCATAGTTATGCGTTGGGCATATCATCTTCAATATTGTGCGGAGCCTTTCCATTATTGATCCTTGAAAAACGATTGGGTCCACAATTAAGTTTTCTTAGTTTCACCATGACCAAGAAATTAAGTTCTTGAAACAAAATGATCGATCTACATATGCACCCATATAATACCGGTTTATCGACCAAATACTTCAAGGATTCATGATTTATGAAGAACACAAAATCGGTGGCCAACAAGTATCATCTGAATTTCTCGAGTGCATAGACCATGGCCAATGCCTTGCGCTTAATGGTGGTATAATTGTTCTCTATAGAAGATAGAATCCTGCTCCTAAAGTTAATAGGATGATATGTCACACCCTCTCCTACTTGGGAAATAATAACTCCTATATTCATTCCCAAAGTGTCCACATTTACAAGAAAATACCATTCAATCAAGAAATCATATGATAAGTGCGCTTTCCAACTTATCTTTTAAGTTCTCAAATGCCTTTTGTTGGCACACCATCTATAGAAAATTCCATATTTCTCAAGTATCTCTTCTAAGGGTCCTATTGTCTTGGCATAGTCCTTGATGAATATTTAATAATAGCTTGTATACGGCAATAATGTTCACACATCATTTTGAGTAGAAGGTTCCTCTCTACCTAGGATTACTGCAATTTTGGTAGGGTCTAGTAAGATTCCTTCATTACAAATCACATGTTCTAATAGGACCCTGAATGGTGTCACAAATATGAATTTCCTAAGGTTTAATGATATTTTTAGTTCCCTACATCTCTCAAACATAAGCATGAAGTTTTCATGGTGGTCTCTCACTAAACCATAAACAATATAATCATCCAATTACACATGCAGGAACTTGTGAATTTTTTTTTGAATGCTTCAATTATTATGTACGAGAAAACTGTTAGGACATTCTTTAGGCCAAAGGACATCACATTGTATGTGAAGGAAACTCTATTGCAAATGTAGTATTTTCTTTTTCCTCCTTGGCTATTTGGATTTGGTGATACCCAAAATATCCATCAGTGAAGGTATAGATCTCACAACTTGCCAAACCCTCAAGGATAGCTTTCGTGAATGGAGTTGAAAAGGGTTCAATGATGCAGGCCTCATTCAATATACAAAATTCTATGAAAATCCTTACGCACCCTTCCTTTTTATGTTGATTACCATGGGACCTACCCATTCAAAATATTATATGGGGTATATGCCACCCACTGTTAGGACGAGGATAATAAACCACATTTAACCATATTAAATTAATATATGAATAACATTAATGTAAATGCATAAATAAATAAACAACAAAAACAAATAACATTGAAACACAAGATTTACGTGGAAACCCCTGAGGGGGAAAAAGCCACAGACAACTGAGAAATTTGCATTATAGAGAAAACACATTTACAGTCCAGTAAAATCTCCTTTACCTCACTTCTCTCCAAAGCCATTAACTCAAGGTGAAAACAATATGATCCACGACCATATTTAATTAACCCCACGGGTCACGAACATAATTAAGTGACCGGGGTATGATTAAATCGTACCCCGATTTAATATAAATTAGTTAATAAATAACCAATTAAACATAAAAATAAATTTTATAATAAATAATTAAGAATATAGCCTATTCTAAATTATTTAATTATAAACTAAAGTTTATAGGCACTTAATATTACATTCTAACACTCACCCTTGATATTAAGTGGGGAACCATATGCCAACATTACTTTGTTTGTACAACAAAATTTACAAATCCATACACCATTAGTGAAGGTTTAGGCTAGCATATCACTTTTCAAGGATTTATAACACCATCATGCTCAAATTACCTTTTGGTACAAAAAGGATTTGGAATCCATAAATCAAAGTTATGATTTAGGCTAAGCATGATTTGTGAGACTACATCTCACATTTTCTCTTGGAAAAAATCTCAAATAACATCTCTAGGAGGGCCTTTTATAACACAAGGAACTCCTTTACAAATAGATGCAACACACTAGACTGTACACCGTAAACATAGAGTGATAAGTTTACAAAAGATCATAAAGATCTTTTTACAATGTTTTACAAAATGGAGCAGAAGTATAAAGGAGAAGGAGATATCAACCAACCGGCCATTAGGAACTGACATTGCCAGGCACACTCTCCCCCCTCAATGGCAACTCTGAAAGGCCAAGCATTGCACAAAACTTGCAGAATTTTACAACACACAATGGCTTCGTAAACATATCTGCAACTTGATCTTCAAACAAGCTGTATTGGAGATCTATATCTTTGAGAGGACCTTCTCTCGGATAACATGCATATGAACTTTTATTTGCTTCGTTCTTTGACGTTGAACTGGATTCCGGCAAGAGCAATGCAACTCTGGCTATCACATAAAAGAGTACTTCCTTTAGCTTCTATATGTATCTCTTCCAACAACCGCCTCAGCCACATGGATTTTTTTGCCGTTTCCATTGCACTTTTATACTCCGCCTCAGTTAGAAGAAATTGAGACTATTGGATGCTTTTTACTATTCCAAGTAATGACACCTACACCAAAAACTTGAACACATATCCAGTATATTTTATATTTTAACACAACATCAACATGGCTAGAGTCATAATATCCATATAGACATCATAATAAGTATATAAATATTTACCTGATTTCACTTTTAACCATCTGTAAAAGTTAAATACGAGTTGTATAACAACTGACATAAAAATATGATTAAAAACTAACCATGTCATATTACAAATATGTTGAAAATTTTCAACATATTAATCTTGTAAAAATATATATTAGATGCAATCAGTATTGGACGTCTCTAATACAAACACAAAGGCGTCCCCAAGTGTCATTTGATATGCATATAATAATATTTTAGTAATCACATACTAAGAAATGTTTTATCAACAACATATATATCTTTATTATCTGTTTCTAAAGCCCTTAAAAAAGTTATAAAACTGATAGATAACATATATGAAAAAGATAATCAAATCATGCAAGAATAAATCACAGCATACACTGAATAAAAAAAAGTTCCTCTAACTGTGAACACATCCCATGGATTTATGTGGAGTTTGCTTCAAAGAATGACTGAGGAAGGGTTTTTGGTGATAGCTTACCATGTAGGTACCCTTTACACATTTCATATGCGGCAAGATTAAGCCGAGACATGTCATTACACGATTTTAAAACAAATCATCTCAGTATTTTATGCCAAAAATGAACAATAGTTTGAATAAACTACTAGAAAAAAATGAAGCAAAACTTTTGAACACATATAAGCCATTTTTGTGTGTTTTTTAGCTATAGTTACTTCTAAGCCATTAGAAATTATAGTTATTCTGAGTTAACTATGAATGAACAACTTCTTTTTCAATTCAATATCGTACATTCAAATAAAACCATTTATTTTTTCATTTAGAAGTGATAGACGTAGTTTATAGAGATTACGACATTAGATCTATGAATATTCTCTTCATTTTCATCTTGATTTTGATCTGATTTATTCCATGTTTGCTTTTAGAAATTTGACTTGTTTTTTGACTTTACAGTCATCTTTCTTAATGGCCAAATTTTCCTATAGTTATGACATTTACCATCAAAACTAACTCTTAACTTTCCTGGTTTCTTATCTTTATTAGGAGATTTAAAAGTTGATTTTTGAGTTTTGTTGAACCTAGAAGGTTTATTTTTCGATTTTTGGCGAGAAGTGCTTGAGTGGCATTCTCTTTTGAATCAAAGTTTGTTATAACTTGCTCTTTTTGAATTAGGAGAGCACTTAGGGTTTGCAAATCAGGGATGTCTTGTTCAGTTTGATACTTAGAATTCAGTTTTGAAATGAAATTTCTAAACCTTTCATGTATATTCAACTGAATAATAAAGTAAAGTAATTTGTCATGAATTAAGTTACAGTCACATCCATCCAATTGAGACTTAATATTCTTAATTTTTGCTATAAAATTTATTACCTTTTCATCTCCCTTCATGAGATTCGCCATTAGTTCTAGAATCAATTTTATAATTTTTGATAATTACGTACCTTCATGCATTGATTCCAGTTGCATCCAACTGTCACTTGGACTTCCTTGATTCTTGATGTGAAGGAGGAGATCATCTTGAAAGATCGAAAAAATAATGGACATTGCTTCCTACACCTTCTATTGATATGCAACAACATTGTCCGTTGTCGCTTGTCTTCCAGTCAGAGCTCTCTCCGTACCATTCATGACCATCCAAAGCTTGCATGCCATGAATTCCACCTTCATTCTTATCTTCTAGATAATGTAATTGGTTCCATTCAAAATTTGTGATTTTTTAATAGTAAAGTGATTAGATCCCATTTTGATGTAAATAAATTTGAATAAATAAGAACAACAAGGTTTTAGTGATAATAGTTTAAGAATTCCCTTGTCATATCTCAAACCACGCTACTCAAATTTGGTTGGATTCATGTAAAATAGAGACTTGTCAAACACGTATTCTAAATATACGATATATTAGCTTGACAATAATATTAATTAATCTAAGTGTGAGTTATTTTTTTTAGTTTTACATGAAAATGACAACTTATTCATCGTGTCGTAAAAAATCACTTTCTATTTAAAAGAATAATTGATCTAATAGACAAGGAAATAATTGATCCTATTTCTCATTTTTAGATAATAATAAATTAAATTAGAAATTTGAGTAAAAAGAAAAGATATAATACATTTATAATTTTTTTGGGGAGCATAGCTCCATATAGATGTTTATCCTAGGTTAGCTCAACTGAGTTGTGTTTACCAACTCAGTGAGTCGAGTCAGATTTAAATTGCCAACTAAATTATATATCAATGTCACAAACTTATATATATATATATATATATATATAATGCCAATACAAAAACCAATGTTTATGACAATGCCAATGCTCACTAATCCAAGGCTGAGTACTCACGACCAAGATGCTTCTACTTCTTATTCTAGCCAATAAAACAGACGGTGGTGTGACTGAAGTCACACCACCCTTACCTCTCAATAGGATTTTAAAGCCTTAATATTTCCTCCACACAACCCATGTGGGACTAATGTCCTAGGGAAAAAAAATGATGTGGCTTTTTTGGTTGAGTCGACAGTGCACAGGAGGGGCACATGGAGGGCGGAGAAGCCTTGGAGGGGTCCTTGTTAGGAAATAAGGGATAAAATATGCGGAATAATCCCTCATAGAATCGCAACAGTAGAAACTAATATGTAGAAAATATTACAGATCTCAAATAAAATTACAAAATAAAATAACACAACACAAAGAGACAATATTTAACGTGGTTCACCCAATTTGGGCTACATCCACCAAGAATCACTTGCTTAGATTTTATTACAAGCCACCGCTCGCTCAATACAATACCCAAATTTGTTTGGAGCTATGCTCAACAAACTCTACAAAATTCACACCCGAATTCAAAACACATCTGCAATGTTACATTATATCTACCATATGCATAAAACCATATAAGTAGACAACTGATTAAGTAGTTTTACAAAACCATGGGTATTAAAACCATGGGCCAAAACCGTCCCATAAACCTATGGGTCAAAAATCCAACCCATATGAGAAAAATGCGTTTCCCAATATATTGGGCACGTTTTAAGGCCAATTTTTTTTTTACGGGGGTTGCGCCCATGAACCCCATCGAGACAAATGTGGAAAGTGTACAATACTCTTAGTGTATAGTATTCAACACTTTCTCACATGAAAATAGGCTCCACAACCTAACAATCTCCCACTTGGAGACTAGTTTTCCTCTGAGCAAGCTTCTCAACCCTTCACTAGTTTCCATGAAGACCAACCAAAGCTGAACATAGCTTCAGTTTTTCCCTTGTGACCACCTTGGTCATCATGTCTATAGTATTTTGACTGGTATGGATCTTCTCTAGCTTCAACTTCTCTTCCTCAAAAGCTGTCCTGATGAAATGGTACCTTAACTGTATATGCTTCATCCTAGAGTGGAAAGCAGAGTTCTTACCTATATTATCACTATGTAGCTTTCCTTCCTCCTGTTTATGCCCCAATTCCTCAAGCAAATTGTTGTAACTAAATCATTTCTTTTCTTGCCTCTGTGGCAGAAACATACTTAGCCTCTGTGGTTGACAAAGCCACCAGCTTCTATAGTCATGAAATCCAACTTACTGTTGTCCCACCTACAGTGTAAACATAACCTGTCATGTCTCCTCCTGTTGTCTATATCTCCAGCCATATTTGAATCTACATAACCACACAAAGTTGGTATCTGATCCACTGTAGCACAAAACTATCCCCGTGGTCCCTCTCAAATACTGAAGGATCCACTTTACTGCCTTCCTGTGATCTCTACCTAGATCACAAATAAATATACTCACCACTCCCACTACATGGGCAATATTATGCCTAGTGAACACCATGGCATACATCAAACTGCCAACCATTAATGAGTAAGGTACCTTGGACATCTGGTTTCTCTCCTACTCTGTCTTGGGACACTGTTCCTTTGATAACTTGAAATGGCCTACCAAAGGAGTCCTAACCAGTTTAGACATCCTACATATTATACCTCTCTAAGACCTTCTTAATGTACTCTTCCTGAGATAAATTCAGCTTCTATTCCTTCCTATCACTGAGATATCCTCATACCAAGGATTTGTTTGGCTACCCCCAAATCCTTCATAGCAAAGGATTCACCTAGTTTCTTCTTGAGTACTTTTATTTCCTGCATGTTTTTACCTACAACCAACATGTCGTCCACATACAGCCACAAGGACAATATCACTTGCCATCCTCAAATTTCTTTGTATAAACACGTAATGGTTAGAATGACATATAATATAACCTTGCTCCGTCATGAAGCTATCAAATTTCTTATACCATTGACGTGGAGCTTGTTTCAAGCCATACAAGCTCTTCTTCATTTTTCACACCATCTCCTCTTTACCTTTGACCTCATAGCCCTCTGGTTGCTGCATCTATAATTCCTCCTCCAAATCACCATGGAGAAATGTAATTTTTACATCAAGCTACTTTAAGTGTAAGTCTTCTGCTGTAACTATTCCAATAACAGTTCTAATAGAATTAATTTTTTACTACAGGAGAAAAAATCTCATCAAAATCTATACCTTTTTTTCTGTGCAAACCCCTTTACCACCAATTGAGTGCCTTATATATTTTCTTTCCTCCTTCTTCCTCTTTGACTCTAAATAACCACTTATTCTGTAACGCTCTTTTGCCTCTGGGTAGCTTCACCAAATACCTATGGTCTGGTTCTCCATGAGAGCCTGATGCTCCTCATCCATGGCTTGCTCCCACTTCTTTCTGGCATCTACCTGCATTGCTTCATCAAAGCTCTCTGGATCTCCACTATCAGTGAGTAATAAATAATAAAGAGAAGGAGAAAAACATTCAAGTTCTCTTCTTACCATAGAAGACCTCCTCAATATAGGAGTTTGGGGTTCTTGTTGAGGAGGTTCCTGAATTGATTCATGTGTCACTTTTCTTTCCATCCGAAATATCCTCTACTGCTACATATTCTTTCTTGGAGTCTTCCCTATTTTCCTGCAACTACTATTTATACATGACTATCTCATTAAAGACCACATCCCTAGATCGAATGATTTTCTTGTCCTTAATACTCCAACATTTATATCCAAAGTCATCACCACCATAACCAATTAAAGTACATTTTTTTGATTTAGCCTCTAGCTTGGTCCTATCATCCTTGTCTATATGAACAAACACCTCACATCCAAAGACTCTAAGAAATGAATAATCAAATTTCTTACCATACCAAGCCTCCTCAGGTATGCCTCCATCCAAGGCAATTGAGGGTCCTCTGTTTATCAAGTACACAGCTGTTCTCACTGCTTCTGCCCAAAAATAAAGAGGCAGTCTTGCATGTAACCTCATACTCCTAGCACATTCCATTATTGTTCTGTTCATCCTTTCTGACACTCCATTCTACTGTGGAGTTCCTGGAACCGTCTTTTGCCTACGGATTACATTCTGAGAACAGTAATCATAAAATTTATTGCTACAATACTCCCCTCCATTATCTAACCTAAGACATTTTAGCTTAAGACCTGTTTCATTCTCTACCAAGGCTTTCTATTTAAAAAAAGTGTCAAATACATCAGATTTGTTTCTAATATAATAAACCCAAACTTTCCTTGTTGCATCATCAATAAAAGTAACATAATAACTTGAACCCCCAATAGATGATACCTGAGCTAGCCTCCACACATCAGAGTGAACCAAATCTAACTTACTCTCTTTCTTTGTAAGTCTAACCTTGAGAAATGTTACTCACTTATGTTTCCCATATATGTATTCCTCACAAAACTCCAAACCTATTTTTGTATAACTGGGAAAATCCTTCTTTATGATCTTCATACCCTTATGGCTCATATGACCGAGCCTATAGTGCCACAATTTTGTATCTACTTCTGAAGCCACAAGATTACAAACATTAGTGCTATAAGTGGTTAAATACAAGGTTCCAACCTTCTTAACTCTTTCCACCACAAGAGCACCCTTGGTAACCTTCCAAGAGTCCACTGTAAATATCATAGTACAACCATTACTTCCCAACTACCCTGTCAATATCAAATTTCGTCTTAATGTAGGCACATGTCTGACATCCTTTAATAGCCAAGTATTCCCATTCTGCATCTTAAATTTAACAAAACCTTTTCCAACTATGCTGTAAGGCTCATCATCACTAAGAAAATCATGCCCAAAATCTCCTTGAACATAATCACCAAAATAATGCCTATGTGAAGTAGCATGGAAAGAAGCCCCTGAATCTAAAACCCAAGATTAAGTAATATTGTGTAAAGAAAGAATCAAAGCATCTTGACATACATTACCTATTACCACATTTACCTCCTTGTTTTCTTCTTGTTGTTTCTTCTTTTCCCAAGCTCCCAATAGTCCTTCTTTGCATGCCCAGACTTTCCACAATGCTAACACACTATCTTGCTTTTGGATTTTGACCTTGCCCGGTCCTTTGATTTTCCATGACTTCCTCTATTCTTCTGTCTCCCTCTAGTTTCCACTGTCAAAGCATTCCCTGAAGTATAAGATTCAACAGAGCTTTTTCTTCACATTTCCTCACTTAGAATCACCCCTACAACATCCTCAAACTTCAACTTTGAGTTAGCTGGAACCGAGTTGCTGAATGCCATTACCAGGCTATTCCAACTCTCAGGTAAAGAGCACATAACTAACAAAGCTCTAACTTTTTCATCAAATTCTATTATAACCAAAGCTACAATATTTACAACTGTATTAAAATCATTTAAACGATCTACTACTGAACCATTTTTAGACATCTTCATATTAAACAACTTTTTCATTAAAAATATCTTATTAGAGGTAGAGGTTTTTTCATACAACTTCCCTAATGCATCCATCAGTTCTTTTGTAGTCTTTTCCTTTGAAACATTAAATAATACCGAAGATGCTAGACACAGCCGGATTGTCCCAAGTGCCTTCCTATCTAGAAAATCCCATTCTGCATCCGTCATGCTCGAGGGTTTGTTCACCTTCTCAGAAAACATAATATAAAGATCCTTCTAATAACGGTAATCTTCCTTCTGCATCTTCCAAAGACTGAAATTCTACCCATTGAATTTATCAACCCTAGATCTTTCATCATCTGCCATATCTCCCACTCAAGATAAAAATTTCCCTGTGATTTAAAACTTGAGCAAACCAAACCTCACTTTGATACCAATTGTTAGGAAATAAGGGGTAAAATATGCGGAATAATCCCTCACAGAATCGTAATAGTAGAAACTAATATGCATAAAATATTATAGATCTCAAATAAAATTGTAGAATAAAATAACACAACACAAAGAGACAATATTTAATGTGGTTCACCCAATTTGGGATACATCCACCAAGAATCACTCGCTCATATTTTATTACAAGCCACCGCTCTCTCAATACAATACCCAGATATGTTTGGAGCTATGCCCAACAAACTCTACAGAATTCACACCCAAATTCAAAACACATATACAATGTTACATTATACCTACCATATGCATAAAACCATATAAGTAGACAACTCCTTAAGTAGTTTTACAAAACCATGGGTATTAAAACCATGGGCCAAAACCATCTCATAAACCTATGGGTCAAAAATCCTGCCCATATGAGAAAAGTACATTTCCCGATATATAACTGTGGAAAGTGTACAATACTCTTAGTGTACAATTTTCAACACTTTCTCACATGAAAATAGGCTCCACAACCTAATAGTCCTCAGAGCTTGCCACACAACAAGGTTGGTCAGTTGGGGAGAGACAACGGTGCCACACGGCAGGGGATGGTTGCGGTAGGTGACGCTTGAGCAAAGGCCACCATTTGGAAAGAAAAGGATGAGGGTGATTTAAAGGGGGCCACATTGTTTAATATAGTTTTAAAACTATATAACATATAGCATAGTTTATATTAAATATAAACTATAATATATAGGTTTCAATATATAGTATTTGAAACCAATTTTTTATTAAGGCCCCTTAAGCTATTCAAGGGTCCCGAAGAATATGCACTTAATTTATAAAAACAAATTATTTTATACTATAATTTGAAAACATTCAGATGTAAAAATGGGGTAACAGGAGGGGACATGAACATTTGTTTTCAAATTCCAATGGTAAATAAATTAACTTGGTGTTTTACCAATGGGGGGGACAAGAGTTTTGTTTTGACCAATAGAAAAAATGAATTTACTATTTTGATGGAACTTGTCTCTTGACCTTTTAACCTTCCTTTTAACTTTGAATGTCTCTTCGAAATTATTTCAACCTGCACATTTGAAAAACATAGAGAAATGATAGAATATTTAATTAAAAGTACATTCATACCTTTGTTTTGCAGGTTCTGGTAATTCTTCCACGTTCAAGTTTTCATGCGAGGGTAACAACTTGAGGGGTCTTGGAAATAATTTACTCCTGTGCAAAAAATCATGTAATGTGTCCCGAAGGGGAGGAGGTATGCATTAAATTGTTCCAACCACCCAACCACCCCAACCGACACACGCGATTTGATAAATAAAATTAAAAATTAATTACATTCCTTCGCTCTGGTACCATGCTAGGACGAGGATAATAAAACTTTAATAACCACACTAATTAATATTTGATCCAAACATTAATGTGATCACATAAATAAATAAACAAATAACACAGTGAACACAGAAAACCCCCGAGGGGGAAGAAAAACCATGACAAAAGAGAATTTTCCATATATGAGAAAGAATAAATTTACAGTTGAGTAAAATCCCTTTCCCTCACTTCTCTCCAAACTATTCACCAAGGTGAATTACCAATTCGACTCACGGTCATATTTATTTGACCCCACATGTCAATAACCATATCAAGTGACAGGGTATGAATAAACAACACCCCGATTTAATATAAATTAGTTAATAATTAACCAATTAAACATAAACACAAAATATATATTAAATAATTAAGAATATAACTATTCTAAATTATTTAATTATAAACTAAGGTTTATAGGCACTTAATATTATGTTTTAACACCCACCTTAAGAACTTTACCAATCTCTTCCTTCACATTTTTCCATAAGTTTGGATTCATGTGATACATCCTTTTTCTGACTAGGTTCACATCATATTTTAGCTTGATGGTCATTTTTCTAAGGTATTCATGCACTCCCTTCATCTCATGGTAACCTTTAGAGAATATTTACATAAATTACTTTAGCATCTCCACTATGCATGCTAGTTATGCATCATTCCAATAATCACCAATAGTGACCATTTGTGGCTCTTCTTTAGACCAAATTATTACTTCCATTATGCACATAGGTTCAATATAATACCTCTTTTCTGCATTACACACATCCTATATAGTAAGCTCGAAATGACTAGTTGTAATGTTCAAGTGTTCCTTGGGGTCTTTTTGGTTGTCGTTTTTCATCAATACCATTTGATTTCCTCTACTAGACTCTATATATTGATGAGATTGACATTATTTGGGGCTTGGAGAGGTATTTTCATTGAAGATATCCTGAATTGCATAAGCTTCCTTATCAAAAAGTTGAGATACACTTTCTTCCATAATAACATCATCCTAGAAGATGGTACTTTTCATCAAAATCAACAGTTTGTTCTATTCTCTAGTGGTGGATTTGAAATGAAAAGTATTCCAAATATGCCTTTACCCATTCCTAGTATGATGTTTCTCTCATTGTATCAATCAATATATACCATGTTCATTCTCATGTTCTCAACGTACTATAAAATACATGCACCCATAGATACAGTGACATTTCCTTAGGATTACTAACCCACATTGATTCATAAGCGTGCACATGGGATATTGGGCATGTGCCCCCATCATAACTAGGTAGTTTTTTCCTCACGTTACTCCTCTTAAACAATATTGATAAGGCCTCCTTAATTCTACTCCATTGGGGTAGTGAGGGATGGTGTGTCACCAACCACCTTGCAGATGTACTCCTTAGTGTGTAGACAAGATATCTTACCCTTTTTCTATTTAGGTAGATCCTTAAGATCCTTTAAGATTATTTTCTCTTTGGGAACATTCCTCTTATAGGTAGGCTCTTTTTTGGGGATGTGTGCTTAAATTTCCAAACCTAAATGGGTGCACATATTACTATTCTGGTAAGTATTCCTTAACACTTTACTTTTTAAGATCCTGCAGATCTCCTCTTGATCTCGGTGCACCCCCTACCAATAAGTTCATAGGATTCCTTGACACGTCTATTACAAGAATTACTTGTAGTTTCTGATGCCTATACATCACTTTCCCATTCAAGGAATCCTTCTAGATTTGATTGGACATGGTCACCTTTGTGCACCATTAATTTGTAGATGTAATTAATAACTTCTTCAACATCCACCATTTCCACAAAAGGGGGTCCTTGGCTTGCATCAAGGGGGATCATTACCCGTGGTCACAATTCTTAAAACTCATTGTAACAATTATTAAAGTGTATATACCCATTTTTCTCAAAGCACCATGACCTTCATAAAATGACAGAGTAGTGGTTAGCTTTAACAATCTTAATGACTTCAAAGTCTACTATGAATTTTACACCCATGATATATAAAATCACTCTTTGAGTGCGCTAAGTGGGGTGACCCTTTTTTATTAACCATTAACAATATATTTGGGTTCAATTCTAAGAGAAGTATTTTGATTCTCGTCCATGCATTAAGTATATTCATTGTTGCACTAGTATCAATCAAAATATTACATGCCTGTCATTCCCATTTAAAGCTGTGTCTAACAATAGCTCATTGTCAAATCCACACATTGATATTTTCAACTCTTGTCCTTATTCTTATCATTTTCTTAGGTTGTGGAGCCTATTTTCATGTGAGATGTGTTGTAAATTGTACATTAAAAGAACTCTACACTCTTTATGTATCGAAAATGTGGTCTTTTCATGTATTAATTATATGGGTGGTATTTAACCCATAGGTTTATGAGCCAGTTTCTTGGCCCATGGTATTGTAACAATACTTAGATACTTACCTATTGATATGATTATAAGTAGTTGGATATACAATAGGGAGATATATGGGTGTGTGATTTCAAGCGTAAATTTGATAGAGTTTATTAAGCGTAGCTCCAAACAAGATCTGTGCATTGTAATTGTGAGAAGATTGATCTGAGAGTGGATTATACTATTTTTCTCGTAATAAAATATGGGAAAGTGTTTCTTGGTGGATATAGCTCACATTGGGTGAAACAAGTTAAATCATATCTTCTTGTTGTGTATTTTTGTTTCTTTATTTTCTGTTCATAGTCCTTATTGCTACAATTCTGTGGGATTGTCACATTAAAGTGTAGTTTTAAAAAAATGGTTTCGGGCATACTGGAAACTAGGAAAATCCTAAGTGATCACTTGAAGCGCACACACCTCTACTAGGTCCCTCCTTGTGTTCGACTAAAAAGATGTATTTCGTGCATTCATGGCTAACATAACATGTAAATATACCATATGAAGAATATTAACTATTGTAACACATGTAGAGATAATTGAGCATCAACCAAAAGGAGATTCATATTCATTATAATCATGATACATTACACATATTACATAAACCAACAACATGATTGTTTTGACAATCATATACAGACTCATGCACAAGGTAGGACTCGCTATGGATTCTAACAACATCAACACTCAATTTGGGCTTGAAATCAAAAAGCTTACTCACGAACCCTTGAGCACACACACACACCCACACACCCACACACACACACATGCACACACACCAATGTGCGTGCATGCATACATGCACACACACACACACACACGCACTCACACACACACATGTAGGGTGGGAACTTGTCCTTCACTGATTGAATCTAAAAATAGACCAGTCCTATACACATCTTGCATGATTTCTCAACTCACACTTTCTATATTTAGATGTCTAGCTTGTGGCTCTCTAAAAGTGGCCTTCCTCCTTTTAGTCTATTCCTGTTTGTGTGCTATAATTAGCCTTACTTTAATACCATGCCATACTATATTTAGCTGCACATCTGTTTCCTATTCTTATCAATGCATGTGATTTATCTTGTTCTGGTTGTGCTTTATCCATGATTTTTTCTATTTTGAGCTTGCCTTGACAATCACATGAACCTGTGCCTTTTCCTATTTTTATCCTACCTTGGAAATATGACCATATCCTCAATTTTTTATTCCTGTGCATAAGCCTTTGTGTGTGCCTCCTCATACTTCAGCGCATCCCTTCATGCACTTTCTTCAAACCTTGTAAATACTTCATTTTGTGCTCCGTGTATGCCCTTGCACACATCCTTTAACCTTCATGCATGTCTCATACTTAGACATTATTTTGGCCCAACATTACCCCAAACTAAGTATATTGTCCATCCTCAACAATATATGAATCAATGAATAAAAGAATAAATAATCTTGACTAAAAGAATGTGGGAAATACCCTAAAGAATGAAGAATGCATGAATAAGGAATGTTTGCATAAATAATGTATGCCTACACGCAACCAAAAATCAGGCTCAAGGTATTTGTAGGAGTACTGCGTTGGTGGCTTCTTCGAGTCAATTTCATTTCTCAAGTGTGCTATCTAACATTCCTAGAAATGATTCTATAATATTTGGTATGCTCTTTAGGGTCATTCATCCTATCTTATCTTGTAATTATTTCAAAATTATTTTCCATTCAGAAGTTAATTCTTCTAGGACATCTACTTCCTTCATCACCATAGCCTGCAACTCCCCTAGCATCACCTCCAGTTTATCACATTTGGCATTGATGGTATTCTTCATGTCCTCTACCTCTTGCAAAAAAATTGTGCATGTTGCCTTATCTCTTGTATATAATGAGGCCTTGAGACAACTCATTCTCGCTTCCTCTTCTGCAAAAAACACATCTATAATTGAGGTATCCTCAAACCTGATGAAGATCTTCTCTACCTTCTGCGCAACTTCCTTCACTTCTGCGTAAAGTTATTCAAACTATTTTATTATTCTATTAATATTTTCTTGACTCTCGATCGCTAGTTCCTCTGCCATATATTCACGTCCTCTATTAGCCATTATAGTAACAAGTTGACTAAATATTTCAAGTTGTCAATTTCCCTATTTTCATCAAGCTTGGCCTCTACCCTTACTTCAGGACATGAATGTGTGATTTTTGTCATAAAATATCTTGATTTATTATTTACATCAGAGAATCACTTTTCCACCTTATTCAATTTGAGGCTAACTTCTTATTCTTCCTACTTACATCCTAAAATTTTTCATGTGCGTCGTGAAGTGGGGATATTTTATCAAATTTTTAGCACGTAACTTCATTTTCTATCTTAATCAAGGAGTTCCTTTCCTGTGCATCTAAAAGTTGTGTAGGAATAAAAAATGGAAGAGAATTTGATGGATTTTTTCTCCCTTTCAAATCAGCCATGACCTCTTTGTTCATCTAAAACTCTAGTTCCTCCATATGTATCTGCATTGTAAAGGATAACATTTTATGCGTCCTAATACGGGCTTATGATTTTTTTCTAGTATGTCCCAATAGTACAACTCTTCAACACCCATTAAAATTTGAAATATGGCCTTGATGACTTTGAATGTGTCATTAATGTATGAAATTTGAGGGTGAGGAGGTGAGCATATTATTGGATTTTTTGATGAAGATATAGGTCCTGATCCCGCTGCATGCTCTCATGGTGACTCCTGCAAAATGTCATAGTGCGCAGTACCAGTGTCCTCTCCTGTGCCTTGGTCAGTTTATTATTCCTACTCCTCTTACTCTTCCTCATGTATTTTCTCTTCTTCTTTCTCCCGATCTTCCTGATCTTTCTCTTCTTCTTGCTCATGCTCCTACTCATGCTTAGACAACTCGATATCTTCTTCATACATAATATGAATAACATGAGAAATTTCCTTTCCCTTTAAGTCATATAATGTACTTAGGGTTTCTTCATCTTGTCCTTCTTCTTTCAGACTAGGGGTGCACTCAGTTTTAATTGGTCTTGTTAGAGGTGTCCTCGGAGGGGAGTGTGCTGAAGTTTTTCTGTGTTCTACTTGTCTCCTATTCCTTTTGCTGTGGTCAAACCACCCTTCTATCTCATATTATTCTTCTTGCTGCTACTGGATAAATTCCAGTTTGTATTCCTTTGGCTTCATAGATTTCCTTCCAAAATATGCTAGTGGTGCGAGAGATGTGTCTTGCACTTCAACCACCTTGGCATCTTGAAAATTTGGCTGAAGATAGATAAAAAATCTGCACACTTCCTTACTAATTGCAAAAGTTACAATGGGATTCAAGTCTATCCCATATGATTCCGTTGTTTCCACATAAGGCTATTTGGTTAGGTAGTCACAGGTCTTGCAAAGAGTGTGGTACTCGTCTACTTTGTTAGCATTAAATTTCAAGGGTTGTGCCTCCTTGATTCTGTTCACTACACTTCTGAAATACCTGGCTATAAATACAAATGGTAGTTTACACCAAGGTGCCATGTCTCCATTCATCAACATAGATTGCGTAAGGTAGAATTTCTACATGAAAAAAAATCTGCTTGTCCTTCCAAATCTTTGGGCAACTCCCTGGGCATGTTCCATTCATTTTCAAAGGTTTCACACATCCTCTTATACCAAATGTCTAGGTAAACCTTCTATTTATTTTATATTACGCTATCATAGGTGTAATTAGCGAATTTATTCACTGGTGACCTCTTCTCAATGGGATGCTCCCACTCCCTTCCTACTGGCCCATCCAAAACTACGATTTCCCAAAATACTATCAAAAACAAAATTTACCCCCATGTTATTTTATCTCCCTTCTCATGTCGGGTCTTGGCCTCTTTTACAATGCTCTCTATGATGTAAAAAATAATGTTGTACTTGGTTCCATGTGCCATATTATGCGTGATATGAAGAAAATTCTTGTTCACTTCATTCTACCTCTGCGAGGCTCCAAGTTTGTAACTCACTAAACGCATGGTTGCTATGGTGCCAGGGTAAACTATGTGTGGCACATTGAAGGTACAAAGTCCTCATTGGTAATGTAACTCGGTGGCCATTTCTTCCACCGCTGCCTTGTCATGCATATCTGATGTGATCTCTTCTCTTCCATCATGCAAACCTATCAACTTTCCAATTAGTTGAGCAGTAATGCACATCCTCCTACCCACAAAATAAAAATATTTCTCGTGGACTTGTGATATCAACTATTGAAACAATCACGTGAGTTTACCGAAAAATGGAAATTCATATAACTGTAGCACTTCGCCACTTTCCAAGGTTTTAGCACTTCATCATCCAGCACGATCTATCCTTTTGTAGTGTGCTGGCCTGTTTCTAACTATCTATTAGCCCTTATAGCACTTTCATGGCATGTTACACGATAGTTGTACTCACTGATCTTGCACCTCCAAATTTGTGATGCATAAGGCTTCCCAACAATCACCTCCTATGGGTATTGAATCTCTGAGAATAAATCATCTGACACATCCTCCATGGTTTTCTTTCCCTTGGATTCCTTCTTCTTTGGTGCCATTGATTATAACTTAATCCGAGACATTGTATATCACAAATTCAAAACCTAAAGAGACATGTAGATCTAGATGAAATTTTGGGACATTGGGGAGTTACCTAAATCTCCCTAAACCACAACAAAGTGGTAGAGAATTCAATTATTTTTCAGTTGGTAGCTGGAATGTGGAAAAAATACATCATATGCTCAAGATACAACTAGTCAAAGTTTGGTGAATACTTAGACTCTTGAGGGTCAACTGATCAACGTGGTAATGACATGTGACAGAAGCGGAGTGCATTTAGAGGAGAAAAATAAAAATGTTTTTTTATGACTTCGGTCTTTGACACTTGTATTTGGATGGGTTGACCTTGTTTTTTACTGGCTAGGGGGCCCTCGGTCAGGTTCAACACACTCTTTTTACGGAGGTCCTTTACCGTTGTGTTTGATATTTTTCCACGTGGTGGGTCCCCGGGCCACCACGTGGCCTACCACCACTATGTACATTACACCAAGCCAAATCGGGTGAGATGATTTTTCACAACTCAACAGGATTCATATTAAAGGGCGAGTTCATATAGTGACTGAGCGAGCTATTCAATTAGCTCGACAAACTATCCCTTTAATTATATGGTTTGAGGCTTATGTTATATAAAACCCACAATGCATAATATAATGGAAACACTTGATGTGGCATTACAACATATATACCACCCATTTCATATAACTTGGGCATTATATGTATTAAACAGTGGGTAAAATATTTATCGTGTGGCCTATGCCACTTATATATATGGAAGCCAAGCCTTTAAAAAGGCATCATTGCATTTTCTACCCACATATGTGGGATAATAAAAACCACCGAACTCAGTGTAAAGGGGAAGTCCACGTAGCAGATGGTGGCGGCCAACCAAAAGGTAGTGAACCGTTTAAATGTAACAACCCACGTGGAGTATCAAGCAGTGATTATGGTAAAAAATCCTTAATAAGGCTTCAAGAGGTAGAAAGGCTTGGTGGGGCGAATCTATCCTCCACCACCCCATTTAAAATTATACATGCCTTACCTCTATTCCATAATAGCTTGATGAGCTATAAAAGGGATATCGGGCTATTTGTTTAGCATTCTTTCCTATGTAGAGCTATAGGCTTAATAGGAAGTTTTTATATATCATCATTTTTGAAGGAGTTAGAGGCAAAATCAGCCTTTGGTGTAAAAAGGGAAAGTGCACAAAATTTCCCCATGCTCCTAATGTTGGTATTGTATTCCCAATTTGGAGGAATTTTGACACCTCTTTAATATGCAGAAGTCACATAAACGTTTGGCATCCATATGGTTCTTCTTCAAGTGTGGATTTCATCAAAGGAAGACTATTGAAGACTCATACTTCTGCAATGATCACTATATGTCGGGTGATTCTACTCGGTGGACTTAGAGGAGATATTATCTATATCTTGTTCTATTTTGGATTCATATTGAACCAACTAGGTCTGAGCTAATATTTCTTTATCTGGTTCATATTCATGGGTAATCGACTAAGTATGTGATCATTAAGGCCGAATCCATATTAACTATTATTAGGAATAATCCCTATATAACTATAATTGGGTGGAATCCCTATACAACTACCAATTGGGTATTGGATTAGACATGTTCACTGGTATTTGCATTTAGATTCATAGCTTCAATGTATGTTTTTACTAGTTTACAAATCATAAGTGTAATAATCGGTTCACATGAAACCAAAGACATAGGCATTTTTGAACTCCGTTATCAATTTTGTTTTGTAGTGTGTGTGTGTGTGTGTGCATGTGTGCGTGCTCATTTTATATTGCATTTTCCATTTGAAGTTGATAATATATGTGGAGTAAAAATATTGCAATGCCTATAGGGGTCTGTGGGTAGTTAGTAAAATTTACCCCTGTTTATTGATCACATGTACTCCAATACCAAATCATTTTCTTCTCAAACCACTTGATCTGTGCTCTCAATTGCTTGGTGTCTTCCTATCGAAAATGTAACTCAACCCTTTTTTTCCCTAGATCTTTTAACCTAATTCACCATGAACAATCCTACAATTCAATCTTCACCTATCAAATCTCCAATGCCGTCTCACCTACCAATCTGCTATCTGGACTCCACTCTTCCAAACATAATAAGATCTTTGATCGTTGGTTCAATTGGTTGCCTTAGGTTGCCGTCTCTGCTATGTTCTCAACTCTTTCCAAATCACACTGGTTCATAAGAGCTTCAATTCACAAGGTATATTATAACTATTTCTCACACTTATTTATAGGTTTCCACTTTTTTGAGCATTTAATGTGGTAGGTGATATTTTTACCACTCTTTTTTCTATTTTACCTCTCTTTTTCACCAAGTCCAGACCTTCCATTTTTTCCTTCCGCATGCAACAAGCATAACCTTCTGGCACACAACTACTCACTTCAGATGCAGTCCCTCATGTGAGTTACCTTCTAGTCCTGCACAAATACTTCCCAAGTTGTCAATCCTCTTGCTCGCACCTCTCTGTGCCACACCTATCTTTTCTCTGTGCCATAAACCAAGTAGTTTTCTTCTTATGCTTCCTACCTCACATTATCGTTCCTGCTATTCCTCATGTTACTATCTCCACAAAGTTTCCTTATGCACCACTGAACAAGACAATTCAACACCATCCTTCCATTCATCATCAAAAAGGGTCTATCATTGCTTTTTCCTGCTACCACACACTAAAAGTATGTGTGGTCCTTTGCGCATTAGTCCTTAACAAATATATCAACTTCTATGTGTGAACACACTTATTACAAATATAAAAGAACAAAACAAATAAGGGAATCTAAACCAAATGGAAATATTTCCTTAATGCAATATAATTGGAAGGGATATTATTTATAGTAGGGCTTCAACCTACTCCCATTAAAGTAACAAGGAAATATGGTTCCATCAAGCACCTGTAAGTGACATGCACCTATTCCCAAAATCTTGGTTACCCTACATGATCCCAACCAATACACTTTCAAATTTCCCGGGTGGCACACAAAATTAGAATAATAAATAAGAACCCATCCCCTAACTGTAAAAGACTTTTTCCTGATGTGCCTATCATGCCAATCCTTTTGTCTTTCCTTTTCTTGATTCTATCTCCATCGCATAATTATGTGCGGTTCATCCAACTTCAGTAATTTGTCAATGTGTTCTCCTACTAATTGTTCATCCATAAGTCCTCCTATGCACGCAATACACATGGATGGTAACATGAAATCAATAGGAAATCTTGCTTCAACTTAAAACACAAATTAAAAGGGTGTGACTTTGTTTAATATATTATAGGTAGTTTTATATGCCCAAAGTACACTTGAAACTTTATCATCCCAATCATTTCTTCCAACATTACAAATTTTGATCAAGGTCTGGCTCAATATTTTGTTAAAGGCTTCTACTGTGTCATTATCCTATTGTGTTGGAAGAAAAATGACTGAAGGGGGGGGGGGTGAATCAATGTCTTTAATATTTAATTCAATTATGTTAACCTGCATGAACCACCAAAAAACCATCATACATTAACCATTGTGAGATTATTATGCATGAAACAACAATCCAAAAGAAAAAAAATCAAGATAGAACTCAAAATATATGTGAGAAACCCTCAAGGGGAAGAAAAACCACTGATATTTGTATTATAACACAAAAATCAAGATTTAGTGAAGCACCAACTCCACAAGGAACACCAACCCCTAATTTTTCAAGCACCCACTTGCAAGGAATCTACAACTCCCTAAGATTTAGTGAAGAACCAAATCCACAAGGAGAACCAACCCCTAAGGTTTTAGTGAGAAACAACTTGTAACGAAGCACTAACTCCCTAAGTGACTCAGCCACCAATTGACCAAGGACCAACTCATTTAAGACAAATGTTGTCCACCTTCTTGTTCCTATATAAACAAATGATGGTATTCATTGATATTATTCTCTCTTCTTATATTTTTTACTTTGTATGATTTCTATCTCTGATGTATCAGTCAAATTATCATTCTCTCAAGCCTCTTGCACACACTATGATCCTCAAACATCAACTTCTCTTCATACCCCTACTCATCTTCTCTTGAAGACTCTACAAACTTCTTAGTTTTCTTACTCGCTCATCATTCTTCTTCACTTCACTAGGTCATATAGGCATTAAAATTGATATGAAAATATAATTTAGGAATGTTCTTCACAAACATATGATCCTCTCATATGGTCTACAAGACCTTATTATTCTCAAGCATGCAACATTCAGCTTGTCAATTCACCCATGAACACAGCTAGTCAAATAATCCTAATTAGCCTTGCAAATATACTTGTGTCTTCATCAAGAAAAATGAGGTTGTCGATGACAAGATCATAAAAAATTCTAATAACATGTAAAAATCATATCTTAGTCGGTCATGTCTTCAATATAGACTCAATCCTCCATAAGGTCTCAAGAAGGCCTAATTCAATTAGGTCTGCTCCTAACGTTACATTTTGAATTTCATGAGATCACTTAGCCTTATAAAACATTCAATAACCTTTCATATACTCTATTTATGACCTATTATATGATTCTCCAATATTGAATAACTCTGCATCATGATTTCACATAATGAAATCTCCTTGAGAACAAGACTATCCAAACTATCCTCAAAAACTAGTCTTCAAGAATGAAGCTTGCACCACCTTGAAACACTCAACCATGGAAAATTAAACATGTATATAGATACTACATAACCTCAAAAAAATCACCAAATGAATTAGAAAACTCAACTTAGGGAATACGGATTAATAACATCTTTGTTTCATGATCACTCAAAACTGCCAAAACTGTCCCAAAAACTAGTCATGCAAAAATTGACTTGGTATGACTACTTAATGACTGAAACTTGTCTAGAAAACATCATAGAAATGTAGTATAGGTATTATAAATCTTCAAACATCCATTTTTTTACTTTGGAAAATGAAAAAATTGAGAAATAAAATAAATTATTCATAAAATAGTCATGTACATGCACTTTTTTTCTCTCTCTCTCTCTCTCATATGATAAACTACCACCACTTGGAGATAGATGGGAGAGTTCTCTACATGATCTAATCATCAAAATTAGAAATCAATGTTAGACATTGTCTCTTAGTGTATTAATTGATTTAAATTACATTTATGGAAAAGGGTGTCATGGTGTCATATCAATCTCCATGGGGTGTTAGCCAAAGTTCAAACATGAAGGCTGATTGGTAGTGTCATGCTTATCAATGTTATATGAGGTCCTGGAGCACATTTTAGTAAGTATGGTCATGGATTGAGTTCTACATAGTTGGTTGAAGGTTTTTATGAGGTCCATAATCGGTTGAATGATGTGTTAAGAGTTTTCATGTGTTTGTATGAGGTCAAATTTTTCAGGTCACGGTTTTTCATGGTTAAGTCAGACCATTCCATGTATATTCCTAGTCCTAGAGCATCCAGTATAGTATGGTGACTTGAGAAATGGATTTGATTAATATTTTGAAGCATGATATAATCATGGTGATATTATACATGGCATGTATGATGAGCTTCAAGTCATTTTCCATATTTTTGACAATGTTTCATGGTCCTTGGGAAGTAAGCATGTGAAGACATGCTAAGTAAGCACATGTAAGTCTATATGGTTGTAAATTTACAGGAATATTTGAGCTATATGGTGAGTATGAAAAGTTATAATATGTTGTAATGATGCTTCATGACAAGTTTCAGGTCCAAATGAAGAATATTTTGTAAGTTATAGTGTTTTTGGTAAAATAGGGTCCAAGATTGTGTGTTTTCTAGCTCGAATTGCAACTTCTGATGCTCATCGTGGATTGTGTGACTTGCATGGGAAATTTTGGATTTTAGGGATATTTTTCCATTGAGATAAGATATTTTCAAAAAAATAATGAGGTCATTTCATCACCATGTTTTTATGAACAAATGTTAAGAAGGTAAACTGCTTTTTATGAGTTTGAAACCCTAGGTCAAAAGCGATGGAAATGATCTTCATGATAGGTTCCCATGATTGATTTTTTTTTCTAGTATGATTATTTTATGTGGTAGAGGACTCCTACATATTTCTAGAAAGGTATGGTAGAGCATGTGATGATATGTGGACCCCTCTCAAATATGCACGTTTATGAAAATGTCTAGTTTGTGACAAAATTTTATAAAGAAGGTATGGGTTAAATTTACATTGTTTTAATCCAGGAAGTTTTAATATATTTACATGATAGTTTCAGATCATGGTTGAGGTGTTTTTGTGAAAAGTGTGCACTATTTACGAGGACTAGTTTTTGGGGCAGTTTGTAACAATTTGTGGTAAAAGTGAATTTGCAGGAGCTAAAGGTGGAGTTAAGACTTGGTTAAATTTTTGTTGTGATCTTGGTTCCAATATATTTATACTGACATATAAAACTTTAGTTTTTGCTAAGGGATGAGAAAGGTATGATCTATTCTTTGAAGGCAAAACTTGGAAGATGCTTGGTTAAACACGTTCTTGAGTATCTTCATGAGGTTGGTGATTGTTATGAGTTTATTCATACTTGTTGAAGATTTACGAGTACTTAGAAACCATGTATAAGGGTGTTACATGATTTGTTTAATATTGGAAGTGTTTTTGGAGGATATGGAGCAAGTTGGTCTCAAGACTGATTCTTGAGCCCTAGAAGCCCAAATGAATAGTTACAGAGATTGACCTGGTTGAAGGAATTACACTTGGAGTTGGAAGGAAATGTAAGATGATATAGAAATTATATTTAGAGGTATTTACAATGGTATATTTTTTTTCTCTTGATGATGAGGTTTGATAAGTCAACCAACTCATTTTGTGAAGAAGAAGGTTGTTTGTTTTCAGGAGATGATTTCCCTGGCTAGAATATAGAGGTACATGTATATTGTTTTGGATTGGTTAATGCTTGATATCCATTGGAGAGTGAATAGGGATGAATTTTTTTTCCTAGTTAAGGAATTTTTAATTCGTTAATGTGGTAGAAAGGGTGTAAACCAGTTGAGTTTCCAAAACTAATTTCTAGGCAGCTCAGTTTGGTGAAGAGGAAAGTGAGTGTGGTTTGCATGGATGGATGTTTAAATAGGTATAGAAAGAATGAATGTGATATATAGGTCATTGTATTTCCAATTAGTGGTTACATTCCATAGTTGATATGTTCTTGGGTGATCTTGAGGCCCATAAGTGAAGACTGGTTCTTGGAAATAACTGGTTTGAGAAGGATATGAGCCTTCTTGATAGAGTTATGAGGAATTTTATTGGTGCAAGTTAATTTGTGATAATTGATGATTTTTTTATGTCATATTTTACATATTTGAGTAATTTTTAAAATTTAATAATCATGGTGATGAGGTTATTGGTCTTTGATGAGCTCAGTGATGGGGTTTTGAGCCATTTTTGGTCTGTTTGGTTGTCTTGGTGTGTGGACAACCTATATGGGTCCATTTTATGATTATTTATGATTATGTTGTTATGTTTTCGAGTTTTTTTGGCAGATATATTGGGTGAGGATAGACCTATGATGTGTTTATGATTTTATAAGAATATAAAAGTGCTTATTTGGTTCATTTTTGAACTAGTTGTGCATGAGGGAAAAGTGTGATCCAATTAAGAGTGTGAAATAGGTATGACGGAATTAAATAAGAGATGAGGATATGTGAAAAAATATAAGGAGAGGTATAGAGAATGTGTGTAATGGTTTGAATCCAAATAAGGTCATGAAGATTCAAGATTGAGTGAGTTAGAAGAATGAGGATACGAAGAGAGTTTGAAGGTGTGTGAGATGAATTAGTGATCTCCAATAGTTTTTTTAAGGAACATTAAATCAGATATATTCATATAGAGGTGGTTTAGTGGGTGATTGATCATTTTAGGGGGTTGTATCCTCCTTTTGGAGTTGACACTTCATTAAATTAGGGGTTGGTGCTCCTTGTAGGGTTGGTGTTCTTCTACACTAGGGGTTGGTGCTCCTTGTGAAGTTAGTTCTTCAGTAAATTTATTTTATTTGTGTAATATAAGCATAGTTTCAGTGGGTTTTCTTCCCCTTCAGGGTTTCCCACTTTATCTTGTGTTCACGTGTACTATCTCTTAGTTGTGCTTATGTGGTTGATTGTTTTATGATGTTAAATTCACATTAATGGATGGTTAAATGTTAATGGCGCATGCAAGTAAATATTAAATTGTTTTACGGGTTTAAAGAAATTATTCACTCCCTCTTAGTTTATTTTTCTTCCAAAAATATAATCCATTTTGAGTAAAATATTTCATATTGAATTCAAGCTAGGGTTTTAGGAGGGTTTAATACATTTTGGTGTTAGAATTCATTCATAAAGGATAGGACATCAAATCCCAAAATAATTCTAGGAAATATTATCTAGGAAAATTTTATATCTCTCCTAAATAGATTAGGATCCCATGAAAAAGTTTCATGTGCCAATGAACATCAAAAAGTGTAACTCGGGCTATGATTCTTCATTCTAAAAACTCAGTAAGACCAAAAATGAAATAGCTTTCTTAATTAATCAAATCAAGGCTTGAAACTTCATGAACACACTTGAAAGAAATTACCACACCTCTTTCCATGCTCACATTTTCATTCTCGCTCTGAAAAATGATCTTCATACCTTATTAGGCCATGCTTTCTTCATCTTTCTCTATGTACCTTGGTATTCATGCTTGAAAATGACCTTCAAACCTCTGTCCTTGCACTCTAAACCAAATTATTATGATTTATACATTCTCTCATACTTGTATGAACTCATATCACTAATATACCATGCACATATCTTCACAAGAACATCTTTTTGTTCACATTGTCTTCAAATTATACCTTACCAATCAACCTTCACACATGATGCACTTCTCTTTTGACATCAATGACCCATATGAAATCAAAAAACTCTTGACAACACTTAACAATATTCTACATCATATTTTGGAATCAATAAGACACTTCCTCAACTTTTATATTAATGACAACGTCAACAAAACACATACCTTTGACTTGACATCAATGACCAACATGCTATGATACAACTACTTACTCTTTTGACATAAATGACAACATTTAACAATATACCCATTTGTCATTGATGAAAAAAATAATAATGGAAAAACACACTACAATTTGAAATCACTTCAAAATGGTACTTTTCCCATCTGCTCATTCTCCCCCAAAATGGTACTTACTTGTTCCATCTGTTCATTCTCCACCTTTTGACATAAATGAAAAAGGGTATTCCACAAATTTTCATTTGATCCTTGAGCTAAAATTTTAATAACACAAGGAAACATTGCCACCAATTATATGATACCAATAGTCGACAAAAAAATCACCTTAGTCTCATACCGGTCTTCACAACATAGAGCTACAAATTTCCCCTTGAGCTGAACATTTTCTCAAAACTAATATTTTTCAAATAAACATGATCATACCTACAACATCTTGTTTATGCCTCTTTGATAACACACGTTACCAAACTGGAAACACACCTTCTTATAACAAAATCTCAATACATATGCTACAAACATCATATAAGCACTACATGAACAATCTCACCTTTACTTAGAATGAAATCAGATCACAAGATCACTCACCTTTTCATTGACATGAATGATATGACTCAATCCTTGATCACAAACCAGACCATCATATTCTTAATACTAATTGAGAAATACCATGTTGTCAACACAAATCAGGCTCAAATTCTAACTACTACTAATTTTTAGAAACAATGAACAACTTTTTATTACCTTTCATACACCAATAAAACTTCCATCTTTGTAAAAAAATTTCAACATATATTCATGACTCTTCATATCTTCTTGGAAATCACATGCTCATGGAACTAAAATATCTATCTGCTTATCTCCCCCTAAGTTGTTAAATTCTTTAATGACTGCATGATACCAATTTGAGTTCATGCAAACATCACTTACTTTACCTTGATGAAACTATCATATACCTTCTCAAATAGAACTAGGGAAATTTCCATTGCCTTCATGCTCATCAAGCGTACTTGTAAACCTTATATATAAAAGAATTCTAAAACTGATCACATCAACAGTACAAATAAACTTTACATACCTTGTTGTTATGACTCACAAAGCTAACAAGTTCCTCCTATGACCATACTCTCCTCTTGAGCCATAAAATGGATAAGAATATATTTTTTCTTCATTTATGATCTTTCCATATTGTATTTCAGATCAATTTTTCTCCTTCATGATCCACCATGACACAATCCTCATCATGATATATTCCTTGCATCATACTGATATGTACACACATACTTCACTACGATAGACCTCTGTCATATATTTTCATCTTCATGACAAGAAAGTTAAGACAAGTCAAAGTATGTCTTGAGCTACTATGCACATAGAACACATACCTATTCATGATAATACTTCAATGAACATTACTGCATACTCAGATATTTATGTTCTGTAACATGTTATCCTACCTTTTGATCATTTTTTTTAATCATAACCTCAAAATAACTCTTATGCTCAAACATGCACACCACACTCTTCAATATGTCTATCTAGCTTCCATACCTTCACAAATATTCTTGAAGCTGATCTCCTTGGAACAAAATATCATGCATTTGACTGGTATGATCAAGTCATCATACAAAATTTATAATATATCTCTATTATCCTTCTTACAATTGCCTCAAGTATTCATTTCATGATAACATACTTACAACACATTTCCACTATTATTTCTAGGAGTGATTAATGCCTATATGAATCCTAATAGAGAAACCTTGTTTTCACAGATTTCTAGAACATTATGAATTCAGGAGATTCCTAGATCTCCATCACCTTGCGATAATGAGGCTGATAGTATTTCTTTAGGATTCTCTTGGTCTTGATTGAAACTATTGTCTTGATGTCAACATCATCCTTCTCCTCCTCTATTTAATATAATAACATACATTCTTGGAAATATTCAATATCTGGCCTATGCTCTTCCATAGAAAATAGTCTACCCTTGCTTGTAGAGTGACTAGGACTCAACTTGACTGTATTTGGTTCCTCCTCCTTATCTACACGATCTGAATTCTTGATGTGCTTAGTTGTATTTTTTTCCTCTTTCACTTTATCCACAAGGTTAGAATTCTTTATGTGAATGTCCTTGTCTTAATTGTTCTTTCTCATACTTCTCATCTTGTAGTATCTTGCAATATGCCCCATATTATGAAAATTATATTAAACAACAACATACATAACTCTTGACTGATGTGGACTATGAATCCTTCCACAGTACCATGATTACTCATTCATGGAGGGCCTTCTACATTCTCTTTCTCTATAACCAAATAGATTGTATGCAAAACAAAAACCATTGAAATAATTTACATACCTTATGGTATTAAGTTGTTTAACATATTTGTTTCATTCTATTTATCTTGAAGTTTACTTTCTTATTCACATTATCATCCTCTTTTTTCCCCTTTTAATGTTATTTAAAGCTAGGACATACCTTGTCATCTCTATATATTGTCTGCAACTTCTCCCAAAATCCTTAGGCTGTATCAAAATGCATGACCTTAAAAAAATTAGCCTATGAAATGCCAAATAAGATAACATTCATATCCTTAGAGTTTCTTTCACAAGCATTCTTTCCTGTTTCATTAGTTGTGGGTGTAGTAGGTATAGTGTATCTGTTAGAAGCACAATGGACTGAGAAGGGGAGGGGGGCAGAATCAGTCCTTATAAAATTTAAAATTAAACTTTAGATTTGAATCCCAAAATACCAGAAGCATTCAAACACAATAACCACTTATTCAAGTTAAAGAGTGTGCACACCATAATCCATCATCAAAGCATATAACCATGAAAGCAAGGAAACATGATAAGAACACGATATATAAGTGGGAAACCATCAAGGGGGAGAAAACCTACTAAAACACTATATTATATTGATATGTTTCTAAATTTAGTGAGGCACCAACGCCATAAGGATCACCAATCCCTAGTTTAGTAGAGCACCAACCCTATAAGGAGTACCAAACCCTAATTTTGTGAAACACCAACTCCACAAGGAACCTATAAACCCCTAAGATGATCAATCACCCACTCAACCACCTTAAGATGTGTAGATATCTGATTTTTTTCTGCCACAATTGATGGAGACCTATTATTCATCTCACACTTCACAAAACAAGCTCATAAAACCCTATAAAAATCATCAAACTATTGCTCTCATGTCCTATGATTTTTCTCAACCTTAATAAAAAAAATTTCATCTCCAAATCATTCTCAAACAACTACAATCAAACCTCACCTAGGTCTCTCCACTTGCACACTCTCAACTATTTCTGAAAAGTACCCAAAAACATGCTTTTATATGCTTCTCAACCTTTCAAACTTAGGAAAAATATTTTCCCTCTATTTGGTTTGACCCATACATCAAGGAAATATTTAAAATTTTAAATATAACAGTCACAAGTGACCTAATTAGGTCATCCTAGTGAAAATACGTCATTACATGTGTCAAACATGGCTTAAAACCCCATAAGCACATTCTTAAAAATGCCCTAATATTAGTACCATAATTTTTCATGACCCAAATCCCTTTACATATGAAAAAAATATCATAAATAATTCATACATGGTCTCAATTAATATCAACCAATCAAATTATTTCATTTACTGGGCCCAGTTTCCTTTACAAATCTCAAAATAATTGTTTCCTTCACCCTTCAACACCCTGGAAACTTCATTTGATCACCTAATCACTTTTACTAAACAAAACCATTCCACATGACCATTCAAAAAACATTAAATAAAATTTAAAACACTTATAAGATAGTTATAAGTCATGAAACATCATTCACTTCAAACCACAACCACATTTTCCTTTACTAGATCAACCTGCCAAAAATGTTGTTTCCAAAGGTTAGATCGTAAAATAATTTATACATACATTAAATAACTCCAAATTGATTAATTATATGTCACATTAATACCTATTAACATTACAGGTTATAGAAATCATCTCCCAATCCATCTCATGCTTCAAATAACATAAACATTGCACCAAAACATATGTTGTCTTAAACTGCCAAAAATATTCTTTCTCAAATAATGACAAGGAAACCATGTCAAATGAAATCATCATGAGGAAAGTAATATATTATTGGAAATATATTTGAATCTAATTTCTCATCTCACAAATCCACCTTTAGCTCAAGTTATGCTCAATTTACTGGACCCTGCTATTTGAGACCCCAAAATTGCTCTTTGACTAGTCAACCTGTTTGGACCTCAAAACATCATGAAACTACATGAACATGTCCTAAAAGCTCCATGAAAGTCAATAAAAACTCAAAATAATCATGCAAAATCAATTTTTTATGCTACTCCTTTGGACAATCATTTCCTAAAACCTTCTTTTTCAGAAACTACTATTTTTAAGTGGGGCCCACATATGACCATGACATCAACCACACATTTCTTGAAATCTATAGGAGTCATTTACAACATAAAATCATCAATTTTTATGAATTAATCAAAACTGAGTTAAAACACTTCACATTTTGTCAATTGCTCCTAGCTAGGGTTAACTAAGGTTTTATACTTCTTTACCTTCTTAACATTTGTTCATAAAAATGTGACAATCAAATTACCTCATTATTTTTGTGAAACCTTCTAAACTCACACTACAAGTATCCTTGAAATCCACAAGGTACCATGCAAATCACATCATTCACAATGAGCATATGAAGTTGTACTTCGAGTTGGATTTTGCATTATTTTTAACCCTGTCTCACAAAATCAACCATATATCAAACAATAATCAACATGGACACCTGGCATTTTGTTGAGAGCATCATCACTAATTCCTATAACATATCAAATCATCAGAACATCAACACCATATCTCAATATCTCCAATCATTAAGACTTACCTACATTTGCATGTTAAATCTTCATAGTAGCAAGTAAGATCAATTGAAATAATGCAATAAACGAACAAGAAATCTATGAAAATGACCCAAACATACCTCATATGTAATTATACACATAATAACATGCATCCATGATATCAAATGACTCCAATACACTCTTTCACACCTCTAAGCTACCATACCTACTCCCAATGAACACCTGTAACATGGTGAACCACCTGTACCTACATTATGCCACTATTGTGAGTGCTCAAACACCCTCAAAACCTATTATACACCATGTGCACATGCTTCCTAAGAAACCAAGAAGCTCACATTTCCAAGAAACACCTCCTAGGCACCTGTATGGGCTTGCTAGAGCAAGCATGCATCACTGAATCCCAATGTAACAACTAATAAAAATTTGAACCATCATGTTAGCATCATATATATAATAATGAAATCACCACATAACATTAAATTTTTCATTAATATGGTTTTGCATCAATGAAAACACCCACTAGGACATCCTGCCAACAATCTCCCCCTTCGTCATTGATAGAAAACAACCTGAAATTCTCCCCCTTTTTACATTAATGAAAAAGGCATACATGTAGCTTACTGTATTCACCTTCTTCATCTTCATACCTCCATGATTTGATTAGAAACATCAACCAAAAGACTCAAATTGCTCCATTTTCTTGATTTTTTGCAAAATTTTGATTCTCGCCTTCATTCAAGCATGCAAATTCCAAGCTCCCCTTGGAAAAGCATCAGTACACCATGAAAAAATAAAAAATTCACCTCCTTAGGAGAAAAACTTCATTTTTCATCCTCTAGGCATGCAAAAACATCAAATTTCTCCTTCAATCCTGTTAAATAGCCTTCTTAAGGGTACTATAGCAGCAAATATCTATACCATGCTATCTCTGATCCATGCCAACAATGTAGGTATTACATGATTAGGCCCCAAATATTTATTTTTGACCAAACAACCACCTTTTCTTGGCCTATATTTTTTGTAAACAATGCATGTTTCCAATCTTCATACCATAACAATATAGTAAGACCAAAACATACTTCTTAGTGTAATTTAGACCATTTTCATCATGCATCTACAAGTCAATCATGCCTTGACTTAACCAAATACCACTCCCCTTGGGCTTAAGGCCTCTACTTCTAGATTCTGAGCACAAAATTGAGCAACTAGTCTTCATATCAAGCCTTGAATTTTTATTGACAACTTTGTCAAGGTCATAAACAACCTATATAGTCTTCTACAGTCATTTCCAGCTGAGATAAACTATAACATACCAACTTAAGCATGGAAAAGACACAATCACCATTTTCTCACCTTGGCTAACCTTGAGAAAAAAAATTCACTTCCATGGAAGGGAAAACAAGTACTCGCTCTGCTATGATTAGCATACATACACCGAGAGAAACATGATTTCTTGCTACAACAACATTTTCAATCACAGTTAGAAGACTGAGATTATCATATTACCATCACAACACCATTTTTATGGAAAAGTATGTCTTGAGGCTCCTAAAAACCTACAATAACTTGCATTGATAGACAAATCATAATCCCCTTGTCCTTAGAAGAAAGAACACAACCTATTATTGGTACAACCACTATTTTTGAGTACTGTAACTGAGTATCATCCTTCACTTGAAGGTCAAGATTAATATATAGGCCTAGAACTTGACCAATTCACCCTTGAATGAATTATTTCATATACAACCATCATGAAAATCCCATGCAAAGGACTAAGAAACAACTTTATGATTTCACTTCGACTGACTCCATGCAAAAAACAAGCATCTACAAGCTTGTAGAGTGCTATTTGAGAAAAATGCAAGTTTTCAAGCCTCATAAGGTACCTTATACCTTCTATTTACAAAATTTCATGTCAAATAATGGATTGGATGAGAAAATATGTAGTTTCAACTATATTGGAGCAATGAGATACATCTTATACATCTAAGACAGATGATACTCTGCCTCCTATACCTGTAGATCTTTATTCACGTCATAGGAACAACACAATGCCTTCACAAGGATATGTCAATATCTCAACAACCTCCATATGCAAACCAAAAAAATTGAAGAATGCATATACCTTTCATGATGAAAATGATATTTGAATAGCACTATCATACCTCTGCAATTACTCAACACTGTCCTCTAGATTTGTAGGCCTTCAAATTTCTTCATGGGCCAATAATAGGCTCATACTTGTATACACTAGCTGAGATCAATACCAAAAACTCTCCTCATCCATTTGAGAGTACTCCAAGGTCATACTAGAGATGAAAACATTACTAGAGATGAAGGAATAACACACCCATACCTAAGAATGCAATACTCTTGCCACTGCACTGTGGAATACACCTTTTTTGCATTAACCATGGAGAAAAACAACTAGATCTTATTCAAAACCATGAATAAACATAAATAGTCTTTCATAAATCCTTTGATCATCTCTTAGACACTTATAACATCTTGAATACCTGTTCTATAAGTGAAGGAACCAAGAGATGGGGTTTTAAGAACCAAACCCTCATCACGGTGCACTATGAACTATCCTTCCAAATTTGTCAAGCATAACTGATAAAATACACATGATTGAAGCTCAATATTTTTACCTCCTCTAGAACCATGAATCTATATGATTTTTCCAAAATTTCATACAAAAATTTCAACATTTGACCACTCAAAATCAAGTTTCCATGCATACCACTCTTAGGGACCGAGAAAACACAGTCTATGGCAATCAAGTAGTATTTTAGACACAAATTTATCTTCACACCTACAAGATGGCACCAAAACCTTGAAATAAAATCTTCATACATGGAAAATATATTCTTCAATGATACTTCATCAAGTACGTACATCCACTCACCTGTAACACATCATTTTTCTTGTAGAAACATTGAAACTGAGCTATCTTGACTATAACAGTGTCTCAGAAAAACTTCTTGAGCTCAAACTGATCAAATAGAACTTGATCACACTAAACCACCTTTAAGAGCACTTAGAAGACCAGACACCACATTTGCAATTCATTATATATACCAAAACATTCAAGGACCATGACACAAGCTTAACACACAAGTTGAAAAAAACTAACATCATACAATTAAGAGTGCAAGACATCTATTTATAATGCAATGAACATGCTTATTACTCTACACATAGAATTTACAACAAAAAACTTGTTAGAACAATATATACCCCTTGAAAACTTCATATATCCTCATGATAAATCAGATAAGGTAGTGGAGACTCTCATAAACTCAATGATATAGTATAGACAAGATTAGGACATAAATACTATGAGCAAGATGATTAAGACCTCAAAAAAACTTCAAGACACACTTAGGACATGTTAATAAGATTAAAAATCCTTTATGAAACTTCACAGATGAATGATATAACTTGAGACCTCATACCCAGACCACATGAGCTACTAACAAGTGCATAAAAAATATGCAATACAAATTGACAAGATATTTACACAAGAACCATCATAATGAACCAAAACAAGACTATGAAGAGAAAACACACACTTACCTTGACTATGTTGAGATGAGACATAATGACATAGATGGATCCCACTCACATAAATTCTTCATTTGCATTGATATACCTTCAAGAAGCATAGTGAAGGTATATAGGCTTCATAAAGACCTAAAATAAGGTCTTAAATAGGTCCCAAGCCTTCTTAGACACTTGAAAAAATCCTTCAACTTCCCTTTTTTGATCTAAACCTTGTGTTGCATTTATTTTCTCAATGTCAACTTCTCTTGATGGGACAAATTTTTATTTTCTTGGCTCATATTTTCTTCTAGGGTCATTACCTTGCAATCTAAGACCTTGAAAGTTTTTCTCATACCTCCTAGACCTCTGATCCACTTCCTTTTTTATTGAGTAGGCATGAAAGCATACTATTTCCACATGACCAATCTCATTACAGTAGTAGAAAAAAACTGAATTCTTCATTTTAGCCCTTCATTTTGACTAGGTATATCATGTAGACAATATCTAGAAGTGTGTCATTGTTCATTACAATTATAACAGATATTTCTTTTAGAAAACTCACTCCTATTGTCTTGTTATTTAAATTTTCACGGCTAAGAGAAACCCATTTGAAGTGAAACCTTTGCCAAGAGAGGGTACTTAGCCAAATTATAATGAGAAATGAACAACCCGTAGACCGCGACAAGTGTCAAGCTGGCACAACATCAAAATTCAAAGGGGGGAAAAAGTATTAAACTCCCACATGACTGACACGTAGAGCCAACAAAGGAGTAGGACAATGAGCTCGTGGACGGTGCCAAGTGTCCACCTGATGCATCCCCTAGAGACTTAAAGAAAAGTAGAGTCAAGAGAATGTGTGAGCCTTCCACGTGGATCTTGAAACAAATGGACTCTATCTTCGAAGCAGGACATAAAGACGACAAGCCACCCGCCACGTATAAGTTATTTAGGGTCTTATCTGTAATATTTAATGCTCAATATTTTTTCAAAAGATCAGAGGTGAAGGGTCATTTCATCACAAAATATGTGCCATTTAAATTAAGGGGCCGCCCAATGCATAAAAGGTCAAAATATCTGGCTATGTAATAAATATATGAAAGTGTTTCTTCTCAAAAGGTGAGTCCATCTCAAGGGATTCGGTTGCAGGATAATTAAGATGCATTGTATAGGCTTGGCTCTCACTTTTCCTAAGGGGTCAAATTGTGAGAAATATTTGAGGCAATCTGTTTCTGTCACTTCACATCATTTATCATAATTAAGGGGCATTTGAAAAGGATTTTCAAAGTTATCTCTTACCCCCTTCTCACCCTATAAATTGTTCTAATGATGAGAGATATGATATAGGAGATAAAGGATAGTTTTAGTTAGATACTAGGTGAGTCAATATTTTCCTCTCTATCACAAGTTTCTCTTCTGTAAAAGGTAGAGATCTTGTAACTCTAGCCTTCTGCTTGAGTTTGTAATAACAATCTTTCCTATTTCTAATGTAATACTATGCACAACCATTGGAGTAATATATATGTTTTGTTGTTTTTCTGGTTCATCATTCACATATATTTATTGTCTTTGATTACCTTTATTTTCATTTAGAAACTGTGCAACTTTGGATGTTATTGCAACATTTGGTGTTGTGTTTAAGTAGTTTGAGATGATTGTGTATTCGGTTGGATTCCTGGTGCATTCTTTCTGGCACATTTCCTTAGTTTTGTTTTATGTTTTTTCTTTCCATTTTTCTTGATCCCTATTTCCCCCCGCAGAGAAGAGCCAACTTCTTTAAAATCTGAAGGTCTCCTTAAGATACGTGTCCCACCAACCTAAGGATTCCCATGTCTCTGACAGAAGTTTCCCCTAAGGATTTCCGTCAACATGTCTCTCCAAGGATGACCATCTTTAGGATATATTCTACAATCTTTAGATATGTGAACAAAAGTATTACAAGTAAAACAATAGTCATTGAAAGTTCTTTCATACCTTGAAGCTTTAGGGTGTCTAATGGACATTTATATTTAATTTTTCTTGATAGGTATCACCTTCCTTTCTTCTTTCAAATTAATTTTGTCTGATTCTTTTCTTGAAACACCAACTTCTTGCTCAAGTTATTTTTCCTTAGACTCCTATTTTAATCCCAAACCGGTCGTATCATAATTATTATTTTCCCAAGTAGGTCATCTAGATTTTTAGCACTCTCTTCAATTTTTTACAAGGACATATTATTCTTATTGATTTCTAAAAAATCATCCCTCAGAAATTCTATATCTTGTTCATATTTAGTGCATAACTTCTCCTTATCCTGTAGGTTAGAGACAAGAAACTTCACCTTTTATTCTAGCACCTTGTTTGCTTCAATTAGCTTTGTATACTCAATCACATATAGCTCATCCATCTTATGAAACTGATTTTCATAGTCCTTAATCTGTATGGTAAGTTTTTGATTTTCTTTTTTATCTTGTTCAAAATCTCTTTTGACATTTTCAAAATCATCTATGTCATCTTCACATTCCTTATCAGAATAGTTACCATAACCAGAAATAAAATCACATAATATATAAGAACCATCATTTGAAGATCTCATAGATTCTGTAGTAATGAACAAAGCTTCACTACCTATGCTTTCATACTCATTTTTAGATACAAAATCTGATACACCACTACTAGCATATGAAAAATAATCATCTTGATTTGAGTAAAAAATTATTTTCTCCTTTTTATAGTCAGGCTTCTTAACACTTCTCTTACCTTTACCAATTTTTTAGTTCTTATTATTACGTTCTTCCTCTTAATCTTCAACATCATCATTTTATTTCTCATACATATGAGGACACTTAGCAAAAAAATTTCCTACTTCTCCACACTTAAAGCATTTGAAAGGAAGTTTACGTCTATACTTACTAGAGCCTTGTTTCATTCTTCTAGCTACCATATCAAATATCTCTTCATCTTCAATCTCTAGAGTGGTATCATCCTTATTTACCTCCTTTTCTTTTGTCTTCATTTCAGATTTGAAATCAATCTCCTTCTTGGATGATTTTGAGTCACCTATCCTCATTTCATAAGTAGTCAAAGTACCATGAAACTCATCCAATGTCAAAGTGGTTAGATATTTTTCTTCTTTTATAGCAAACACCTTAGAATCAAACTCAGAAGATAAGGACCTTAGAACCTTTTGATCTATAAATTTTTATTTTATTTCATGACCTAAGCCTTTCATGATATTCACAAAATTTTCAACTCTAAGAAGGTATGAAACAATAGCCTCATTATCATTCATTTTTAGGCTTTCAAATTAATTTATAAAAGTTTGAAGTTTTGAAATTTTTACCTTTGATCATAGAGAACTTGAAGTCTGTCCCATTCCTCTTTTGCATTCTTACAATGCATTACTTTACCCAGTTCAGATTCTTTGAGTCCACTTAGGATGACACTGAAAGACTTTGAGTTGTTGGTATAATAAACCTTTTCTTTTTCAGTCCTTGGAGAAGTAACAAGAGGAGTACAAGCATTTTTAACTGCTGCCCAAACATAAAACCCTTGTGACATGATGAAATTTCTCATTCTTATTTTTCAGAAGGAATAATTCACAACATCAAACATTGGTGGCTTTCCAATCACACTATTGCTTTCCATTTTATGCTTTAAGGATCTCCTTTCAAGCTGTCAAACTTCTACAAAAGGACCTGTTATGATACCAATTGTTAGAAGAAAAATGGACTGAGGTGGGGGTGAATCAGTCCTTATAAATTTTAAAATTAAAATTCAGATCTGAAACTTAATATACCATAATCATTCAAACACCATAAAAAATTGTTCAACTTTAAGAGTTTGAACACCATAAACCATCATCAAATCATATAACCATGAAAAAAATGAAACACCATAAGAACACAAGATATAAGTGGGAAACCCTCAAGGGGAATAAAACCCATTGAAAAACTATCTTATATTGATATTTTTATGAATTTAGTGAGGTACCAACCCCACAAGGAGCACCAACCCCTAGTTCAGTAGAGAACCAACCCTAAAAGGAACACCAACCCATAATTTTGTGAAGCACCAACTCCACAAGGAGGCTACAACCCCCCAAGATGATAAAAAACCAACTAAACCATATTATTATGCATATATCTCTAATTTTTTTCTGCCACAAATGATGGAGACCTCTTATTAAGCTCACACATTTTCACTCAAACCCTAGGTGATCACACTCCAAACAAAAAGCTCACCAAACCCTCTAAAACCCATCAAACTATTGATCTCATGTCCTATTATTTTTCTCAAACTTAATCAAACTTGTTTCATCTCCAAATTCTTCTCAAACACCTACAATCAAACCTCACCTAGGTCACTCCACTTGTACATACTTAACTAGTTTGGAAAAGCACCCAAAAACATGTTTTTATATGCTTCTCCACCTTTCAAACTTAGGCACCATATTTTCCGTCCATTTTTTTTCAACCCATACATCAAGGAAACATTTAAAATTTGAAATATAATAGTCACAAGTGACCTAATTTGGTTGGCCTTGCCAAACAACCTCATTACATACGCTAAAAATGGATTAAAACCCCATAGGCACATTCTTTAAAATGCCCTAATAATAGTACCATAATTTTTCATGACCCATATACCTATAAATATGAATAAAATATCATAAAACATTCATACAGGGTCTCAATTAATATAAAAATTTCAAATTATTTCATTTACTGAGCCCAATTCCCTTTACAAATCTCAAAACAATTGTTTCCTTCACCCTTCATCATCCTAGAAACTTCATCTGATCACCCAATAAATTGTACTGAACCAAAAAATTCCATGTGAAACCTCACAATAAATTTAATTACATGTATAACACTTATAATAAAGTTATAATTCATGAAACATCATTCACTTAAGACCACAACAACATTTTCCTTGACCAGATCAACCCGCCAAAAATGTTGTTTCCAAAGGTTAGCTCATAAAATAATTTATACAAAAATTAAATACCTTTAAATTTATTAATTGGATTCCAAATTCATCCATATTTACATTCCAGGTGATAGGAAACAACACCCAATTCATCTCATGCTTAAAATAACATCAAACTTGCACCAAAACATATGATGTCTTGAACTACCAAAAATATTCTTTCTCAAAGAATGAACTGTAAACCATGTAAAATTACCTCATAATGTGTGTGTGTGTGTGTGTGTGTGTGTGTGTGTGTGTGTGTGTGTGTGTGTGTGTGTATCTGAATGTAATTTACTACAAAACTTTAATCATCTAAAAACTCCACCTGTAGCTCAAGTTATGCTCAATTTACTAGACCCTATTATTTGAGACCCCAAAATTGCCCTTTGACCGGTCAACCTATTTTAACCTAAAAACATCATGAAATTGCATGAAAATGTCCTAAAAAATCAATTAACATCAATTAAAACTCACAATAATCATGCAACATCAATTTTTCATGCTACTCCTTTGGACCACCATGTCCTAAAACATTCTTCTTCAAAAACTGCTATTTTTAGGTGGGGCCTACATATCACCATGACCTCAACCATACATTTCTGGAAATCCTGATAAGTACTTTACAACATACAATCATAAATTTTTATGAATCAATAAAAATTGAGTCACAACACTTCACTTTCTATCAACTGCTCCTAGCTAGGGTTTAACTAGGGTTTTAGACCTTTTTACCTTGTTAACATTCATTCATAAAAATGTGATGATTAACTGATCTAATTATTTTTGTGAAACCTTATTAAATAACCTTTTAATAATCCATTAAAGCGACAAGGTCCCATGCAAATCACATCATTCACAATGAGCATTTGAAGTTACACTTCAAGCTGGATTTTGCATTGTTTTTCACCCTATCTCACAAAATCAACCATATCTGACAAAATAATCAACACGGGAACCTAAAATTTTTCTAAGATAATAATCAATCATTCCTATAACATCTAAAATCATCAAAATAGAAACATTTATCTCAATATATCTACTCATTAAGACTTACATATGCTTTCATGCTAGATCTTCATAGTAACAACTAAGATCAACTGAAATAATGCAATCAATGAACAAAAAACCTCTAAAAAATGACCTAAAATTACCTCATATGAAATGATAAACTTGATATCATGCATCCATGAGCTCAAATGACTCCAATACACTCTTTCACACCTCCAAGCTACCATACCTCCTCCCAATGAGCACTTGTAACATGGTGAACCACCTGTAATTTCACTATGCCACTTCTGTGAGTGCTCAAGAAACCTAAAAATATGCTATAAACCATGTCAAAATGCTTCCCAAGAATCCAAGAAGCTCGTATTTCCAAGAAACACCTCCTAGGCACTTGTATGTGCTTTCTATAACAAGCATGTATCACTAAATCCCAATGTAATAACTAATAAACATTTGAACCATCATTTTAACACCACATACATCATCATGACATCATCCTACAACATTTAATTTTTCATTAATGTGGTTTTTCATCAATGAAAACACCTACTAGGACATCATGCCAACAATATGCACTAACCATTGATTTCCATATATCATATCCTAATGACATTATGTAGTTCTTCATTCAGATGATCCAAAATTACTAATTGGTCCCATTGAAGAGAAGATATTTATTGGTTGAGAAACATCGTTTAATTTGATTAATAACCATACTTGTGCTTCTAGGATCTCCTTCAAGCTGTTAAACCTGTTCCAAAGGACCAAGCTCTGATACCAATTGTTGGAAGCACAATCACTGAGAAGGTGGTTAAATCAACATCTTTAAAACTTTACTTTAATTATGTTAACTTGATTGAACCATAAAATAAACCATCATACATTAACCATTGTGAGCTTATTATGAAACAACCATCCATAAGAACACAAAGTAAGATAGAATACAACATATATGTGGGAAACCTTTAAGGGGAAGAAAATCCACTGATCTTTATATTATAAAAAAATCAAGATTTAGTGAAGCGCCAACTCCACAAGGAATACCAAATCCTAATTTGTTAAACACCCACTTGCAAGGAAGATACAACTCCCTAAGATTTAGTGAAGCACCAAATCCACAAGGATCACTAACCCCTAAGGTTTTAGAAAGCACCAACTTACAAGGAAGCACCAAATCCATAATTGGCTCAGTACCAACTTATCCACCACTTGGAAAACAACCAACTCAACCAAGACAAATGTTTTCCATATTCTTTTTGTTTTTATATTAACAAATGATGGTATTATTTTTATCTTATTCTCTCTTTCGATATTTTTTCCTTTGTCTTCTCTCTATCTCTGATGTATCAGTCACATTATCATGCTCTCAATCCTCTTACACACAATATGATCCTTAAAAATAAATTGATCTTCATACCCCTGCTCATATGATCTTGAAGACTCTACAAACTACTTAGTTTTCTTACTCACTCATCATGCTTCTTCACCTTCACTAGGTTATCTAAGGATTGACCTTGATATGAAAATATCCTTTAGGATTTTTCTTCATAAACATCTGATCCTCTCATATGGTCTACAATACCTTATTCTTCTCAAAAATGCAATATTCATCTCACCATTTCACCCATGCACACAACTAGTCAAATATACCTCATTACCCTTGCATATATACATGTCTCTTCATCAAGAACACTGAGGTCAAACATGATAGGATCATAAAAAGTTATAATAACATGAAACAATCATAGGTCATGTCTTTAAAATAGTCTCAATCCTCCATAAGGTCTCAATAAGGCCTAATTCAATTAGGTCTTCTCCTAACATTACATTTTGACTTTTATAAGATCACTTAGCCTTATAAAAAATTCAATAACCTTTCATATAATCTATCTAGGAACTCTTCTATGCTTCTCCAAGCTTGAATAACTCTGCATCATGCTTTCACACCATGAAAGCTCCTTGAGAACAAGATTGTCAAAAATTTCCTCAAAAACCGGTCTTCAAGAATGAATCTTGTAACACATTTAAATACTAAAACATGGAAAATGAATCATGTTGATAGATACTCCATGACATAAAAAATATCACCAAAATCATTAGAAACCTCAACTCAGGGAATAAGGATTGAGAACATCTTTGTTTCATGATCACTCAAAATTGCCAAAACTGTCCCAAAAACCAGTCACCCCAAATTGACTTGGTATAAACACTTAATAACTCAAACATGTCTATAAAACATCATATAAATGTATTTTAGGTCTCCAACATCATCAAACATCCATTTTTTTACTTTGGCTAATGAAATATTTGAGAAATACAACATATTATTTAGAAAATAGTCATGTATCTACATTGTTTCTCTCTCATCTAACAAAATATCACAATGTAAAGATAGTTTGGAGAGTCCTATACATGATCCAATCATAAAAATTGGAAATCCAATCCATTCTGATCTTGTTTGAGAAAAATAATTCATATCGACTTTAAGCTAGGGTTTTAGGAGGGTTTTATACCTATTTTGGAATTAGCATTCATTCATAAAGGATAGGAGATCAAATCCCAAAATAATTCTAGGAAATATTCACAAGGCCACTCCTATATCTCTCATAAAGAGCTTAGGATCCCATGCAAAATTTTTACATGCCAATGAGTACCAGAAAGTGTAACTTGGGCTAGGATTGTTCATTCTAAGAACTCAGTAAGAAAAAAATGCAATATATTGCTTAATTCTTCAAACCAAGACCTGAAACTTCAAGAGCACACTTGAAACAACTTACCACACATCTTTCCAAGCTCAAATTTCCATTCTAACTTTGAAAAATGATCTTCATACCTCATTAGGGCATTCTTTCTTTGTATTTCTCTTTCTATGTTGGTCTTCATGCTATAAACTGACCTTCAACCCTATGTCCTTGCATTCTAAACCACATTCTCATGATTTATAAATTATCTCATACCTATATGCTCTCATATCACCAAGATACCATGCATATATCTTCATAATATCATATTTGTATTCACATTATCTTCAAATTATCTCTTTCCAATCAACCTTCACACATGATGCACTTCTCTTTTGACATCAACACTCTCTTGAAAACACTAAAAAATATCCTATATCATCTTTTGGTATCAACAAGACAAATCCACAACTTTGATATCAATGAACACGTTAAAAAAACACACACCTTTGACTTTACATCAATTACCAACATGCTCTGCTACAACTACTATCTCTTTTGACATTAATGACAACATTCAACATGTGGGTGATACAGATTTTCTTGTGATGAGATACCATAAAATATGTTAACAATATTATTATTGTCTCATTAAGAAAATGGGCACCCATATCATTGGTAAGGATTAATGGGAAGCCATAAATGATTATAACATTTTCCCATAAGAAGCACATAGTTTTAACAGTATTATAATCCTTGGTAGTCACATTTTCTACCCATCATGTCAAGTAGTCTTTACAGGTAATAATGTATCGCAGGCTTGTCTTACACGTAGCTGGAAAAATCAGTCTAAAAAATTCTATAGACCATTTCTCAAATGGTTCTTTTGATGATATATTGCATAATGACATCTCATCCCTTTGTCTTGAATTTCCATTTCTTTCAAAATGGTCACAAGCCTATACAAAATCCTTTGTATCCTTATAAAGTGTTTCCCACCATAGTCTTGCGAGTAGTATCTTACACATAATGAATTCTCTAGAATATTGTCCTCAAATAATTCCACCATGTGGTCTTCTATAATTACCTCATGTTCATGTTACAATCCACATCTATGCAATAGTTCATCTCTCTAATATAATGCCACCATGCTATCTTACATAATTACCTCACTTTCATGCTCCAGTACACATATACACAATACTTCATTCCTTGTGGCACAATACTTGTGTGCAAAAACATGGCTATATCCTTTAGATCTAATGGTGCACATTGCAACCTAAACAATTACACATCTATTTTCATATCGTTTATATCCTTTCTAGAATTAATGTGTGAAAGATGGTCTAGTCCCACATTACTCTTGTCTAGCTTCACTATTGTTTAGCTAGATTTTTGGAGGGCTTTCACCTACTCTGTTCTAGTAAAAAAAATAAGGTAATGGGTGTAGGAGGTTTACATGTTTAGGGTGAAGGTAGAAGGTAGAATGCTTACGTATCTGATTTCTGATCTAGGATGACTACGAGAGATTCCTTTTGGCTAGGAGGAACTACCCGTAGATGCAAAAAAAGACCACAAGAAGAAAATTAAACAACATATGTCAGTGGACTACCTCACGTGTGCTAGATCTGGGAAACATGATACTTCCTAGATGGAATTCAATCCACTGTTTAATATAATTTAATGCAAGAAATACCGTAAACAAATGGCATCCTACTGTAGTTGATATGATTTAGGCATCTCATACAAATAAAATAAGAAAATATAATCTAATAGGCAAGGATACGATCATAATTGAAGGTTGGGTAGGTGGTTTTTGGTATTTGTAGGTCTAACAAATATCTGGTAAGAGTAGAGGACTAGTTAGGTGAGTTCTGGGCTAGTTTTGGTTGGTTTGAAGGCTTGCTGGTCAAGCTTATAAAATATGACAAAGACCGATGTTGGTTTAGAATGACTGATTTTGGTCACCATGGGAAAAGCTAGAGCATTAAAAAGTGGGTGTTAGGATCTCTCTATATGTGTAAAAATAGTTGGGAAGGATTTTTGTGAGGTTTTAGGTGGGATAGGAGGTTTGAGTGAGGTTTTGTGAGGTCTTGGGGAGGTTTTGGTGAGAATGGGGGTAAGTTAGGTAGAGACACAGTGACCGGTACTAGTTAAGGAACCAAAGCCAGTATTGTGTTAGACCGATGATGGTTAGGGTGATCGATGTCGGTTACTGTGGAGAACTGTAAAACATGAAAAGGGGTGTTTGGATCTCTGTGTGTTTACACAGAGAACAAAGGAGGAGATGAGTGAGGTTGTAGGAGGTGGATGAGAATTCAGAGGTTGGCCAATAAGGGTTTAGGATATATTTGGGGATGAATGGGTGAGTGCTTGGTAGATGGGGCTGTGTAGAGGAGATGTAGGTAGATAAAATAGAATGATATGTATAATGTAGCTATTAGAAATAACAATATAATGAGAATGATCTTACTTTTCTTCCAACATGTATAGAAGGAAATAAAATGGTGAAGAGATGGTTGGAGAAATCTTATGTGAAGAATGATAGGTGGTTGGAATGCTCTTGCTTGAGCTCTCCCAACTTCTCCTTTTTTTGGATGGGTAATATTTTGGCTGCTACTCGTCCTTGTAGCTTCAAATGGCTCTCTAATGACCAACAAAAGGAATCTAACAAGCAACCAAGATTCAATAAGAACACCCCACCAAAATGAAATCTCCAACTTGTTTTTCCAACCCTTTGGAAAGAGCCGGGATCATGTATTTACAGTGAGCAAAGTTGGTCCCACATGACCAACATCAATCGATAGGTGACTGACTTCAGTTAAGTTGGGATAGCTTATTTTTTTTAAGTGGGGGAATATCCTTTCCCCACTTAAAATGAAGTGGCATAGTACATTCCCACTTCACCTTCCACGGGTAATAGGATGAGAAGGAGAACATGTGGGTGTGTTGGCCACTATTTGCACTTGTAAAAGAAGTGGGTCCCATGTATGGGAAAGGTAAGGGTAAGGTGGGGAAGTGGAATGGTGAGGTGGAGGGGCAAGTGGTCAGGTGAGGTGGATAGGCAAGTGGCAAGGTGAGGTGGATAGGTAAGGGTAATTAGATTGATTTAATTAGTTGATTTTAATTAAATTGTTAAGTGTAATTGAGGGTGAAATTAATATGGAAGGGTAGGGGTTTAGGATAATTTAATTACGGGTAATTAAATTAATCCCACATATAGAAGGATATTATGGCTGGGATATTAGGTTATTCGAGAGGGGATGATTGAATGTGACACTTTTTAGGTGTCTACATTTTTCCCATTTTTGTCATGTAGCTTGTATTGGTAAGCGACGATGACAAAAACGAAAGTTTACTACCCCAGGTATGGGTTTGAGTGATCTTGGTTGCCCCAGGTAAGGGTATAAGTGATCCCCCCTTAAACCAGACACTGATGATGGAGAATAGAGAATCAGTGGGTGGTTTGATAAAAATGGGTATTTGTAGAGAGATATGGTAAAAGATGTGATGAGGGGTACTGGTCAATCTGGTGTGGGTAATTGGGTAGAGAATTCAAATGTACAGTTACATTTTAAAATGCAATAAGATACATGGTTGGAAAGCTAAAAATTTTTACGTCATCAAAGGTTGATAGGTTTATCCAAACAAGGTTAAGTGTTTCAGGTATCCAGGGTATAGGATACAGTTCTGAAACACAACGACACGAGGTGTAGGGCCATGTAGGTATAATCTGGTACACCAAAAGGTCATGGTTGGTTTGGGTAAAACAACATGACATTTAGGTAAGGTAAAGTTATCAAGATTAACAAAAATGAATATCATTATCATAAGTTATAACAAATAAGATAATTCGAGTGTCTAAATGGTCAAAGGTGGGTTGGGTGGAGTTTGATGGACAAGACCAAGATGTGGGTTAGGTCAAATTTTTTGCACCAGGTGATAGGAAAGACAAGGTTGAGGGTAAGACCAATGTCGTGAGGTCTAGGTACATCAGCAAGGTCATGGGTAGGGCCAAATGTTGTAGGTCGGCTAATAGTTAAGTGCCATCTTACACATGCACACATATAGATTGTGATAAGGTACCAGGTTGAAGAGCTTGCAAACTCCAGATTGTCCAAAAATTGGCAAGGTCATCCAAACAAGGTTGATGTGGTTAGGTATCCAGGGCATAGGATACAGGCCTGAGACACAATGTAGGTATGTTCTGGTACACCAAAAAGGTCTTGGGTTGGTTTTGATAAATGACACAATATTTAGGTAGGGTGAGGTCATTAGGATGATCAAGACAAGTATCTTGTCACAAGGTGCAATGGGTACATGAATTTGAGGGTCACATTGGTCAAAGTTGGGTATAGGTGATGAATGAGGTAAGGACATGGGTCGGTCCAAAAGGTTACGATCACGTAATGGGGAATAGGTAATGGCCTTGGGTGGAGCTAGAAATGCGTGGCCATGGGTCAGGTTATAGGTGACGGTAATGTTGGGTCAAGGTATGTGTAATTGGCAGTGGCCTATGGGTAGGGCCAAATACTTGTGGTAGTGGGTCAGGTAGTAGGTAATGAATAAAATAGACATGGAAAAGAGTGGTTGAGTCGGGTAAGGCTGTAGTAAGGCCATGATAGGAGAAAAAACATATGCCCCAACTGATAATGAGGTTGGGAGGAGGTAATAATTTCATTAGGAGAGGTGTGTTAGGTGTAAGGTGAGTGATTAGACTAGGTTGCGGGTCAAGCCAAAGGTTGGTGGTTGATAGGTTAGGAGATAAGGGCGTGGGTAGGGCTAAAGCTAAGAGGAGAAGGTGTTGTAATAGAAATGAAGGGTACTGGATAGGAAGGAAGGTGATATGAGGAGGTGTGATGACATGGTGGTAGTTTGTGGAGGGAAAAAGTGCATTAGGATGGTCAAAATGATGAGAAGAGGCAAAATGGGGGTTTAGGCAATATAAATGATATCGGTCATGGGAAACTGATATCGGTTAGAAATGACCAATATTGGTTAGAAATGACTGATATCGGTTAGCACTAACTGATATTGGTTACCCTATCGATAGGTTAAAATGTAAAACCAGGGGAAAAAGTGCTCATTTGAGCATTTTGACTTGGTGAAAATGACTGTGGGAGAGGGATATTCGTATTATTGACTAGTGTGAAAGTGATTGGGTGGGATTTGGTGCTAATTTGGAGAGAAGTGAGTAGTTGGAGAGGCTAGGTAGACAGGTCCACGAGATCATTCAGAGCGAGTTGATTCACTGAAGGAGTGAGAGTTTGATTAGAGGCATCTCAAGAATTGCCTTGATTTTTGTAGGGTCGACCTCAATGCCACACAAAGAGATAATGAAACCAAGGAGTTTACCTGAAAGGATAGCAAAGACACACTTCTTGGGTTGAAGGAGAACACAATATTGGATGAGGCAGTCAAAGATGATTTTAAGGATGGGTAAATGCTCAATGTGACTTTTGGATTTCCCCAAAAGGTTCTCAACATAATCTTCCAATATGGTATGCATAATTTCATGAAAGATATAGGTCATGGCTTGTTGGTAAGTGGTGCCAACATTTTTCAATTCAAAAGGCATGACACTATAACAAAAGGTCCCCCAAGTGGTGATGAAGGTAGTTTTATGTTGATCCTCCAGTGTGAGTAATATCTAATTATAACCTTAGAATCCATACGTGAGAGACAACATCTCATGGCCTATTGTTAGATCAACAAGTTGGTCTATGCTAGGTAGAGGAAAGTCATCTTTAGGGAAATCTAGGTTAAGGTATGAGAAATCTATGCATATACGGAGTCCCCCTATCACTTTGGTGACATGAACGATGTTAGAAATCCATTGGGGATAATCAATGGGAAAAATGAAGGAGAAAAAACGAAGGTGTTGTAGTTATTCTTTGACTAGAAGGGAAACATGTGGATGCATTTTGTGTAGCTTCTGTTTTATGAGTTTAACGTCAGGTAGGGTGACGATATTTTGGACCACAATATTTGGGTTAATACCAGGCATACTGGTGTATGACCAAACAAAATATTTACTATAGTCACGAGGGAGAGAAGTGTAGGCTTCTTGCTTAGTGGAATCCAAAGGTTGGACTATCTTTAGAATGTGGGGGTTCTCTTGAGTGTGAATGTTGATCTCGATGGTTGATTCATTCAACATGTTCTGTGTCTCACAAGGAAATGACTGGTGGATATAAAAATCCTCCACACATAAATAGGTGAGGATGGAGTCATTGTCCTGACATTGAGTAACATTGATAAAAGGAGTATCGTCATCAATCATGTCAAGATAAAGAAAAGGAATAGAAGTGGGAGACTCACCATCACGTTAATAGATCATAGGTCCTAAGGAAATGGTTTTTATAGGAAAAATAAGTTAGGAGGAATGGATTCTAGATCCATATACTCTATAGGTGAAGGTGGTGGAGTTGGTGAATGGGGTGGATAATTTTCATCGTTCTCAATGAGTTCAAATCGAGCATTTTTGGTAGATGGATCAGAAAATATGATGCCACTGTGGTCTTTATGCTTGTGAGTGGTACATGGGATGACAATATGATGACCTTGTTTATAGAAACCAAAGAGAAAGCCCTTATAAGAAAAATGATGGAGGAAGGTGTGGGCGAAGTGGTGGTTGGTGAGAGATTGAAGGTTGGAGGAAAATGGTCGAGTTTGGGAAGGTGGTTTGGGTGATTAGGTAGAAACATCAAGTCCCCCATATGTTAAGTTGGTGCGAAGGTGAGGAGGACTGTAGGGGAAAAATTCACCTGTGCGGTGGTCACAGTGGGGATTTTGGTGAAGATTACCATACTCTTGAGGACTAAGGAATGTGTTAATATTATAAAGGTGGTACTCCCCAGAGTAAGGTGTTAAAAACACCTTCTAAAGGATCAGTAGTGGGTATGTGGGTAGTGGGAATGGATAAATCATTGGTTAGTTGTGAAGAAGAGTTATTAGTTGTTTGAGAAGTAAACGGCTTAGCTGATGGGTCAGCTGTAGAAGCTATGGTAGTAGTGGGAATAGAGGAAGGAACGAGGTGTGGAGGAGGTTACAAAAACATTGGTGGATGGGGCCGTGGGTGAAGGGGAAGTGGTATTAGTGGTAGATGCCTTGAATGGTATAAGGACATCATTGGGTTGATATAGCATGTTACAAGTCTTGAATGGTGAAGGGTCGATGGGGATGGTATAGTTGTGTCCTTCATGTTCAAATTTTAAAACATGGTGTAAGGTTGAAGGAACATAACCCATGGTGTGGATCCAAGGTCGAGAAAGTAACATGTTGTACTAGAATTCCCCCTCTAAGATATAAAATAATTCCAGAATGGTGCGGGGGCCCACACGAATGTGGAGAATGATGGTGACAAGGGTGGAAGTTATAACATCATTGAATGAATGCAACATAACTGGGTTATTATGTAAGTAATTGGCAGGGATGCGCATTTGGTTGTACACATGGGAAGAAATGATGTTGATACTGACACTGTCATCGATCATAATGCATAGAACATATATATTATCAATGTAAATAAAAATGTAGAGGAAGGATTAGGATCATTTGATTGGAGAGGTATAATATCGTTGTTAGAGAAACTGAGAGTGGTTACTTGACGAGTAGTAATGGGTGCAGAGTGTTGGGTTTTTAAATGGTACTTTAACAAACCATAGTTAGGGGACAACAAGTCCATCCTCTTTAATGGGGGAGGTTCCCTTATTGAAAGTAAGTGGTAAACTTATATACAAATATACAACTTTTAAAGTGTGGATTCCTCATACTTTGAAACATTTTAAGACCGAAAGATCATCAATACGAAAGAATATAAGAACTAAGGAGATGAGAGAGGAAGAACATAACAATACTTTCAGGAAATATAGATAACAGAGTATACCTTATACGTATTGAGTCAGGGAGATGCAAAATAGAATCATTCACTTTCATAACAAATATAATTCCACAGACACAAAGTTCCAAAATTCATATAAACAAAAACATAGTTTCTTATCATAAAATATTAATGATCCACGGATTTCAGACAAGGAAAGAAGGAATATCAGATAGAAATGAAGGGAAAATTCTTATGTACTGATTAATTTCAAATCCGTAACATTTCAAGAATGTTAGGATCCAACCTTGAACAATGACATGGAGAAGCCATTATATAATCCTAAAAAATGGTTACATTCAGTTTCTTGGGTCTTGCAGAAGTGTTAATGGTGGCAAAAAATGATGCTTTGTAATGCAACTGTTAAACCTATTTTGTAACTTCAAATATGATCCGTCCACGTGGAAAATATTTAAACTAAAGCGGGCCTGAGGGCGCCTTTTTTATTTTGTGACTTTGTAGATATTTTGCATTTTGTTACGTTTTGGCCCATCCATCCACTTTTGATACGGGCTTGACACATGGCTTTACTTGAGTGGGTATGGAGTCGCGAATCACTTTTACAATTTTAACTCTTTCTAACAAAAATCTCAAAAACTCAAAGTTCTCTACCAACCTGCCTCTCCACTTTGACTTTTCAACACGGGCTCAAGACCCCATTGGATTCATGGATCATTTTATAACTTTTAACTCTCTTTTTGGAAATAAAACCAAAATTACCAAATTGCTCCAACAGCCCACCTTACCACTATGAATTTTCAATTCAGGAATCAACATGTGGCTTCACCTGGGTGCCAATGGGGTTGCGATTCACTTTATAACTTTACACCCTTTTGGAAATAAAGGTAAAATTCCTAAAGATTACCGACAACCCACCTCTTTGCTTTCGACTTAAAAATGGCCACGCGTCCCTTTGCGAGCTTGAGGCATTCTTTTATATTTTACGCCTTTCACCATAATGCCTCAAAACACAAAAAGGACCCGCCTTTCCTCCTTTGACCTTTCAAAGCATCGAAACAAAAAAGGGCTCACTTTTCTGCCATTTCTTGTTTCAGCCGATCAGGATCCTTTGGGCCATAGGGCCAATTTGAAACTCATGCAAAAAATAACAAAAATGACAAGTTCGTAAAAAGAACCCGTCTTGCCGCAACCAATTAGAAATTTTCACGTACCCATGAATGTTGGGGAAAAAATTGACAGGGAAGATACACCCGTAAAAGATAAAATGAAGGGGAAAAACTCCACCATTCATGCCCAGATTACAAATTACTTTTCATAGGAAGTGTAGAAACCAAAATTGGGTCAATCTCCCCTCAGTCCCTCGTCAAAAAACCAACTCGAACACACTCACCTAACCATGGCCCCTTACACCCCACATTAATATTAATTTAATTAATTCAATCTATGTCCTCACAATATTTATTATTTAATTATCCTAATTAAGATAATTCCCACACCACCACCTCACCTATACACCCCACCTAGCCACCTCACCCCAAATCTATTCTTAGTATGTTGCCATAACTAACTAAGACCTAACTAAACTCTACAAATAAAATCCTTCATTCCCTCTAACCACATTCCCACCCTTTATAAAATAAGATTCCGTACTAATTTGTAAAAAGAAACTAACTGGATCCAAAAAGTCAAGCAGATCTGCCCATTTTAGTAAACTTAGGAAATCCCACCCTAACTGACACTGGTCACCCCTAAACCGACGCTGGTCAACTCAGAACCATCATTGGTTACCTTTTATTCCCTTTAGTAACCTTATTTTTAGGTTGGCACATTTCTGAGAGAAAGAGAGAATAATCACATCTGCATGTAATCAGAGCGAGCATCCATTCACACCCAGACATCCACAACCATCCAAGTCAAGATTTGATTCAACTAAGCAAGGAGAAATTCCCAGGTAGCTCAAGAAAGTGTCTCCCATCAATTGGTGGACCTTTATAGAAGAACTATCTGACCACCATCTCCACTCTTCACCCATAATTGACTGGTAGCAAATTCTAATTATACGGCTCTATTTAGTCTAGTTTTGTTTGAATACTTTCATTATTTAGATTCTTCGATGAGCTATTTCTTTCTTAGCCACTCACAAGTCCTCTTTGGTAACTATCCCCCTATACTTCTTCCAAAGCCCCTCAAAACCCCGTCCTAGAAATACAACACTCCATTCTGACCTCTCCAACCCTTTGTGTAATCATAAAGAAGATCCAAAATCCATTCTACAACCTCTCCCACTTTCCCATAGTCACTGACACCGGTCTCCCTAAACCATCATCATTTGAGCCAATACCAACATCAGTTTACTTACCCGATACTATCCCTTTACTACCATTCACCAAATTGATCTATAACTCCTCCCAGCTTCATAAAAACACCACCAGACCTATTCATTGACCTGTATCCCTACCCATACCTCCTTGACACCTCACCCAGTTCCCCATCAACATGGAAAACAGACCCAGACCCCAGTTCTTGACCCCTATCATTTCTTCAGTGACCGACAACAGTCACAATTAACTGACATCAGTCAGGACTAGACTGACATCGATCTCTGTGTCTATTAACATAGGACAGACTAACAGCCTACCTACTTACTCCCAAGTTACCTATAATCACTTGTGACCTTCATTAGATCTTTGTTAGACCTACAGAAACCCAAAACCATTTGCCTGACCTCCTGATCTGATCCTAACCTAGCCTGTTAGATTAGATTTTTCTTATGGTGTTTATATGAGATGCCTACATCATATTGACTACAGTAGGACAATATTTACCTTATTTCTCACATTAATTTTTTTACAATAGTGGATTGACAACCATCTAGGGAGTATCAAACTTCCCAGATCTAGCATACGCTAGGTAGTCCACTACATATATTATTTAACTTTCATTTAGTGGTCTTGTTATCTATTTTAGGTAGTTCCTCCTAGCCAAAAGGAAGCTCTCATGATCAATTATGGATCAAGAAGTCATATGCACGCAACAACCTTCAACCAGCTTCAATAGGTATTCCTCGTAGCCCTTTTACCCTTATCTATTTTGTCACATTCCAAGAAACTCTCTAAGAATCAGGTGAAACATTTTGGCACGCCCGGTGGGACCCATTCGGGGTTCCTTACATTTATTCATTTCTAGGTGAAAGTTGTGTTTGTTTCCTTTCCGAAAGGTTCTCACATTAAATTTCTCCCCTTGAATCTTCTCTTCTTTCTATTTTCTCAAAGCAATCGTGTTTTGGTGCTATAAAAAGAACTCTTCTTCTCTTTCATTTGTACTGCATTAGAGAAAGATCATATTCTCTCCTGTTCATCTTTTGTGACATCAAATTTAATATTTTGATTTGGGCTTAATATTAACTACATTTCATTCTGCTTTACTACATTAGCTCACATTAAATGAGGGCAACCTATATGCTGGAAGTCATGCCTAGCTGATGGTTGACAAACGAATCATAGAAAAGCACTTTCTTTCTGTTTCTCTCTCTCTCCGAGTCTTACCAAACATCAAAAAATTAAAAAATTCACACATTCTTAAACAACATCTCATCCGGAAGAAGTTGTATGTGATCACATGATCGCAGTATAGTGGGCACCCTGCTCTTTACTTGTGTCAAGTCATTATCTTAGAGGACAGCCCGCCCCCGCCATAACATAACATGAAACCTATCCTTGTAGATCTCCTTCTTTATAGGAAGCTTTCCTCACCAAAAAATCTATTCTAATGTTCATGAGTCAGTCTTCTAAATAGCATAAGATGAATAAACATAAAGGAAAGAGCACTCTTAGGATCATATTTTTCTTAATGTTTCTTCATGGCTTGTGTTTTGAGGTGAGAGGACACGTTCTTCATATTTTTATTTCTCCTTGCATGCTCCTCATCATAGTTGGTGTACTTCAACTTTGTCTGAGTGTGCCTGGACCCCATTATTATCATTCTCAGAGTTCTAGGTTTGATTCCACACTTGATTTTAAATCACAACCACATTTTTCTTCATCTTTGTTTCAATTTCACAGTAACTGGTGTCGGTACAGCAACCGTCATTGGTTACCCTCTGACTGTCACCAGTTTTATCCAACCGACGTCAGTGTACTATTCTTTTGGTTAACTTGCCCAAAAGGACACATCTTTCATATTATTCATTGTTCAGAGTCTCTATAACTCTCAACATCTTCTCTATCATGATAAAATCCATCTACAACTTCTCTACTTGGTAGATTATAAGTCTTTTTCCTTGTTTGGCAAATTATTCTTTTTCCACAGTGACCGACTATAGTTACCTCTGACTGACATCAGTTTACCCTAACCAGCATCGATTAGCCTATGCACTTTTCCAGCTAACATTTTTACCCAATCCACCTACCAATGCCTCTTTTCCCCATTTTTTGCTGTATTTCTATGTCATTTACAGAATGCAGTCCTACGAAATCAACACTTGTTCACATGGTGTTGAATCGTAGCCAAGAAAATTCCCTCATATTCTACCCTAGTTATCAACCACTCCCACCTAGTCCTTCACCACCTTCCATTCTATCACCCATGGATCCTACCCAACCTATCACCATTGCCATAGGTGATGAGGAGTTCACACGACTCCTTGACCAGAATCCTACTGCCTTATAGTTCTATCTTTCCCACTCGTCCACTCAATATGCCTCATGTTAGTTGATATACGACATGCCTGTATCTATCCCCTCGATACTCGTTCTTACTTTAGCATCAACCCATTTTAGCTCCGCACTACCTGCACCTACCTTTCCCCCATTCATTTCACAGCTAGGTCCTATACTTGATATGACCACGACATCTGACACATCTATTGCACCTGCATCATCCACTATACCTTTGTCAACCACCTAGAACATAACCTTATCCACGCTTATCATCTGACATATACCCATAACAACACAACCACCCTAGGTGTTGATGAACCCTACCCCATTTCAAAACATTTTACTTTCTATTCCACAGTCCTTAGCCCCCATCGCTACTAGAGTCACCTCGACCCTTCCACCTCCATATACATACTATCGGTAGCCTCCCATTTCATCTATCATTCATTTTGGGTACATACCCCTGATATCCTTCCCTCATTCTCAAACTACCTATGTGGCATCACCATATACTAGAATGCCACCTCCATCATATGTCCAACACCAACCCTCTTACGTTACATGAGGTACCCATCCATCACCACCTACTAGTGACCTGATCAAGTTGATGATGGACAAGATGTAGACACTGGAGGCATCGGTTTCCAGCTCACATAAGCCTCTCATCTGAAATTTTTAATGAGCCCATACACCCATCCATTCCTATTCGTCCATATCCCATACATTGGGAGATGCCTAAATTTAACCACTTCAAGAACAAAGAGGACACACAACAACATTTGTAGTCTTTCAAACATGGGTGTTATCTAATCGCCCATGATGATGCTTTGCTTCTGAGGACCTTTCCCATGTCTCTAACCGGGCCCACATTAGACTGGTATAGTGGATTACCTTGACATTCTATCTACTCATTTAATCAGGTAGCCTAAGCCTTCTTGGATCACTTCTCCATCAACGTTGTTAAGAAGGTTACTATGACTGACCTCTACTCTACGTGTCAATATGACAATGATTCTATTGCAGATTTTGTTTCTCAGTGGCGTAGCGTGATAAATCAAATCACATTCATATTACCACAAACTGAACTCATAGAGCTCTTCACGTAGGCTTATGCTAGACATATTTCACCGACCCTGCAGGTGTATAATTTTTGAACCTTCGATGAGGCATTCACCATGGCATGAAAGATAGAGATTCGAGCCATCAAAGAAAATAAAATAGAACTACTAAATAAGAACGTGACATTTAAGTCAAATGATATGTCTTCTTCTTCGAAACCATATAATGATTATTCAAAAACCAAGGGAACTGCTAATGTAGTGGTACTCAAGGCTGGCCCAGCTCATCCATCAAATTACCTAGGATTTCAGTAGTGGTAGTGGTACTCAAGGATTTTAGAGGAGTTACCTTCTCAGGACTTAGGGGGGATGATGAGTCCATGGAAGGATGTCATTTCTTTCTAGATATTGGGGAGGATCCACAGTCGGCAGTAACATCGGTAGTAGGCGCAGATCCTAGAGATCCTACTGGGATGCTCAAATATTTGAGTGAGTTACTACTCTTTTCTCGACCTGTTAACTAGATATGTTAGTTGGTATTTCCTTTTTGTTGTTTCGCTTGTTCTTGATAATTTTCTAACTTGTTATTTATCCTTTTTATTTATAGCAACTTCTTAGGGATGGTGGGATTTGATTCATTGGGTGTGCATGGACAACATGTTGCTCCCCTCGGAGATGACTTGGGATCAGTTTTCCAAGGACATTGGAGAGCCTTCAGCCACTGGTAGACATGCTGATGTGTTTACCCCTGTCTGGAATGCAGCAAAGTTAGTGACCTCCCTTCGTGCTGAGGTAGCTAGATATAGGACTGCTGAGCATCTGATGAGGCAGATTCATTCTCGTAGTGAGACCATAGCTTATGGCCGTGATCATGAGCACTCATTTCATTCAGATCATTGTCGTAGTAGGAGTCCTAGATGTGATCATTCACCCTCTGAGGGATCTCACAGGGATTGAGAGGCCATTTGGTCTTTTTGTAGTGATTTTTCTAGATGTTTATATGAATTTTTTTTGTATTTTTTGGGCTCATTGAGTGTTTTGACCATGCCTAGTGCATGATGGCATTTTATGTAGAACATGATTTATATATATATATATATATTATATATTATATATATATATATATATATATATATATATACTATATATATATATATATATATATATATATATATATATATATCTTTTGGATCTAGATCTTCTTTTATCTAGAGTTTTGTGATCCATTTATCATGTGTACACTAGATGTTTTTAGAATCTTTGTTTTTATATGCTTTTCAGAATGTATGCAATGGATGACAAGTGATAATAAATGTTGAACATAATGTTTCTCTTTTATTTGTTTTTGTAATGCTGATATGTGATTATGTAAACATTTTTTAGTACTAAAATTTTGGCTTCTTTGGGAAATGTTCATTACTTCTTCTTGTTTTGGCAACACGTGATAAATATGTAATAATAACGAGATGAACTTGCCCCATTCCTAACACCACGCAACTAGTAAGATGCGAGGGATCAACACCAAGAGTTGGGAAGGGCACAAATTGTATGAGTTTCACTGAATGGACATGATGAGAGAAAGACAAGGTTTTGACAAAAATCAAATTAATACTTGTGTACTTACTCTTACTCGAAACTACTACATAGTTCAGAATGTAACTTACTTTCCAGTTTATCTAAACTTAGATCCATGGATGGTAACTTAGCTGACAAAATCTGGTTTTGAGGATTTGATCTCTTTGGAATTTGGATACTTAATTTCACTTAATACATTGCTTTAAAATATTAATATTCATTAATTTACGTGAATGGACCCCCTACGCCTTGCCCCATGCTACTAGTAAGAAGTATGGGCTTACCACCAAAGGTAGGAAATAGACGAGTAAGGGCACTTCTTTCCTTTCTCAACCTCACATCACCAGTAAGAGATGCGGGCTCATCACCGAAGGTTGGTGGGGAAAAGAAATGTGTAAAAATAAAATATTCTATTTTATTTAGTATTTTTTATTTAATTTGACATTTTTGATTTGTGATTTTGAAGTATCCTTGTTTCAAAGAGATGTAAGAAGGATATATGTGACACCAAGAAGCTCCTAGAATAGACCGTTGGTAAGAACAACTTAACCCAGTAGAAAAGAATGAGTATGACCAAGTATGCGGGCCTTGGTATGGTTTTTGTCAAGATTTTGTTTGTCGAATTGATGATATGATTTCGGAATCATTTGATGATATTTTGAAAATTGAAGAGATATGACTTGAATGATTTTGCCAATATTTTCATACGATTATAATAAATTGCTTAAGAATAAGTTCCTTGACCACAAAATTTATGAAATGAGTGAACAGAATGAAACAACTAAGTGACTAATGAAATGTAGGTAGATATAATATACAAATGGTGATGCTAATGACCTACACGTAAAACTATTTAAGATGCAAGGAATTGATAGTTTCATTGAATTCCTCACCTTCTAGTGTACACAAGAGATACACACCATTTCCGTAGTCTTTCATGACTCAATATGGGCCCAACTACTTGAGCTAGAATTTCCTTCCTTCACCGGTTTTCTTATCAATCTGGCTGTCTAGTCTCATAACTAGATCCCCCTCATATATTTCTCATTTGTAGACCTTTTTGTTATATTGTCGGCACATCTGGTCAGCATAGGCTCTGTGCTGTTGTTTGGAATTTAACCTAGCCTCATCAATGATTTCTAGTTAAGAGAGGTGTGCCTCTCTATAGGATTCTTCTCCCAAGATCCCTTGTAATGAGATGCAGAGATTGGGTATTTTGAGAAAGGGGTTGTTCCTATCGATAATCTTATTGACATTCGATAGGCCCACAAGGCCGGGTATAATTTTAAATGCTAGTCATGTTTGTTTGCCTTAACTGTTTTGAGGAGAATAGATTTTAATGGCTTGTTTATGGCTTCATCCTATCCATTGGCTTGAGGGTAATAAAGAGAGGTCGTATGATGGTTTATCTTTAATTTTCTGCATAACTCACAGACCTCATCATTCTTAAAAACTGTTCCATTATCTGAGATAATGACTTTCGAGACACCTTACCTACAAATGATTTGATTCAAAATGAACTTAGCAATTACAGAACCTGGTACAATGGTGAGAGGCATGACCTTGACCCATTTAGAAAAGTATTCTATGGATGTGATTGTAAAGTTATGGCCATGTATTGACGAGGGAGAGAATTTCCCTATCAAATATAGGCCCCACATGGAAAAGGGCCATGAGGTTGCGATTGGTTGTAGAGATTGTGCTGGCATGTGAATCTCGTAGGAGAATTCTTGGCATTTATGATACTTGCGCATAAACTCTACTATGTCATGTTCCAGAGTGGGCTAGAAATATCCCATCTGATGTATTTTGTGAGATGATGCATGGCCACCAAGGTGGCCTCGACATATCCCACTGTGGGATTCGTAAAGAATCTTTTTGGATTCTTTCATGTCAACACATCTTAAAATCATTCCATCGAAGGCTTTACAATAGAGCACCTATTCTAAAATAACATATTTAGTAGAGATAATGCGTAACCACCTTCTTTTTTGCGATGTGGAACCTTCTGGGTACGTATGGTCAATGATAAAATTGACGATGTCTGCATACCAATGACATATAGATATGGGGGGCCTGGTATTGGAAAAATATATGCACTCATCATGAAAGTCTAGATCCACCAAATCACCTCCATCTAATGGATTGTCTGCTAACCAATCTATAATGATTTGTCCCTTAACGGATTTTTGGTTTATAAATGTTAATTCAAACTCACCCATTAAGGATATGAAACATCCAACCTTTTTAGATAAAGACCCTTGCGTGAGGAATGTTTGTAAGTGATATGTCTTTGCAATGACCCTTGTTTCTTGATTTAACATGTAATTTCTTAAATGTTTTGTTGCAAAGACTATGGCAAGGCATTCTCTTTCTTCCTGTGTGTAACGTGTTTCATAATCAAGCAACATCCAGCTAATGAAAGAGACTACACATTTCCATTTATCATTATCTTCCTAAGCCAACATGTAGGCTAGAGAGACATCAGTAGCCCACGAATACAGGATAAAAGGATGATCTGGTCTAGGAGTCATTAGCAAGGGAGGAGACAACAAGAAGTGTTTAACTGCTTCGAAGGCCTCATTACATTCTTCTGTCCAATCAATGCTATAATCCTTCTTTAATAAATTGTTGATTGGATGAACAACAAAACTTAAGTTAGGGATGAACCTTCAAATTGTGCCAAGTTTCCCAAGAAATGATCTAATACCAGACTCATCTGATGGTGGAATCATTTCAAGAACAGCCCAGAGTTTAGCTGGATTGACATCAATCCCTCGTGACGATATAATATAACCCAAAATGTTTCCTCCTATCACAAAAAATATGCATTTCTCTGGATTCAATGTAACGCCATATTTGATCAATCATGAGAGAATGATACGGAGTACTTCTGAGTGGTCACAGTGCTTCTTGACCTTGGCCAACAAGTTATCTACATAGGATTCTACAATCTTATGAATAAGGTCATGGAATATGTATGTCATTTCCCACTGGTATGTAGCGCCAGCATTCTTAAGATCGAATGCCATGATAGCGTAACAATAAGTTCCCCAAGGAGTTATAAACATGGTTTTGGATTGATCCTATTCAGATATTTTGATTTGATTATATCCTGAGAATCCATCCATAAGAGACAAAATCTCAAATCCAGTTGTTGCGTCAACAATGACGTCAATGGATGGCAATGGGAAATCATCTTTGAGGAAAGCTTTATTAATTTCCCAGAATTCTATGCAAATGCATATCTTCCCATTATTTTTTAGAATAGGGACGATATTAGATACCCATTGTGAATAGTTGACTAGTTTGGTGAATCCCACCTGGAGAAGTTTCATTACTTCTTCTTTAACCATGAGAGCCACTTTTGGTATCATTGATCTCGACTTTTTCTTAATTGGCTTTGCATCTAGTTTGGTGACAAGATTGTGTACCGCGATATGTGGTGCAATTCCCATCATTTCTTTGTAATTAAATTTGAAAGCCTTTTAATGTTCCTTGAGGATCTAGGTATGTATTTCTATCTCCTTCGGATTTAACGAGGATCCCAACTTCAAAATATTTGGTTCTTCCTCCGTTCCAATATTTATTTCAATCATTCCTTCAATTAAGAAAGCATTGCCTTCTTCAAATTCAAGTGGGGCTGGAGGTAATTCCAAACCTTCTTTGTTATCTACCTCGTAGATTTTGAGATTCTTTTGCGAGGGAGATTCTATCACAGGACTTCAAAAATAGGAAGAGGAATGTGGGATTAGGGAAAAATATACCATGTGATAAGTGAGATGTAGTTCTGCATAGGCATTTAGATATCCAAGAGTGACTCTATTGTTGTCAAAGTGATCTAGGATAGAAAACTCATTCTCATCTCCTATACGTGTCAGGATCAAGTTTGTTGGTATTTTACGCACCAATGGTTCAGTACGAAGTGATATCATGAAATTTTTATTTTCCAACTCACTGCTTGGAGTGAAACGGGAAGGTGAGGTTGCTATTGAATCAGGGAAAAGGTTATGTTCTCTTGGGATTTCTTTGATTGATATGAAGTCGAATCCTTTGGTTATATCTAATACCGCCGCTTTATAGAGTTGTAAGTGTTCAGCTCTAGTCTCATATACCTCAAATACTTGGTTTGTAACTAATTTCATGTCTCCTAGCACTCTAATGTTATCAACACCCATCCTTTTGGCTATGATGAGGCCAAGGAGGAGGGCTTTGTATTCAAACCTGTTGTTCATACATTCAAATTTTAACTTAAAGGAAAAGGGTAGGATCTTTCCCTCGAGAGAGTTAAATATCACATCTACCCCGGCTCCAAAATGACATCTAGCTCCATTGAAGTGGAGGGTCTAATATTTTCTTAGAAAAATGGATGTTGGGACATTCTTCGTGTCTACTTCTTTTGCCTCGATGACTTCTACCATACAAAATTTTTCTGCTGGAAGGGAGCCAATTCGTAGGGTACATCTTATACCCATGGAATCAAACGGTAGAAGAATAGGTAGATATTTCTCTAGTAACTCAAATTTTTTTGTGGTAGTCCCTAATGATAATTTATTTATGACGTTAGTCTCATTTTTTAGAGCCGGAATGCCTTTGACTAGATTCGTAATTTCTAATTCTGTTGTAGGTATAAACTTTTCTTCTGGTTTTGAATTGACTAGTTTGTTACATTGATTTTTTAGGATTTAAAACTCAGAGTGAATGTCTGGCCTCTTCTTCAAATCTGCTAGGTGTATATCAAATGGTTTTGGGTCACCTTGCACCACAAATATTTTCCCTAGGTGCAAAAATCTTATTTCCTTGAATAACGTGGAAGGGATTGCCTTCATGCAATGTATCCATGGTCGACTGAGAATCATATTATAGTTGGTTTCCCGATCTATAATATAAAATTTTGTGAGGAATGTCTTGGGTCCTAAAGTGACTGGTAATACTATAGTCCTAATTGAAGTGGCCTTGAGGCTATCATAACCTCTTAGCATATTTTGTGTTGTGGAACAATTTTTTTATCCATATCCTAGCTTTTGAAGAAAAGTGAAGGGGACTATGTTAACTTCTACCCCATCATCAATCATTACATGCTTAAAATAATTATTATAAACCCATACCTATAAATATAAGGGTGGGTCACCTCTTCGTGTAATTTCAGTGTCTGTTGGCATTTTTCTTATATCAAATATAAACTCAATATCCCTATCTGGCTGCTCTGGAGGGTAGACGTAAAAGTCTACATGGTATACTTGTGTTTCAGGAGGAGGATTGATATTAATTAGATGACCAATACCTAATGCTTCTAAGAGAGAAGGCCTGTGGGCAGGAGAGTTCTTCAACAAATCGAAGAAATAACTGTGAGAGAAGGTCTTTGTTAGGTCATTAATTAGATCGTAAGTGCCTATGGGTTTTACCAATGTTTGTTGAATGTTGTCTTATTCTAATGGGTAGGTTAGAACTGGTTGAGAAGAATAATCTTGTGTTCTTATTATGGTTTCTACATGTAGCTCGGTATCTAACTCTACCAAAAAAACTATCTTAGTTTGTGGTCGAGTTTCTAATTGGGGTGCAACTAGTGGATTTAATGAAGTTGAGGTTTCATTATCATTATTTCCTGTTATAACACCCTTGTTTGTCCCATTTGGATCTAAACTGTTATTGTTAGACTGATTTGAGAGTGGATCGTTAAAAATATTGAGGGGTGCATTTTGAGAGGAAACTGCTCCTGTATAAGTGTTTGGCATGGGTACTGCAGAATTTCCTAAAAACATATCTATAAAGAGTTAGCTTTGGTCTTCTTGAAAATGTTGCATTAATTTATCGTAGTCACGGCAAGTCCTAGTATCATGGCCTTGAATTTTTTGGAAACCACAATAAAAGTTGGGATTATAGTTTTGAGGTTTTTGGTTTGAAACCTGTTGTGGTCCAAAACTCTGATTAGGTTGCTAGTTGTTAAAGTTAAAATTTTGAGGTTGTTACCTTTGGTTTTGATTCGGATATCCAGTTGGGTTTTGGATTGGACCTTGTGTTTGGATTTTCCATTATTGTTGATAAAACAATAATGCTCTGTTATAATTCATATCACAGGATTGCATATATATAGGAATATGCATTCCTAAAAACAAGGAGGTTGTTCAACAACACTCCCAAAAATCTCTCTCTCAACACCTAAATACGTGAGCTATTAAAACTCACCAAAACTAATATTGTTATATGAGTTGTTTAATAAACAACTCATATTAACATTTACATTACACACATATATTTACCTCTAAGTAAATATTAAATCATAAATATTAATGGAGCACTAAATGATTGATTTCCTAACATTCCCCCCCTTAGTGCGAACATGGGGAAGAGTAATTGCACTTCCTTCTGCAGCGTGCCACCCGTGCGTGCTCATGATCTGGATGGTTTTACATGACAGGCAACAACCTCAATATGGATGGTTTTATAGGATAGCCAAAAACCTCAACATGGATGGTTTTACAAGATAGCCAACAACCTCAACATGGATGGTTTTACAGGACAGCCAACAACCTCAACAGGGATGGTTTTACAGGACAACCAACAACCTCAATATCATGATGTTGTTTTTCTTTTGTGCTTTCATCTATCCACTATGCTTTTCCATTAGGGAATTATGTAGGAAATACCACTCACTGATTACAAATATGAAAAGAGAAAATGGAACATTGAGACCATGTTCCCCACCTCAATGTAAACATTTCACTTATTCAAGCCATAACAGGAACACTAAGAAAGAATTACGCTGCACACAACTGAAATCAACTACAACTCTGAAAAGAAAGAAAACTCACACACATAATATCACCATAGCTTCGTGCGGCCCCGTCGTTGGTGACTGATGAGAGGTCGCTGAATGACCTCCAGCCTCCTATGCCTCCATCCTCTAGTTGATGCATTCTTTTTAGAAGAGAAAATCTTCTTCACTATCTTGAGCAACAACTTCTCTATCATGTGAATGGTTGGATCCTGCTTCCAAATCACTTTCTTCTTCTCTATTTTCAGAAATAAAAGCTTTATTATTCAATTTACCATCCAACAGATCCCTAGCTCATTGTTTACAAAAAATTATTCCATGTCCAGACACATTACAATAGTGACAAATAAGCCTTTTAATTGGATCCTGGGAGGTTGAACCTTCCTTGAAAGAATGATTGTATCTCTTTTTACCATGTGTTCCATATAATGCTTTTTCTTCTATTTCAATTTTATTTGTTCTATTTTTGTCCTCTATCAAAGAAGAAATCAAGTCTTCTAGACTTGGATTGATTTTGCTCAAAGTGAAGACCATATTAGAATAGCTAGGAGGCATGCTATTAAGTAAAACTACTTTTGCATCATCATCGGGAACATCTACTTTGATTCCAGCTAATTGATTTAATATAGAACGAAACTTACTTATGTGTTCCACCATGTTGTCACCTTCCTCCATTTTGAGTCCGAACAACTTTTGTTTTAGTGATACTGTTGCACTTCCTGCTTGCGATCCAAATAGTTTGTTTAGTGTAGTCCAAATTGTATTTGAGGATTTTGAAAAATCTATATGATGCAAATATGCATCAGATAATCCCAATCCAATGATTGCTATGGATTTTCAATATTTGATGTCCCATATTACCGCTTCCTTTGCATCTCTTGGTTTCTTTTCTTTTCCATCCACAATCTCCCACAAATATTTGTTGATTAATAACAACTAAGTTTTCACCTGCCATGTGTAAAAATATTTGCCTTCGAATTTTTCCATTTTATTCAACTTAGCCATGTTAAAAAAATGGACATCGGTGTTTCACACAGAATTTAGTTCCAGAATAGAGTTACTTCTATCCTTTCATTCTCTTGAGAAACAGATAGGGGTTAGGGTTAGGAGGAATACCTGTTGATTTTTGGGAAGGTGTGTGTGTACCGTGGAGAAATTAGACCGATTGTGAAGAACTCCTTTTTGTCTGGGAAGGACTACCTGTAAATAAGAATGCAAGACCACCAGATTTTAGTTAGAAAATAAGTGAGGGAACTGCCTTGGGCCCAGGAAATATTAGACTTCCTTTCAAAGGTGGTTAGTTCCCTTTTTAATACAAATTGATGAAAATGATAATAAAGAAGCTATTGCGCACTCATGATTTAGGTATCTCGTTACTAAAAGCAATAGAAACTAAATTGCCAGCAATAGAATATCATGCTGTTTTTTTTGGTCACTGGTTATTGATATGTTCCGATCAAGTTACAGGGATAGACCAGGCTGGACACGAGATTATTTTTAGGTGAATAGGTGAAAGGTTGGTTTTTGGTATAAGTCACAGTGACCGATGTTGGTCACTGGATAACCGATATCGGTAAGGGGCAGTGATTTAGGGATTTTTAAATGGAGGTTTGGAAGGTTGGTAGATGGTTGAGGGGAGTAGTAGGGTGATAGAGAAGACTCAGAGAGTGAGAGAGATGTCTTTGGGGTAATATAGGGATGGATGACCGAAGGTTAGGTGTAGGTTGTTGCTAGGTAGTAGATCTAGGAGTGAGCTTATAATCCCTATGAATTTAAAATTCACAAAGTAGTGTCTAGAAGCCTACAAGGTGGTAAAAGAGACTACTTACTAGTTTCTGATGTGGATGCAGGTTCAAATAATGCAGCGGCATAGGCAAGGCCCAGTTGGGATGATCCAACAATCGGAAGTGATTTGATGAAGCTATCCTCCAACTCTCTCAGGGTTTGGATGAGTGTGACAATGCTCTAGTTGCTTAGTTCCAGTTTGGGGCTCAATGCTCCTCTTTGCAAACTCTTCTCTCCTTCTCACTTGTCTCTGCCTTGCAAATGAATCCAGATCCCTTCATTTTGGTTGGGGGAGGTCATTTACAAGGAACCAATGGCAGTTGCCTAACTGACGCCGGCCGCGTAGGGACCGATGTTGGTTAGGTCAAAGTTGGCTATTTTTAGTAAAATAGCCAACTTTCCCTCCTTTTCTCCCGAGGGGTTTGTTGTGGGCTTGGTCAAGTCATTATTAGGTTTTTTTTGATGTGGGTGAGGGGTGATGAGTCTGGACCAAGTCATAGGTCTTAATTAGGTTAGTTTAGGGTTAGGGATAGGTCATAGTGAGGTGGCGAGGTGAGGTGGCAGGGTTGGAGATGTGGATTTATTAATTATAAGGTAATTAAAAAATAATTCAGTGTGTAAGGTTTTAGGTGGTGAGGTAGGGTTAGGTTGCGGGACGAGATACGGGGTACAAGGTGTCATAAGACCCAAATTTGGTGTCTACATTTTCCCCTTGTCGTATATCTTGTCTTGTAAAGTTACACTGACAATAATAAAAATTGGTTGCCCCAGTTAAGTGTAACATCCTCATTTTATACTTTAGAACAAGTGATTTTTTTTTTTTTTGATAATTGCATCCTGGTTCTAAATACATAATTTTGAACTCACATTTCAAATAACCATTTATATAACAGACAACCATATGCAGCTGTAATGACTCCGAGTAACTCCGATCTATTCATTCCATGACTCGGTAATCTACCGATCTATTCATGAGTAATAAGAGTCTGTGTTTTTATTTAACACATTACTCTTGCGGTTCTCTTCCCTAATCTGGGATTCAGAATGCTCTGTCCAAGGAATCTAACTGAATAATTGTTAATATTATTCATCAGCATCTCATCCCTTAGACTAGGTGAATTAGGACAACGCAATCAGTAGCTTGCGATACTTTGGCCAAAGATTTGAAACATACTGTTCATGTCTCGTATTCCTTAATGGCATACTCGTCAATCTGGAATACGTCCTTCACCCCATTCATATGTTATATAGAATGTCTTATACTGACTACTGTCAGTCCTTCCTTGCACAACTGAATCACTCGGAAGTAGATTAACAAGGTGATAATGTTATATGGATGCCCACGAGGATAAGGGATATGATGACATACTGGTTCAACCTTGCAGTTCAACCAGTGTGTCATGATACCCCGAATCTCCTAGGCAGCCTTATAACATGACCACGTTCTTAATCGGTCCCAGGGTAACTCGTGCGAAATCAAGTGTAAATCTTAGCGATCAATGCAAAGGGTGTCGCCATAAGTCATCTGCATTATTGTAACTTCGAGAAGATCCTAATCTTCTCGGAGGTACAACTCTGCAGTTGACTTATGTCGTCAACCTTTAAATCCGCCTCGAAAAGATCTACTCAGTAACAAGCGTTACGCACTTGAGTTTAAATTACATTAAAGACTTTTCCCTAAGGTTTAGCCTTTCCAATCCCTGGATTCTTCGTCTTAAGACGACCCTCCTCTATAAAACCCATTACTTGGTAGAGATATTAAGGTCAAGTTCTTCATCAAGGAGTCATTAGAATACACCTAATTCTAAAGCAACAGAATCAGACAATATCTCATAACCTTTGCTTGAGATTGCCAACTGAACTCCATTTGATTGTATATCAGTTCTCTTAACTGAATTTATATCATACTTTTTGGTATAAAGATATAAATGATTAAGAATCCTATTTAATATTTTCCTGTTATACTTAGGACTAGGGATTAGTAATTTAATCCAGCTTGTTTAGCGTTCTCTTTTAGGCTCATTTTTAACCTTTCTTCTAGAAAGACAATTATTTAAATCCAATATTGCTTTTGCTAGAACAAATTAGAACTACTAAACACTCATAAGAATTTAATCTCATTTTCATGCAAGCTTTCATTGTCAATCACAAAAGCATTCATATTATACAATGATAACAATGCCCCTTCGTTACATAAACCGAAGAAGGTCAACTATCAGAAATAGAATACAACACATAAGTATCAAACACTTATTTCCATTCCTTTCAAAACTATACAATTACATTTTATGCAACAACATACTTGATACAATGCTCAACGGAAAAGAAACATCTTTTCACATATAGTACATTTGTAAAATCAAGCGGTAATTCGTTATAAATCAAATAAACAATCTGATCAGCCTGTCAGATCTGCATTGCTTTTACCTCTTACGGTAACCATCTGCAAAAATAGTCAACATGAGTCAGTTCAATGAACTGAGCATGATAAGCACTAACTTTTAAAACAATTGCAATCCATCAATTGTTTTCATTAAACACCCTGTTTAAATGAGATCAGATATTCACATAAGTAAACATATTCAGACTATGCCCTTGTAATACAAAATGATTACAAATATGTAACTCTAACATTGCTACAAAATAGTCTTAATCACTTTCAATACTTCATCAAATATTAAAAATCAAGGAACGAATATACACAACAAGCATTGAATCCAAAATCACAACATTGGTCAGATCATTTCATTCACATTAGTTCATTACTGTACCGCTTTCACATATGAAAACTTTCAACCAGTTTTTATATGAACAAGTCAGACAAGCCACAAGAAAGATCGCTGTTCTAAATCAAGAAATAGAACACAGCAAAACTCCTGTACAACAACTATCACATCAATAATCCATGTATCAACCTTAAGCCCAATACTAGGTCTTTTTTTTTAACACAGTACCGCATCCTATTAGAAAGGAACACATCACCCTGTATATACATCTGTACTAAATCGGAGTTGGTCAAAAGTACTCACGATTCACTTATACAGAGTCACGCTACCTGATACAGACCATTACTCAGACAAAATGTCCAATATCAACAACAGTATATCAAGTCAAGTTTCAACTAGGACAATAGAAGATACAGGTTGACTTCCACAATTCTCTAAACCCGAACAACAGTGGAATGACAAATGATTGCCAATGTTTCCCTCTGGACAAGTAAATAGTGTACATATTAAAACTCAGGCATAACTTTTAATTACCGATTTCAATTCAAGAAACCCGACTAAGTCATGCCAAATTTTCGCACAAGATTACAAGGAATGAACATAAAAATACACCCAAGAATCTGTTCAACAAAAATCCATGCAACACAAAAGTAATTCCAGAAATAACAGAGGTCTTAGTACATGTTATTTCTTCAAGCCACTGGTTCATCATTCACCAACTACTTAATTATATTCGGCTCAAATATAATATAAATCATTCAATCGACTCCTCAGAGTCGTCCAAATCACAACATTTATAAATCTATATATATTCACACTGTGTACTGTTAATGGGTTTATACTCATAACCGTTGAATCCCTACAGCAGCGTAATATGAAATTAGCTGATAAATCCTTCTATGCCATTCATGGAAATCATTCAGAATAAAACAAATGTAAGCAAATCGAATACCCATTTCAAAACAAGGAAAACAACTGAGCCTCTTCAAAACTTTCGAACAGCTTACACAAAAGAATGCAATGCATGCCCAGGAAATCTGTATCCTTAATCATTACAAATAGCAGTGAACAAAAGACCTGTTACCTCTACAAGGCTTCCACGAAGACAAATAACAAAACTCATGGATGAATCTACATTCTCAGCAGTGGACAGCAATATACGATTCAATCAAGGACTCTTCTGAGTCGTCCAAATAAAGTATAGATGTATCAATATTGTACACAGTCAACAATAATCCCGTTACCACAATAACAAAGAAGAACAACTTCCACTGGGTCGTAAAGACTATGGTAATACAACAGTTTACCTGTTCCCAGCAAAAATTAGAAGACAAATGAAACCCATAAAGAACCATTAGTCACTGTCAACAAAAACCACGACAGAGTTTCCAAAGGAGAAGTAGAACTGATCAAACATACAGTATCTAACAGAATCCTTCCATACAGTTTCCACAACAAGAAACAGCGGCCACAAATCAACAACATACAGTGGTCTATAAACAACACATGTATATCCTATGGGCTCACGCCAAACAGGCCGAGCTTTCATGCTCTTTACATATAAATATCTCACATATTTAAACCAGAAAGAATACACAAAGGAATAGAGCCACAATTCGATTTTAATAAACACCCATCAAGAGGAAAATTGAAAAATCAAACAAGAAGAGATACAGTACCAAAAATCAAACAAGATCTCCATAGAAAATCATCTATTTTCTCAAACCATTTGAACAGAGTTGTTCTAATGAAATCACTTGAAAGACAACAAGCTATTTAAAGGTTAGGGCCTAACATGTCTGGATTTTTGATCAAATTTCCAAAGCAGACCACAGGAAGAGCTCAAACTTCCTTTTCATTTTCCAAGATAAAGCGACCAACAAAATTTCGCTATCTCCATCACATATATATCCTCCATGACAGAGAAAAGAGCTAGATCAGTTCATACTTGCCATGCAACTCAAAGAGGACTGGTGCGAAGAACCAGTAAACAAGCAGAGAGAAAACCGAAAATCGCGACAAACCAAACAAAACCCTCAAAATTCCCGTTTGCATGCCTTCTCACGAGTTCTGGGCTCGTTTACCGAGAATATTGAATGCCAATTAAACCAACTTTCCCACTTAAAACTCAACTTCCCACCGACCGCCAGAATTGGCGACAGTCCAATGAAAATTCAAGTCCATTTCCAAACTTAGAGAATTGCCACGTCTGCACAGGTTAGCCATTGCCTAAACCTTCGCCATGACCTGTCCCTCATCCTTATCCACGCATTAAATGTCATAGAGAACGCCGCCCATGGTTCGCACACCCTTCCATAGGCCCCTTCATAATCTCCTCATTAGTTAGGTTAGTATCTTAGGTTAGAATTTAGGGTAATACCCATACTAACCAATTTACACATAGATACTAACTTAGGATATTAACACATAGCCTAGGTCTAGGTTAGATTAACACTAATCTAACCCCTAGGTTAGGTTTTAGTTTTAGGTTACTAACCGTTAATAATTCCAGTAAGGTATAAACATTTTATATGCCAAGAAAAGACCCAAAATCATGCATCTCCGAATAGGATTCACTCCTTTACAGCCGTTAGGCTACAGGAATATACATGGCAGAATTATTACTTGGTCCACGTCCGAGACCTTCCAGATATACTTCGATATCGGGAACCCGATTCATTTACCAAGATTAGCCTGAGTCATACTCCTGACGAGCTTAATCAATGCTTCCATACCTTGCAACCTGTTCAAGGTCTGTGATCTAATTCATCACAAACAAACTTAAAGCATTACTTGGATCAATTCCACTGATCCAAGACTAGATATTATAGATGAATGTCTCTATAATTCATTCCGTGATCAGATTAATATTCAGACACAAAATGGGAATAAATAAAGAGTCTAATCATATTCTGACTCAGTCAAGTCTCAATCTGCAAGAAATTACAATACCTATCAAGCATGATTTCTAAACGATGAACACATCGGCTTATACAAGAATCACATTCAACACCTTTTATGTCAGGAGAAAGTACAACAGTTCACATGGTGTTACAACATTAAGGGTATAAGGTAATCCCCCTCAAATCTATCACAGATTAAGGTGACTGAAAGCAGGGATAAGGGTGATAAATGGTAAATGGATGATCACGGATTCAATCCCATGATAATTTCCGTATCCTAAACTTTTCGTCCATTTGATACTGCGGTACATCTTGAAGGATTTTTGTAAACCGCTGCCCCTATTCAGTTACCTTTAGCTTCCCTTTAGCGAAGTTCTGAAATTCTGTTCCATTTTTTTTGATCATAAACAGTTGTGGTCAGCCAACGTCCTACAATAGCCTTTTAAACTGACCCAATAATATTGGTCTATCAAGGTTTAGCTCAGCTTTTTCGGCTATCCCACCACGAAGATGCTTCGTGAGAAAGCTGATTAGGCTCCCCAATAGCCTTGGTTTCTTCTGAGAAGTTCCTTATTGCAAAGTACTTCTCCATTTCGCTGAGCCAGTTCTCAGCCCCATCTCCTAGTGTGGTGCCATCATACTTAGGTGGACTTATCCTTTTTATATCATTAGTGAGTTCTGCTGCCAATCTGGCCTTTTGTTTTTCTGGTTGGACAGGTGCATTTCCGGCATTAACATCAACACCCATTTCGGGTTTGTCCTCAGGAGGTTGCTGATTATTATTATCAACTTCTTCATCCTCCTCATTTCCCGTCACCTACTGTTCAAGCACAGCTAAGTGATCTCTTGTGTCCAACAGGGCAGCAAGGATCTCATCCAGTTTTTGGGTTGTTTCCGCTCCTCCTTCAGGTGGAGCATTACTCGCAACGTTCCCCCCTTGTTCTAACCATTTTCTGTTACAAGAAAATTCAGGTTTTTATCAGATTATGGACTCAATAGGTCCAAGAGCTGCAAACCTTCAGCTCTGATACCAAGATGTAACATCCTCATTTTATACTTTAGAACAAGTGATTTTTTTTTTTTTTTTGATAATTACATCCTGGTTCTAAATACATAATTTAGAACTCACAATTCAAATAACCATTTATATAACAGACAACCATATGCAGCTGTAATGACTCGGAGTACCTCTGATCTATTCATTCCATGACTCGGTAATCTACCGATCTATTCATGAGTAATAAGAGTATGTGTTTTTATTTAACACATTACTCTTGCGGTTCTCTTCCCTAATCTAGGATTCAGAATGCTCTGTCCAAGGAATCTAACTGAATAATTATTACTATTATTCATCGGCATCTCATCCTTTAGACTAGGTGAATTAGGACAACGCAATCATCAGCTTGCGATACTTTGGCCAAAGATTTGAAACATACTGTTCATGTCTCGTATTCCTTAATGGCATACTCGTCAATCTGGAATACGTCCTTCACCCCATTCATATGTTATATAGAATGTCTTATACTGACTACTGTCAGTCCTTCCTTACACAACTGAATCACTCGGAAGCAGATTAACAAAGTGATAATGTTATATGGATGCCCACGAGGATTAGGGAAATGATGACATACTGGTTCAACCTTGCAGTTCAACCAGTGTGTCATGATACCCCGAATCTCCTAGGCAGCCTTATAACATGACCACGTTCTTAATCGGTCCCAGGGTAACTCGTGCGAAATCAAGTGTAAATCTTAGCGATCAATGCAAAGGGTGTCGCCATAAGTCATCTGCATTATTGTAACTTCGAGAAGATCCTAATCTTCTCGGAGGTACAACTCTGCAGTTGACTTATGTCGTCAACCTTTAAATCCGCCTCGAAAAGATCTACTCAGTAACAAGCGTTACGCACTTGAGTTTTAAATTACATTTAAAGACTTTTCCCTAGGTTAGCCTTTCCGATCCCTGGATTCTTCGTCTTAAGACGACCCTCCTTTATAAAACCCATTACTTGGTAGAGATATTAAGGTCAAGTTCTTCATCAAGGAGTCATTAGAATACACCTAATTCTAAAGCAACAGAATCGGACAATATCTCATAACCTTTGCTTGAGATTGCCAACTGAACTCCATTTGATTGTATATCAGTTCTCTTAACTGAATTTATATCATACTTTTTGGTATAAAGATATAAATGATTAAGAATCCTATTTAATATTGTCCTGTTATACTTAGGACTAGGGATTAGTAATTTAATCCAGCTTGTTTAGCGTTCTCTTTTAGGCTCATTTTTAACCTTTCTTCTAGAAAGACAATTATTTAAATCCAATATTGCTTTTGCTAGAACAAATTAGAACTACTAAACACTCATAAGAATTTAATCTCATTTTCATGCAAGCTTTCATTGTCAATCACAAAAGCATTCATATTATACAATGATAACAATGCCCCTTCGTTACATAAACCAAAGAAGGTTAACTATTAGAAATAGAATACAACACATAAGTATCAAACACTTATTTCCATTCCTTTCAAAACTATACAATTACATTTTATGCAACAACATACTTGATACAATGCTCAACGGAAAAGAAACATCTTTTCACATATAGTACATCTGTAAAATCAAGCGGTAATTCGTTATAAATCAAATAAACAATCTAATCAACCTGTCAGATCTGCATTGCTTTTACCTCTTACGGTAACCATCTGCAAAAATAGTCAACATGAGCCAGTTCAATGAACTGAGCATGATAAGCACTAACTTTTAAAACAATTGCAATCCATCAATTGTTTTCATTAAACACCCTGTTTAAATGAGATCAGATATTCACATAAGTAAACATATTCAGACTATGCCCTTGTAATACAAAATGATTACAAATATGTAACTCTAACATTGTTACAAAATAGTCTGAATCACTTTCAATACTTCATCAAATATTAAAAATCAAGGAACGAATATACACAACAAGCATTGAATCCAAAATCACAACATTGGTCAGATCATTTCATTCACATTAGTTCATTACTGTACCGCTTTCACATATGAAAACTTTCAACCAGTTTGTATATGAACAAGTCAGACAAGCCACAAGAAAGATCGCTGTTCTAAATCAAGAAATAGAACACAGCAAAACTCCTGTACAACAACTATCACATCAATAATCCATGTATCAACCTTAAGCCCAATACTAGGTCTTTTTTTTTTAACACAGTACCGCATCCTATCAGAAAGGAACACATCACCCTGTATATACATCTGTACTAAATCGGAGTTGGTCAAAAGTACTCACGATTCACTTATACAGAGTCACGCTACCTGATACAGACCATTACTCAGACAAAATGTCCAATATCAACAACAGTATATCAAGTCAAGTTTCAACTAGGACAATAGAAGATACAGGTTGACTTCCACAATTCTCTAAACCCGAACAACAGTGGAATGACAAATGATTGCCAATGTTTCCCTCTGGACAAGTAAATAGTGTACATATTAAAACTCAGGCATAAATTTTAATTACCGATTTCAATTCAAGAAACCCGACTAAGTCATGCCAAATTTTCGCACAAGATTACAAGGAATGAACATAAAAATACACCCAAGAATCTGTTCAACAAAAATCCATGCAACACAAAAGTAATTCCAGAAAATAACAGAGGTCTTAGTACATGTTATTTCTTCAAGCCACTGGTTCATCATTCACCAACTACTTAATTATATTCGGCTCAAATATAATATAAATCATTCAATCGACTCCTCAGAGTCGTCCAAATCACAACATTTATAAATCTATATATATTCACACTGTGTACTGTTAATGGGTTTATACTCATAACCGCTGAATCCCTACAGCAGCGTAATATGAAATTAGCTGATAAATCCTTCTATGCCATTCATGGAAATCATTCAGAATAAAACAAACGTAAGAAAATCGAATACCCATTTCAAAACAAGGAAAACAACTGAGCCTCTTCAAAACTTTCGAACAGCTTACACAAAAGAATGCAATGCATGCCCAGGAAATCTGTATCCTTAATCATTACAAATAGCAGTGAACAAAAGACCTGTTACCTCTACAAGACTTCCACGAAGACAAATAACAAAACTCATGGATGAATCTACATTCTCAGCAGTGGACAGCAATATACGATTCAATCAAGGACTCTTCTGAGTCGTCCAAATAAAGTATAGATGTATCAATATTGTACACAGTCAACAATAATCCCGTTACCACAATAACAAAGAAGAACAACTTCCACTGGGTCGTAAAGACTACGGTAATACAACAGTTTACCTGTTCCCAGCAAAAATTAGAAGACAAATGAAACCCATAAAGAACCATTAGTCACTGTCAACAAAAACCACGACAGAGTTTCCAAAGGAGAAGTAGAACTGATCAAACATACAGTATCTAACAGAATCCTTCCATACAGTTTCCACAACAAGAAACAGCGGCCACAAATCAACAACATACAGTGGTCTATAAACAACACATGTATATCCTATGGGCTCACGCCAAACAGGCCGAGCTTTCATGCTCTTTACATATAAATATCTCACATATTTAAACCAGAAAGAATACACAAAGGAATAGAGCCACAATTCGATTTTAATAAACACCCATCAAGAGGAAAATTGAAAAATCAAACCAGAAGAGATACAGTACCAAAAATCAAACAAGATCTCCATAGAAAATCATCTATTTTCTCAAACCATTTGAACAGAGTTGTTCTAATGAAATCACTTGAAAGACAACAAGCTATTTAAAGGTTAGGGCCTAACATGTCTGGATTTTTGATCAAATTTCCGAAGCAGACCACAGGAAGAGCTCAAACTTCCTTTTCTTTTTCCAAGATAAAGCGACCAACAAAATTTCGCTATCTCCATCACATATATATCCTCCATGACAGAGAAAAGAGCTAGATCAGTTCATACTTGCCATGCAACTCAAAGAGGACTGGTGCGAAGAACCAGTAAACAAGCAGAGAGAAAACCGAAAATCGCGACAAACCAAACAAACCCTCAAAATTCCCGTTTGCATGCCTTCTCACGAGTTCTGGGCTCGTTTACCGAGAATATTGAATGCCATTAAACCAACTTTCCCACTTAAACTCAACTTCCACCGACCGCCAGAATTGGCGACAGTCCAATGAAAATTCAAGTCCATTTCCAAACTTAGCGAATTGCTACGTCTGCACAGGTTAGCCATTGCCTAAACCTTCGCCATGACCTGTCCCTCATCCTTATCCATGCATTAAATGTCATAGAGAACGCCGCCCATGGTTCACACACCCTTCCATAGGCCCCTTCATAATCTCCTCATTAGTTAGGTTAGTATCTTAGGTTAGAATTTAGGGTAATACCCATACTAACCAATTTACACATAGATACTAACTTAGGATATTAACACATAGCCTAGGTCTAGGTTGGATTAACACTAATCTAACCCCTAGGTTAGGTTTTAGTTTTAGGTTACTAACCGTTAATAATTCCAGTAAGGTATAACATTTTATATGCCAAGAAAAGACCCAAAATCATGCATCTCCGAACAGGATTCACTCCTTTACAGCCGTTAGGCTACAGGAATATACATGGCAGAATTATTACTTGGTCCACGTCCGAGACCTTCCAGATATACTTCGATATCGGGAACCGATTCATTTACCAAGATCAGCCTGAGTCATACTCCTGACGAGCTTAATCAATGCTTCCATACCTTGCAACCTGTTCAAGGTCTGTGATCTAATTCATCACAAACAACTTAAAGCATTACTTGGATCAATTCCACTGATCCAAGACTAGATATTATAGATGAATGTCTCTATAATTCATTCCGTGATCAGATTAATATTCAGACACAAAATGGAATAAATAAAAGAGTCTAATCATATTCTGACTCAGTCAAGATCTGCAATCTGCAAGGAAATTACAATACATATCAAGCATGATTTCTAAATCGAGGAACACATCCTTATACCAGAAATCACATATCAACACTTGTATGTCCAGGAGAAAGTAACAACAGTTCAGGGTGTTACATTAAGGGTATAGGTAATCCCCCTCAAATCTATCACAGATTAAGGTGACATGAAAGCAGGGATAGGGTTGATAAAGGGTAAATGATGATGAGATGTTAGTAAGATGGTGGGGTAAGTTCAAGGAAGCCGACGCATGTTAAAATCTAGTAGTGTGACCAGGGTACATGTTTTGAAGAGCAAACAAGCAATTCATAGGCAAAGGTTGATAGTTTATCCAAACAAGGCTGATATAATCCTCGTATCCAAGGCATAGGAAGTAGCTCTAGGGGATATAATGGGTAAGGTACCTGAATGTTTTGGCATGTTCGGCAGTACCAAATGGTTAGTTTGGTTGAAATAAACGTCATGGTCTTGGTCTAGGCGAAGTTGGTTGGCTGAACAAGTCAAGTATCCTAGTCGTGCTAAAACAAGAACATGTGAGCTTGATTGAACAAACAAGTACATGATGGGTGGAGATTTTTTTTTGATTTGCATGCCTCGGTCGAGGTACTTAATTGGTACGACCGTGGGCCAGGCCGATTGGTTGGTTGTGGCCTTGGGTCAGGCCAAGTGATTGGTTACGGCCTTGGGTCAGGCCGGTTGGTTTGTTGCGGCCTTGGGTCGGGCCGATTTGTTTGTTGCGGCTTTGGGTCGGGCCGATTGGTTTGTTACGGCCTTGGGTCTAGCCGATTGGTTGGTTGTGGCCTTGGGTCGGGCCGATTGGTTTGTTGCGGCCTTGGGTCAGGCTGATTGGTTGGTTGTGGCCTTGGGTCGAGCCGATTGGTTTGTTGCGGTCTTGGGTCAGGTGGATTGGTTGGTTGTGGCCTTGGGTGGGCCAATTGATTGGTTACGACCTTGGGTTGGGCCGATGAATTCAAAATAAGGATATTTAGCAAAGCCGGGGGTAGGCGATGTGGTGAGAAATGGAGATTGGTGGATAAGGGCAGGAATTAGGTTAAACTAAGCTTGTAACTGATATCGGTTATGGGTGATCGATATCGGTCAGATGACTGATATCGGTCACCTAGGGCGCGCTCTAACTGATATCGATTAGAGGGTGAAAACCTATAAAAAGAAAAAAATACGGCATGTCATTTTCACTTTGTGAAATTGAGTGACAACATTTTTGTGTTTGAGTTTTTAAAGTGAGTGGGTTGTGTGTTTGGGCTGAGTTGGCACTAGTTGAGTGGGGGAGTGAGTTATTGGTAGGCCCCAGAGATTAGGAGGCAGAGTTTGATTGGTTGAGGACCTTGCTGAGGAGATTTGGAGCTATGGCACAACCTGGAGGAGCATGAGGTGCTGGAGGAGCTGGACCACCACCACCTATCTCACCACGACAATGTGCAGTCGTACCGGTAGGCTCTGAACCCCTATTTGTGTGAAGTTGATGAATTTAGCTAGGATGTGGGTTTTGGGGTAGGAATCCAAAATTTAATAAAATAATGAATAAATGAAGGTAAATCGTAAAATGGAGTGGGTAGATATGTTAGGTAAGTCAACACGGTAGGGTGGGTAAGTTTGTAGGCATTTGGGCAAGGTAGATAGCTAAAAAATACAAAAAAGGGGATTTGGGGGCCATTTTCGATCCACCCCCGAAATCCGACAATGACCGATGTCGGTCACTAAGCGACCGGTAGTGGTCACAACTAAAGGCTAGTTGGTTCTAAGACCAGTGTCGGTCATGTGTCGACCGACGCCGGTCGTGTGTGACCAGTACCAGTCATTATGGGCAGGAGGTAATGTTGTGAAAGTAGGTATATTGATTTGTTGTAGGTGGGTAGAATAGAGTTTTGGGGTGAAGGGGGGAGAAGGTAGAGTGGCTAGGAAAGGTGAGTGGGGGTGGGGGGTAATCGGGTGGTCGGGGGCCAGTGTGGGTAGGATAGGTTATGGGTTGTGAATGAATTGGGAGGGGTTAAATAGGCTGAGGATATAGTTAGAGGACGAGAATAAAGCTGGTGGAGTATGAGTGGGCTAGTTGCTAGGTTGTGGGATAGGTAAAGGGGATATTGTAGATTTTTGTTGGGTGGGGTTATTGATGTTGAGGGAGATGAGGTGTTTTAGGTTTGATTGGAGTGGGTAGGATATTTAAAGGACCATAAGAGTGAGAGGAATTTATAGATCTATAGGGTAAGATAGGTGGGTGTAGATGTGCTTATAGAGTTGGGTTGTGATAGGGTGGGTGAGTGAGTATAGAGGGTTAAGGTAGTTGTTTTATAAAGGGTAGGCCTGATGGAGTGGGTTGTTTTTACAAGCACGCCAGCAGCTTGACGATGTGGGATTAGATGCCGCCTCTATTGGGGTGGATGCGGCCGTATGTGACTGCAGTGTAGTGGGAAGTCATGCGGTAGGTTAGAATTGGCGGAGTCCAGAGGTATACGGCTATAGATAGGGACCACAGCTTGATGGTTGCCCTCATCGAGAGATGGGATCCGGCAACCAATTCTCTTCCATCTCCCTACTGGAGAGATGACGGTAACACTTAGAGGATGTGTATCACATCCTAAGACTTCCGATCATTGGTGAGGAGAGTGTTCCAGGTGGATGCGGATACAGTGATGGACAGCATCTTACAGGTATTCAGCGATGTAACCCCATTGATTACATATCACAGTGCGAGTATCTACTACGGCAATGATATGTATCGCATGCGCATCAGACAGGAGACACGGCTTGCCGTGCTGAATGATGATTGGTTGTCACCTGCTTTTCGCCCTTCCTGACTTAGAGGGAGGCCACTTCCCACGGGATTTGATGGGAGTGTTACATGAGATGGTGGAGGAGCACACCTGCTATGCATGGGCACCGGTGTATCTGGTGCAGCTATACAGAGAGCTCTGGGGCTATCGCCGTATGAGGTGATTTGGTATATGTTTGACATTCTTGTTACACTGCTGGGCCTACGAGCATATCATCTGTTTACGACCAGTAGGGTTGCCTCAGTAGCCAGGGCCACAGGTAGTTTATAGATATGGATTTCAGAGGTGGTTGGGGGTCATGGGGCAGCCACGAGCAGTTATCACAGGGCAGGATGTCACTTATTACAGACATATGCTAGAGGGCCTGACTGCCTTAGATATTATATGGAGGCCATAGAGAGGCCATCAGCCCCGTGGAGGAGCCCAAGCACAACTGCGTTGGATCTAGTATATCTTCTGGATATCTGGACGGAGACCTGGGGAGTACGAGAGGATCCCTCTAGAGAGGGTACACCGACAACTGGGATTACAGCAGGATGAGCCACCTCCCTTCCCAAAGTATCGGAGGGAGGATGTAGAGGCACCATTGCCTATACCGTAGCCATTTAACCTAGTCTGGGTAGTAGAGAGACCGGCCGATGATACGGTGGATGACGCCGGAGTTACAGGTTCATTTTTTGTTTGGTGGGCAGGGCAGAGGGCAGCCATGAGAGCACAACCTGCACAGCTAGATTTGGTGGCTGTTATAGCAGAGAACGACTATCTCTTGGGTCAGGTGTAGTTATTACAGGGGCAGCTTGTTGTAGCATAGGCACAGATCGGAGTGTTACAAGGGCAGTTGGCCCAAGCACAGGGACAGGTAAAGGGACAGGCATAGGCACTGGCATAGGCACAGGCACAGCCTCAGGTACAGATCCCTGTTCAGGCTCAGGCACAGGTCCTTGTTCAGGCTCTGATGGCAGCTCCACCACCACCACAAGTACAGACTCGGGGTCAGGGTGTACAGGCAGGGCAAGGCCCACTTCTATTAGGAGTGGGGGGACTAGCCCCACCAGCCATGGTGGCACGAGCCCGATACATTGAGGTGAGAGTGGAGGCTTGTTATTATCAGGATGTACTAGATGGTACCGGTGCCAATTATCATCCATATGTGGCTCACAGAGCCGAGACTTCCCAGAGTCATAGGTCACAGGGGGCCACAGCCATAGCTAGTGGGTCAGTGACAGGTTGGAGGCGAGATTCGAGACCGGGGCCAGCTGAGGGATGATCCGAGGGAGGGGGAGAGAGTTGATTCATACCAGGAGCGGAGATGTTTTTTGGTAGTTGATTTTTTTTGAATAGAGACACCATGTCTGCGAATCGAATGTGCATATAGAGGCCTGCGTGCCCACATAGGATTTATGTATTTATTTTTGTTGTATATACCAACCTGCAAGCCAAGTAAATTTTGTATAGTTGATACAAGCCTGCGAGCTGAGTATATTTTTGACATGAGAGACCAGGCCTGCGAGCCGAGTTGAGATTTTGATAGAGACAGTGGCCTGCGTGCTAAATTTCTATTTTTTGGATTATAGAGGCCCCATGCAGGGAAATTTTTTATATGTTGACATTGATTTGAGGATATATATAGATGATGAGTTTGATCCACATGGTGTGTATAATGTTTTATTTGATACATAAATTATAATGTTTCATTTGTTTTGTTGATGATTTTAGAAGTTGAGGTATACAGATGATGTTGATGATGTTTGGATTATATGCATATGTGTTGAAATGTTGATCGTATTATGATGATGGATATTGATAATGATATTGTTATGCAGGGAAAAGAGGTGGGCACCACCAAAATTTGGCAAAAAATAAAGAAAAGGCCTGGGTATAAGCAAAAGGAGACAATCTGACTGATATCGGTTAGATAACAAATGTCGGTCACTATGTGACTGATACCGGTTAGGTAACCGACGTCGGCTATGTTAAAACAAGCTTTTCTAAAAATAGAAAAGCTTGGGAGGCAATTTTAGATTCTTATTTTTAGAGTCATGCAACATGTTAAATACGAGGATGCAAGGCTGTTGTTGTCCATACAAGGTAGTTGCATGGGAGAATTGAGTGATAAGGAGGAAAGAGATAGGTAAAGTGATCATGGGATTAGATTAAGAAGGTGCAAAGATAAGTTATAGTGAAGAGTCTGATGAACATGGCTGAACAATGAGAAGCATCCAGTGGGCAAAGAGGAGAGAGAAGACAGGTTCCACCTCAAGTTACTACATCCCAAGAGGTATAAATTTTGGTTGGAATAAGATTTTACATGCTTATAAATAGGATGTGGTAAGAGAAGTGCGTAAAAGGGTAATAGGAAAGGGTTTGGGATGGGATAAGTGTTATAGGGTCAGGTAATCAAGTATTTTAAGATATATTTTTAGGTACAAAGAGGGGTAAACTAGTAAATAAGGTATCATAGGTGGTGTTTTTTGAGCAGGATGGATAGTATGAACAGTGACCGATATTGGTTTGACCTAACCGGTATCGGTTAGGTAACCGATATCGGTTATTGTGTAAAGTTGTAGCTTCTGATAAAAAACACTTGGGGATTCATTTGCTACTTTTTGTTTGTTGGTTTGATGTGTGCAGGTAGAGGCAAGGTTGATAATGAATGATAGGGTACCAACGCTATTGTCATAGATCTGAGCGGATGTAACACTAGCGGAGTGGGGGCATTAATAAACCATGTGGGGTTAAACGAAATCCGCTATTATTCATGAATTGCATGTAATCATACTATGTTGCAGGCGTTGATTGAGAGATGGAATTTAGAAAATAATACCTTCCAGCTGCCAATAGGGGAAATGACAGTGACATTAGAAGATGTGTTTCAAATTTTGAGACTTCCAATTACAGGAAGACCATTGTATCAGGCAGGGCCCAATACGCAGCGGGCAGTGATAACGACAGTATTTGGTCAAGCCGCATGAGATTTGACACAACGAGGTGTGACATTTACTTATGGTATAATGTTTACGGCACACCCTAAGGTAACAAGGTTGGCCGTGGTATTAATGATAGTGGTGGGGTATTATGCACTACCTAGAGTGGATGGGGGAAGATTTCTAAGATCATTGATGTGTATTATTCGTGAGATGATAGAAGGTAGCATTACTTTTGCATGGGCACCCACATATCTGGTGGAGCTATACAGGGGTTTATGGGCATGTAGGTGAAATCACAAGACTACACTGGATTGTGCATACTTATTACATTTTTGGGCCTATGAGCACATTGTGTGTGTGTGACAAATAGGCCAACCAATCCGGGCAGGAGAGACAGGAGTGTAGAGGCTGAGATTCAAGCGATGGGTCCGGATAGAGCAAGAGGCAAGAGCCGAGATTGTGATAGATAATGTCAAGTATTATAGGTAGAAGTTGGAGATGATGACGATTCCATATATCTATTAGAGGCCTTATGGGAACTACATGGTGACAGCGAACATAGCTGAGGATTTGATGGGTGTAGAGTGAGTGAGGTGGATCGTAGGACACAGGCCCAGGAGTGTACGAGAGGATTCCTCTAGATTGCATGCGACGACAATTTGGATTTGTTCAGGATATACCCATGGATCATATACCATACAGAAGGATCAACGCCAAGGCACCATTCTCACCTCCATGGCCAAATGTTCCAGAAGGACCAGAAGAGATAGCAGCCAATCGTGGGGTAATGGATGCAGGAGCGACAAAGTCTTATAGATTATGGTGGGCAACAGAGTTACGAAGTACACATGAGAGGGCCGATCATCCCAACATAGTTGTGATTACCACAGAGAGATACTACCTACAGGGTTTATTTCTAGCTTCAAACACAAGTGAATGAGACCACAAGATTATTAGATGCTTTGCAATCTCGAGTGGAGAGACTAAAGGCAAAATTATTCCACGCGAGAGGGTAGATTCGTATGTTACAAGAGAGATTGGTGGATCAGTGGGAGGAACCAATAACAGTGGTACCTTTGAGTATGGAGAGGCTAGGTGAGGTGGCGTCAATGATCACCATCACTACCTGGTTTGGGATGAGGTGCGGGTGTCTAAATGAGTTTCATACATAGGGGTAGAAGAATAAATAAATATTCCGACCTATCCATCGATGATAGAGAAGATGTATTTGTTTAACATCTAAATAAAATGGAATATGTATGTTGATTTGAGTTTGTGATAATTATAAGAATATTTGTGTTTTGAATGTTTGGATTCATAAAAGATCAAGGTGAGTGTTATCAATAAAAATACGTGAAAATATTTATAGTTTTAAAGAAAACACAACACATGATAGGTTATGATAGGGGTATGGTCGAGCTAACCTCTGTGAGACCCCATGTCTCCTAAGTGCTGCCTACATAGCCCATTACACAAAGAAAGGAGGGGCCTCAGACCAATGTAGTTCTCCCTTAGGACTAGGGAGAGGTGAATTCAGACGATTTGGTTGTGGTTAGGCAATTTGTTGGTTGGTAAAAGTTTGATGTTGGTAGAGTAATGTTGTTGGTGTTGATGTGGGTATAGGTGAAGTGAGGGTTAACCTACCCAAGCATAGGAAATCGTGTCCTAATTAATATCAACACACAATCCTAGATTCTGGGTCAAAAAGAGGCAAAAGTTTCCCATAGTTGGAAAGAGCTAAATGAAGCCATGTATTATCATAGGATGAGCTTGAATCCCTAGGTACCTTACATAGGCAAGAAGTCGATAGGTGAAAAGAGTTGTATAATCAAAATATATCAGATATACGCATGTCCCTTGAGTTTTGTTATTGTGAAGAATGGTGAGGAGAGGTGGATGGGATAGTTGAGGCATGCAGAGGACTTGTTTTAAGGTGATTATTTTGATGGTAAGAGAACTAAACCAAAATAGACAAGTCCATGATTCAAAAGTACTTTTGAATACTGCTTTGATTTTCCTAGATATAGACTGGTTGATGCGGGAAGTCTACATGGGATATGCATTTTTTTGTTCTTGAGGTCTTCATGAAGCTAATCAATGCAAGAAGCTTCTGATAGAGGATAACTTTGTATAGCTGTCCTTCGAGGGAACAATCTACTTATAGTAGCAGACGTGGTGTTACACATAGCTGTCCTTCGAGGGAACAGTTTAGTTATAGTAGAACATGCGGATTTGTACATAGCTGTCCTTCGAGGGAGAAGTCTATTTTATAGCTTGGAGGTCTAGATGTCTATTTGGCATGAAGCATCGAGTTTTGCAGGAAGTTTGACTCAAGAATATCCCAGAATTGTATAATTGAGAACTTGTTATTTTGATACTTTTAAGTCATGGACCAGACTAAAAAGGAGAAGGCATCTTTAAGAGGAGGTGATGATCAAACCACGTGGGTTTTATTTTACTTTGAGATGAACAAAAAAAAAGGTGTATGAGGTGGTAAAAGAGCTCAAGGAACAAGCGCAAGGTAGATAAGGAGTGATGTAACACTAAATTCAACCTTAGAATGGTCGGAGATGCAAGGCATTAAGGGGTTCAGGCTCAGATTTACCATTAAGTGAAGCTAAACGATAAGTACTTGATCCGTAAGTGTGAGTGATAATGTAAGGCCCAATCCAATTAGGAGAAAATTTTCCACGCTTGCTCTTTTCTAGTTTGGTTACATGTTGATTCTCTTTGAGGACAAGATCACCAATTTTAAAGGTACATTCATGAATTCTCTTATCATAAGCACGCTTGATGCGCTTTTGATAAATTTGAAGGTGGTCAAGAGTGGTAAGATGATGCTCATCAAGAAGCTCCAATTGGGCTAACCGCTCTTGGTGGAAGTCATCATTGGTGAGAATATCCTGGAGAGATATTCTAAGGGAAGGGATTTGTATTTCGAGAGGCAAGACAGCCTCGATACCATACACCAGAGAGAATGGTGTGGCATTAGTGGAAGTATGAATGCTGGTATGATAAGCCCAAAGGGCAAAGGGGATGTGATCATGCCAATTTTGACCAGAATCGTTAACAACTTTCATGAGAATTTTGGTTAAGGTTTTGTTAGAAGATTTAGCTTGAACATTTTCTTATGGATAGTAGGGTGACGAGAAGCTAAGTTTTGATACCAAATTTGTCACAAAGGGCTTGTAACAGCTTATTTTTGAAAGATTTTCCATTATCAGTTATCAAGTGATGAGGAACACTGAAATGATAAATAATGTGATGATTGATGGATTCAACAATTTTCTCCTTTTTGGTTGAAACAAGTGGAACAGCCTCCACCCATTTAGTGTAATATTCGGTTGCCGTGATGATCCAACATTGACGTTGCGAGGAAGGTGGATAAATCTCACCAATAAGGTCCAAACCCCATTGTGAGAAAGACCAAAGATCTCGTGCGACCTATAGTGGATGGTTGGGAGTATGTTGAAGGTTGGCATGTTGTTGACACATAACACAACGCTTAACATATTCGTAGCAGTCTTTATTAAGATTAGGCCAATAATATCTTATGTGAAGGATCCACTTGGCCATTTTTAGAGGAGTCCCCCCATGATGACATAATGAGAAACACCTTTAAGAAAATCACATTTGCCATTACTATTAAGCTCAGGTGGGAGAACCGATTTTGTAAGGTAGTCATGAAATTGGTGATACTAGGTAACCTGCGAGTCAGCAGATGCATTATTTACCATACAAACATCCGGGACTAAGTAATATGGGGCAAAGAGTTATTGGACCAAGACAAATATGTCAGAGTTAGTTGGTGATGCAGGAATTTGTGAGGCCAAGCAAGCCATAGTATCTGTAAATTTATTAGTTGAGCGTGGAACGGTTTGGATAGTATAATGGGTAAATAAGGTCAAAAGTGAATCTACGTAATGTTTGTACGTTTTGAAGTTCCTCATTTTTACATTGGTACATGCCAGTAACTTGATTTACTACCATTAAGAGTCACTGAAAATGTTAATAAACTTCACACCTAAGTGTAACGCAACGTGGAGACCCAAAACAAGGGCCTCGTATTCCATTGTATTATTAGTGCAGGGGAAATTGAGCCTGAATGAAAGAGGCATAGGTTAACCTTCAAGAGGAATGAGAACAACGCATGCCCCTCCACCACGCTGGAATTTAGATCTATCGAAGAAGAGAGTCATCAGATAAGACGTATAACTGAGCAAAAGAGTTGCGATGAGTTCATCAGGGAAAGTAAAATTGGTTACTTGTTCCCCAGGTAGAGGGGCTTCCGCATGAGTTGGTCTATGATATTTTATCCTTTGACTGATTTATGGTGTACGAACTCAAGGTCGAGGTTGGCGAGGAGCATAATCCATTGGGCGATGCGTTGGTTTAGATGAGGTTTGGTGTACATATAATGTATGGGGTCAGCGTTGGTGATGAATTTTTTTTTGTGATTCAGGAGGTAATGTCGGAGTTTGGTGGCCACGAATGATAGGGCTAGGCACAACTCTTCGATGTGTGTATACCTAGTTTCATAATCTACAAGAGTACGACTTATGTAATATACTACTTTTTCTCGATGCTCGAAGTTACGATGTGCAAGCATGGCTCCTATGGCATGGTCGGTGGCAGAAAGGAAAAGGTAGAAAGGGTGATCGTCCTGAGGTGGGATAAGCACGGGTGGCTGCAAGAGATAAGTTTTAAGAGCCTCAAAGGATTTGTGGCACTCCTCGCTCCATTGAAAGAAAATGTCCTTTTTTAGGAGATGATGGAAAGGTTGACATCGATCCGAGAGTTGTGAGATGAAATGACGGATAGATTGGAGTTTTCCCTGCAAACTACGTAATTGTTTTAGGTTAGTGGGTGGGGGAATTTCTAAAATAGCTTTGACTTTAGCAGGGTTGACCTCAATGCCATGCAAAGAGACGATAAAGCCAAGGAGTTTTCCAGAAAGGATGCCAAAGACACATTTCTTTGGCTGAAGACGAACACAGTATTGTAATAGGTGATCAAAAATAATGGTTAAAACATCGAGATGTTCACTGTGATGTTTGGATTTTCTGAGAAGATCATTGACATAATCCTCAAGCATAGTGTGCATAATGTCATGAAAAATGTAATTCATAGCCCGCTGATAGGTCGCACCAGCATTCTTAAGGCCAAACAGCATGACACGATAGCAGAAGGTCCCCCAGGGGGTAATGAAGGTGGTTTTATGTTGATCGGCCGGGGCTACTAAAATTTGATTATATCCTGAGAAACCATCCATGAGAGAAAGCATCTCATGGCCCGCAGTGAGATTGAAAAGTTGATCAATGCTAGGTAGGGGGAAGTCATCCTTTGGGAAATCAAGGTTAAGATCCCAGAAATCCGTACATATCTGAAGTCCCCCCGTCACTTTAGTGACAGGTACAACATTAGAAATCCATTACGGATAGTCAATAGGTAAGATGAAAGAAACAGAAAGGAGTCGTTGAAGCTCTTCTTTAACCAAGAGAGAAATGCATGGATGCATTTTTCTCAGCTTCTGTTTAACTGGTTTGGAGTCTGGTTTCAGAGTGATGTTATGGACAGCAATGTCAGGATCGATTCCTGGCATGTCGGCGTAGGACCAAGTGAAAGCTTGATTGCGGGCACGGAGAAAGGTAGTGAAGGTGGCTTGTTCTGATGCGTCGAGAGATTGTCCAATCTTTACAATGTGAGGATCATCCTCCATGTGGATGTTGATTTCTATAGTCGACTCATTCAACATGGTTTGGGTTTCAGATGGTAAGACACATTGAATATAAGAGTCATCCGCACCAAGGTAGGTGAGGATGGAGTCATCATCCTGGCACTCCACAACATTAATCGAAGGCAGGTCTTCTTCGATCATGTCTGGATATAAAAGGGGGAGAGAAGATGGGTTCTCACCATCACGTTGATAAGTGAGAGGACCTAGGAAGATAGCATTCACGAAAAAAAAAAGTTAGGAGGGATAGATTCTGGGTCTATCGACTCCGTGGGTGAAGATGGTAAAATGGGCGATGATTGTTCGGAATGGGTGACTTCTTCGTCTTCCTAGATATAATTGACACGAGGTTTCTTCAGTGTAGGTGGTTCAGAAAACCCAAGACCACTACGATCTTTGTGTTTGCGTGTTGTCATGGGAATAACCGTATGTCTTCCTTGCTCATAAAGACCGAAACCAAAACCTTTCCAAGCACAGCACGTCAGGAAGGTGAGGGTGAAATGACGGTTGGTTAGATATTGAAAATCTGATTGGAAGGGAACCACACCAAGGGGAGGTTCGGGGGTGACAGAGGATGTGTCAACACCCCCATATGTTAGGTTGGTGCGGCAATTAGGTGGTCCGTAGGAGATCACCTCCCCCACACAACGGTCGTAGGTAGGATGCACATGTAACTGTCCATACTCTTGTGGGGTATGGAAGGTGCTAACATTGTATAGGCGGTACTCCCCCAGCGTAAGGCATTGAAAAACACCTACCAAGGGATCCGAGGTTGGGATGTTGTCCACGGGGAAGGAAGAGGTATTCACGTCGGTGGTTTCATTGGTCGAAGGTGTGGGTGCGGCTAAGGTGGATGGTTGAGGCGTGGTTGAAGTAGATGGTTGGGTTGGATCAATGGGTGTCTTGACTGGTACAAGCACATCATTAGGGTGGTATAACATATTGCAGGTTTTGAAGGGGGAAGCATCAGCTGTGACGGTGTATGACTTCCCCTCATACTCGAATTTTATACATCTATGTAAGGTGGAGGGAACGCATCCCATAGCCCGGATCCAAGGGCGGCCTAACAACATGTTGTATTGGAATTCTCCCTCAAGGACATAGAAGAGTTCGGGTAAGGTACGTGGCCCTACACGAATGTTAAGGATCACGGTGCCTAGGGTAGAAGTAATAGCATCATTGAATGAATGCAACATGGTGGGGTTGGCACACATGCAGCTAGGAGGGATATTCATCTGTTGGAAGGATTTGGAAGAGACGATGTTTAGGCTAGCGCCCCCATCGATCATAACACGACGTACCTGGATGTCCCAGACATAAGCCGAGATGAAAAGAGCGGGGTCAGGATCTTCTGCACCAAAGACGACAATTTCTTCTTCAGAAAAACTGACAGCAGCGGCTTGTTGTACAGGGACAGAGGTGGTTGTGGAGGTAGGTTGTTTGGTGAGAGAAGCAATGTGGTTGGGTGTGAAGATGGAGGCGACGGGAAAGGTTTCATTAGGTAGGACCTCTATCCCTTGAAGGATCTCAATTAGAGCTTGTCGATGTGATTCAGATGTTTGAATGAGATCATAGAGTGTCATTTTTACAGGAGATTGGTGAAGTTGTTTGATCATAGTGCGATGGGAAACTCCATCAGAGACTGGATAGGCCGGTCCATGAATAACCACTTTAGGTGGTGGTGCGATCGGGATGGCGGAAGGAGAAAGAGAGACCGTCGGTGTGCTCTCTTTAGCTTTTCCATTGTTTTTCTGACCTCGAGTAGCAATGCTAATCATGTTGATCTCATGAATGCGAGATGAGGAAGATGACAGGGATAAGTCATTGTTCTCGAGAGGTGGGGTTGCAATGATGATAGATTTTGGCGAGGCGGGGATAGGTGGTATAGGAGAAGGGATCGAAGCTAAGGGCTTTTCCTTCCGTAAGTTGTCTTTATGAGATTTTCTATCCGAGATAGGTGACTGGCGAAGGATGGATTTCAAAGCTTTGCATCCTTCTACATTGTGTCCTGGTGTGCGGTGGTAGGCACATATTTTAGATTCATCATAACCTATAGGTCGAGGTTTAGATGGATCATAGGGTCTGAGTGGGGGTAGGGAAATGGTCGCATCCCCTACCAGCATATCAAGGATCTTGGCGTAAGATCCTTTGAGCGGGTCAAATGAAGATGAGGCTATTGATTGAGTGGGTGAGATTATTGATTGTTTTGGTAATGGTTGGGTACGAGTGGTTCGTATGGGTGGTGGTTTAGGCAAGGGATTTTGATGATTGGGTTGAACTAGGCATGGCTTCTTCTACGCAGAAGTCATGTTTAGCTGGTTAGATGATGAGGCCACAGATGACGTGGTGGCAGGAAACAACCATGGGGAAAGAGGAGCGGCAGCAAACAAGTCCTTCGATGATCGAGTTTGCTTAGGGTTGGTAGGTAGGCAAGATACTTGGGGCGATGGTGTTGAGATGCCTGTGGATTTCTGTATGGGTGCAGAAGGTGCTGGTCGTGTTAAAGAAGACGTGGGAGGCATGGTGTATTGAGGCAAGGTGGAGGGGTGAGGCCCCAATATAGAAGGTAGGTGTGACGGTGAGGGTTGAAGCCATACCTGCTGTACTGGTGTGATCGGGGATGAGGGTTTTAGTTGTGGCGGAGGCATAGATTGGACTCGAGGAGATTGGGTCTGTCTCCTAGGTGGATTGATGGCTTTATTTTTGGATAAGTCTAACCATTTAGGTGGGTGCGTTAGGCTGAGTATTGGTGAAGTCCCAAGCGTAGGGGAAGGTTTGGTTAGGTTGATAGAGGTTGATGAGGTATTCGGTGGAGATGAGGGGGGTGGAGGTGAGGACATAGGCATTTTGAGCTTTTGTAAAAACTTCAGGTATATGGTAGAGGTGTCTGGATTAGTCATTTGCATTTGAGTAGAGCATGGTGTTCTCAAACGTGCCCATAAGAGTCGTCTATCTTCTGGGGGATGACAATCTTCACATATGGATGGGCATTTTGATATGGAAGAGAAGTGGGTTGTGATTCCAGTCCACTGGGGGTGTGATACAGGGGGTGAATGAGGCGCTGTATCAATGGGTGTTAAGGGGTCAACCGGTCGCTGGAAAGATTTAGGCGATGAAGAACTGATAGGGAGGAGGGCATGTTCTAGAGGATCTGTCATGATTAAGGAATTTGGTGATGTAGGCTCGAGGGGTTTCTCTTCTAAGGATGACAGAAAAAGTGGTGATCCTTCTTCTTTTGCAGCAAGAGTGGTGGAAGGAGATGTTTGGGCAATAGATAAGTTGGATAACATCTGCTCACAGTCTTGCAGGGATGTGGTGTAAGAAGGCTCTTCTATGAGAAGAGAACTCTGGGTGGTTGGTTCCTTTATGGGTAAAGGAATAGTGGGGCTGTCCTCTTGTCCTGATGAAGGAGAAGGGGGCGAGGACTCCTGCGTTGGTGAAGAGGCTCGATTCAGAATTTCTTCGATGGAAGCCCTTGGTTGGGAGTTGAAAACCACATGGATCTCATGCACACTCTTCTCCTCGGCTAAGGTTTCTTGGTTTGTGTTACTATTAGAGGAATGGTTTGGAAATGGTTTGTTGAAGATTTTTAAATTTTGATTAGCAGGGGCATTAGGATTATCGAGGGTTATATCCCCTGCATCAACCATTTCCTGCACTATGTTTTTCAACATCTTGCAGTTTTCGTGGTTGTGTCCCTTCACGCGATGGAAGTTACAGAAGTCATTTTCTTTATACCAAGAAGGTATAGCGCGGGCGGAATCAAACCTGGAGTGAGGTTTAACAGGAGGCAAGGTGATAGCTCCTACTTTAAGCAATTTTTCCAAGATCACATCATAAGTTTCTCCCAAGGGAGTGTACTTGATGGGCTCGGCTTTATACTTATAGGTGGATTTCGGCTGGGTATAAGACGGTGCTTGAGATTTGACCATTACCGCGTGTACAGCTCCTTTTGATTTCGAAGCAGCCGATGCGTGAGAGTTGGTGGTGTTGGGTTTGTTCATGGAGTCCTGGGTTCAGAAATTTGAGTTTTTGTTGCGCAACTTCAATTTCTCCTCCTCTAAGGCCCGAATCTCTAGTTTCTGAGCCATAGTAAAGGCCTCATCAAAGGTGCGGAAAGTTTGAATTTGGAGGGTGGGAGAAATGTGTTTAGCGCAGGCCCACGTAAAGAGTTTTGATGAGCTCAGCCTGAGGTAAGGCATAAGTAAGTTGGTTGATGAGGCCCCGCCATCGTCCAATGAAATTTGCGATAGATTCGTCTTCAAATTGTCGGATGGCATAGAGATCGATAATGGATACTTTCTTGGCAATATTGATGGAGAAATGATCCAAGAAAGATTGGGCTAACTGGTTAAAGGAGAAGATTGAGTGCTGGGCTAAAGCACTGTACCATTCCAAGGCAGGTCCTGATAAGGACATGGGGAAGGTACGGAGTAGTAAGGCATCATCATGAGCAATCAGATAGCAAGCATGTCTAAATGATTGCAAGTGTTGTTGAGGGTCCTCCTTACTATTAAAGCGAGTAAATTTCGGTAATTCCCATTGAGGAGGATATGTATGAAGGGGGACAAAAGAATGAATAGGCTCCCAACAAACTTGCTCGTATGTCAGGGTGTTACGGCTTCCTGAAATAGAAGCCTCAAGATTTTGCATCTTGTCCATCATTTGTTTGATTAAATCATTGGTTGGGTTAGATGATGGTGTTGTCATCGTAAACGGAGGAGGATTGGGCCAAGAGCCGCTACTAGACAATGGTGGGGCTAAATGTTGATAAGGTATCGATGATGAATGTGTTGGGGTGGCCGAATAAGGGTGTCCTATATAAGATGTTGAGGCCACCGGATGCATTTGCGGAAATGAAAAGGTGGGCGGAGCCTGAGAGGGAAAGCTCGTGTGGATAGGTGGTAGAGAACAAGTTATGAAAGAGGCAATTTGTGAGAGGGATGAGGTAGGGGAAGTGGATGGTAGTGATATGTGGGGCCCCAGATTAACCAAAGGAAAGCCAATTGGTGCAGTATGGACCATCGAATCCACTGAGCTGGGAGACGGGGCTAAGGATGAAGACAGTGAGGCGGAGTTATTAGGTGGGGAAGGAGCTAAGTGGGTGGCTATACTAATAGGCATACCCAAGAGGAGTTGACCGTTGGGTGTACGGTCAGGGGTATGAGACAAATAATACTGTACGGCGCCAAGATTAGCATCCAAAAATTTAGCAAAATCTGGATCTCCGACAGAGATCTTGGGAAAAGCATTGGTGTCCGTAGGATTCCCCATAGGATGCAAAGGGGGTGACTCAGGAAAAGACACGGAACAAGCATGTGAAACCATGGCTGCGGCTTGTTTCTGGGTGATAACAACCATGGACAAGAGGATACAACAGAGAATTAGTCAATCAGGAACAGAAAATGCAACAAAATGTTGGAATTGGTAGGTTACTGGTTTGTCAGGAACTGTAAAACACAGTAACCGATATCGGTCTGGTAACCGATGTCGGTCAGACTGTAACCGGCGTCGGTCAGATAACTGATGTCGGTAGAAGAGGACCAGTGCCGGTTACTGTGAAGGCAAAGAGAGAATGTAAGAGGCTGCTAGTTTGGGGAGAACAAGGCTTAGTATACCCACCAAACTGTCTGAAGTGATAACTGAGATAGGGTATAACAGAGAAACAGAACTGAAAGAAAAATAGAAAACAAGCAAGATGCACAAGCAAATCAAGAGACTAACCCTAGGATTAGTTTTAATCACTTTTGGGCTTATGCCTTAGATGCAAGATGATGTCATTCCTAAACAAAAGACCTAAGGGAGATGTCAAGTTTGTTTTGGCTTGTAAGGCTACCTCAATCAGGCGGAGGAATACCATGGAAAGGGGGGATGTTTGAGATGTTGTGTAGATTATGATGTGATTTGGTATGTGTTGTGCAGTGAGAGTAAGATTAATTTCTCATCAATACCGTGGATATTACCCCCACGTGTATGACCTGTTACTTAATCTACGTTCACTAGAATAAAAAACAACAAGCAAGAATGTGATGCACGTGTTTTAAACCCAAATCGAAAATGATATTCGATGAAGCAAAGAAAGAGAAGAGGTCAAGAAGATGACTTTCACTAATGCAAAGATGCGAAAAGACAAATTCTTTTACCAAAATGACAAAATATTTTGTGAATATTTAGAAGAAAGAAACGGCAAGTGTGCTTCCTATATGAAAACAAGCAAGAAAGAAAGAAACCCGAATAGGGTCCCACCGGGCGTGCCAAAATGTTTCACACAGAATTTAGTTCCAGAATAGAGTTACTTCTATCCTTTCATTCTCTTGAGAAACAGATAGGGGTTAGGGTTAGGAGGAATACCTGTTGAGTGTTGGGAAGGTATGCGCGTACCGTAGAGAGATCAGACCGATTGTGAAGAACTCCTTTTTGTCTGGGAAGGACTACCTGTAAATAAGAATGCAAGACCACCAGATTTTAGTTAGACAATAAGTGAGGGAACTGCCTTGGGCCCAGGAAATATTAGACTTCCTTTCGAAGGTGGTTAGTTCCCTTTTTAATACAAATTGATACAAATTATAATAAATAAGCTATTGAGAACTCACGATTTAGGTATCTCGTTACTAAAAGCAATAGAGACTAAATTACCAACAATAGAATGTCATGTTGTTTGTTTGGTCACTGGTTATTGATATGTTCCGATCAAGTTACAGGGATAGACCAAGCTGGACACGAGATTGTTTTGAGGTGAATAGGTGAAAGGTTGGTTTTTGGTATAAGTCACAGTGACCGATGCCGGTCACTGGATAACCGATCGCGGTTACAAAACCGGTACCGGTAGGGAATAACCGATATCGGTAGGGGCAGTGATTTAGGGATTTTTAAATGGAGGTTGGTGTAAGGTGGTTATGAGGTTTGGAAGGTTGGTAGATGGTTGAGGGGAGTAGTAGGGTGATAGAGAAGACTCAGAGAGTGAGAGAGTTGTCTTTGGGGTAATATAGAGATGGATGACCGAAGGTTAGGTGCAGGTTGTTGCCAGGTAGTAGATCCAGGAGTGAGCTTATAATCCCTATGAATTAAAAATTCACAAAGTAGTGTCTAGAAGCCTACAAGGTGGTAAAAGAGACTACTTACTAGTTTCTGATGTGGATGCAGGTTCAAAGAATGCAGTGGCGAAGGCAAGGCCTAGTTGGGATGATCTAGCAATCGGAAGTGATCTGATGAAGCTATCCTCCAACTCTCCCAAGGTTTGGATGAGTGTGACAATGCTCTAGTTGCTCAGTTCCAGTTTTGGGCTCGATGCTCCTCTTTGCAAACTCTTCTCTCCTTCTCACTTGTCTCTCCCTTGCAAATGGATTCGGATCCCTTCATTTTGGTTGGGGGAGGTCATTTACAGGGAACCAATGGCGGTTACCTAACCGATGCCGGCCGCGTAGGGACCGATGTCGGTTAGGTCAAAGTTGGCTATTTTTAGTAAAATAGCCAACTTTCCCTCCTTTTCTCCCGAGGGGTCAGTTGTGGGCTTGGTCAAGTCATTATTAGGTTTGTTTTGATGCGGGTGAGGGGTGATGAGTCATGGGTGTGGGTCTGGACCAAGTCATAGGTCTTAATTAGGTTAGTTTAGGGTTAGGGCTAGGTCATAGTGAGGTGGCGAGGTGAGGTGGTAGGGTTGGAGATGTGGATTTATTAATTATAAGGTAATTAATAAATAATTCAGTGTGTAAGGTTTTAGGTGGTGAGGTAGGGTTAGGTTGCGGGATGAGATACGGGGTACAGGTTGTCGTAAGACCCAAATTTGGTGTCTACAGTTTGTTTCAACTGAAAATGCGTTCGAAGACAATATGACAACTAGACTAAAAAATTTAAAAAGTAATAAACTGAGATTACTTTTTAAATGAAAACGACTATATAATAAATAAAGACAAACAATACACATTTTGAAACAACATGCTTACTATTGATTGTAACATGTGAGAGGTGTATGCGTGTGGGGAGCCCACGTTTTAAGAGAATACCATCACAACCAAATGTTTAGAAAGCTCCCGCAGGCTTCTGATCAGTTTTGAAATGTGAAATTTTACCATTGGTGAGATAAACTGCACTTTCCTTCTTCACCTGACTAGACTTGCACGGAATGGAGGCTTTGGTATATTCTTTGAAAATAATATAGAATGTTAGCAGATATTTGACCACAAAATCCCACTTACACAGCTGCATGCGTGATTATGAATAGATCTAATAATGAATTGTTGGTAGCTCACTGGATATATGGATTGTTGATAGCAGAATTATAGATTCTTGATTACTGGTGTAAGCTTGAATGCCAAGAGGTGTGGTAGGGAGACACCATGAAATGCTAAGACCAAAACAAAACTTGGAATAATATGTGGAAGGCTACAGTTCTTGATGCAAGTGTAATGAAGGAAATTTGACACAGTTCCTCCTTGACAACTTTATTGAAACATGGGATTTGAGGGTCAATAGGATCTGACCAGTAGTGGAGCAGATGTAAAGAGAGTAGGAGCATGGCCTCAAGCCTCAAAATCCAATAAATTATAGAATACGCACAACCCTGCAATTTTCTCCCAAGCCGATCAGGGCGCTTCTCAGATGCCAGGCACAGCCAGTTTATTCGAGCTTCATATGATTTTGCAAGATTTCCCACTGAAAGAATCTCTTATAAATCTCCTAATTATAATATGTCATATCCTGGGGCAAAAAATGAATGATCTCCCCTACTAATCCTCACGATTACAGCACTATGAAACCATATGATAAAACAATAATGCTCTGTTATAATTCATATCACAGGATTGCATATATATAGGAATATGCATTCCTAAAAATAAGGAGGTTGTTCAAAAACACTCTCACAAATCTCTCTCTCAACACCTAAATACGTGAGCTATTGAAACTCACCAAAACTAATATTGTTATATGAGTTGTTTAATAAACAACTCATAATAACATTTACATTACACACATATATTTACCTCTAAGTAAATATTAAATCATAAATATTAATGGAGCACTAAATGAATGATTTCCTAACAATTGTTACTATTGTTGTTGTTGTCATGATGGATGATTAAAATCCACCACGTTGATTGTTGGAGCAAAGTTATTATTTCACTGATTGTTAACGGGTGGTGAAATGTTAATGACATTTTCCCTTTTAACCTAGTCTATGACTCCGTCTGTTGTAACCCCGTGGTTTTTGTTAAGGATTTTAGGTCCTTGATTGGTATTCTCGACATTAGGATAAGTCATAGTGTTTTTATTGGGAATGATTAATTTCCCATTTGTTCCATATGTCTTACAAATTTTGTCTATTGCCACTTGATCTATTCAGAGAGCACTCTCAATTACTTCATCATAATTCCTTAGTGGGAATTTCTAGACTTCTTCCTTTATCTCTCTATTGATAGAATAAAGGAATAAGTCACATAGTTCCATCTAATCCATGTTTGGAGAACTTATTGATGAGTAGAGGACTATATGCCATCTTTGAATAAAATGGGTAGTAGATTCATTGTGCTCTTGTTTAATATGTAAGAATTCCCTGATCCCTGTTCTTAACAATTTGTTCATAGCAAAAGCTTTGATAAATTTTGACACAAGTTGTTTGAACGAGTGTATCAAGGCTTCAGGTATTCTATAATACCAATCAAGGGCAATACCCTCTAAGGTTTTAGGGAATATCTTAGAAACAACCGCATTCCAAGGGAGCAATTCTCGAATGGACGTGGAATAGGCCTTGATATGTGCATTTGGATCTCCCTCCCCTTTTTATTTAAGCAAATCGGGAAGAGGTCTTGGAAGCATGATACTTTGTATGATGAAATCTAGAGGTTCTTTTAAATATTCTGAGTAAGTCCCTACTGTATAGGTTTCAACCATCGATGGATCCTGCTGAGGGGGTGGAGGTGGAATGGGTTGTTGATATGGAATATCATATGTATTTCCAGGGACATAAGGAAATCCTTGTGGTTGAGAAAACATCCCGGGAGAGGAGAACATGTCTCCCTGTGGTGATTTTGAATAATTTTTTAAGTAGGGAGGAGCATTGCTCTTATATGGGTTGTTTGATACTAAATTGGGAGGTATCGTAATTTCAACTAGAGCAACATTTGAAAATTTGGTTCTAGTTGGTGTTTGTTGTGGGTAGTTATATGAATGTTTAGGAGGCATGCCTAACATGCCCGTTTCTATGAGGAGGTCAAATTTACTGGGATGATGCTAAGGGTTAGAAGTTCCTACTTGCCCAAAGTGTGAGTTTTGATTTTCTTGAGCAAGTTATAGTCCTCTAACCTTCTCAACCAAAGTTGAGATGACTTCGATTGGTGATGACATATTGTTTTGCCTTAATGGTTGTTGTTGTACACCTTGAGATAGTAGATGTGTATGGTATCCTGCTATGAATTGATCATTACTTTGCGAAGATTTGCCAAGATTATTTTCCATAGGTGGAAGAATGGGGGTGTTTTCTTGGAGCAGGGTGTCGGGTTGTGTTTGCAAACTTCCTATAGGTGGGTACATGTTTTGGAAGCATTGTTCACTTATAACGTAGCATGCTAAGTACTCCTCATCCAAAAATGGGAGTAGATCTGACTACCTACTGATTTGTGGTCTAAACAAAACTTGAGGAGATGAAATGGATTCTCTAGTAAATGTCATATTGTTAGAGCCTGAGGTCTCTGGTTGTTACATTTGTGTGAGCTGATCCAGCTCCTCAATTTGGAATGAAGAACTAGAGCTTAATCTTTGAGCAGGAGTTTGTGATGACAAGTAGTTGCTTGAATAGTTTTCAGCCCATGCAGAAAATGAGAGTTACGGTTGTCTATTTGTTTGACCATAATATGCTTTGAGACCTGAGAGAGGTCTGGCATATGTGTCGTATCCCGACATATTCAGGGGGTATATAAATACCTGTAGAATAATGGGAAAGAGTGAAGATGGATGAAAGAAATAAAAAGGGAACAGTTGTTTCATTCATGTCCGGTTCACCAATTTTGTATGATACAAAAGTGACATGCGAGCATGGTAATCTACAAGTATCCCTTCCTCATACCCGACCTCCCAAGGTTGTGCCGATATAGCCAGTGGAAATGAAATATATATGGGTATAGAAAAACTAGTTGGGAAATCTTATATCCTCAACATGTAATAATGGGATCTACGAATCTAAGGTAAAGAAAGCTCTCCTAACCTGAATTGGTGTAATGGATCATTCTAATAGCTTCTTGGAGGCTCTAATAAATGTCAAGCTCTGCCAAGATCCTATCTATTGGCTGTAGGATGCGTGGAAAGTGACCTGTAGGTTCTTCATGTATATTTCTAGACAAGGTCATGGGAAATGGTAGTGAGAGGTTTAGTGGATTTGTAGGACACTATGGGTGGTTTTCTGGTCTAGCCCAAAAAATATTAGCTTGATTGGCTTCTACTTTTAATGTAGAAACTTATGTTTTGATATCTGGCGGGAGTGGTGAGGATCTAAATACCAGCGTACGTGAACTGGTGTCAATGTTTAACTGACTTACATGCCCATTGGGTTGTGGGACATGGGGATCACAACCATGAGTTCATGGTTATTGTGGACCTGTTATGGTCATGTGAAGAGTTAGTCTCTTCTTCTGACTATCCAATGGTCATAAGCCTTTTCAGCTTCTATGTTTAATACCGAGAATTGTGCGATCTTATCAGAATACCTTACGGGTGTTCTGGCAACTTGTATACGTAAGCCTGTGTCTATGTCAATGAGAAGGTCTCATGCATTTGGCTGCATAACTAATGGATCAAAACCAAATATTTATTCTCTTTCGGGTTCTTATATGGTCATGTGGATATCCTATCAATTAAATCTATAGTTGGGTTTAACTTGACCAAAATGCGCGTGCTTTATTGTCTTCAATATTCAATTATCTCAATTGTTCACTAACTGCTTGTGGGTTTATTGTCATTTGAAAGACATGAATCCTAAGGCCTTGATCTATATCTATTAATGTTGTAAAGATATTTGGCTGAGGTACTACCAGTTTGAATACATAATCCCTAGGCTCTCTGGTTCCCGTAATTGTCATGCAAAAGATGATCTAACTTTAATTGAAATAATTAAAATAACCTACACTATGCTTATATTCTTTTTTTGTACTTTCAAGGATATGAATTTGAACGAAATTTAAAGAGAAACTATTATAATATATTCAGATAATGAACAATTAATCTAGTAACAAAATTAAAACAATCAAGGTAGCCTGGTGTAGCTATTTACCTATGCACTTGTGAAATTATCCTAATATTAAATAACTAACTAATTTAATTGAAATACCTTCAATCTTACCTCAAAAGTGAGGAATAAATCAAAACTTCTCAGAAGCTATCATTCCCCACAGCTTCCTTGGTAATATTGAAAGCAAGCTTAACTGAAATAAAATGTTTTTCTATTCTATTTGATATATCGTAACTATAACTTCGACAATTCAAACCTAGAATTTATAGAACAACGTTAAATCAAGTCGTATCATGACTTGTCCCCTTAGTGTGATCTCTTTGTTCCTTTTTGTTCTCATGAATCCAGAAGAGTGGGAATGTGACAACGGTAGCAGGAGAAGATGTTCAAATAGTGGCATCTTGGACATAAGCTGAACAGAATACAAGTAGGAGAGGGATAGTGCAAGAGAATAGATCTTGACTATTCAATTCCTAGCGGGATTGTTACAGGGATACAATGCAAGCATACAGAAATATATAAGACTTATGCTTCTTGTAATAAAACAACAACCTATAATTCTAAGAAGAATCAAGATTCAAATGGACATGATCTAGAACTAGAACTATGGAGCCTTGAACTGAGAGGCTGAAAGCTTTACAAAATCTAAACTTGTTGATACTTATTGGAGAACTTTCAAAACACACTGAATAATAATTCTTAGAGGGAGAGGGGCCATTTGCTTGTTAACAAGCTTGGTATTTGTAGCATTTGGATTTACGAGAGGGTAAGTTTGAATTGAACTCTTCTATTATAAACAAAGAGAAATTACTATTTACCAGGTGGCTAAAACTTAAATGTAAGAAAGAGTGGTTGAGAAATTCGAGCACCACTTAATTTTTTATATTGACAAAATCATTAGAAAGTTCTGGAAAACACACACAAGACCGCCGCCCTACATAGGGAAGCAGTTACAGGACCACCACCCTATCCTGAGTGGTGGTCATGGGATTGCCACCTAGGCAAGGTGGCGGTCCTAAAACTAAAGACCAAAATGCATGAAAAGAGTGGAACGGGGTCATAACAAAGCATGCGGAGGCTGGATATGGCATTTTGGGATGTAGATGTATACTCAGCATGATTTTTAGATTCCAAACACCTTACGAAGAGATCTAAATCGTCATCAGGGTTTTTGTAACCTCTTTCTAGTAGTACTATTGATGGTGAATCACAGCACCCCTGAGTGTCCGCAACTCGATGGGTTGAGACTCTCAGTGTGATTGCATAACATGGAGCTTTTCCCAAGTGTGGGACCTTGAAAAATCAGAAAATCTCTCCGGATGAAGGCCGGTTCCTATTCCTGTGTTCAGATGCACACGTAAAAATACAGAGGGTTTACTCAAAAACATAATCTAACTTGCCAACGAGACAGGGTAAGAGGATGCATAAAAATTAAACCTAAACTAACAGAGGTGATGCACCAAGGAATGAAGAACAACTGTCTTGCCAATAAACACAAGCCATTAAAATGCAATGCAAGATCATGCACAGGTAACCAAATTCACAGTGAAAGGTCAAGGGGATGCAAATTAACATAGAAAGGGTTGATAATCATCCACAGACATGTATTATTTGCTCCAAAGATTGGCACAATATACTACAAAATGCCAAGAGGCAAAGATGCATTACAATTTTAAATGGGAGGTTTGAACTCCACAAATTCACCTGCCAAAGAGAAGAAGGGAGGGGCAAAACAAGAATGTCCAACCTTTTTAAAGAAGCCCCTCCTTACAATTTATATGGAGAAAAAAGAGAGGGAGAAGAGAGGAATTCGAAATCTGCTCCAACCACCTCCAGACTGCCTTAACTCATCTCATTATGCCAGTAGGTGAGACCCCTAACAACCCCAAAAAATGGTGAACTGTATTTTACATTTTTGAAGAAATTTTTCTCACCCAAATAAATATATCTAGTCATAGTTGGGTAGAGGACGCCGAGAGCTTTCCGAAAAGTCCAACCTTGCGAGAATCTGAGCTCCCTGTGAAAAGTTATGGCCATTTGAATATTCCCCAAGTTAGGGTCTGTTTCCAGTCGGGTTCGGGTTTCTCCTTTGCATCTGCATCGGGTTTGGAGGGTGCCTCAACATGTTTTTGCCCCATGCTTTCCTGACTCCAAAACCTAATTTACCTAGGTAGTGTTTTAGGTTTTCAGAACTCCCAAGCATCGGAACATGCCTTGCGATTCTCATGCTTCATGTCTCATGTTTCCCGAAACCCAAAATCCTTTGTGTCGGGTTTTTGAACTTCTCCGGCATATTTTCCTGTCGGGCTTTTGAACTTCTCCGGCATATTTTCCTTATGTCGGGTTTTTTAACTTCTCCGGCATATTTTCCTTATGTCAGGTTTTTGAACTTCTCCTGCATATTTTCCTTATGTCGGGTTTTTGAACTTCTCCGACATATTTTCCTGTCGGGTTTTTGAACTTCTCCGACATATTTTCCTTATGTCAGGTTTTTGAACTTCTCCTGCATATTTTCCTTATGTCGGGTTTTTGAACTTCTCCGGCATATTTTCCTATCGAGCTTTTGAACTTCTCCGGCATATTTTCCTTATGTCGGGTTTTTGAACTTCTCCGGCATATTTTCCTGTCAGGCTTTTGAACTTCTCCTTATGTGTATATATATACAACAATTTTGGCGACTCAACGGGATTACCTGCCTACTAGGTCGAAGATCAGTGGCCTTTTAGCAATCCATTGGGCATGGAGTCATAAGAAAGCCTGAAAATTGATATGAACTTTGAAAACTTCCCTTTGAGCCACTTGAATCCATTGAACTTAGAGTTGTTCTCACCAAAATGCCACTTAAAATGAACTGTGGAAGAGCAAAACCAGCAGCACCAAAACTATGTACAAAACTGAAATTCATACATGCTCCAAATGAAACATGCAGAGTGTGCACAAGCACTTATTTTACTGAAAGCAAACCTACCTACTCTACTCTAATTGGAAGCAAAGGTGAGCTAAACAAACCCTGCAACTGGTTGTACAAAATAGCTTCCTTTCTTCAAAATTGACAACCATGCAACTGATTTGGCATTGAACATGGCTGATTGGATGAGTGGAAAATCAACAAGAAGCTAGTCTTCCACCCAAATCATCAAGGTATCAGTTGAAGGAAAATTCAATACCTCTTTTAGTTGTTCTACATTTAGATTGGAGAGGTATGACAGCTGATCCTTGGTTCTTTGTGGCTCATCCTCATGCTTAGGAGCAAGCATGACTGGTTGTGACTTCTCCTTTGACTCCAATGAAGTCAAATACCTTATTGGGCAAGGTATGATCCATTTGATATTCCCATAGCTCTGATTTTTAACTCCAAAAATGGAGTCTCCTTGTAGACCTTCTTGGGTGGGTGATGTGGAAGCAATGGTAGGACTTTTCTGCCCTTTCTCTTCCTCCAATGAAGGACATGAAAGATTAAAATCTTCCAATCTTGGTTCCAAAGAGCTGCTATAAGATGCAGGCTGCTGCAAATGAATGCTCTCCTTCATGACAACAGGCTCAAGTATTTGGAACATGGAGGATGAAAGAGAGAATGGTGGAAACTCAACCGGTTCTTCTTCATCAAAACAGTCCTCCAAATCTGACAGATACACTACCTCATTTCATGTCCTGATGCAAATGCTCAACTTCCTCCATAGTGTCCTCTTGATATGTAACTTGATCATCATGGTTTCTTTCATCCTCCAACATTGAGTTTGAGAGATCAAACTCTTCTTCAGCACTAGAACTTGAGAGAGATGAAGTAGAAAGAAGAACTGAAGGTTCTCTTATAGCCTACTTTGTGCTCAAACCCCTTGGATCTGCAATTTTCTACTCCACAACTAGAATGTGCTCCTCTTCTTTTGGATTTGGAGTAGCTTCTTCCTCCTCTACTACTTGAAGGAAATCTTGCTCTTGATAGAACTCTTCTTCTAGCATGAAGTTTGTCAAGTCAAACTCTTCAATCTGCTGCTCTAGAGGACAAGTTGGGACTGCAAGATCTTCTTCTGAGCTTTCTTCCTCTATGGCTGATTGTGCAATTTGAATTGAATCAGCATTCCCTTCAAATAGAGTGCCAACATGGACACTACTTTATGAGAAAACTGATCGTTGATATGCTTCTTCTTTTTGCTCTTCTTCTGCTGTCACAAAATCAGTCCTAACCACTACTTGTTCTCCAACTCTGACCTCTTCTAAAGGCTTAACCATCAAGGGGATCTTTGTCATCCCAAATTTAAGAGCCCAAATCTTCAGACTTTGAATTTCTTTATCTTTGTTTGGCTCTTCTTTCTGCTGTTGTTTTCCTTGACTGGCATTCTGATTTTTATCCTCCCAACATGGATTTGGGAATGCAAGAGGAGAAGTGGATTGTAACTCAATTAATTTGGAAATTTTTCGTGGTGGTGGAGGAGGTAGAAACTCTTGTTTCTTTGGAGGAGGGGGTATTTCTGTTAGCTCTTGTGGAGGGGATGACTGTTTGGAAGGAAAGGGGAAAGAAGAATTGAGGTGTGGTGGGAGACTGGGGAATGGAAAAATGGAATTAACTCCTGGGGCAGCATTGAATGGATTTAGAATTTGAAATTCCAAATGAGATGATGTTGCTTGAGTAATGGGAAGAGAAAAACCAGATGATGGTGTAGAACTTACCCATTGACAAGGTTGTTCAACACCAAGTGTATAGGCCTCTATTTCTGCTGTCCATTGTGCAAGTTGGGGCAGTATCTCCATCATGAAGTCCAGCTTCTCCTGAGGGCTGAAGTGTCTTAGAAAAGGGCCTCCCCATGGACAAGGGGTCCTGCAACCAATTCTAAAAGCTTTCATTTGAGCTGTTGCTCTTGATTGCACCATATTTGCCTCCATCTTTTGGATTTTTTCCACAAAATCTGCATCTTCCATTTGATTGTCTTCATTGCATGTGTACCCTTTCTCTTGATGTACTTCACAACCAAGCTGACTTTGGCACTGCTGCTCATACGGGTAGATATGCTGATTTTGAATTTGATCAAACTATTGATTTGGAGGATTCGTAAAACATGTTGGAGGTGTGACATACTGTTGTTGTTGAAAATGTGAATTCCATGATGGAAATGAAGTCATGATTGCACAACTTCATGGAATTGGAAAAGAATGAAAGAGATGGAAAGAAAGATGGATGGAAATGGATGGAAATGGGTCTGCAACTCAGAGAATGAGTTATTTACTAGATGGAGTCACCAGATGTGCTTTTGAATATGCCTCCAAAAGGCTGGATTTTGCCAAGTTACACACCAAACCTAGCAATATTAAAAATAGAAATTAAAACTTTGAAGAATCCAGAGGATGTAGTCTTCAATTCGGAATTCAGGTCTTGTTGTGCAGCTGCAAATCCCTGAAAGGTACAGGCGGAACTCAGGTCATGCAATGCAACTTACAAAACCTGAATTGCCCTGTGTCGGAACTTGGGACATGCCCGACACCCCAGAAAACCCGAAATGACTGTTGTCGGGAATAGGACCATGCAATGCATCCCCAAAAACCTGAAATGACTGTTGTCAGGAATAGGACCATGCAATGCATCCCCCAAAACCTGAAATGACTGTTGGGTCTTCTTTGATGTTCTCAGACCTCGAAAATCTAAAACACTAAAAAGCATGAAATTTTGAAAGTCAAAATCTTGAAAAACTAAGAATACCCTTTTGAAGATTACCCCTAGATCTACCAACTGGTGAAATTTTGACTTGTTTTGAGCAAGTTAAGCCCTTGAAAATTGATTTCGGAGTTCAGCCTGGAAGGTGCAAAATCTGAAATTGTAAAAACTACAATTTTTTAGTCCAAATTTCATGAAAACTCCTTCAAATCTTGTGGAATGACCTCTTGGTCCCACCGGGCATGCCAAAACTGTTGGTGTTGAATCACAACACCCCCTGAGTGTCCGCAACTCGATGGGTTGAGACTCTCAGTGCGATTGCATAACATGGAGCTTTTCCCAAGTGTGGGACCTTACGAAATCAGAAAAGCTCTCCGGATGAAGGCCAGTTCCTATTCCTCTGTTCAGATGCACACGTAAAAATGTAGAGGGTTTACTCAAAAACCTAAACTAACTTGCCAAGGAGACAGGGTAAGAAGATGCATAAAAATAAAACCTAAACTAACAAACGTGATGCACCGAGGAATGAAGAACAACTGTCTTGCCAATAAATACAAACCATTAAAATGTAATGCAAGATCATGCACAAGTAACCAAATTTGCAGTGAAAGGTCAAGATGCAAATTAACACAGAGAGGGTTGATAATCATCCATAGACATGTATTATTTACTCCAAAGATTGGCACAATATACTACAAAATGCCAAGAGGAAAAGTTGCATTACAGTTTTAAATGGGAGGTTTGAACTCCACAAATTCACCTTGAGAAGAAGGGAGGGGCAAAACAAGAATGTCCAACCTTTTTAAAGAAGCCCCTCCTTACAATTTATATGGAGGAAAAAAGAGAGGGAGAAGAGAGGAATTTGAAATCTGCTCCAACCACCTCCAGATTGCCTTAACTCATCTCATTATGCCAGTAGGTGAGACCCCTAACAACCCCAAAAATGGTGAACTGTATTTTACATTTTTGAAGAACTTTTTCTCACCAAAATAAATATATCCAATCGTAGTTGGGTAGAGGACGTCAAGAGATTTCCGAAAAGTCTAACCTTGTGAGAATCCAAGCTCCCTGAGAAAAGTTATGGCCATTTGAATATTCCCCAAGTTAGGGTTTGTTTCCAGTCGGGTTCGGGTTTCTCCTTTGCATCTGCATCAGGTTTGGAAGGTGCCTCAACATGTTTTTGCCCCATGCTTTCCCGACTCCAAAACCTGATTTGCCTAGGTAGTGTTTCGGGTTTTCAGAACTCCCAAGCATCGGAACATGCCTTGCGATTCTCATGCTTCATGTCTCATGTTTCCCGAAACCCGAAACCCGAAATCCTTTGTGTCGGGTTTTTGAACTTCTCTGGCATATTTTCCTATCAGGCTTTTGAACTTCTCTAACATATTTTCCTTATGTCAGGTTTTTTAACTTCTCCTGCATATTTTCCTTATGTCAGGTTTTTGAACTTCTCCGACATATTTTCCTGTCGGGTTTTTGAACTTCTCTGGCATATTTTCCTTATATCGGGTTTTTGAAATTCTCCTGCATATTTTCCTTATGTCAGGTTTTTGAACTTCTCCGGCATATTTTCCTGTCAGGCTTTTGAACTTCTCCTTATGTGTATATATATACAACAAGTACATTACATATAATTTTGGGTATGTAGAGTACCCCATGGAAATGTAAATGTAGTTTTGTTCTGATCTTAAGTAGCTTCTCTAATTTGATTGTATCCACTAAAGCCATCTAAGAAAGAAAAGTATTGTTTACCTGGAAGTTTGTATAGGACTTGAATCATAGAGAACCGTTGTTGCCATGATTCCGGAACTAAATGTGGTGGTTCCGGAACAAAGTTCATAGGTTCTGGAACTATGGTCACAGGTTCTGGAATTATTTTTGATTGCTTTGAGGATAGCTAGTTATCATTCAATGGTGGATTAATCATCTCTTCTACTTATCTTACGTGATCCTGTAATGTGATCATAGCCAAAGAAGAAAAAAAATTCTTATTAGTATCAGGAGAATTAACCCAAAATTGTTCTTGATTTTCAATAAAAGGTCATGCAGAAGGATATAAGGAAATTTTATTAGAGTTCTTACCATTTGAGATAGTCATATCACCTAACCTACAATCAATTAAGGTAGAAATTATAGCTAACCATGGTCTACCCAAAATAATGGGATAACCCAATGTTTTACCTTTTGGCTGTAGTATAAGGAATTCAACTGGATATTCCCATGACTCCACCATAATCACCATGTCTTCAATAATCCCTTCTGGTTTTGCTACATACTAGTCTACCATCTGTAATATGGTATTAGTAGGTTGTATACCCATTAATGGTAATGTTTTCAAAGTGTCCACTATCATTACATTTATAGTTACACCCAAATCTACCAAAATGTTATGTATATCCTTATTCCTTATAGAGACAGAAATAACAGGACTTCCAAGATCTCTATATTTGGTAAGTAAAAGTTTTTCTGTTAATAAATCAGCAAGTTTCCCATCTACTTTGATAGTCTTGGGGTACTGTTTCTTCCTTCCAATATTTTTCAAACATAACATTTTGATTAATTTGTTCAATTCTGGAATGTCCTTAATTTCTTGTAACATTGGTATTTCAATATTCAATTTCCTTAGTTCCTGTACCAATTTAGACTCTTTGGTTTTTATAGCTTCTTTAAATCTCTCTAGAAATGGAGTCTCATTAGTGTTGCTATCTAACTCCTTTTCTTTTCTTTTTATATCCTCTTTTGGAACAATAGTACTAGGGGTTTCATTTTCTTCTGTCATTTCAGTGATTATAACAGGTGGCCTGCTAGTTATTTTTCTGGATCTAGTTTGAATATCCTTGCAATCCATGGCATTTAGATCAACTAATTTTTCTGGTTTTGTTCCATAAACAATATTTTTTATTTATTTCTTGAGTTTTCTACTGGTTATATTGGTATTTTCATTTGGACTATATTCTTAGTTTGTGAATTCTGTGCAGGGGATCCCATGATGGCATGTTGATTGTGATTTGGATATGTTTTTCCTTGAGCATAATTACTAGGGTTCCATCTAGGTTGTGACCAAGCATAAGGACTTCCTTGACCAGCCCATGGTTGTTGATGTCCTTGAGCATACCAAGCTTGAATTTCCCAATCCTTAGGGTTCCATGTTGGTTGAGGTACCCAAGGTGGTTGTCCCCAATTTTGTGGTACTATCTGAGCAACCCATGGCATCGTCTAGGGATTAGGAACTGATCTTGGCATAAACTTCCCTTGGTGAGGTTGTCTCTGAACAAAATTCAATTCTTCTGTTGTGGATGATGTACTGGTTTGTTTAAGATGATTCTTTATGACTGGGAGTAGATAACAAACATTATTATCATGGTATTTAGATTCAAAAATAAGACATACTTCCATTTTATCCAAAGGATAGTCTCTTATTACATGCTTCTTCCTACATCTAGGATAATACATATCCAATGGTTCAGTTTTTGTGTTTTCTTTAGCTTGTAATCCATCCATGGCAGAGGTTAATTAAACTAAAATGTCTATTTTAAATTTTTCTAACTCATCCATTAGTTTTTTCATATATGGATTCAGACTTTTCACCAATTTTCCTTTTCTAGGTCCACCCCTTGTTCTAGAATAGCTTCTACAAATCTCCTTAATTTCATTCATCCTTAATTGATCAATGTCTCCACCTCCTATCAAGTTAAGGGATTCCCTAGATTCATCATCCAAACCGACACCTCCAAGTTAAATGTTTTTACTTAACTCCTCTTGAAGTACAAATCCACACCTTTTTCTCACAAAGAGGAATCTATCTAAATAGTCTTCTATATTTTCATCCTCCTCCTGCTTGATTTTGAAGAATTCTTCCTTCCTATTTCTCCCTCTAGAATAATCCTGGTATTTGTCTAGGAAAGTAGTTTCCATTTTTGCCCAAGTGGTAATAGAGTTGGATGCTAATCCCATGAACGACCTTATTGTTGCATCCTTCAGAGTGGATGGAAACAACATGATTTTTTGATTATCCATTTTGTATTCATAGGTCTGACATAGTACCTTGAACTCAAATAGAAATTAGTTAGGGTCTTCATATGACATCCCTCTAAATGTGGGTAAATGTGCAAGTGATATATTTTTCATTGGTGTATCATCATCATCCAATTGGATTGGATAAGTAAAGGTCCTATCAGGTTTTCTTTCAGGTTTCTGTGCCATTTTAAAAATATTTTCCAAATTTTTCTCCCAATCAATGTGGTATGTGGTATGCCTTAGGGAAGGTGAAAATTTAGGAGTAGGAGATTGACTACTTAATTGAGAATCAAAACTCACCCTAAATGGATCTTGAGAAATAACCCTCCTCCTAAAAGTTTTACTTCCTTCAGGTGACTAATCTAAGAATTTCAAAGGTGGCAATTCCATTTCTTGTATAACAGGGGATGATGGTGTCTCCGATTCTTGATAAACTTCCTTATTTAGACTAGAGGATGTTATGAATTCTTGTGAAGATTTTTTTGGAGGAATCTACCCTTTGATTATCTTGGTCTACTTATAAATTTTATGATATAGTAGGAAAGATCCTTCAACTGCTAGATTTATGATTGTTGCTCTTGTTAACACCTAATTAGAAAATTCCAACTAGTGTGTCCCCGACAATGGTGCCAAAAATAATGGATGTCGTTATTCCCTTCATTTAATCAACTTCATATTGATGTCACATTCAAACCATGGGTGTGTCTAAAGCTATATGCAACAAGAATAATCCTTTCGATCTAGTAGTTGATTGTAGTTATTTTTGTATTTTCGGGGGATCTTTTCAATGTCTTAAGGACTTCTTAGTAAAAATTGTATTTAAATCATACTATGAAAACTTTTCTGAAAGGAAACACACTAAAAGCTTTGCTGAAAGGAAACACACTTTGCAGAATGGAAATAAACACACTTGCTTTTGGGAAATAAACACACTTGCTTTTGGAAATAAACACACAACTTAGAGTGCTTAAAAATGGTTACAAGAAGAATAAGAATCTATCTAGACACCTGTAGGAACGAGTATACAACAGAGTTAAACTAAAATAATTAAAAGCAATATAGAATTAACATATCTAAACTATTTTCTTAGGAGATATAAATACCAAAAAGACAAATATCCTAGTCCTTGGAGGAGTGGGCCCTTGCTCCTCCTTGAATCAATATTTAGAAAGTTATAATTATCTCAAACAGGAATGGCTATTTATTGATAAAACATTTGATATTACAAAACATATTGGATCTATGTACTTTGATCTATATCACTTATTCTATATCTATATCTATCTTCTCTGTTTTCCATATTTATAAACTACAGGTCTGCTTATATATACTTTTACAATCATAGTTTTCTCTTGGATTCTGATGAAATCGAATCATGCCCAAAATAGATGTTGACTCGGATTGTGGCTGATCAGAAAGATGTAACATAACTATCCCTGGATCTATAATCGGAAATCTTCTCATCCTTTCCTGATTGAAAGGTTCGTTGATGCTAAATAACGGGATGTGTTTAGAATAGATAAACTTCCATCGGTTCTAGAACTTTAGAGAAGTTCCAAAACCATAGGAAATCATTAAAGATGAAAACCATGAGAGTTCTGGAGCTATACTCTGGAGTTCCAGAACTAAGTCCAAAAATTCTAGAACTAAATACTAGAGTTCCGGAACTAGGTGATGAAGCATGTGAATGTGTAATGGAGTTCCAGAACTAGCTTGGAAGTTCTGGAACTAGGCCATATTAGAACAGATGCTACCAAAAACATGTTGATCGCTACATAATTCATTTCTTCGATTGATTAGACCTGCTTTGTTACAAAACTGAATTTCCAACACACTTTGTCAGGAATTTCAAAGCTTTGAAATGTTAGAATCATGATTAATCGAAAGATGGAAAATTACATCCTAACTCATTTTAGATCAAATAAAAGTCACAAAATGCAATCAAACTTAATAAAAATGAGAGTAAGATGAGATCATTTACCGTACATTTAACGGTCATATTTTGGCCTCATCATCCACCTTATGCACCCACATGTTCACCAGTAGGATCACTAGATGGTTTTCCCTTATCATTTTATTTCTATTCTTATATGGAACCAATTTCCTTTGTACCATGATTCATTTCATCATGTTGGGTATCTTCTATATCTATATCAAAAATAGGATTTTCCTTTATAACATTTGTGCTTTCATTTGGTTTCTCCTCCTCACTCTCCTTGGTGGTCACATACTTGTGCCTCCTCTTTACTTATTTAGGATTGACAGGAGAGGTATAAGGTGACCTTCTTGGTGGTTGTGAGGATTTTGTGCTTTAATTTTCTACTCTTTTTCCCCTTATCACCCTTTTAAATCATTGATTTTAAAAACCCTCTCCTATCTCTAGGTCAACCACATCATCCACTTCTTTGATTTACACCTTGGGAGGGGGTTTACTCTCATATTATCTCTTCTACCCTAATATTTGATACCTTCATGTGCCATGATCCAGAACACCACTATCTTCCCTTAATTCCTCTTCTTCTTCATCATTTGAGTGGGGAGGATCAGGATGATCATCTTGTAATGTGCCAACAATATGTTCCCCTTTTGGAAACTCAAGAAGCTTGAACTCATATTCAAAATTACTTCACCCACATGGCAATGATGGAAAATGGAGAGTGCAAGTGAATTTAGGTCAAGTGGTGTTTAATGGTGCTCAGTGGTTCAATTTGTTTTAGGAAGCTTCAGGCATGTTTCAGGTTCGTTTTAAGGTGCTACAAGCTCAAATTGACATTTTTTTTATCTCTAAAAAAAATTATAGGTTGGATTTCTATTTTCATATGGTTTGTAGGTTATAAATGGTGTTGGAAGCATGAGAAATAGGTCCCACATGGTGTTTCGGGTCATTTGGTAGAAGTTGTAGTTGAAACTAGGCCATTTAGGTTTTTTTTTGTGCTTGATGAGATTGAGAAGTTGGTTCAGGTCATGGCATGGTCATGGGATCATGGGAGCATGCTAAGAATAGTGTCTACAACATGTGTGTGTAAACACAAGGCCTATTTTAGCCACAGAATTCAAGATTAAAAAATACACAAAAGTTGGTTTTAAGAACTGACAATGCAAGCTGAGGAAAATGAGATGGAATAGAATATTATATACATATTTTTTCAAATGGGATTAATTACCATGTATCAAGGTGATTTTTTGTGCTCTAGGAAAAATTTCATCAAGTTCTAAATGTAAAATTTATGTCAATTCTTACAAAACTGGTTCCTTGAGAAGTTCATTTTGAGTTGTTTAGTTTATTAGAACTCAAGAAGAACTATGAGGGCTTATTTAGATAAATCATATAATAAATATTTAAATATAACTCTAATCCTAATATTATACAAAAAAATTGAATCAATTTGGTTAAATTTTGAAAACGTTATGAGCACTTTTCAAACAGGGTTTTTCTCCTTCCTGGTGTGTGTCTTAAGGTCTCAAGACTAAGTTGAGTTGTTTTGATATTTAATAAATATTTTGACTAACAGTGATTAGAAACCTCTAAGAATCGATTCATTCTCTGGTTATGATAAGCACAATGTGTCAAGGTGTGTTTCTTAGGAAACTCCTTTAATGGTCTTGGAATGTAAACATTACTTGCTCAAGTTTGACTGGTACAATTTTGAACAAGACTTCAACAGTGGTGAAATTTTTTCAATAAGGTCACATAATCTCTCCATAAGTCATTTTTAATGTTCTTTATCATTTTAAATTGTTTCTAGGTGAAGATCAAGGTGTGAACTCAGTCTCCCTATGTTGTTCTAGAGAGTGAGCCAAGAAACCTTGTCTCAATCCTTCATGAAGTCATTGTTTTGATGTTTTATTCTTTAATTTCTTGTTTTTGATCATGATTTACCTCATATACAGAGGCTATAGAAACCTTGTACATCACCAATATGTATATTTTGGGAAAAAAGATGAATTGGTTGATATTCTTGCTTGTTGACAATGGTCTTTGGAAGCATGATCTCAGAGCAACTATGAAAAACCAATAAAAGGGATAATTAAATGATGTTCATGTGGTCATAGGTGGTTTATAACACCTATGGAAGTTTTTTAAGTCATTTAAATCCATCCACAAGTCTATAAAGGTTAAAAACAAGTTAAAATTCTCTCCAAAGTAACTTTCTCTCACACTATACCTTTATGAGCACTGGTCTTTGATGCTATAGAAGTAATTAAAGGTTTTTTCAAGCCCTAAAATTAGTTTTAAAATGTGGATAAATCCTCCCTCAACTTGTGTAAGAAATAATTTTTTAATTTCATAAAAAAATGAAGGGTAAATCATTATTTTACTACTCACGGGCCTTCATTGTCTTGTTACCCTGATCTAGGGTTTTGAAATCATTTTTTGAAAGTATAATTTTTTTATCAAACCAAATCTCAAGAAGTTTTATAAAAATATATGTATAGACTAGAAGACTTGACCATAAAAATAATTATCAAATTTCATGAGGTAGAATGGGATAGTTTGGTGGCAGTCTTCTCATACAGTCATTCTTGACTATGAAAATAGGTTTTCTTCAAATTTCACAAAGTTTCTTGCAAATTGAAGGCTATAATTGATTGAATAATGTTTTTTAAGTTTTGAAAATACTTTGTAAATCATATTTTTAGTTTGTATGAGCTTTTTTACATTTGAAGTACAATAAATTCATATGACAATAGATTGTATCAGTAGTTTTCCATGTAAAAGATGAAACGAAGATAGTGTCAGTATAATGAAAAACCTTTCAAACCTTTTTCTTGACCTATGTGATGCTTATGAAGGAATAAATTTAGTGGTGTTCATGTCTAAATTCTAATATCGGTATTGTATAGCTTGAAGTTCAATGGAAATGAGAGAATGACAGTAACTTGATGGTAAATGGAGGAAATGTGTGTCTCAATCTTCCTAGTTCAAATTTGTACAAAGATGGTGAGTCATTCTAAAGATCTAACTCTTGAAATGTCCTCTTAGTTTGAAGTAGAAGTGAAAAGGAACTATTTTGTCCTAATTTTAAATCTCCATTACTGAGCTTACAAAGTGAGAACTGAAGATTCTTATGAGTTTCTCAAAGAAGTTGAAAACATAGGCTCGAAGGGTTGACAATAAGTTAAAGAGTTGAGTAAGTGAAAATGTTTTATAGGTTTTTCTTATATGTATAAAATAGAGACGTTTTTAGATTAAAATATAGATTTTATAGTGATACATGAGTATATGTAGTCATTTGTATACCCTTAGAGAAACAGTCTAATCCCATGCGCGTCAACTTATCACCTAGCGGGTGATGGGCTCAACCCAAGGCATGCGTGGGCATTGAGTCCCTCCTTTATGTGAGTCTTTTGAGAATAAATCATCTATGACAGATACTTAAGTGAAAAATAATGTAAAATAACCATGCATTCATTCAAATAACTTAGGATGAATTTTCATATCAATGCATCCATTAGATAGCAAAAGAGAAGTATCAAACAACATATATAACTGATGCATAATACAAAGGAAATGCACTAGGCTTTATGCTTATGAATAACATATATCTTGTAGAAAAAAAACTTCTATTCATATTCACATGTTCAATAACCACATTACATTCATTGAGGCCATAACAGACCCATATAATAATGCAGAGCAAGGTCATGCATTAGGAACTAAACTATGTCCTTCATATTACAAGGATAAACACAGACCCATCCCTCTAAATATGCCATCACTCCTATATTTTCTCTAATCCCAACCCATAGAATCCTCCATCTATTTGTACAAATATTTGTCTCTCTTCTACAACCTCTGCTGCTCTACTACCACTACCTTCTACTACCCATACATCTCTATATATAGATTTTTTCCTTCACCTCCATGCCTTCTGAGGTAACAAATCAGTTGCCAAGTGTCCAAGTGGTCCTCCAATGGAGCATGTCTCCTTTGATCCAAGCTCTTCACTATTTGCAATGATGTCTTTCTAGATCCTTCCATCACATGCATGGAATATTCCTTTCTTGATCCTACAGCTGTTAGGCTAACACCTTAGTCATTCCACATGCTAGACGGGTCACGCTTTCCTCATGTACTATCTGGAACTCTTAATATGGCTAAGTCCCAACACCGTCTTATCTTACACACGCGCACTGTGTGTTCTGCTAAGCCCTGCTAGAACCCTTCCCTGTGTGCCTTCAACCCATGCGCCCTTCTTCAAATAGGTTCTACATAACCACATGCCTTCTTATAATTAGCCAATATTTTGGAGGCCAACAATATACAATTTTGAATAAGTGTGAGAACTGAGATATACTCAAGAAGTATACATGTTTTAAAAATAAGGTGTGGTAAAAGGTATGTAAAAGCAAGACATAGACAGCCCCTAAATAATGCAATCAGAGTATGACAATGTCTAGAAATTTGTATTATTCCTAAAACAATGCAAGAAATGTAAGATAGTGAACAAGAATCTTGTAACAGTGATTTAAAATACAACAAGGAAGATTGGTCAAACACACAATGAATTGGCATTCAAGAATGTGGACTATAGGGAGTGTGTGAAATCTCTTGGTGAGTGAAATAGTGCAAGTGAATTCTCAAAGTAGTGAAGGCATGTAATGTTGATATGTTCTTGAATAGATATATGATTGTGTTGTATCATTTGTAGGGAATGTGTGAAAGTAGTGTAGTCAGTTGAATTGACTAGTCTAATAGTCAGAGTGAAATTGGAAAGGACATGCATGGTATTCATACTGAAATTGAAGGCTTGAAGGAGTTGAAGATAGAGTTTAAATGCTATTGACATCCACATGACAGTGTTGATTATTGAATACTGAAGAATATGCATAACTTTTAGCTAGTAATCAAAGAACAGTGAGTGAGTGTTTTAAATAGTCAGAAAGCAAGTGAAAGGAAAACAAGGGCTTCAAAATTGACAAAATAATAGGTGAATAGAGTTCTGAATGGTGAATTTATAGAGGTTGATGCATTGAATATGGAAGATAATAGTTGCAGAAGATTGAAGAATAGAGAATTAGAAGATGAATAGAAGAATTGAGAAAATCTAGTGGTCATCATCAGTTGTGAGAGAGAACAAGCAAAGTATGACCAAAAATCAAGAACAAGTCTAAGTAACGGTTTAGCATACAAGGGGTTCCATCCTCCTTGTAATTAGTGTCTTACAAAATATCAGTTGCACCTGGTTAAATTCTAGGGAGTTGTTGCTTCCTTGCAAGTTGAAGCTTGCAAAATGTCAGTAGTTGTTGAATGAATTTTCTTGGGGTTGTTTCCTTAAAAGTTGAGTTGCATCTCAACTTGAATCTTTGTAACTCATAGGACAAATGTTCCAAATCCAGTTCTCATATTTCAGTGGGATTTCTTCCCATTTTGGGTTTCCCACAATAAAAATTGTGTCTATGTGTCCTATCTTGCAAATTTCATGTTTGTGGTTTTATATATACATCATAGAAAATTTAAGAAGGTAAAATTGAGAATACATTAATTCACCTCCCTCTTAGTGTCCTAGTTTCCAATAATTGGTATTAGAGCATATTACTCTAGAATCAAGTCTAACATCTTGGAGTAGGTCCTTCCTTAATCACAAGCATGGTTATTGAAGTAATTCCTAGCAGTAGTTCAAGATACAAATATGTCATTCAAGATGAAATCTCAAATGAAGAGGAAACAAAGGTAAATCTTGAAGTAGAACTAATAAGTGATCTTGATGAACTGAAATATCAAAGGAAAAAGAACAAGAAATTGAAGAATAATTTGAAAGAGTGTGAAGAGAACATCAAGATTCTTGAGAAGAGGAAAAAACAAAAGGATGATGAAAGCAAAGAACCTAAGGCACAATTGGAGCTATTTTCTGCATCTCTATGAGACAAAGAGGAAGAGCATATCAAAATTACTATAGAGATGAAATCTTAGGTTGAAATAGTGAAAAAATCCCTACATGCCAAATAAGATACTTGCATGAGATATGAAGAATAGCTAATATCTTTGAGATCTAAATTAGAGGAAGAAACTGAGACTAAATATGTATAGTAAGTTAGAAAAGATCTCTAAAACTCTAAATGAAATTCAGGATAAGTAAAAGGTGGCAAATGAAAAACCTGTATTGGGTTTCACTAAAGAGACTACAAAGAAGAGTGAAGATAACACTGCTAGTTCAAGTGGACATTCAAACATGAAGAATACTAAGTGGAAATTTTTTAAAATGCCTAAACCTATTAGGAAAAGTAATGGTTTCAGGTATGAAATAAATTTTAATGGATAATTTTGGACATAAGGCTAGAGAATGCATGAAGATTTTTGACAGAGAACACCCATGGAGAAGCTGTAAAAATGATTATGAAAATAATATAGTGTGTTTCAACTATCAAGGAAATGGGCATACTGTCAGGAACTGTTTAGAAGACCCTTCAAGTCAGTTTTGGGATAAAGAAAAGTTAAGAGGCATGAATATGTTATTGTGGTACAACTACAAAAAAATGTACACTATGCCAAAAGGTGTCATGATTTAAGGGCTGCGAATTATGATAGATATGATTATTCACATCAACAAAGAGGAAGAATAGTGTTGTGTGTTATACTTTTCACAACTTTGGGAAATTTTCAAAGTAATGTTATTATCATGAGAAATCTAAGTACCAAAATAGGTATTATACCTTCATATGTCAAGGTATGAAGGCATCTAATATGAAAATCAGTCCTAGAAATGAGACTAAGATAACCATGATTAAAAAATATCCTAAAATGAACAAAACTAAATGGATATACAATTTCAATGAAGAAAACCCAAAATTTGAGGAAACAAAGAAGGACAGGGTAATTGTGTGGGGAAATGATGCAAGCTCAAGTAATACACCAAGATTTGATGATCAATCCAAGAAGAGGGAAACAAGGATCAGTCATGAAGAACACTCACTTACATGTAGGGAAGACTCAGGAAATCAAGGAAGAACATCCAACATTGCATCAAAGAAGATAGAAAAGTATTCATAGAAAATAAAAGGAAAGAGTGAGTCATCAAACCTTTTTGGTGTCTTCTCTATGCTTCTAGGAGACATACTATTCTTGGGAGAATCAATAATGTGTTTGAATTGAAGTTGACATCATCAAGTGTTGATAATATACTTTAAGTTTTCAAATACATCAAAATTCAAAGGTACACTTGTTGGGCCTAAGAATATTGGCTAAGTGTCAAAGGGTGCGTGTGCACACGGAGCCAGTGAAAAGAAAGGGTGCATGGGGTAAAAGTGTGTAGGACAAGGGTTTAAGAAGGGTTTAGTAGAATCCACAGTGCATGCACAAGGCAGAACAAAGGATCTCAAGAATTAGCCATATTCGGCTTTCCAAGAAGCACTTGAGGAAAAATGTGACCTGACTAGGTGTGCAGAGTGGATGAGGTGCCATCTTGGAAGCTTTGTGGTTAAGGAAAAAATATTCCACACACGGAAGGTTCCTGAAATACATCATTGCAGAAAGTGGAGAGCTCTAATCAGAATATGCATGCTCCATTGAAGGACCACATGAACACTTGGTAAGTGATCTACTCTTGAAGGAAGGCATGGTAGTGGGTACTAAGCCTAGTTATAGAGATGAATGGTTATAAAAAGAGATAAGGGAGACGTGGAATATACCAAGACATGGATCATGAGAGAAACAAATATTTGTAGTATACTAGGAAGCTTTAGTGGATGGGGTTCTCATTAGAGGATTGTAGGAATGTTATTATGCTAATGGGATGGGTTTGCAAAATTTATGTAATAAGGAAAGCTCAAATACATGAGTTAGATCTTTGTCTTAGTATATTTTGTCTATTGTTACCCTTTTTAGATGTAATGTGGTTACTTGAACTATGATAAATATGAATATATGGTTTTGTTCTAATTATGTTGTTCATGGGTGCTGACCCTAGTATCTTTTCTTTATGTTATGATTCAAATTTTCTCTCTGTGTGATATCTCTCTTGTTATCTAAATGAGTATGTTGGTGTAATAACTCATCATATGTTTTTAGAATGAATGCATGATCATTTACTTTTCTCCATATAATATTTTGTCAATGGCATCATCTTCTCACAATGCTCACATAAAGGAGGGGCTTGGTGCTTACCTCAGGTGAGCACCTAGCGCCTGCTGGGTGATAGGCTGGTGTGCATAGGATTAAATTATTGTTCTAAGGGCACATAAAAATGACTACATATTGGTTCTGTTGCCAAGACCTCTTTTCAAATTTTTTGTGAAAATGATGTGTGATGATGGAGCACTTGACCTTGGATAGTGTTGAGGCATGGTTTAAAATCAAAGAAGATGATTTTCTCATAGATTTAGTACTGGACCTGATTTTGATACATACATATGGGTAGAAGAAGACCTATATCATGAGCTATATGAGACCTTCTTTTGTTGTTTTCCAGTAGATTTGTATGAATTTCTTTCTGCGTATGAATCTAGATCAATTTGGTACCATAGATCTTGAATTTGGAGCCAAGATGAATATCAGAGGTTGCAGGATGTTGATCTAAATTGGACGTGTGTTGTTGATCATTGGCGGAAAAGAGTGTTGACCAGTTATACCCTGGAATACGTTATTTATATGTATTCTTGTCCTGAGGTTACTAAGTTTGAGTTCTTAAGGGATCTTAGAGGATCATTTCTATGCACTATCCCTTTAGTTATGAAGATATTTAATGTTACCCTAATTTTGGAAGCATTTCCTATGACCGACTAAGATTCTACTGAGCACTGGGGGAGAAAGCTAGGGTGGGGGAAGATGGAAGACATTGGGCTGAAAAAGAAAGAGAGGAGAGACGACTCAAGTATAGCAAAATGTGTGAAAGGGAGTTGGCTAGACAATATGAGGATGTCAGAGTGATGGATTTATGGAGGTAGATGTTATAGGAAGGAATTGAGGTTCACGTGGAGGATGTGGAGCCTGAGCAGTTTGTGTTACCCCATCTTGGAAAGTGCAAAAGAGATATCCCTTTGGCTTCTAATGAGAGTTTGTTTCTTGGAGAAAGGAGATACGTTGGCACGCATGTGAATCCACCTAGTTACCAACCCCTAGCACTTAGTCTTACAAATCAAAAGATAAGTATTACCGACCTAGTTGTTGTTGGTAGGAGTGGCCGATTTGTGTCTAGGAGATACAATTTCTCATTTGGTACATCTATGGCTACACAATCATTCCCTTTGTTTGGAGGGATATTGTCTGGAATGATGTTAGAACGAAGTGTACATACAAAGAGCTTGGGTATCATGTCTGGGAGTGGTGCAGTATCAAAAACTGTTGGCACATAGTTTAGTGGAATTTTGGGGAATGTTAGGCACGACCACTTCAGACCCATTACCGGCTATAGAAGGTGGACCTGGTGGAGTCAGAGCTAGAGGATCTGGTGGGTCAGGAGGGATAGGACCTGGTGGATCTAGATGATCTGGTGGTGGGGGTCACATTGGAGGGAATCAAAGGTTCTAAATTATGAGGACAAGGACCTCAACTACCTCAGCAAGTGTTTTTAGATATGGCTTTGCAACTACTAGAATACAAAGGTGTTGAGGATGTTGCAGATCATGTTCACAAGTTTGAGCTTCATTGGTTTGCAAAGAGGATCACTACCCTAGAGTGAAAGGTAAGTTAGTTTGTAATGATGTTTTAAGGGAACACGCATAACTGGTATCGGAAGTATGACCCCCACCAGATAGTGATGGATTACATCACATTGGGGAATGCCTTCTTGTCTGAATTTCATATCCCTAAGTTTGACTAGAAAATCATTAGCGCACTAAAGGAGATCCAGTGAGGAATGGTAGAGAGTGTGTGGGAGTATGACGTTTCAAGACTCTCTTATCAAAGCTATCCTATGATATTCACTACTCTCAGCATGCTCATTGGTTTGTTAGAGGATTGATAACACCTTTTAGGAGAGCACTTTCACACAAGACTTTCACAGACCCCCCCCGTGAGGCCTTGGGGGCTTCCTTGCGCATTGAGGTTGTCAGAAACATGGATACCGGTGTTATCCCTTTCTTTGAGGCTCAAATTTTTGTAATGGAAAAGCATCTGGAGAAGCTATCTACGAACGCAACACATGAAACTTGTAGTGGTCTTTGGTACACAGACTATGAAGTAGAGGTGCATATAAATGACAGTTTCCCTAGAATATTGGTACGCGCCATGACAGTGGACTATTAAAGTTTCCACATAGATAATGATGTCAGTTGTTTCCCACTACTATAGCACGTGATCCATAAGAATGTGTCTAGTTATTATAATATTTTCACCTCTACTACCCATAATAGCAAGGATTATAGACTTATTGACCATATACATGATATCATTGACATTTATGTGCACCAGAATAGCCTCACAAGAATTTCCAAGGATGATGGTTGTTAAAATTAAGGATGCATGGATGGAGGATCACATATAAGAGGATTCCAAGGAGTATTTCATGGTCATGGTAACCACGGGGGAGGAAGAAGTGAGTTATTGCATGGGACATGTTTTAACTATGGATCCACGGAGCACTATAAGTGTGAGTGCCCTGATCTGCTACAATACTCATGGTGTGGAAAGAAGAAAAAGTATGAGGAGTGCTGGAAGTTATTTGAGCACATGAGCCAGTAGCATTAAAAATAAAAAGGCATCAAGATGGTAAGCATGAGGAAGGCCGATTCACAATGGATGCCAAGGTTGGTGCGTAAGTCAGAAATGGAACCGGTACTTGTTACGACGTGAGATGAGGCTACACATGTGAGGGAAATACAAAGGAAAAGGCCACTGGTTATTAGAGAAGAAGTGGTGCATGGAAAGTATCCAGACCCTGCTTATCAGAAAGAAGTGTATCAAGAAACCATGGATGTTATTATCCAATTTTGCGCACATGGAAAAATTGGACAACAAGGTCCTATTTTGATCAAATCATGACATTGGTCCCAAGGACCCACTTCCGAGCATCATGGAGATAACATGATTAAAATAATTAATAAATTGATAACTGATCTTACCTAGCCCAACTCGGGCTCAAATTGGTGCTAGCTTAATGTGTAGCCCAATGCCAACTCGGTGTTAGCTCAAAGAGGTACTCGGTTGTGATAAGTTGAGTGAGCCATGGGTGAACCTGAACGAAATAAGGATAATTTCAAAGTGAGTAAGGGTAGGGATCAACTTAGAGGTCGGGACCAAGAAAATAAATAATCTTTTGAGACCACATAAATGGATTAGCTGGCGGACCTCTGTGTACTCAGGGTATGAGTAAAGTCATGGGCCAACTCATTAGAGCCAATGAGTAGATTAAGCGATTTTTTCACTGGTAGGTCGTTAACTCACTCACTGAGATAAGATCGTGAGGTGATGTTTGAGCTATTATCTTTCCAATGAGTTTGGGATAAATTTTTTAGTGTTAGGTCAAGCTTCAAAGGTGATTCAGTGGTTATGGTTGAGCTTGACCGTGAGCTCAATATCGAGTGGTTCCACAACCCATAACTTTGAGTTGATGACCAATGATGGTGGAAGCATGATATATCTCGAATCAAGTAGATACAAATCATTTCAGTTATTCTAGAGCCCAACAAGAATCAAGCTTAGAGACGAGTTACAGAATAGCTCACTTTGGTAAGGCATGCATGTTGGAGTTAGCTCGGATCTTGACTCAGGAGAAAAACCAAGTTTGATGGGTGTATTTAGAAGTTTAATTGCTAATTGGAGATAAAGGATGGCATTCTAAGCTATAAATTTTATAGGGGATATTTTTCATTTGGTAAACCATCATAAGGCTTCCACTAGGTGGAGATCCATGAATAATTTTCCAGGTGGGGTTCCAACGATGGTGGGACAAGGTACATTCCCCACACACTGAGATTCATACGAGTGTGGTCGAGGTGTGCTGATTCCTCCATGAAGATGCCATCCAAGACAAGTTAATTGGGGGGTTGGTAAAAACTTGGAAACTCTGTAGAAGACCCAATCATTTAATGAATACAGAGGACATATAGCTCTTAATATGGTTGGAGAAAGTGGTGCATTGGTGTGATAATATTTTTTATGAAAGGAGAGTTGTAGGAAATAATCCCAAGCATGATGACTTATATAAGGTCTAGCTCAGTGTTGATATCACTATTAAAAGAGGAGAATGGAGTGAGTCACCATTCTAGAATGAGTTACCAGCTTGGAAGTTGAATAGAAAAGATAAGATTCATACGGGGTTTTCAAACTCAAGTTGATTATGTCGATCTAGGAGAAAGATTATATAGGCCATACATGACAAATAGGTAAGATTCTCAGTCGAATTTAGAATCAAGTTTGGAAAATTCATCTGATTAGGCATTGTAAATGCAAGTTGGATTGTTTTGTTGAGATGTGAAGTGAATAAATCTGTGGAAGTTGGAGCTTTGATGGCTTAGTGATCATGAGAGAGGTGACCAACTTGGTTGAGCCATGAAATATCTCAAAGATTAATGTAAAATCTGATTCATGAAGAACAAGATCATACTCAAGTAAATTCCAACATAGATCAAGCCTTCAAATGGTGTGATCGTGGAAAGTCGAATGGATATGGATTGATGCATAACAACAAGTCATTTGGAGGTAAAACTGAGTCAGAACTGAGTAAATGACAAAGTTGATGAGCTAAACATGGGCTCAAAATTCACCCAACTGAGTGAATTCAAATATGGGGACATTACGGAGGTAGGCTCAGCATTGGGATATAAGTGTAAAGGGAGCTTGATCATGAAGTTAATAATTGCCTCGTGAAACCGAGCTGTACAAGTCGTATGAAGGATAGACTTCCCAAGATGATCCAGGTAGTAGGGTGATGAAATCTATGAGGCATGAAGAGATTTGATCTCCAAGTAACTAATTTATAGACCAATAAATTTGATAGGATCATGTGTTCGATATGTCCAAGTTTTTTAATGAGTTCCCCATGGGTATTTAAATCTGACTTGATAATTATGAGTAGCTTGGCTTGTATAAGTCTACATATGGAGGGAAATTTTGGCGAGCTCAGAATCCATAACAAATAGATGGGATTAGGATAGATTTTAAGAGAAAGTGATCAAGTAACAACTTGGCAAGATCCGAGCTAATAAGTAAATCAACTGTAGGATTTGGCGAGCTCAACAAAATCATGGATTAAGAGGAGTCCCTTTGAGCTAGAAGGCGGGATGCCTGGTGATGTGTCTACATTGTTTCAAGTGGAGGCCGAGAAGCTCGGTGTCAACATGCTAGTGGGCTCAAGCATAAAATGAAATTTCAAAGGACCGCTAAGTTAAATTAAATCCAATCAATGAGATCATGATGGAAGGTATTTTGGTTCTGGTGATTTTATGGCATCGAGTAAGTCTACAAGGCCGAATATCAAGGAAAGGCTAGTAGCTCGGTCTATTAATAAAGGCAATTCAGGAGCTTCAATGGGGAGTTCAAGACATTCGAGTTCATGTTCGATGAGTCAGACACAAGCTAAGGTGAACCAAATTACATGGAGTGATTTGGTTGATTGGGTGACAAGCACAAGTTGGCTGAGCTATGATGGAAATATCTCGGCAGTGGAAGAGGCAATTACAAAGCTTGTTGAATCAAGAATCTTAAGCCAACAAGGAGCTCATTGGTATATATAAAGGGGCTCTGATATAAGAACTCAGCTTGGTTGTTGTGGTAGGAGTTCAACTTGGCAATGAGCTTGTTAAAGAATCATGGGCACAGCAGTAGGATCTGAACTCAGTTGTGGTGGAGAAAGGAGGAGCTCATACCCAACTCAATGAGTTGGCTAAGTGAACCAACCACCAAGTTGGGCTATTTTTCCCTATTTTCATGGCCCCCCACTTTCTTCAAATTGAACCGGTCTTCAGGTTCCCACCATATATTTTAATTAAATTAATATTTTATATTTTAAATTAATATACTTTGAGAAGGATTCAAATTCATTCCACAGAAGTCTTCAGCCTGCCAATTGACAAGCATAGTTTTGTTTAGGGGTCTCTCTTGCTGAGCTCCTTGCTACCGAATTTATTTGTGGCTAAGTTCTTGTGACACACCAATAGTTTGCACCATCAAATCATAATTTAATGCACCATTGAAGTGCATCGACTAATTATGTGGATGACTACATGGGAAACACCATTCATACTCTTGTGCCATGTTATTTTGTGTTAGAACCAATGCCCTTGATGTTGAATCTGTGTTTGGATCATACAACTTGAAAGGTCTAGCAGCTTGGGGTTGTCCTTGGTTCTGGCTCTAATCTCCAGTCTGAGGTGGTGGCCTATTGTGTTGATACTAGGGTCTAGCTTGATATTGAGCCTAGGAATGATATGGCTTGGAACTCTGAGCCTGCTGTATTTTGATGGTCACTAGCTCATTTCCCAGGTTTTACAGTTGCTTCGTCACTTCCTGAAGCTCCTTAGGGGTGTTAGATGATGAAGTGGAAGCTTCAGCCAATATTTGACTCCTAGGGGTGGGTATAGAAGCTAATGTAGGCATTTGACTAGTATCTGGGTTTCCTAACTCAAGGTACAGAGGCATGGATGGCCTAGGGGTAAGTTTTCTAGCCTGAATCAAATGGTTCTCAACTCCTATGGAAATTCTATAGGCTGCAAGTAAGGTTGTGCCCCCCATTGACTAAATCATCAAAGAAATATCAGAATTTAAATCCCTAAGAAAGTATAAGAAGGATCCTTCATTAGTGGGATTTACTACTGTTGGAATCCTGTCCCAGGTCTATTGAAATCTGAGGTTGAAATCTGTCAGTTGCTCATTCTGGGATCTCTTGATTATTGTCATTTTCTCCAATAAAGATAAGTTATCACCCTTTTATCCAAACTGCTTGTGAAGAGCTATGCACAGCTAGTTCCAGTTTTGAATAGAGCATGACTCAAGGCTCCTGAACCATTGTGAAGCTTTACCTTTGAGTGAAGAGGCTAGAAACTTGACTGCAATGTCCATCTCATGGATTTCATGGATTGTACAGACAATTACAATATCATGGACATGATCACTGTGAGAAGTCTTATTTTCCCCAGTGAAATATGGTATGCTATTTAATGTTGCAATCGGGACCAGATTTTGTGCATTCAGGGAAAGTGGGATGCTTTCAATGAAGCTGACATATGGATTTGGTTGTGCCATTTTGATTGGCCTAAGAACCCTTACAGACTGAAAGAAAGGCCTTGCAAGTGGATATGTTGACAAGGTTCTGCTTGGTGGAGATGGAGACCTCTGAACTCTTCTTCCTCTCCTTTCTCTTCCTGGGGATAGATGCAAGTATTCAAATATACCTTCTTTCCTTGCTCTAGACCAGGTTTTTCTCATGAATTTCCCAAGCTTGGGCTATTGAAACTAGTGGATTCTTTCTCTATTGGAGTCACCAAATATGCAAATTTGAAGCTTCTTTTGAGATGAAGATTGCAACAAGTGCACATCAATCTTCCTGCGATGATGTGGACAGTTTTTTGTCCCACCCGGCGTGCCAAAACTATTAGTGCAAAATCACAGTACCCTCAAATGAGTTCTAAAAATCTAATTTTCTAAGGTAGACTCATTTTTTGTAATTACATAACATTGAACTTTCCCCAAGGTTTGGGACCTTACAAAATGGGAAATCTCCCCAGATTAACGGATGGTTCCTTATTCCTCTATTTAGATGCATATGTTAGAACTTGCAGAGGATATATCTTTATACCTAATCTAAAACTTGCCAAGGAGACAGGGATAAGAAAGGGGTATAAGAAATAAACAATAACTAAACTACAAGGTGATGCACCAAATGAATGATGAACACTAGTTTTGTTGATAGACACAAACCAAAAAATACATGCAATAATCAAACACAGATAACCAGATTTATAACGAAATACCAGATGTGAGAAAAAGAGATAGAAATCATCTAGAATCGATCACAAATGTGTTTTATTGCTCTATAGATTCATACAATACATTACAAAATAGCCAAGAGGTAAGAAATATATTACAACTTCAATGGAAGGCCTGAAATTCCACAAATTCCTTTGCTAGAAGAAAAAGGGAGCCTATAAAATGAGGAATGTCTAACCCTTTAAAATGAATCCCACCCCTATATTTATAGATTCAATTAGAGAGGAAAAAGAGAGGGAGAAGTGGGAAAAGTAGGTTGAGGCTGAACCACTATTGTTAATGCCTTTGACAAAATTTCCCCCAAAATCTATCTTTACTAAATCAATCCTTTGTTTGGCACCTTAAAGGAAGAGGAAATGAAAGAACAAATTGAATCCAATTTGGTTGTTAAGGCGAAGTGATCCTGCATTAAAGGCTTGAAATTTTTTCTCTATTTTCAGCTACCAAGGCCATTCAGCAGCCTGGTGTTCGTTTGGGCTTCCCTTTTTTTATTCATCTTTGGAGAAGTGTCGTTAGGACATGTGGTTCTTTCCGCTGCCTCCCCCATACTTAGTCAATTTTGGACCCTTTTCAATGAATCTGAGCCCAGGGACTTCAGATCTTCATCGTTTCTTCCCCTTCTTATTTCTAGTTTCTCTGCAGCATCACCCCTTCTTGACCTCCCCTACTATTTCATAGTTGAGTCTACTTGTAACTCAAAAAATGAATTTAAGACATGGAATGGCTCAACAGAGTTATTTCTTTCACACAGGGTCCTTTAGTCCTTCTCAACCTCTTCCACTCCAATGTTGAGTCCCTTTATGACCAATTTACAGATCCGAATGATTTTTCTTAGGTTCCTTCTATGCAGGGTCGTGGCTGATCCAATATTTTTCTTGAGGTGAAATATGGATAAAAATCCTTCTATACTTATTTGTGCCTTTCTCATGCTTACAGGTACACTGTGTAAGTTCAAGTTTCTATTACAGGTTCTTGGAGTTATGAGCTTATCAAGTGGTGGATTATTGCATACAGTTGAGTTGTGGTGCTTGTTCATCCTCCTCAGGTTCATCCTTCTTCACTGGAATACTGATAGATTGTTTTTTTAATTGAGTTTAACAAAGGGAACGTGTGATTCCTAGTCTGTGGTATTCGGTTACCCTCTCTAAGTTGTAGTAGGTGAATTTGACCTATGGTGCACAACACCCTCTTCAAATCAACCCTTCTTAAGTCTAGAAACACCCTTTATTTGGTGCATCACCATCCCTAATATAGTTTCATTTCTTGCAAATATCTTTCCCTAAAACCCATGAAAATGTTAGTATATGTCTAGATAACCATTTTATTACACTAGGAGTAGTACAAAAATAATTTTAGGAAGAAGAATTTGGCCTTCTTTGGAGGTTCACCTCGACCCCAAGTCCCACAGCTTGAGAGGAGATCCCATGTTTCCCAATCATACCAAAATCCCTATTCACATTTTGGCCATTTAGAGGGTGTAGTGATTTCGCAACAACATTTTTTGGCACGTCTGGTGGGATGAGAGTTGGTACTTCTCTTCTCACTTGCACAAATCAAATTATTTGGTGACTCTATATTTCTATATTTCAAATCTCAGTGCGTCAAATTATGCAAAGAGTTCATATAAGATATTCTTCAAAATAAGGAAATTATTAGCATATCAAACTATCCATGTCTCATCTAAGGCAAAGGAGAAAAGGCATCTCAACATCACCCATTGCAGCGTCACTTCATTTCATTAAGTTAGTGTGATCTTAGTGAAATTTTAGCCTTAAGAGGTATACCCAAGAACAACTGCCGACTCCATTGATCAAGTAACCCACTCTCTATGTTGCATACTTTCATTTTTACCCATTTTCTTCGACATCTTTCCATTCATGAAGTGGTGCAATTGTGACTTAATTTCCATAGTGGGATCCCCACTTGCAGTAGTGATGGTTATTTCCATCTTCAGGCTATTGTAATCCACCTTCAGAAAAATTTCATTAAAAATATTAGTTTGAGCATGCATGACCACATGAGAAAGATGCAGATCATTTTGGTCACCCACTAAACTAGTGGGATACTGAAGAATAATGGCTTGAAGATTCTGGAATCTATCATACACCTGAAGAAGACCAATTTCAGAAGAAGGTTCAAGAGTTGGAGTATAACATGGTGTAAATTAGGATCAATGAAATGAAAAAGGAATCCTATATTAGCTTTAGCATTCCATACCCATGGAATTTCCCTATACCATGTGAGCTTAATCCTCAATAAAAGCTTTAGTTCATAATCAATAAAATGACTCAAGGTGGAGAATGGATCAGGAAGAAAGGTACCCACAAATATAATGTTAGTCAATCTTGTTAATGGAAGGTCCCAGCATTACCACATGTTAACCCTCTTCTCGTGTTTCTATCCATGTAGTTTCAACTTGAGGCCCATGTTCCTAACCTTTTAGTTTATACCCCTCTGGTGGAATTCACTACTTCATCTTCTATTCCTCCATCCTATCATGAATCTTACATGCCTCATTCTTCTAAATTTCCTTCTTTTTTATAAGGGCCATCAAGATGTTGTCACCAAATCACTACACCCCCTGAATGGCCTGAGAATGAATCACGACATTCGGTGTGATTAGGACACATGGGATCACCTTTCAAGATGTGGGACTTGAGCTCGAGTTAAACCTTTGGAGAAGGTTGGCTTCCTGTTCCTAAACTAAAACAAAACTACTTCTAATGCAAGGCAAAAGTGATATCTAGTCCTACACTAACATTTCATGGGATTAGTGAAAGAGATTTGCAAGGAAATAAAACCTATACTAGAAGTGGTGATGCACCAAATTAAGGGATGTATAACATCTGGAAGGGTTAATGTGGGAGGTGTGCTTGCATCACTGACCACCTTCACCTATCGCAATTAGAAAGGGTACAAAATACCACAAACCAAGGTGGGCATTCCTCTGTTAAACTTGAGTTTACATAAGGGTAGATCAAATCAGATTCGACACACAATTAATTTATCAAAAGTAAACCACACAGGCATATAACAACATCTATTTCTATGAGTAGAAACAATAATGACATAAAAATTAATGCAGAAGGAAAATGAGATCTTCACAACTGGCATAAAATATAGTAGTATTATTCTTGCATAACATGAAATAGATAACCTGAAATAAAGGTAAGTTAATCACTATCACTATGGAATTGTAAATTCACAAAGTAAATGCTAAGTAACATTCAACACAATAAATCAGATCTTCAACAGTAAGGTGTAACTATGAATATAATCAAAAGGTTTTTTATTGGAATCTCAGAAGCACTCTTCCAAGCTTAAAGAGCAACTCTTCTCCAAATAATCTCCCAAAATAATCCCCCTAAATAATGGAAGCATTCCACTATTTATAAGTTCCTAGGCTGAGCCATTACAGTTGGGCCCTTAAATAAAATTTACCTAAAAATAGAAATGTCATTAATATTAAGGGAATAGGCTCCCATGAAAATAGAAAATTTGTTGAAAGGGTTTGACTCAATCAACCCTGAAACTTTGACTGATCTAGACCTTAAACCTATCCTTTCATGGCCGCTCATCTTTGGCCTGGTTCATTTGCATCTCCTTTACCTACAATTTTTAGTTGTCATTCCTCCCATACAACCATTTGGTCTCTGTACTCGAAGAAGCGCTTGATAATCCCTTGAATTTATTCATCTCCAGGTGCACATGCATAGTGTTTCACTATGTCTACTGTCTCGATCTCTTTCATGATCCTGGCTGGTAATCTTTGAAGTTTATTTGAAACTTTATTTAGTCTCCCTATGAAATTTTTACATAACACCAGTCGGTCAATGGAGTCACTATTGAAAGTCTTGGTGACCTCATCGTCACACTTCACCAAATATTTGAAATTTTCCTTAATTTGATCCTCAGGAAGAGCATCGATATTTTCAATGAAGAATTTGTAATTGGCAATATCAAAATCCTCTGATATATCATTCGGGGCTTTTGTAATCTCCACTTGTTTCTCCTCTAATTTCCTAATCATATCCTATAATACTTGACACTAGAATTCCATGGCCTTTTGATATTCAAATAATTTAGAGGCATCATCGATCACCTCTTCCTGAAGAATGAAGTCAGAATCGTCTTCTCTAATGTCACTCCATGTTTCCAAAGTTAAATTTAAATTATTATTATTATCTTTAGAGAAGGATTCATCCATCTTGGAAATGGTGGTTTTTGCAACCTGCAAATCATTATATATCTCAACTGCTTCCTTGATCAAAGGATTGGCTTCCTGTAGAATTCTTTCCATCCATCCACTCATTGATCTCCCTTTCTATCCTAGATTCTTGAGCTCATGATAATAAATATCATCGATTGTAGATGAAATTTTCATAGCCGTAGTAGTTGAGACTTTAGTGGATGGAGTGGGTTGGGTTACTTTACGCAGCAGTGCAGTGAGCTACTCGACCTTGGCCTTGAGCTCATCCTTGGTGGCCTTGTCTTTTTCATATTTCTCCAAAAGGTCCCCAAGAGCAGTGTGTACATATTTCTTGGCTCCTTCATAAGTAGCCTTCCCCAATGAGAATTTTGATATCCATTAATCTTTTGCTATGATTGTTTCTTTAGTTTTCCCCTCAACGGGGGTGGCCAACTCTATCACACATTCTCTAGATAAATTAACCATCAGAATTGACACAGTTCTCAGTCTCTTGGCCTGTCTCTTGGGCATATGCTCCAATATGTTGAGATCTATAACATCTCCCAAAGGAACCTTTTTCTTTTACTTGGGATTTTGTCTAAATAGCTATTATGGTATGGCTAGAGCTAATAAAGATGGAGCGGTAGATCCAATGCTTGAAACATCGGTTAGAGCAAGATCACTAGAAATACCAACTAGTATTTGAGTAGAGGTAGCAATGATGGAAGGCATGGATGTAGGGACAGCCATAGGAATTGACAGAGCAATGTTGGGGGTTGTGATTGAAGAAAATGAAAGTGTTAAAGGAAGTGAAGAGGAAATGGGTGACCTGATATTTTCCTTGGCTGATAGAACTGGAAGTGATGAGAGTACTTGGGCCATAGAAGGGGATGGTTTCAGAGGAATGACGAAGATCTGGAGGGAATCCATGAGCACCAAAACTATTTCACTCAACCGCAAAATGATGTAGCTTCAAGATCAAAGCAATAAATCATTCATGAAAGCAATGTGCATGCATTGAGGGAAAAAAAGCTGAAAAATCCAAACTCTATTCCATTCCCCATGTGTTTATCAAGATGAAAGGGTGTACAAATAGTAGTGGGGTGTGTAACTCCCCCACAAATGTAGCCATCAAGAAGTGGGATTTACATTCCCAGAATAGCCAGTCAAATGTAACTCCAATGATGCTCTATGACATGTGTAAGAGCCATAATAACACCCTAGGACACCTAAGCATGGTGAATCACCTATGTGGAGGTATTCAATGTATTTAAAATAAATACATGGAAAATAACCTACACCAACACCCCCCTGAAGCATAGCTTAGGTGGAGACATATATGAAAACAAGGAGAAGTGGGTCCCAACAAGAAGCTCTCAAACATTGGAGTAAAAGGAGAAAACCCAATGGGAAAAAACTCCCCCCCAAAAGAGAGACAAGTCCACTCTGTAATCTAAGAAAGATGCCAAGGATGGGTCCCGGCCAAAGATGATCCTGTAAAGGTACCCATGTATAAAGAGGCAATCTCTCAGAAAGAAGAAGAAGAGAGAAGAAGAGGGAGATGAGAGGAATGTAGAAGATACCCTGGACGGATCTAAACTTTGTAGCTCTAGGAGGTCTCCCAGAAGAATGTCAATCACGAGATCCTCTGCCTCTGGATTGAAGAAGAGCCACCCACACCAAACTGTTTGCATTCCCTTAGGAAGGAAAGAAATGACATATTGGAATTTCACCCACTCTATAAAGGAAAATGAAGGCAGCAACATGAATAACTCTGAGTCTAGTGCACGGAAGTGTGAAATAGGTCTAGTGAGTGAGTGCCAAGGAACCGAAGGTAATGCCACGTGCGTAGAAATGCCAGATTGAAAAAGAGGAACACCCACAAAAAGGATGTCCAGGTGATGTGAAGGGAATAAAACATCCTCCACAACAGAAAAGGGATCCACAAGCAAGGGTGGATCAATGAAGGTCTCCAGAAAAGTGGAAGTGGTAGAAGTCCCAAAATGGGAACTCCCAACAACGGAGATGATGAACTCCTCTGAAACACCTGTAGATGGATGATGAACCTGTAGTGCATCACGAGTAGACTCTGTAAAAAGACGACTAAGGTCAGGCACATACTCATCCCAATGAGGGGGCTCAACAAACAGAAGAGTGATGTATGATAGGTATGAGTCATCTAATGAAGGTAGAGGAGTGAAAAGGGCCTCACACATTGGAAGTGGAAAGGAGGTAGGTGTGATGACTATATAAGACTGAGAAGGGGACTGCTCGATAGCTGATGAGATGTGGGAAGTGTCAACACTCTCTGGAATAGTGAGAGAAAGAGGAGAAGAGTCCTCTATAGTACTCTCAACATCAGAATTGGATGCACAATCCTCGTCATCAGAATTAGAACCAAGTGAGCCTATGTCAGTGAAACTATCATCACATGAATAAATGGAGGAGACAACTGAATCAGCAATAGCAACAATGGCGGTAGTATGTGAAGGGTCTCCATACAAGGACTGAAGAATGCTCCAGACACGGTGAGGTGGATCTGAGTCTGCCATGTGAAACTAGAGAGAACGAGAGACATGCATCATCATGTGACCAAATACATGGTCACAAGTGTCGAGGAAGTCCTCTAGATGATGATGATCAGCAGGTGCAAGAACTAGCCAAAGCAAGAAGGGTAAAAGACCCTCATGGGAAAAGTAACATTCCATGGAAGTACGCCAAGCTGAATAGGTCTCTGTCCCAGTGAGAAGTGGCAGAGGCTGTAAGGTGATCCTATGATTCTCACATCTAGAAAGATCACTCTCCATGATGAAAAATGTAATATGCACAAAAGCAAGACATCAGACTCGGTCGATAATGCATCTACGTGTGAGAGCCCAAGAGTACAAACAACCCCCCCAAAATGTGGCACTTTATAAAAGTATGCATTTAAAAAATTGTCAATGCCATCATGTAAAGTGTGAAAAATCATGCAACTTTGACTAAAGAAGCGCTAAAAAATGAGCAGCGAGTCAAAAGTATAAACATTAAAACGATTCCCGCAACTGATGGAAAAATACACTAGATGTTGCAAACGCAATAAAAAATGCTTGAAATGGGTGCAAAGGGTGTCGTGTGGGTACTCGTTGGAAATGGAACAAAATTTTAGGTAGGGTTTGTTTTGACTGTGAGGGGGGATTAGCTTCCTGCCAACCCCGGACCTCACCCTCCATCTTCGACGCTCGTAGGAGGGTATTAAATACAAGCAAAAACAGTAGTCTAAAACTTATTACATGCCATGAATGTTTTTTTTATGATCTTAAAACATTAAAAAATGATAATGAGGGGGCCCACATTGGAGGAGCTATTCGAATGTGAAGTTGGAGGGTCCACGTGCTGGGATGTTTGGAGAGAAAACCACCAAATAGAGTTATACAGGTTGTTAAGGGTGTTGCAGACACGTGGGAGGCTATTGAGGGTGCTACAGACAAATGGGAGGTCGTTGGAGGTGTTGGGAGTAGGAGTGGCAGGTCTGCACAAGCGGGAGGAGCCGTTTGAAGACCCAAAATGCCCAAAAAATACCAAAAAATGCCCAAAAAATGTTTCAAGCAAAGACTGAGCCATTGAATATGATGTTGCAGGTTGCAGGTTGCTAAAGATGTGTAAAACAGTCGCTAGACGTGCTAGGACTAGGTGTTGTAGGTCTGCACAAGCTGGAGGAGCTATTTGAAGACCCAAAATGCCCAAAAATGGTTGAGCAAAGTCAAAAAACGTTTTTCCAATGGAAGAGGACGTAAATACCCAGAAGCACCACGCCCAGCATGCAAAAAATCACGTCCAGTATGCAAAACAAGAGCCCGGATGCACAGCCAAAACAACCACGAGCTCACAGGAAAAAAAATGCAGATGTTGAGAACTTGGTGCGCAGGTAACCGTCAAGGAGGGCAGTGTTGACCAAGATGCTGGGTGTATGGAGCTGAGTTGTAGGTGGGATTCAATGCCAGGCAAATGCAAAAACGATCTCATGTAGAAGACAGTGAATAGCCAACTATACAACAAAAAAAGGTCGTCGAGTGAAATATGGATGAGCCGTGTTGTTCTACAGGGTTGCTGAGCTAGCTCCAAGTGTTGCTAAGTACTCAAATACTCAAATAGTATATAAATCTGAACCTGAACACAACCATAACCAGCAAGTAATACACAAACAACCCACAAAAAATGCCACTAGAATCTCGAAAATATGCCAGAAACTCGAACAACATCCCTTGAAAAATGCAAGTAGAGCACATGCAAATGATAGCTTACACAAAAAACTACGAGATGGAGAGTAGTAAGCAACTATTGCGAGCAACACGATTCTGATCCCCTAGCTCTGATACCATGTCAGAGGAATGACAAAGATCTGGAGGGAATCCGTGAGCACCAAAACGTTGCACTCAACTGCAAAACAATGTAGCTTCAAGATCAAAGAAAGAAATCATTTATGGAAGCAATGTGCATGCATTGAGGGAAAAAAAGTTGAAAAAGTGAAACTCTATTCCATTCCCCATGTGTTGCTCAAGATGAAAGGGTGTACAAATAGTAGTGGGGTGTGTAACTCCCCCACAAATGTAGCTGTCGAGAAGTGGGAGTTACATTCCCAGAATAGCCGGTCAAATGTAACTCCAATGATGCTCTATGACGTGTGTAAGAGCCATAATAACACCCTAGGACACCTACACATGGTGAATCACCTATGTGGAGGTATTTCATGTATTTAAAATAAATACATGGAAAATAACCTACACCAACAAATGGGAAGGAAGAAATGATTATGGATGTGGAAAGAACTGATATTAGAAGTGATAATGGAGGAAGAAGAAGATGCAATGGATCCTTGAAAATACTAGGAGAGTCACTGAATTCAACCACTTCTATCACAGGCACTGTAGGAGATGTAATCTTAGGAGCAGAAGACTTGTAGAGAGATGACCCACCAACAACAAATGAAATATTCTTTGGAATTGTATGATCCTTTTGAGTCAACCTCTTTCCCTTAGTGGGTGTTGGTTGGTTTATTGTTGGTATAGCCCCTATATTTGTAGGTTGATTTTCCCCTTTGGGTGAGATTCCCAAGGTGGTCAACCAACTGAAAGTCCTTTAAAAATGGGTCCCACCCTCTCCTTGGTATTACTGCATTCTTCCACATACCAATCAATCCATGGCAATGCCTTATTGGCAACATTATCATTCTTGTATGATGAATCCAAAACCTCATCATTGTCTTGCATGTCCTTTGGCACATCATCCAAACCAAACTAGCGAACCTTGTCAAGCGTTAATATTTCATAATCCCTTTATCACATGATGTATTCATTCCAAAAATGAATCCAGATATCTTCCAATTGGGGTACTTGGGCACTGGACCGACCTGTCTCACCAAACTTACCCCAATAATTAAAATTAGTCCACAGATGAAAGGTCCGTAGGGTTACCTTGGCCATTTCTGCATCAACATTTTTTCCTTGTGAATATTTGGGCAAGAATACCTACCAATCGAAATACAGAAATGTATTCCCACTTTGTGATGCTTATTTTGGATTCAATGGTAATCCAACAACTGTGGAACTAATTCCAATAGAATCCATTTTTCAGTGGGACACCTTGGCAATTTTCTTGGAGCACCTATGAAACCTGGAATCTAGATGTAGGTGAATGTAGGAAACTGGAAGTAGATTGATCCCCATTCTCACACTTCTTGGAAAGCCTCATCGTAAATCCTTCGATTGTATAGTTCTTTGTCAAAACGATAGAGGATGATAGCAAAGAAAGCATCGTTGACTCTACGGAAATTCCTACTTCCTTCATCCAAAGTGAGTTGGGGATAAAAGTCATATATTTGGGAGGTGTTACAAACACCCCTAATAATCAAACCCTCAAAATCTTCCATAGTAGTAGCCACATATACCAGGTAAGATGTCATGTAAAAGTTCTTTGTATCTGACACTCTACCCAATTGATAGTGAATAGTGCTACTAATATTCTCCCCCATCGGATAAACTCATCATTCTTCTTAATAGGTGTGATGTATAAAAACATCCATTCTTGGAATTCCTTTACAGAAGGAAGAAGTGAAACTCTACTTAACAACACAATAAGATTGTTGACTTCCTGAATAAAATCCGACCGATGCATATTTTTGGGTAACTTGGCAAAGTTCTTAGCCAGATAAGATTTCATCATAATTTTTTAGCATACTTCCTCTTTCTTATCCTAATGTTCCACTATTATTTTTGGTGAAATTGTGGCGTAATCTTGAACATTGGGAAGTTTAAGCATATCCTCGAAGAAATATGGGTCCAAACGGATTACCACCTTATCATCACTATCTCTGACTGACATGGAGTCTTCATCAAAGTGGGCTGTTGCAGCTAAAAAACATTCTAGGAAATACATAGATGTGTGAAGACCAACGGAAAGGGAAATCCCACTGTCATAGATGGCCTGCATCCATGGTTTCTTGTTTGGAGCCTTTAATCTTTCCCAGAAATCTATAAGATCAATTTTTCCTAGATTAGTTTCCCCAATATTTCCTAAGTCGGAGGACGAGAAAGATTGGGGAGCAACCCCAAGAAATGAGTATTTCATCTTCTCTTTTCCCTTTGAAGTGGAAGTTGACATCAAACCTTGTGTTTTCAGAAGTTGAAGTTGTAGAAATTCTAAAAACCCAAAAGAAAACTTCCAAAATTCCATACCAAAAAATTTGTGAAAGAAATCGCCGAATCTGAAATCTTTGAAAATTTTCTCCGAAAGAATTTCCTGAATTGAAATCTCTAAAACCAAAAGTTCAGAAGGAAATATCTGACCAATTTTTTCTGAAAAATAAATTTTCTGAAAGAGTTTACCAAAGCTAGAAGTTTCGAAAACTTGAAAGCAAAAACCTCTGAAAAGATATTTCTGGAAGAAAGTCCCCAAAGGAAAATTCCCAATTAATTTTCCTTCTTAATAAATTTCTGAAGGAGTTCTCCAAACAAGTATCTCCAAACAAGTTTGTCCAAGCAAGTTTCTCTAAACAAGGAAAGGGACTTTGCCAAAAAATGTTAACTCACAAATTCTGAAACACAAGAAATGAAAAGAAGTATGGGAGGCCTAAGAGGATCCTTTGAACAACTCCGAATACCTGAAGAAACTCAAAATGTAAAACATGGTGAACCAAGGGAGTGACATCATAAAAACACAGAGGGAAACCAAAGGGAAAACCAAAATGAGAAGGAAACAGAGGAAAAAGACCTAAAACCAAAATAAAATAAACAAAAAATCATACCTTGGAAAAGACGTCGTAAAGTAAAAGAATGGAATATCAGAGCAAATGTGTCAGGTAAAAATGAGAAGTAAATAACCAAGTTAAAATAGAAATCATGATATTAATGGTAAAAATCTGATCCGTATGGAGGTAGGTGAAAAATTAATTATGCGCAGAATCTCTAAAGTTCTGAAACCCAAAAGCCCAAAATTCAGAATTTTGGGATTTCAGACTTCGGAGATTGGGAGGCAAAAAGATGAATTGGTGATGGAAAATTCCGAAACCTGAAATTCTCAAAATTTGGACTTTCAAGCATTCGGACTTAGGAAATTTTCAAGTAAAAGTCCTCAAAACGACTCGGAGAACTTCAAAACCCGAAATTTCAGGGTTTCAAACATTCAGACTTCGGAAGTCTGAGAGAGATTTAAACAAAAAAGGGGGCCAAAAATTCCCGCAACTCGAAAGTGTGACATTCCAAAAATTCAGACTTTCGGGGTTTCAGACTTTGGAAATTTTCAAGAGAAATTCTGAATCTGAGCTAAAAAACTCCGAAAGAGGAAAAATCTCCAAAGTCCAAAAATTGAAAATTTCAGATTTCGGCCTTAGAAAAAAATTCATTGTGCAAGGACTTTCTAAAAAAAATTCTGACACATAGCTCCCTTCTGGGTAGGTTAAATGGTTAACATTTTTGGCAATCTCCAGGGAATGCTTTCTTGTTAAGATTTCAGACCAGTAGCCTTAAGAAAAACATTGGGAAAAGGAGTCTAAAAAAATAAAACAGAAAACACGCAAGCAAAAGAAAACAAAACAAAACAATGTGCAGAGCACTTGGAGGAAAAGACAGAACACTGTACATGGTGGAACATCCTCAAAAGAAAGCTTTGAGGTGTATCCCATTCACATGAATGGGAAATTCTTCTCCATTGAGTCTAGATAGGAAAAATGAATTCACCTCTTTGCAGCTTGTACTAACATAGGGCCCACTCCAAAGAGCGTCGAACTTGGCGTGCCTACCAGATTTGGCGTGATCTTCATTTGATTTTAGAACCAAATATCCCTCGCTGAACACCCTATCAGCGGCTTTCTTTTCGAAGAATTTCTTAACTCGATCCTGATGTTTTGTCAACGTATTCATGGCAGTGTTTCAAATTTCCTCTAGCTCCATGAGTTTAGAAAACCTCACTGTTAAGGCCTCATCTTCCATAACTTCAAGCCGATAAGCCAAGTCTAGGGAAGGCATTTCCAAGGAAAGTGGAAGTTTCACTTCGCTTCCATATACAAGCATGAAAGGAGAAACCTTGATAGCCTTTTTAAGTGTTATTTAATCAGCCCATAGGGTGGTCTTGAGCTGTGTATGCCAAGTTCTTTTATCGGGTTCCATTGTGCACTTAATGATTATTATAATATTCTTATTGGTGGATTTAGACAACCCGTTTCCCTATGTGTAATAGGTATATGAAGTCTTGTGGTAGACTCCGTTCTTGAAGGCCCATTCACTTATCTTCATCCTAAGGAAAGACATGGCATTATCTATTACCTTCTTTTATGGCTACTGCCTCTATCCACCAATTGAAATAATCTGTTGCAGTAAGGACCCATTTATGCCCCTCGCTGGATGGAGGATTAATCATCCCGATGAAATCTAATCCCCACTAAAAAAAGGGTTGATCCACCTGAACGGGGCGTAATGGGAAAACTTTTAGCATTTGTTTCCTACGAAAAGAGCACACTCTTTACATTTCCTCACACAGATATGAGATTCTTTGAACAAGTGTGGCCAATAATAACTAGCTCGCATGATCTTGGCGGCAGTTGTTTGTGTAGAGTAATGTCCTCCAGACAGGCCATTGTGGAATTCATCTAATACCTTGTTCACCTATTTTGGCCTGACATAGCATAGAAGAACACCATTTAGATCCTTTCGGAAGAGAACATTAGCTATCACGACATACAAAATATACCACAGATGGAAAGTATGTCACTAGACTTTATCCATGTTTGGAGGATATATCCCTGAGAGAATAAATTTCTACATCTTAGTTGACCAATCAATCTAATCATTTCCTTCATCAACATTCAAAAGCAAGACATCTTTCGTATCTTTGGTATCCATGTCCAAGGCCAACTGTTGACATAACCATTTTCCCCTAACAAGATTTGTGACCTTGATGTGTACATCATACTCCATTAATTTCATAATCCACCCAGCGCATTTCTCAATCATCTCTTTATTCAACAAAAACTCTTTCACGCTAGGATGAGAAACCATTAAATGGATTTTGTTGTTAGACAACATATGCCTAAACTTCTTTAGGGATCGAATGACTACAAAGACTTATTTTTTGACGAAGGAATATTTGAGTTTGTATTCCTTAAGAGACTAACTAGAAAAGGCAATGGGTTGTTCCATTAGGTCATCATTTTTTTGGGTGAGAATTCCTTAAATACTTTCCTGACCTGTGAAAGCGTAGAGAATAAAATCCTTGTCAAACCGGTGATTCACCAGTGTAGGAGCTTGGGAGATAGCTATCTTGATGGCTTCAAAGATTTATCTTCCCTCCTTTGTCCATAAAAATGGGATATTCTTTTTAAGCATGGTCATTAGTGGTTTTTCCAATGTTGCAAACTGAGGAATAAATCTTTGAAAAAAATGTATAGTTCCTAAAAAACTCTGGAGACCATTTTTATGAATTGGGAGGGATAAGGACATAATTTTTTGAATCCTAGCTAGGTTAATAAACAACCCTTATGTTGAAACAATATGTCTCAAAAACTTTCCTTCTTGCACTGCAAAAATGCACTTCTTTAGGTTTAGTGAGACACCAAATTTTCTACACCTTTGAAAAACTTTCCTTAGATGGGTGATATGATCCTCAACATGTTTAGAGTAGACAATGATGTCATCAAGGTAAACCAATATCATATCATTGATGAGTCCCTTAAATTCCATATCCATGGCTCTCTGAAAGGTAGCCCCTACATTAAATAATCCAAAAGGCATCTTGTTGTAAGTGTACATGCCCCATTTGGTGGTGAAATCCATCTTGAATTGATCATATTATTGAACCAGAATCTGATTATATCCTGAATATCCATCAAGCAAGAAAAATCTTTGAGCCTTTTCCACTATTTGGAGGATTTGTTCCATTGAGGGGAGAGGGTAGTGGTCCTTCAAAGAGGCACAGTTCAGGTCCCTAAAATCTACACACAACCAAATTTAACCATTCTTTTTCCTTACGGGTACCAAATTAGATACCCATGAAGAATGCTTGATAGGAAAAATTATACAAGCCTCAATAAGCTTGGTTAGCTCTTTCCACATCAGTGGTTCAATTTTGGAATTAATTTTCCTCTTCTTTTTACGAACTGGCTTGGATTTTGGATCTAGTTTAATAGTATTTTGAGCTAAGCAAGGATCAAAACCACGCAAGTCCTTGTAGCTCCATATGAAAATATCATGGTACTCATGACATAATTCGATGAAAGCCTCTTTCTGTTGAGTAGTGCATACCTTACCAATTTTTAGGAATTTTTCGCTCGCCACCTCAACCTCTTCAAAATCTTCCTCCTTGACCACCATATGGGTGCTCTACTTGGCTTGATCATCTGAATTGAAAATGGATTCCAATGTAACTAGGCCTTTTGGCATCTGGTTTCCTTTCAGTTGTATAATTTGATCATCGTAAGAGTTTTAGAAATTATCTTAATGTTTGGCAGTGAATTCTGCATCTTGTTGTAGGAAGAGAAAAAATTGTTGATCACTATCAAACACCTGCTAATTACTCACATTATCTGGTACCAAAGGATGGACCACCATTTTGACTGTCTAATGCCCTTGTTTCATGATTTCCTTTGGTACATTGTATTGAGAACCAATATTAGCCAACCTGTCAGCATCTTGATTTTGTTTCCTGGGGATTGCATGAATTTCAAAATCTTTGAAATCTTCTATCAGATCCCAGACCTGATTTTTGTATGACTACAGTAGATCAGTTTTTGATGCACTATGGGATGTAACTTTGTGCACAACCAATTTTCTATTGCCAAAGATAGTCAAGGTTTGGATTCCTCTTCGTTGGGCCAACTAAATTCCTTGTATAAGAGCTTCATATTTAGTGACATTATTAGTGCAAATAAACTGTAACCAAAAGGAAGAGAAATATTTGTTTCCTTCTGGAGACACTAACATAACCCCTGCACCAAATCCATTTTTACTTCATTATCCATCAAAGAAAATTTTCCACAGTATGTTTGTATCACTTGATGCCTTAACTAGTTAAGGTACGATGGCATTTTCTTCATGAATGTAATATGTACCTAATACAATCTCTTCCAAAAACAACAGACCATATTATTCATTACCAATAAATCAGCATAGGGGTCATATTGATGGTCTATACTCACCTCATCGATAATTGTATCTGGAACCTCTTCGATGAGAGTAGTTGGCTCATGATCTACATCCTTATCTTCATGATCACAAATGGCATAGTTACCATTTATGGTTTTGGATGTGTAAGGTTTCATGTGATTTTGACAGATTGGTTTTGCCCTTATAGTTACCTTAGTCCCATATCGGGTCCTCAGGATCATATACAACTAGTCTAATGACAAATAACCACCCATTTTTGTGGTGAAATACCATGATAAGAAAATGGCAGAGGGGAGGAAAATCAATGACAGATATGTCCTATGTGAATGTCAAGCTAGGACATGTGTGGATAATATGTTGAAGCCCCTTAATGACCCCCATAGTTTGGACTGTAATACCAGCTAGCTAAACAACCATTCTCAAAATTGGAGTATATAGAATTTGTAGTACATCTGCGACCTACTTAGGCATCACGGAACTAGTGGCTCCAGAATCGATCATATAATTGAGCACCAAATGGTCACCAATAATCAACGAGATATAGAATGGTGGAGGCTTGTTGGGCTTAGCATGTATTTTTGTCTCGGGTTGGCATAAGCTGGTTGCCATTGCTACTTCTTGACCTAATGATCTATTAGTAGTGTCAAATTTGTTCAAATAATCTCGTAGCAAGTTCTTTTGAGAAGGAATCAAAAGTGCATCCCACATTGTGACACTCAAATCAATTTTCTTCATTTGCTCCACAATGCTGAACAGAATCATTCCCACTTTGCTAATGCCTTTTGGGGCATTTGGGTCTTCCTTTGGATAATGTTTATTTGGTATTGTGATACTCAAAGTCCCATCTTTATTTTTTAGTTTGATCAACAGATATTTCTGATGATTTCTTTCCCGTGCCTTTATCATCTGGTATTTGTGTTGGGGCCTGAGAATTGGATGCCTAATCAGTATTGGAAGACTGTGAATCTATTTCCCTTTTCTTGGAATGTGTGTTAGATGCTATGGTGGAGGCACTAGTATTCAAACCACAAAATTCTTATGCTTGCCAATTTAGTAGTGTGGTTTCATCAGGATGTTGGTCTTGACTTTCGGGAGTGGATGGTCCAACAGATGATTCAAGTGGAGTGGTTATTCTTTGAACCATGAGGGCTTAACTCAAAACTCCATTTGGGTAGGGATTCTGATTATGGGGCTAAGAACAAGGGTACCACCATTCATAGTCTTGTAGCTCTGGAAGAACTGGCAGCAGAAGGGTTCCAAAAATTCAAAGGTTTTACATTTGCAGCTTGGCTTGTGGCCTAATTTTGTGACCGACTATTTCCTTGGTATGGAGGATGGATCATCTAATATTAGGGTTGAAAGGGGTGAGCATACTGGGACTGCAGCCTCTTCATTGCTACGAGTACATTCCCAAAAGTTTGTAATAATGACTTTACCTTAGCTAGATCATTTGAGGGATTAGATGCATGTGTAGCTATTGGAATAAAAGCTTCTGGAACTAGGGAAATCACTGGTTGTTGGCCTGTAAGCTCTACAAAAATAGGAATGGGAGGTCTAAGAGCAATTTTACCTGCTTGAATCAAGAAATTTTCAGCTCGTACGGAAATTCTGTAAGCATCAGGGATAACGGTTCCCCCACTAGATTGAATCATGACAGCGACATCACTATTCAATGTTCGTAAGTAACATAGAAATGTGATATCTAGGGATGGCCTTACAAGTGTTGGGATCCATTTCCAAGTCTTGTTAAAACGAAGGTTAAAATCGCTCATATACTCTTGAGGAGACCACTTGGTAGTATGAAATTGTTCTACAAGTGAGATATTATCACTTTTTTCTTCTAACTGCTTACACAACTTTGTGCCTAAATTGTTCCAATTGGTAATGGATCCAATAGATAAACTTCGGAACCATTGAAGTTCTCTGCCTTTGAATGAAGTAGCAAGGAGTCAAACTACCACTTTATCTTCTATGATACTATGTACCACACAGATGCTAGCTACATCTAGTATGTGCTCCTGATGTGAAACATTAGTCTCCCTAGTGTAAAATTTTAACCTTTTCAAGGCAAATGCTGGTATGGCATCTCTTGGTGCTAACAATAAAGGACTGCTGGCATTGAAAGGAGGACAAGTATTGGATGCCATGATGTTCAAAAGTTGGTTGTGTCTTGGTGGGGGAAAATTTACTTCAAGAGGAGTTAAATGCCCTGTATGAGGTAAAGCAGTAGCTGATGATACTAAAAGGTTTCTTCCCCTTCTTCTTGGGGGAGAGAAAAAAATCTTTGTATGCTTATAATTTTCCCACCTTGAAGAAGCTCTTTTGTGAATTCTTCGCATAAGTTGATGTACTGAAATTTGAAATCCAGAGAGATGGAATTCCCAGGTACCTTGTATAAATGGAATGAGAATAAAAGTACTAACTCTCTCGCACTGAGTGTGCCAAAAGATGATTTAGCGATGGAAAATTTTGAAACTAGAAAAACCCAAAAGTCTGAAAAATTTGGGCTTTCAGACATTCGGTCGGAATTTAGAAATTTTCAAGTAAAAATCCTAAAAGTGATTCAGATAACTCCAAAAACCCAAAAACCCAAAATTTCAGGGTTTCAAACATTCAGACTTTGGAAGTCTGAGAGGGATTTAAACAAAAAAGGGGCCAAAAAGTCCCAAAATCTGAAATCTTAAAATTCCAAAAATTCATACTTTCAGGGTTTCAGACTTCAGAAATTTTCAAGAGAAATTTAGAATATGAGCTAAGAAAATCCGAAAGAGGAAAAATCTCTAAAGTCTAAAAATTGAAAATTTCAGATTTCGGCCTTAGAAAAAAATTCACTATGCAAGAACTTTCTAAAAAAAATTATCTGACACATAGCTTCCTTTTGGGTAGGTTAAATGGTTAACACAAGACAAGAAGAAGAATCTCTTCCACTTCCTCAAATAGTGAGGGAATCAGATGAATCCCAACCCGCCCCTCCTCTTATAGTCCCAAACCCATTTTGGGAAGAGCATCATCAAGAAATGAGAGAAAGGGAGGAGTATATGGTTGAGGATACTAGTAAGGAAGATATTTCAAACAAATTGAAGGAGTGGGTGGGAAAATTTAACATCAAGAAAAATTCATTCCTGACTAAACCTTCTACAGCTGATGAAGCTCAAGAACAAGCAGAACAAACTAGTTTTATACCAAAAACAAATCTATATCTAAAGGGTGAAGACCAGCAGTCTACCTATTCAGAATTTAGTATCCATATTGTTTTCATATCTTCAGAGGATGTTGAATCACTACAAGTGGTAAAACCATTTGTAGAAGAGAAAGAGCCAACTCTAAATATTCTAGGAGAAGAGAAATATCCAACTCCAAATCTTCCAAGAGAAGAGCATGTGTAAGTTGAAGAAGAAAAACTCTCAAGCATACAAGGTAGTTCTAATGAGTGCAATGATCATAATTGCCATGTATGTCAATAACTAACTTGCAACATTTCTTGATGGTTGTAGCATCTTTCCAAGGTCATCATTAGATGTTATAATCAGCCACATGTAGTTTCATGATACTAAGGCATATTCAACATTCATTAATGCAGATGAGGTCATGCAAAGGCTTTCAAATCCTTCCCTTTATTCAATCTTACAAAACGATGATCTCCTAGATGAATTTGATCTTTCTAATTTCATATTTGAGGATGAGGACAATCATGGTGAACAAAATTCCAATCTGAATAATACCATGGTGGAAAAAGTTAAATTTTTTCCATAACCTAAGAATGAAGAAACAAGCTATTTTCAGATGTGGAAGAATTAAACTTTCCATACTGATCGATGAATGAAGTCAAAGAGGAGCACATGGGAAATACTAAGTCAAATTTAGAATTTGAAGGAGATGATGTCATTGAGAATTTCTTTCTCTCAATTGGGGAATCTAATTTAGTTGATGATGAACCAGTGATGAAGAAGGGTTTTATGTTGAATGAGGGGATTGATAGTACAAATCAATCAAAGGAGGAGGACTTCTTAGATGAGCAACACATTTTAAAATTGTGTAGTGGTTCAACATTAGATACTGCAAACAATCCAAAGGAGCTACATGTTGAGGAATAAATCCTTATTGTCAAGGAAGAAAATTGGAATCAAGAAGACATCTCTTTCATACCATTTATTCAAAAGGATGATCAATTGTTTGAAAATGGGAAAAAAGAGGGAAATCAAATCATGGACAAGCATCTTTTTCAAGGATGTCTTTAGCTAGAATTTCTTTCTAAAATTGAATTTCAAAATAATGGTCATATTCAAAGGGTGCGACCATGTCCCATAAGGTATTTGGCTTCACTGAATCCAAAGGAGAAGCCAGAACTAGTCACATTCATTTCAAAATGTTAGGATGAGTTTCAAAATCCCAAGGATCAGTTGTAATGCCTCTACAGGACAAATGCAGAGTAACTAAAAGAGGCATTCTCTTTATTCCCAATTGATGCCTTGGTGGACCAGGTGAAGAGTTGGGTTTTTTCTAGTTTTTCACTATCATTTTTAGCCATGTCCATATTTAAATCATCTGCATGGATTCCCATTTTGAGGAAGGGAAGTTATTTTTTACAGCCAGTTTTAGAGTTCATTTGTCTCACATGTGCTTTCGGTTAGCATAGAGTAGGATTAGGTTTTCTTTTAGCATAATAAGTGCCTAACATACCTTGGATGTTTCATTTGAAGCATGTATGCTTTTAAGTTTTGCATGTGTTGTGTTTTTTCATTGTTCTACAAGGTGTGTCAGATGTAGAATTATTTAGAAGAGGTAACAAAATAAATTTTCAATAAGAGTTTCATGATCTGCTTCATTCAAAATTCTTCAGTGTTCCATAGATGCCAAGTATTCATCAGATTTAGTATACTTCATTCTTATCATTTTAGAGAGGTCCAAGATTGCCTATACCAAGGATACTTCGGGATATATATCACAAAATATAAAATCACTTTCAAGATTCCAAAATTTAACTCCATGCCCAATGGATTAGTTAAGGCCACTAGAATCATGCTTAGTAGGAAATCATCCCTGAGAGGTCACCAAAAATGTTATCCAATTTTGTGCACATGGAAAAATTGGACAATAGGGTCCTATTTCGATCAAATCATGACATTGGTCCCAAGGACCCACTTATGGTCATCATAGAGATAACACGATTAAAATAATTAATAAATTGATAAGTGATCTCACCTAGCCCAACTCAAGCTCAACTCAGTGCTGGCTTGACGTGTATCCAATTTCCAAATTGGTGCTAGCTCTAAGAGGTACTCGGTTGTGACAAGTTGAGCAAGCCATGGGTGAACCTGAATGAAATAAGAATCATTTCAAAGTGAGTAAGGGTAGGGCTCGACTCAGAGCTCAGGACCAAGCAAATAAATAATGGTTCAAGACCAAATTAAGGGCCTAGCTAGTGGACCTCTTTGTACTCAACGCACGAGTAAATTCATGGGCCAACTCGTCAGATCTGATAAGTAGATTAAGTGAGTTTCTCGGTGGTAGGTCGTTAACTCACTCACCGAGATAATATCTTGAGGTGATGTTTGAGCTATTGTCTTTCCAATGAGTTTGGGATAAATTTTTTAGCATTATGCCAAGCTTTAAAGGTGATTCGGTGGTTATGGTTGAGCTCGACCATGACCTTAATATCGAGTGGTTCCACAGCTCATAACTCTGAGTTTATGACCAATGATGGTGGAATCATGAGATAGCTCAGATCAAGTAGATATAAATGATCTCGGTGAGTCTGGAGCCCAAAAAAAATTGAGCTTAGAGGTGAGTTATGGAATAGCTCACTTTGGTAAGCCATCCATGTTGGAGCCAACGAGATCATGACTCAGGAGAAAAACCAAGTTCAATGGGGGAATTTTAAAGGTTCATTGCCAAGTGGAGATAACGGGATGGCATTCTAAGCAAGAAATTGCATAGGGTAGATTTTGCATTTAGAAAACCATCATAAGGCTTCCACTAGGTGGAGATCCATGGATAATTTATCAGGTAGGATTCCAATGATGGCGGGCCAAGGTGCATTCCATGCATGCAGAGATTCATGTGAGTGTGTCCAAGGTGTGTCAAGTCCTCCATTAAGACATCATCTAAGTTGAGTTAAGTGGGAGGTTGGTAGAAACCTGTTAACTCTGCATAAGACCTGGTCATCTATGAATATAGGAGACACATAGCTCTAAATACGGTTGGAGAAAGTGGTGCATTAATGTGATAATATTTTTGTGAAAGGTGAGTCATAGGAAATAATCCTGAGCATGATGAATTGCATAAGGAGTAGCCCAATGTTGAGCTTATTATTACAAGAGGAGAATGGAGCAAGTCATTGTTCTAGAATGATTTCACAGCTTGGTGGTCAAATAGAGAAGATAAGATTCGTATGGGATTTTCAGGCTCAGGTTGATTGTTTCGAGCTAGGAGAAAGATGTTACATGCCATACATGACAAATAGGTAATATTCTCGGTCGAATTCAGAGTCAAGTTTATAGAAGTCATCCAATCAGGAATTGGCAATGCGAGTTGGCTTGTTTCATTGAGCCTTGAAGTGACTAAATCCGCAAAATTTTGAGCTCTGATGGCTTATTGATTATGAAAGAGGTGACCAACTTGGCCAAGCCATGAAATATCTCAAAGATTAATGTAAAATCTGATTTGTCAAAGACAATCTCATACTTAAGGAAATTCCAACATAGAGTGAGCCTTCAAATGGTGTGATCATGGAAAGTTGAATGGATGTGGATTCATGCATGAGAACAAGTCATTTGGAGGAAAAACTAAGTCAATACCAAGAAAATGATGAATTTGACGAGCAAAACGTGGGCTTAGAATTCACTGAAGTGAGATGAGTCAAATATGGAGACATCATGGAGGCAAGCTTGACATCGACATATACGTCTAAATGGAGCCTGATCATGAAGACAATAATTGGCTCGTGAAACTGAGCTATACAAGTGTTGCGAAGGACAGATTTCCCAAGATAATTTGGGTAGCAAGGTGATGTAACTTATGAGGCATGAATAGATTTGATCTCTGAGTAACTAAGTTATAGACCAATGCATTCAATAGGATCACATGCTTGATATCCCCAAGTTTTTCAATGAGTTCCCCGTGGGTATTTAAAGTTGAGCTGATTATGATGAGTAGGTCAGCTCATAGGAGTATACAGATGGAGGGAAATGTTGGTGAGCTCAGAATCCAAAACAAGGAGATGGGCTCAGGATAGATTTTGAGAGAAAGTGATCAAGTCTTCGATCTATTCAAGTATTAACTTGACAAGATCCGATCTAATAACTAAATCAACCACAGGATTTGGAAAACTCAACAAAATCATGGATTCAAAGGAATCCCTTCAAGCTAGAAGGTGGGATTCCCAGTGATGTGCCTACATTGTGTCAAGTGTAGGCCAAGAATTTTTGTGTCAACGTGCTAGTGGGCTCGAGAATCAAAGTAAATTTGAAAGGACCAATGAGTTAAAATAAATCCATTCAATGAGATCGTGATGGAAAGCATTCCGGTGCTGTCGAGTTCATGACATCGAATGAGTCTACAAGGCCGAATATCAAGGGAAGACCAATATCTCGGTCTATTAATAAAGGTGATTCAAGAGCTTTAATGGGGAGTTTAAGACATTTGATTTCATGTTCGATGAGTCAGACACAAGCAAAGGTGAGCTAAATTACATGGAGCGAGTCAGTTGATTGGATGACAAGAACAAGTTGGCTGAGCTATGATGGGAATATCTCGGCAATGGAAGAGTCAATTGCAGAGCTCCCTGAAACAAGAATCTTACACCAACAAGGTGCTCATTGGTATATACAAAGGGGATCTGATACATTAACTCACCTCAGTCACGGCACTAGGAATTCAACTTGGTGGTGAGCTCATTAAAGAATCGTGGTCATAGTAGTATGAGCTCAACTTAGTTTTGGTGGAGAAAGGAGGAGCTTGTGCCCAACTTGGTGAGTTGGCTCAATGAGCCAACAGTTGAGTTGGGATATTTTTCCCTATTTTCATGCCCCCCCCCCCACTTTCTTCAAATTAAACCAGTCTTCAAGGTCCCACCATATATTTTAATTAAATTAATATTTTTATTAAAATATTTTAGTAATAATATTTATTATTATTAAAATATTTTATTTAAATATTATTTTAATTAATTGAGAGGATTAGGTCAACATGAAATTGATTGCACATGATGGAAACTTCTCAAGTGGTTTAACCAATAGTCATAAATGAACAATCGTGTGCCTTCAATTTAGGAAGGGAATTTATGAATTCTTCTCTGTCACACACAACTTCTTCTGAAAATGTAAGTTTGAAGCTCATTCCAAAAGTTGGACAAGTTATACTTCTGAGATAAGTGTATATTTTTCAAGAAACATCCTTCTTCTACAGGTTGTTCTTATATGTTGAAGGAACTTTCAAGCTTCCTTTTCAAGGTTGTAATGACAACTATTGCCTCTTCTGATTGTATGATGTAGTGTGCATATTGTTGAAGTAATAAAAGTGTGTGTTTTGTGACTAATCTTGGTCCTTTCATCCTTATATACTAATTTTTCCTTTCTCATGCTTGCAGGTACACTGTACAAGTTCAATTTTCTATTACAGGTTCTTGGAGTTTTGTACTTATCATGTGGCGGAGTATTACATGAAGTTGAGTTTTGGTGTTTATTTACCCTTCTCAGGTTCATCCTTCTTCAATGGAAAACTGATAGATTGGTTTTTCTGATTGAGTTTAACAAAAGAAACACATGCTTACTAGTATGTGGTATTATGTTACCCTTTGAAAGTTGTAGTAGATGAATTTGACCACTGGTGCACAACACCCTCTTCAAATCAACCCTTCCTGAGTCTAGCAACGCCCTTTATCTAGTGCATCACCATCACTAGTATATTTTCATTTCTTGCAAATCTATTTCCCTAAAACCCATGAAAATGTTAGCATAGGTCTAGATAACTGTATGCATGAGAATATTAGTTATGTTAATAAACAAGAAACTAGCTAAATAGTACCATGATCTAACTAAACCTATCATAAACATCAAGATGAGTGCTAAACAAGATAACTTCTATAATAATGAATTAAACTAAAACACTATCATTTTATCTCTAACTACTATATGATTACTTAAAACATAAATTGAACCTAGTTAAACCTATGAGCAATTAAATTATATTAGTCATTTGCTTCAATGGAGGTGAAGAGGTCTCTCTAAAATGGCTAGAAGGCCAATTTAAATACCCTCCTACTAACCTACTATTAATTTAATGGATGTAAGATGGAGGAGCTTCAACAATGGAGGATAACCAAGATCAAATGCCTATTAGCTTGGCTAATGAAAATGAGGTCTAATGCCAATATCTCCAAATGCGAGAAAGATTTTGTTATGTAAACAAGGTGTAAGGTTGAGAGGGAGAGGTGACCCTTCTATTTATATTTTTTGACTTGGGAGAGTTTGGAATTTGGGTGCATGTGGGACAAAAACTCAAAAATTACTTTTAGATTAGATTAGGATAAACATGCTTTAGGCTTAAATAAGCTTGGTTTAGGCTTAGATAAACTTGGTTTAGGCTATTTAAAATTGATTAGCAAGTGATTAGAGATTCATTGAGAGTTTGGAGGGGTCTGGTTAATCAATTATGATTGATAGATAGCCTACAAAGCCAATAGAAGTGGTCTAGAGAGAACTAGGGAGAATCTGAATGGTTGAAAGGAGGAATGTTTTGCTAATAAGAGAGATATTAGCCAAATAAGCTAATTATAGGAGGAATACGACCAAGAATGTGTCATGAATGGGCATCTAAGAATGGAGTGAATAATAGGGAATTAACAAAGTTTTATTAATTGACTGGATTGGATGAAATGCTAAGTGTAAGCATATTTTAGGTGTGTACAATAGCCATTTTATTTCACTAGGAGTATTACAACACTTAGTTTAGGAAGAGGAAGTTGTCCTTCTCCAGATCTTCACCTCAAGCCCAAGCCCCATAACTTGAGAGGTGATCCCATGTTTCTCAATCACACAAAACATCCTATTCACATTCTGGCCATTCGGAGGGTGCAGTTATTTGACGACAACATATGTGATTCATCTTACAGGGAGAGACGTAATGCCTGAAGGAGCAGTCGAGGCCGTTAGAGAAAAGGAATATTGTTGAGGCTCCCCAGAAGGATCTAGATGAGGTTAGAGATGTATGCAATATGATGAGGAAAGAAAATATCATCCCCTACTAGGAGAATGGTTATAGGAGAATGTACCGCATACCAGAGAAGGGTGCGAGAGGTAGGTTCTGCATGCCAACCTTCTGCCCCACAGCCTTGATTATGACATTGAAATTACCTTGAATGTTGGTGTAGATGGATGGTTTTTGAACAATATTCTGACTAATATGGGCACAGAATTCAATGTTATCACCCTAGATGAATGACATCAAATGGGAAGGCCCATGTTACATCCATCTTTGAATGTGTTGTATATGGCTAACAAGACAAAGGCAATGCTTATTGGTGTCTTGAAGGATTTTGTTATCACTATTCAAGGGGAAATTTTCACTAGGAATTTTGAATTCTTTGCACTAGCCGATGCAGACAACTTTCTAGTGTTACTTACGCACCCCTGGTGTTATAAAAATAATGTTGACCTAAGGATCAATAAGGGATACATAAGTTTTGAAGACAAGCAAGAGCGGGTCATCATCCCCTTAAATTATGGAAAATCAGCACCATATACTGAGCCCATGGGATAAGAATTTCTTGATAGGATCTATGTGCACTCTGTTGTCACCCTCAAAATTCCCCTCTTCGTGAGAGACAAACTATGGAAATTTTGAGTTGGTCCTTTTTAGATGCGTTTAAGTAAAGTAAGAAGCTTGGGAAGATAGAAAAAAATCGCTCTTTGAAATCTTTTTAGTTTTGTGCAGGTAAATCATACTTTTTTTTCCCTCATGTCCCAAGTACTATCAGGCCCCTAGTTCCCTAATTTACCACTTTCTCCGCAATACTATGCTTGTGTGGATTTTTTAGATATTTTTTTTTATATGTCCCAAGTATGCTCAAGCCTCTTGTTTTCCGATTCGTCATTTTTCTCGCACTACTCTTCTCATTTGGCTTTCTTGGGTTTGTGCATCTTTTATGTCCCTGTGTCCGATGGACCATATGTGCTCTCTAGACCCGCTTTTCCTGGATCGGCCAAATTGGCTCCATGCGTCCCTCATGTCCCAATGTCCCATGGACCATCTAGGCCAAGTTTTTCCACTTTTTTCCTTTTTGAGTCGGTGTGAGGGCTATTAATTGCACATTTATGTTTTTCTCTCTCCTCTTAGCTATTTAAAGAGGATTACTATTCATTAATTTTTTTACCTTGCTTGCTTATTTCTCCTCACTTGTATTTATGCAAAATTAAGCCATTTCCCACTCGTTTCTGTGCTTCCATATCTTCTCTTACAGGGATTATTTTGAGACTTTTTTTTCACTTCATTGAAATATTTTCCATCCTACCTCTATCATGATGAAAATGAAATATCAAGGGCACAAACACCTCTCTTCCTTGGAAACCTTTGTACCTGAAATTGGCAACAGTGAAGCTCGGCATCTAGATCTTGATGATTTTTGGAATAGATTAGAATGTGACATCCCTACCCCCATTTCTCATATGATCAAACATAGTGGGATTGGATTTGATGCAGGCTTTCCTATTTCTGTGCAATGTGCGAATATTGTGCTCATGTGTCATGCTCATTTTAGTCCTAAGTCAAAAGAAATAATTGATGTTCATGGTGAAGTGGTTGAATGCTTGGATTCTGAGGCCATCAGTACTGCGCTATGCATTCCAGTAGTTAAAGGATCTAACACCCTCACCCTTGCCCAAGCATTGTTCGATCATGACAGTGAGAAATACAAAGCTAGGGTGGCTAAATCCTGGTTGAAGAACCCTAAAAAGGGGGCATCCCAACTTTCAAAAACATTGTTTAGGGTTCACTTAAAAGAATATCTCTTAGACATTATCACCCTACTTGCTAGAATCATGGGGATTCCTTCTACAAATGAATTTCTCTATTGGATGTGTCCTTTCATCAACATCATTTGTAAGGGTAAACAGAATTTGAATTGGAGCAAGATCATTTGTGAGAATTTGGCAGAGCATTTGGGGAATGTTCATAGAACTTGAACATTTTATATGACCTCCTACTTCATGTACACCTTGGAGGCCTCTAGGGAATGGCTTGGCTTCACTTTTGTTGCAAACAAGAAAGATGCCTCCATATATGAATACTACCCTCAGTTCACCCTCAAAGTCAACAACCATAATTTTAGGAGGGTTAATGATGCATTCACCATGTACATTGTAAGGCTTCTTGAGGGTGACACTGCCAGGATACTTTCTTAAGAATCCAAGACTTTGATATCTAAATAGGGAAGCTTATTCACTCAATTCATAAAGTTATCATATATCAGGTTGGCTAGTTTCGAGGGAGCACCCCTAAAGCTATCCATGTTCTACAATCATAAAATGGTTCTAGTCGAGCTTTGAAGGCATCTACATAAACTTCACCAAACCTGTAGAGATAAGAAGATTTTTGGCATTCATTTCCCTATCTCCCTAGGAAATTATACATGCAAGACAACCTTGGATACATAGAATATTGATAGGACCATCTCTCCTCTCACCGTTCATTTCTTCAAATCCAAAACTTATTTTTACATCAAGGGATATATTACCAAGAACCTCATAATAGTTTACTATCATCGTCCAAACATTGAAGATTACTAGGCTGACTGTACAGATGATTTTGAGGCTAGAAGAATATATTTTTCTAGATTCTCTCTTCAACAAGTCATAGACTTCAACCTCTATAAAGTGCCTAAAGTGCTCAAAGATGATGATGAAGATTTGCAGTCTATTGAATATGAAAGGTCTATTCAACACACCCCTCTAGAAACCATTAATTGTTTTGTGAAAGAGAAATATGATTTGAAGGAGGTAATTAACCATGTCATTGTAAGAACCAAACTTTAGTTTGATAGGAAGATGCAAATCTATGGGACAAATAAGGCCAAGTCCTCTTCACAAGAAACTTTCTCTCCTATGAAGGAGGATCATACACCCAACGTGGAAGCACTTACACAATATACCCCACCCTCTTTGGTAAAGGTTCCTAAATAGTCTACTCCATCCTGTTCAATGAAGGTATATTTAAAGAAAGGTAAGGCCATTAAATAAGAACTAGTTGAAGAAGAAGTTCTCATGGAGCAGCCTGAAGTCTCTATCAAGCCATAAAATATTATTGTTCTGAGGGAAGATGATAGTGAAGAGATTAAGGGAAAAGAGAAAACCCTTGTCATTATTGTTGAGATTGAAAATGAAGAACAAATGACTGAACCTCTCTATTTGATTAATACTCCTTCCAAAGATCTCTCTTAAATTATGCCAAATTCTCCACTAGAGACATCAAGAGTATAAACACTAAGTGCAATGAGTTCACTTGCACTTGAACCTATTTCCCCTACTTCTTCTTCTTTTTCCTTTGTTTTGGTTCAACCTTTTATTGATAACAAGAAAAGGAAATCCTCTTCTCAGGTGATAGTTTCTAATTTTGATGTTGTGGCAACTCTACTCGGTACTACTCCTCCTCCTCTAGAAAAGAAAGCAAAGTCCACCTCAAGGTTGGTGACAGATTCAAAGGGTCAGTAGTTCATGGAGATAGCTAAGCCTAAGGTGGATAAGGAGGAGAAATATATTTTACTTTCTAACTTAGAGCTTAAAAGAGTTCCACTGGGAGAATCCACACTTGGAAGTGAGGTCCATAACCTCAGAGAAACCGTAACCAGAGTCATTAAATGAGTGGAGAAGGGCAAGAAAACTATAGAGCAATTGGAAGAACATAACAAAGTTCTTTCCAACTTCATAAAATCATTATTGGCAAAAGATGAAGTCTTGGATCCAACCCTGTTGGCCGCTCTTCCACCTCCCATAGTTCTCAACAAAGATGAAGTTCAGACTATCAAGGAAATTTGAAAATATAACACCTATGGGAAATCCATTAAAGCATTGATAGATGTTATGACATTAGTTGGACTTAACTTCATTGGGGAGGCCTTCAAATCATATGTGCAGGTGTATAATTTGTAGCTAAAGTTCAATACATCAATCAATAGCTCGGACAAAGAATTAAAGCTCTGTTGTGGATGTATTCAAGATCTTCATTTGATGGGCCATACAGATGAGACAATCATGTTGGCCAGTAAAGTGTTCGATGAAACCAAGAACAACTTATCAAGAACATGGATTTTCAGTGTTGAATGGAAGATTAAGGTTCTGGAAGAAGTACTAGGGGAAATGAACAATATCTGGAAAAAAGGAGAATCTTTCAAGGCTTGTGTTTTGTATGCCTTCAAATATGTTCACTATCAAATTCAGAATGAAGCTACAGGTGTTCCTTTTTTCATGCAGGAGATCAAGGCTCAGTTTAATGCCTTCATCAAAGAAGATCTATTCAAAGAAGATTCAATGACCAAGGAAAATATGAAGGATATCTTGTCTCTCCAGTCAACCATCACCGAAGCCAACAAAGAATTTATGGAGAATGCAGAATTTGATAAGGATATGGAGAAGTGTCTTGGCACATGGAATCGTGCCACTTCCAACACTACCATTCCAAAATGCATGGAGATAGGTGAGGCATTGAAGAGGTTCAGGCATTGAATTCTTAAGTCAGTTGCAACCTCTAGGCCTCAGTCTGATGTTTCTACTTCAGGGTTTTGAAACACTTCTTTTATTTTAAGGTTGTGAAACCTTTGATGTAATTTTAATTAAAGACTTTATATTGATGTATTTCTTAATTAGTCTTTAATATTTTTATTAAAATAAGTTGTAACCGAACGTAACTGTTTTGTAAGCTATATAACGGGATCTCCATGCCATTGTTAAGGGTTAGACCCTGATACTTTTGAAGTGTAAATAGAATTGAAAGCAATCAATAAAGAAGAATTTTCCTCTTGTTTCTATCTTCATCTATTATCCTTTCTTTCTTATCTGAAATCTATGGATCATTGATCTTTTATGATAAGAAACTTTGTGTTCTTACTGATATGGTTTCTATAACATTGTGTCTACGGAATGATATCTTATTTTATGAATGTGAATGATTGCCTTTTATATCACTCTTTATCAGTATGTATAAGATTATATTTTACATTCTATGTTTGCTGAAATTGTTTTTATGTTCTACCCTTCCTATTTCTTAGTTATTATGTTCTTTTGTATTGATAATCTAGTTTCATGTAGAAACATTTCAAGGTATCATAGGTCCTCATTGATATGAATGTTGCACATTTGTATATGTTGGCTAGATTTTCTGCATAGCTAAAAACTTAGGTAGTCATGAGATAAATCTCCCTCATTTACCAGTGAGGCTCTCATGTAAGATTTGTCAATTAAATATGCTAGTATCTATTTTGGGGTTTTACTTTAACCATACAGCTCATGAACCATAGCTGTATAGTTTTGCAACAAGTAAGCATTTTTTAAATAAAGGAAATATCTAATGAAGAAGGAAAATAATAAAAATAGGAAAGAAACAGGGGAGATGTGCATTCTAATCAATAGATTATAGAGTTGATTGCATGCACATAGACATAACCAATAGATATTAACACGCAGAATTATAAGAAAAGGTAGATTTCAGATCTAGATCTAGAATAACACAAATTTTATAAGTAGATCTAATATAAAAGCTAGAAACAAAATGCACTATGACACAAAGTTCTCTGGAAATATGCTCATTTCTATTCCTTTCATTCAAATAGCTATCAGGAATTTTAGCACAAAGTCTGGAACAGAAGAATGTTGCTTACAAATTTTGATCCTTAACCCGAAGGTTCTTCCTCTACTTATAGAATGTAGAAGGGAAATTGAAAAGAGTTTGCAAGAATCAAATAGGAAATGAAGCACCACGAAGTAGTTGTACTCAAATGAAATCGTGATAGCTCCAGCAATTGCAAGAAAGAAATGATCAGTAATGGAAGAACTTGCTCAATCAGAAACAAAGCTTGCATAGAGGAAAGACAGCGAAGTGTCTGGCATGCTCATAAATGAATAGAAAAGGGGTACATATAGGGTGCTGAGTAACCCTAGTGCATGACACACATGAAACCCTAAACCTAACCTAACCCATGTGAGATGACCCTCCAATATGAGAAGAGGACACATAGGATAACTTACACTAACACCCCCCTTCATCAAAGCTAGGGTAGTAGCTATGATGAATCAGATAGAAAAGGAAGACATTCCTAAAAAACTAAGAAAGATGTGTCAATGGGGCTTGGTAACTAAAGGCCTGATAAGGTGCCCATATACAAACATAATCTTCCTAGAAGAAGAAGAAGAAGAAGAAGAAAAGAAGGACTACATAGCCCGAAGAAGATGAGAATTTGTAGAAGACCTCACCCCAAGAAGAGACTGTAAGTGAAGAAACTTCATCTCAGTGAAGGGCTTGGTGAATAAATCTGCAATCTGATCAGTTGTCTGAATGTACTGAATGTCAATGATACCATCTTGAATAAGATCCCTTATGAAGTGCATATGGATCTCAATGTGCTTCGTCCACTGATGCTGAACTGGATTTCTACAAATAGAGATTTTGCTCGTGTTATCATAGTAGATAATGGTAGGCTACCGAAATTGGATGCCAAACTCTGTCAGAATACCCTGTAGCCAAATAGCTTATGTGGTAGTGTTAACTGGTCCTCTGTATTATGCCTCTGTAGATGATATCGTAATTACATTCTGCTTCTTGCTAGACCAACTAATAGGACCCGAACCAAGAGAGAAATTATATCCAGAAGTAGATTTATGATGATCTAAGTCACTATCCCAATTAGAATCTATGAATCCAATAAAGTCAATAACAACCCCTCCATGATAGTGAATTCCATCAGCATAAGTGCCACGAACATAATGAAGGATCCGTTTAGCTAATTTTCAATGTAGCTCATGTGACTCCTACATGAATCTGGACATGATCCCAATAGCATATGATAAATCTGGTCGAGTGTGAGTCAAGTAAATCAAGCTCCCCACCAACTATCGATAAAGAGTACCATCAACCAAGGGAGTAGAGCAATCTGAAACCAACTTCACCCCGAAAAGAAAAGGAGTAGGAGAAAACTTGCAATCAGACATCTGAAAACGAGCTAGCAAATCAAGAGCATACTTAGGATGCAAAATCAATATTTTCGAGTCAGATTGTGAAATATGGATCCCAAGGAAGTAATGAAGCAAACCTAAGTCAGTCATGGAAAACTTGTTAGCTAAGGTGATCTTCACAGAATCAATAATAGAGGAAGAGCTACCTGTGATCAACAAGTCATCAACATATAGAACAAGAATGAGTATGGAGTCATCTTATCATATAATATAAACATTTGGATCAGAGTGACACCTAGTAAACTTGGATGTAAGTAAGAAGGAGTCCATTTTGGCATAGCAAGCCTGAGGGGCTTGTTTAAGGCCATAAAGAGACTTCTTTAACTTAAAAACAAGGAAGGAATCTTGGACATAACCCAGAGGTTGTTCCATATAGATCTCTTCCTCTAGGTCACCATGAAGGAAGGCACTCTTAACGTCTATTTGATGGACTTTCCATCTGTTCGTTGCGGCAATGGCTAGGGTCAGTCGAATAGAATTCATCTTCGTAACCGGAGAAAAGGTTTCTATATAATCAACCCCAGCTATCTAGGAGAAACCCTTACCTACTAATCATGCTTTAAACTTTTCGACATCTCCAACTACTCCATACTTTGTTCGGAACACCCACTTACACCAAACAATTTTTCTTCCTTTTGGAAGAGTGGTGAGATCCCAAGTATCATTCTTCATGAGAGAGGAATACTCCTCATCCATGGTAGAATCCCACTCAAGAATACCAGAAGCCTCCCGAAAAGAATGTGGATTAGAAGTAGAGGTGAAGAAAGAGTGGGGTCCAATGAAATCTGAGTGAGTATGTCTCATATCCAAAGTATCTCCAACTAAATCTCTAGCACTTTGCAAAGTTTTCCTAGCCCAAAGGGGGACTAGGAGGATTAGGCTCAGAGTCAGAAGATTCTTCACTTGAGTGAGAAGGGACATATTCCTCATCATCACTACTATCAGAATCAAAAGACTCAAAGGTATGATGGTCGGGAGGATCGGGAAAAGGAGCACGCTCAACAGTATCATCATCTGATGAGTCAGAATATGAATCAGTGAGCTGAAGAACCTCAATAGGTGGAGAAGTAGAAGTCGAAGAATACTCATCAAACTTAACACTTCTCTCAATATACATCTCATGAGAATTAGGATTTATCAATCGATATTCCTTCATGCCATAAGGATACCCTACAAAGATACAAGGTTTGGATTGTGGTTCCAAAGCCTTGTGTTTCTTCTTGGGAATCCGAGCCATAGCCTTGGATCCGAAGACTCAAAACTGCTCAACATTAGGTTTACGTCCAAACCACACTTCAAAGGGTGTCATCCCTCTTACTGCCTTGTGTGGAACACGGTTCTAAATGTAATTTGCACAATTCACTGCTTCGTCCCAATACTGCTGAGGAAGAGACTTCGAGTGAATCATAAAATTGGCCATCTCCTTCAGTGTATGATCCTTTCTTTCTACGACTCCATTTTGTGAAGGGTTGTAAGCAACTATATGCTACAAGGAGATCCCTTGAAAAGTACAGAAATCTATGAACCTATTGTTTACATATTCACCTCCATTGTCGGTTTGAAGAACCTTGATAGACCGTTCTGCCTGTTTCTCAGCAAGAGCCTTAAAGTCCTAAAAATGTTCAAAGACTTTAGACTTAAGTTTAAGAAAATATACCTAGGTATATCGCGACTAGTCATCAATGAAGGTTAGCACATAAAGAGCTCTAGTAAATGAAAGAGAAGGAAATGGACCAGAAACATCATTTTGAACAAGATCCAAAGGACGAGTGGCTCTCTAGGATTTTCCTTTGTCAAAATTCTTTTCAGGATGCTTTCCAAGGGTACAACCCTCACAAAGACCCTTAGAAAACTTGACACGAGGCCAACCCGTTGACCATTTCATTTTGGCTCAATTGTTCAAGGTAGCGATAATTTAGATGTCTGAAATGCTCATGCCATAGCTTACTAACCTCATTTGCATGAGTGAGCAAGGAAGTGGGTGTAGAATCAGAAGTAAAGTGGGAGAAGGTGTATAACTATGAATGGTGATCTGTCTTTCCCTCAGCCACTGTAGTGTCATTGTTAAGCTCACGAATAATCACCGAGTTAGGACCAAATTCCACTCGCATTCCTTCACCAAGGTGAGTAATTTGGTAAACTGATAGGAGATTGGTAGAGAGATCAGGAACACTGAACACTTGGTTAAATGTTCCCCTATCCATCTCTACCGATCCACTACCAGAAAATGACACTTTCGTGTCATTACCCATCGTGATTTGGGACATACCACAAGGTTCGATGTTGGAAAACTCAACATGTGAAGAACCCATGTGGTGCGAGGCACTGGAATCTATAATCCATGTCGATGAAGGAGCAACTTTGGCTACAAGGGCCTTTCCTTTTCTTCTTATCATTTTTAGAACCTTTTGCAGCAGAAGACTTGACCTTCAGAGCACTTTGTTTTATGGATTCAGGTACACTTATTTTATTCTTCTCAAGTAAATGAGATAAGTTATCAATCTGTTTCTTAAAATAGTGCTACTCGTTGTGACCAGACTTCTTGTAATAGGAACACAAATACTTACTTTTCTATGCCTTAGGCTCAGAAGTCGAAGTGTTTGTGTCATTTTTTAGGTTTGGTCTTGGTTTCTTTTCTTAGTTTTGATCCTTCCTTTTCTTTCTTCTTTTCAGTCTTCTTTCCCTTGCTAGTAATTGCTACAAGGGCATGTGACTTGGACTTGAGAGACCCCATTTGAATTCGTCATATTCTCGTATGAGTTGGGAAGAAAAACAGTCAAAGGAGGGCATAGTCCAAGTATTGCCCAAAGTAGCTTTTGTAGCATAAAAAGTTGACACGAAGACAAAATATTTGGGAACTATCTTAGAGAGAATCAACAAGATCAGTTGAGAATATTTCTTTTCTACTTGACATCCTTTTAACAATAATCTAATGTGGACAAATTTTGAGAAGAAAGCTTGTAGGTTTTCAAAGTCACTAGGATTCAACCCTAGTAGTTCATTTTCCAACTCATGCACTCTCATGTCATCTAGTTTTCCAAACATCGCATCCAGTGTTTTCCATGCAGATTTAGGTGTTTTGGACGCCTCAATGTGGAAGAGCAAGTCAAGAGAAATGGACATGTAAAGAAGACCTAAAGCTTCATCACTACAGTTTAACCACTTAAATTTTTCAGATTCATCATCTGTTTTAGTCTCAGTTGCCACGGTGATGCGGAATAACCTTTTACCCCTTAGTTTCATTGTTATTTTTGATCTCCATTCAAAATATTTGAACGACATAAGCAAAGGAATTGAAATTGCATCAATAGTGAGAGAGAGAGAAAGAAATGTAGAAAAGAAACACAACCACCCAGGACAATAACAACCCCCCTGCTTTTGGCACTTTATAGTTTAGTGTGTTGATTACAATCGAGTCCATGCGTGCAGTTTGAAACACTTGGTAACTCGTCTTGTAATTAGCGTAATAACGCGCAAGAGAGGAGACCACAACAATGTTTCATGGAGCGCAACAAAAAGGGACACCGTAAACAAGCACAAGAAAAAAACAAAAAGGAGGTGAAAGCCAACCCTGGTGCTGAGAAAAAAATGTCTCATGTCGTAAAAGGAAATCCCCTTGCTGCAGATTGTGGCGGACGCGCTCACTAGTCGCAAGTAATAATAAGGGTGTAATACAAGGTTTGGGAACTCAAGGAATTCAGATAACCTTCAAAATGCTAGAAAAGAGCTTGGAAGGCAAGGAGGTGTACAAAGTGTCACTGCACACTTGAGCGCACGATTACTGAAAAAAAAAATCGACAATAACCCTAATTTTTACCGTTTGAAAACGTCCAATTTTACTATTTTGAGAGCTATTAGAGTTGTAAAAAATGATAAAAGGATTATTTAGATGGCGATTTTTAAATTATCAGATCCTAAAATAAGATGGGATCGAATTAATTTGTAATTAATAAAAAAATATTTAATTAAATTAAATCTAATTAATTACAAAAATGAATTAAGATCTTAAAAAAAATTAAATCCTAATTAAGTATTTAAATAAGATCTATTAAATTTCATTTAATGTAGATCTTATTAAGAGAAAATGATTTGTTTTAAAAAAACTTATCATAAGTTTTGATTAATAAAAAAAAAAATCTATTATTTAAAAAGTTTCTATTATTACTAAGATTATGAATTTAAAATGTTTAAACTTTTAAAACTTAAAAAAAAAAATTGAAAACTCCCACGTATTTTAAAAAGGAAGGAATTTTTAAAAACTTACCAAATTTTAAAAAAGGAAAGTATGTTTTTGTTTTAAAAAGATTTTTCTTAAAAAATGGTAAGAAAGAATATTAAAATACTTACCAAAAGCTTGGAAAAAACTTACCTCGTTTGGATTAAAAGAATAGTAAAAAAGTAGTATTTTTTTTGTTGTTAAAAACTTACAAAAAAAATAAAACTCTTACCAACAAAGTGTCAGTTGGCCTGAAAAAAAAGCAGGTTTTTTTTTTTTGGTGATGTGGAGGGACAGTGACCAGTAGCACGGGAGGAGAGTCCATTGGAAGAAAAAAATAGTCCACCCAATGTAAAAGGAGTAGTCCACGCAAACCAAATGACACAGTTTGCAAGGAATTTGTGTAGGTTTTGAAGAAGATGGGTGCTGAACGCAGCAAGACTGTCTGAATGCAGTGAGGGCAGTCAGAACGTGCAGGGAAGTCTGCAACCAGTGAGAGCACGAGGTCAGTGAGCTGTGGAAGGGTCTGAGTGGTGGGGGCAGCATAGATAAAACCTGTAAAAAAACTTAAGGAAAACAATGGGGTTCCAAAAAAATAGAGTATTTATTATTATTTTCTTTTAATAATAAAAAAATTCTATTTAAAAAAAACTTCTGTTTTAAGAAATTTAGAAAACCATAAAAAATAACCCTTGTTGAGTAAATTTGCCTGATAGCTGCAAAAAAAAACTTCGAAGGCATGAAGAAAACCTGCACATGCACAAAAAAAGGCACAAAAACTAACACAAATTTCCGAGAAGGCTTGTTAGAGAGATTAGTAAAATAATTCCAGAAAATAGTGATCGAAAAACTTGCATGCAGAGTAAAAGAATGAAACCAAGAAAGATTAATCACAAAAAAAATATCGAGTGCACGTTTACCCGATCTCATCTCTGATACCATAAAAAGATTTTGCGAGAATCGAATCAAAAATGAGGAACCACAAAGTAGTTGCACTCCAACGGAGTCAAGATAGCTCTAGCGATTGCAAGAAAGAAATGATCAGTAATGGAAGAACTTGCTCGATCAGAAACAAATCTTGCATAGAGGAAAGATAGCAGAGTGTCTGGCATGCTCATAAATGAATAGAAAAGGGGTATATATAGGGTGCTGAGTAACCCTAGTGCATGACACACATGAAACCCTAAACCTAACCCGAAACCTAACCCATGTGAGATGACCCTCCAATATGAGAAGAGGACACATAGGATACTCACACTAATAGAAATTACAAATGGGAAACTCAACTGAACTAGAACATAAACAAGAAGTAAAGATAACATCTAGAAATCATCTTCCTCTAATTCCTCTCTAAGTGACATGCATCTGGATCCATAGTCAAACTTATACACATCTATCACTTAACTTATAAAATCATTCCACACAACTTAAAGTAATGGTTTTAAAACCAACCACTTTAAAGTTTTACAATTACATCCGGAAATGTGGAAAATAGAAGAAGAAAGGGTAGAAGAAGAAATATTTTCCAGTTGTAACATCTACATCCTCTTTTTGTTTTGATAACGAATATACTTGTTGAACATGTAATTTAGTAATTTCCCATCTGTTTTAGCCACAGCTTCTTTTTCCATCCTGAATTGTAGTAAGCCCTCATTCAAAACCCCAATGCATGCTTCCACATCCTTCAAGCTTGGCCCGAACTTCTCAATATATGTCTGCAACATTACTAGCTTAGTGATGGAATCCATTGTGAAAGGCCTAATAGCTCCATCAATTCTCCCTTGCACCATCAGAAGAGATCCCTCCAAGGAATCAGGGACTTTGTTAGGAATGGTCCTTGTGTATGAAGAAACATTCCCGACCACTTCCTCATTAGTGAAAGCAATGACATTGTTTGGTAAAGATGATACCATACTCTTAAGTGCCTACATTCTTTTTAGCATGATTTTGAATATCTCCAAGTGAAAAGATACTATAAACTCAAGTTTTTTCCTATTCTCAACTAATCTATAGGGTACAATTCGTTCCACAATCAACACTTCCCTCTGTAGCTTATTAATTTCGACCAAATTACTTAGGTTAATTTCAGAAATTGTGCTCATGTCTATCGTGCTCATCACTAATTACTTCAACTAAACCGATGCATCCTTTATAACCTTTACACGGGCTGGTACCTCTACGAGTTGTACAGAAGCTTGGTGAATTATTAAAATCTTTCATTTATTGATAGCTTTAACTTGGTTACCTACATCTTCCACTTCCTACATCAGATGATCACTCACTTGCTTATGTGCTAAAATGGGCTGAGCGTAAGATTTGGCAACTTTTGTAATAATCTCGCACAACTGAGACACATGCTTCTGAATTTCAACTTTCTACACCTTTTCTTTGTTAAGCCTAAGGAATAAAGCATCTATCAATGTTTGTGTGTCTTGCTTCAATCCTTCTATGGTGACTTAACCCATGGGTACTCTAGTCACTGTTATATCTTCTTTCGTGAGCTCATCTTTCTTCTTCCCTTCTACTGGAACTGACATCTGAGTGAACTTCTACCCAAACTCCTTAATAATCAACCTTGAAGTCACCTTAGCGACTTTAGGTTTTCTATCTTTTCTGCCCAAACTCAAGAGCAACTATAAGTCATGTTCCTCCAGGTTGATCTCCTCTCTAGCCTCTGGAACCAACTATGAAGCCAACCATTCTGAGAAATTACTTCTTAGAGCATGAGAAGTTGCTGAATGTGCCACTATCTCATGCTCTGGATCCTCACCATCTAAAATTGCTACAATGTTGTGGCTACCATCCTCTAAATTGTCTAAAGACAAAGCTCTTTCAAATTCTGCCATCTACAACTTTAGCATCTTTCTGAGGTGCAATAGTTGGTGAAGTACTTGACACTAGAGACGCCAGAACTAACACCATAGCAGTAGAAGTGATCCTTTCCTTTGAATGAGACTTTCTGTGCACTTTAATCTTTTCAAGCCTTCTGTTGCTTTCTCCTTCATGCTTCCTTCTGAGGGATTCTCATGTGTTGAGGTTGCCTATGATCTGATTCATCAAGGCAATATCCCTTCGTCAGCAACCAATTTGATGTATTGACAAGAACGGAGGCAAACCTTTCCTTGATCCTGTGGTAGCCACCTATGCTCTCTTGAAGTATAGCTCTATCTCCTCCCATCTGATGGTATGCATCAAGTAACATAGACCCATCATCTTTAAGATCCGTAGGTATCCATGCTAATTCAAATTCAAACACTTGTCGTGTTTATAACCTACTAAAATCTTTCTTTCTAACATCGTACTCGCTTCTGCACTTCATCCAGAAATCTTCCAATGAAGACACATGCGCGTACTCATAGGATATTTTCTTCCTTGCCACCCCATATGGATCAAAGTTGAGTCGTGCTGGGAAGAACTCTTGCTTATACTCAGAGAACATCTCCACTTCAATTCCTTAGGATTTATGAATACTTTGGCAGCTGTAATAGCCCACTATGATCGGAAAGAATATTGTAGACTTATGCCGTTTTGACTGTAGGTCATGCATCTCCACACATTTTCAGCTCAACTCCATGGTGACCAATCTGTCACTCGGATATCTAGGCAACTTGACTGGTTCTCCTAAAAATTTGGTGACCCTGAGGTATGTAAAGTCCGCAAACTAGATGAAGATACTACCAATCTTGGACACATCTTCCCAAGATTCCTTACTTACCCTGTTGGCCTTTAGGTTGTCATTCATCCTGTAAATGAATCCATAGAAGAATCCATCATTGAACACCTTGTAATATTTATTGCATGCGGGCACATTAAGTTGTAGATAGCACTCAAAAATAGGATCCTTGGAGAGCACAGCACGTCGCTTGGAGAACATACCTCGTGAAGTTGCTGCATATACCAAATACGAAGTCATTTTGAAGCTGTAAGTCCACCTCACATTTCGAATCTGCTCACCGATGTTGTCACTAATTATTTCTAACCAATTGATTATAGAATCTACTTTTTTTATTTCAATGGTTTTGATGAAGGCATTCATCCATGAGCAGAAGTTGTGAGCATAAGATTCACCATTTATCCTACATAGAAATTTGGTAATGTCATCCACCTCCTATACCAAATAGGATTGTGGAAGAGTTCTCGGGAACTTGGATGGAGATTTGGGCTTCTTCATGTACCTGCTACTCATTATTACCACACAGTTAACTTTATGTTTTTCTAATCTATTGTCGGCATTTAGTATACTAATAGTAGTCACCACCTGTCGTGCTAGAATATTTAGACAATAATTGATGAACTATAAATCTAGCCAGATTATTGTCTTCCCTGGAGCATCTCGGACTGATCTAGATAGTGGGTGGTAAGACCTTGCACACTACATGAAGAATTCTGGCAATTGAGCTGTGAATGGGAATGTTGAAGCTTGAATGATTCCACTACTTTTGACTGCATGCATGAGAGAAGTCTTTCTAGCTCTGGATCTGTCAATCAATTCAAAAAGAGGTTCTTGACCTAGATCTATATCTCCAATGTTAGCAAACCTAGAAGTAATGCATGATTCTGCTGAGCTTTCTCTTTCATCCTGCTTTGCCATGGACGGATTTGTCTTTGTCTGAGGAATTTTTTTTCTCTTTATTTGGCCAGAATCCTTTACAACCGGTGCAGATCTAGGGATTTCTTTAGATTCAAAGGATATATTCAATGTATATAACATTGATTCAATCTCCCTTTCAATTATAAAAGCACTTGTAATGAATTCCTACAATTAATTCAAACAGACAACAACAAGAACATGACCACTTGATTTTAATCATAAAAATATGCATATATAAAGCCCACTACCCCAAAATTTAAGGTTTTGTTTGCATGAAAAGCAAGCATGAATTTTTTCAACTTCACCTGAGCACCTGTACCACTATACAGAAAATTAATCAGACTCAAATCAAGCTCCTTCAAACCTAGGTGCCAAACATTGCAACTTTCCGGTAATGAAAACACCTTCCTCTTACCAAAATTCCTCCTTCTTTGGGCGCCAAAATTGCCTGGGCTGCACTTCCTTGCTAAAGAATTAATTACTTCATTAATATGGAAGCCCATGCTTATATAACCTTCATATTCTATAATTAATTATTGCCTCTCCTATTCCTGGTAATTAATTAATTAATAAACATGTTTTTCTCTTCAATTTGGGCACCTATTTTGAGAATGCTCATGGCTGCCATTAAATAAATTAAATTTATTTAATTTTAGCTTTCTACTTCCAGTCCACATTGACTTCACACTATAATTTGATCTCATGCACTAAAACTAGGAATTAATTCCATCAATTATACTTTTAAAAGTATGATTTCTCCTCTAGATGGGTCACACTTTTTTGCATGAGAGAGGGCTGCATTAAATAAATTAAATTTATTTAATTTTAGAATTCTATTTCCAATTTCCTTTATCCCTTATCCTCTTCTCTAGTGTTGAATTTTCCTCATGCTTGGGCACTAATTTTGGAAATAGAATTAATTAATAAATACAATTAAAGTTATCCTTCTATTCCAAAAGGGGTCGCACTTTTTGACATGGGTGCTTTCTATTTAAAAAGTCAATTTCCAATGGGATTATTCACTCTGCACTACAGCTCCAAAAATCCCATGATCCACTTAAGTTGTTTGAGTTTCATAATGGGATTTTTTACCCTGCAAGGCAGGTAAGAAATTCCCATCAATTCCTTAAGTGATTTTCTTTTATTTCACAATGGGAATTTTCACCCTGCAAGGAAGGTAAGAAATTCCTGCCTACCTGCTACCTCTAATTTTCCCATTATGACTTAAGTGACTCTACTTTCATGGAAAAGAGTACCTTGCTAGGCAGATACAAAATTCCCACCTGCCTGCTGCCACCAAAAATCTCATTGTAGCTTAAAACCTTCTTTTCCAAAAATGTGACCTTCCCAGAAGAGGCCTTTTTGTGCATCACTTCATCTTTTTAGAGAGAACTAGACTTCCTATGGAAAATTCCTTCTGGCATGATGTCTATATATGATCTCCAGATACTCCAGGAAAGAAAATAGACTGAACGGGAAAAGAAATTGACCTAGAGAAATTTCACATAAAACAAAATGAGAAAATTACTAAAAATGCAAAACGTTGCCAGAAATCACAAATAAAGCCCATGATTCATTCCTGGTGGAAACCCTACTGGTATATGGGAATATTGACATGTAAAATCTCAACAGGGTTAAACCGGAGCACAATTTTCCTCAAACGGAGCTTAAAATAATTATATAAAAATTTCCCGCAGGAAAACCCAGCGACAAAATATAACGAGTTTAGGCATCTGGGTATTTGAGAAAATTGGCTTATATGACTCTCTGGGAATATCTTGACACAAAACAAACATTTTCTAGCAATTAACACACAAAACAACCCATTATTTTAAAATTACAAAAAAATTTACAAGGGGTAGTCTCATATTTTAGGGTGAAATCTGGGGACACCAATCAGCTCCATCTGTGGACATCTTTTCCTCTATCAAAATGACAAGGGTAAAGATGAGATCCCAGCATCTCTAGTTTTGCATCTTGTCCTTTGGGCTTGGGGTCAAGTAAACAAAAACAACACAACATAGAAAAACAAGGAAAAATAAACAAAATATATTTATATACATACATGTTTTATGCTGCCTATTTTTAATGTCCAGAATAGCTTCAAGTTTTGCCCATTGAAAGGAAATGGAAATTCAACTCCATCCTGATGAGTAAGAATGAAGCTATCTGCTCTAGTGATCCTTTTAATCACAAAAGGCCCTTTCCATAGTGAATCAAATTTTCTGTGCATGCCTTTTATTTCTATTCTCTTGTCCCATAAAAGGACCTAGTCATTGATCTCAAAATTTCTTTCCCTGGCCTTTTTGTCAAAGATAAATTTCACCTTCTTTTGATGCTCTGACAATCTATCTGCGAATTGATCTAGTAACTCTCATAATTCAATCAGATACATTATCCTTTCTTCAATAGCATCATTGAATGTAGAATCCTCCAAGGCTCTAGAAGGTTGTAGGGCACACAATTCCAAGGTAAGAGGCAGCTCTATGTCTCTTCCATATAATATCTTAAAAGGGGACATGTCTATAGCCCTCTTTGGTGTAATCCTATATGCCCATAATACATCAAATAACTTCTTGTGCCAAGTTCTTTAATTTTTAGTTAGTAGCTTTCGCACGATAGTCATCAAATTTTTATTACTTGATTCAGTCTGGCCATTCCCTTGTGGATAATAGTTACAGGAATGTACCAGTTGGATCCCATGAGTGTAGCAAAAATCAACCAGCCCCTCAGAAGACAAATTTGAAGCATTGTCTTCTACTATTTTGTTAGTTACGCCAAACCTGATAACAATATTTTCCTTTATAAAATTACAAACCTCTGCAGAAGCAGCGTTCTTAACAGGAATGGCTTCTACCTACTTACTGAAATAATAAGTAACTTTCATAATATAGTGATGGCTGGTACTGGAGGCTGGGTTGAGCATACCAATAAAATCCATTCCCCATTATTGGAAAGCTTCTTCAATTACAATTGGTTTTAAAGGTAATGCGGGCAATCTTACACTCCCAATGAAGTGTTGGCACGCTTAGCACTTAGACACCCACTCTACAGTATCTTGAAAAAGTGTGGGCCAGTAATATCTTGCTCATAGGATCTTGTGAGTAGTGACTCAGGCTGAGAAATGACCACTGCAAGCCATGTATATGATTTTTTTTAAAGATTTGATCCTATTGAGCTTTATCTATGCATTAGAGAAACACACCATCAATTCCTCTTTTGCATAAACCATTGTCCCAAAGAACAAAATCTTTACAATTTAGTTTAATAGTGTGTTTCTCTTTTCAAGAAATTTGATCCAAGTATTCTCCATAAGTCAGAAAATAGGCAATGTTACTGTACCACTCTTCCACCAAATCTATAAAAGTGACCATTGGAAGATCTTGATCTACTTCTAAAATTGTTGCTTTCATCTCAATCATCAATTCACACAAACCTCTTCCTTGAACCAGCTTTGTAGGTTTGATATCCAGGTCATATTCTTGCACTTTCATCACCCATGTGCCTCTTAACAACCCTAACTCTTGTTGGGTGGGAATAGATTTTACTGCAATATCTAGAACCAAGACAACAGTGTGTGAAGAAAGAATATAGTACCTGAATGCCTTACATGCCTTTACCACTGCATATGCATGTTTTTCCATTAGAGTATATTTCAACTCATAAGCTTTGAGAGGCATGCTCATGAAAGCAATCAGAGCTTCTAAATTCTCCTAATTCTTCTACTTCAATATTTTTGACATGGTGTGTTCAGAGGAATAACAATAAAGAATAAATTCCTTACTAAAGTAAGGTGAAACCAAGACTGGGGCTTTTGACAGGGCCTCTTTAATTTTCTCAAATGCTTCCTTCCCTTCGCTGCTCCATTTTAAATCATGTGTCTTCTTCATCATATTTGAAATATGATGAGTTAGCTCAACAAATTCAGGGATGAACCTTCTGAGAAAATCAACTTTACCAAAGAAAGAGTGAACCCCTTTTTTGGATGTTGGCAACGGCAAAGACTGATCTGACACATTCTGGATCTATCTTAGTTTCTTCCTTGGAGACAATGTGTCCTAGTAGCTTTCCTTCTGTTATAGCAAAATAGGATTTCTGAAAATCTATTTTTGAGAAGTCCTGAAAATCTATTTTTAGTAGTTTTCAGAAGCTTTTAGTATTTTACATGTTTGGGGGTCTTTGGAAGATTTTGAGCTTCATATTATATAGTGATAGATGAAGAATTATCATCATAGGTAAAAAAAATTAATTTTTTTCTGTTATCTTTCCAACAAATCTTGTGGTTCATAAAACGAGTCAACAAGCTAGGAGATATAACCCTATCAAGTAGCACTAAAAAAATAATAGTAATAATAAGATAGAGTTTTGTTTTTTTTACATTTTTATTTTTTAATCCATCCCTAAGGTGGATAAAAATGGTATCCATGTAGGAAGAGCTTTCGGTTCCCCTCTATAACCCTTCATATTCTATTTTTTGCATTTTTTCATATTCTCCATTATATAGTTATAAAAACAACATGTGTTGAATAAAGAGGTATATATTTAGGCATACATCTCTCTTATAGAGTTTTCCAGTTTGCATACATTTGGAATTAAAATAAAATTAGTTTGTTTTTACATATCTTTCATTATGAATTAATTATTACAACACATTAAGCACCATCATTGATGTGTTTTACATCAAGTTTTGCATCGATCCAAATCAACTGTGAAATATAGTGTTTGATAAAGATATAAGGTTTGTTGGTCATTTTTGGTGAACATTGTGGAGAAATTTGGAGAAAAATATACAATTAAGTTTAGTGTACCATCCACAAACTGGTGAATAAACAAGTTATGAAACAAATCCTTGGAGTTTTACTTAGGTGTTTGGTCAGAGATAAACCAGGAGCTTAAGAGTTTGCCCCAGGGCAAGCAGAGTTTTCTTATAAAAATTCAGTAAATAGGAGTACATGGAATAATACATTATAATAATATATGGAAACACCCCATGAGGAGTTATAGAGTTGATATTATCACTGCACAATAAAGATAAGAGTGTTGAGGTAGGATAATTTTTTTAAACATGTGAAGTACACCAATAAGCACACAATTAATTAGAGAAGAGTAATGTATAATAGAGAAACATGTAAATGAGAAGTGAAGAGAAATTTAATACCGTATTTGAGGCATAGTCTTGGCATGTTTACGAAAGCATAGGTTTCCAAAAATAACTCACAGTGAGATCAAGTGGAATAAGATAGGACCATGCAAGCTCATCATATTTTTTACACAAAATGCTTATGAGATTGAGCTCCGTGAAGGTATTAGCATATATAACATCTTTAATGTTGTGGATTTGTATCCATACCACACAGTACAGGAAGATGAAGATGAACATTGTTTAAAAGACAATGGATTAGATTGGAGGAAACCAATGCTTGAGAAGGAATGTGATGAAGTTGAAGGAATAACAAATACTAGAACCAAGAAGACACACCATAAGGAGTATACTTAGTATTTAGTCAATTGGAAAGGCAAGAAGGCTAAAGAATTAACTTGGATAAGTGTTACAGATACTGTGTAACGTGGTATACCAATTCCTAAAGAAGTATCTTAATTTTATGAAATTACCTTAGGTGTATGAAGTAGGAGCATGGGGACTCATGAGAAATATTGTGTCGACCAAAATCAGTGCACATTAGAGTCAGTCGGAGTACGCATTTTATAGAGCATTTTTTTATGTTTATGAAGTTACTCGGTGAAGAAATACATTTCTGGAGGTTCATGGAGACTATTTTGGCATTATATAGAGTGCACAAATTCTATACACAATATTTATTTATTGTGTAGTTCTTCTTCACAATGTTTGTCCTATTGTACAAGTGTCCATTGTGCCACATTGTTCATGCAATCATGTTTATGCCATATACTTGAAGGATTTGTTTGATTAAAGGCATAAGTTATGGAATGGAAATTGGTTATGTTTGGGTCTATTTTCAGGTCATTTGAGCTTTGTATGATTAGGAGTCTTAGGCGGTGGCATGAATGGTTATATAAATAGAACCCATTGCCTTAGTTGAGTAGTTCAAGTTTAAGCAAGAACTTAAGGGGGTATACTTAACAATAGAGTATAGATGTGAGCTTAGTGCTAATTGTGAATCAAAATAATTAAAAAGTTGTGACACGAGATGTCATAATTAAATGACATATGTTCAAGTGATTTGACATGATAGAGAATATGAAATTGTATAACATGATGAATTGTTAGAGGTTTGTCTAATGTTAATGTTTATCTAAATAACATATCCCAAAGCTTTGTTTTTGTTTAAATATGTGTGAATTTCATTATTTATCGATGCATAAATATTTAAGTTTTTGTTATTGTTCTAGTCTGAGGGTTGTGAGGTCTATGGCCATCCTTTACTAACCTCCTACACCATGTTTGTGTCAAAGTATGTTCATACATGTTGTTAGTGTAGATATTGCCCCAGCTAGAGACAAAAGGAGACTATAGGGACTGAACATAAGCATAATAACCCTCAAGCCCCTATGGCCTATCAAACTCTCTTCTAAACATATTCAAGGGGTATATAAATACCCACAATATAATAGGAGGGAAATGTGGAATGAAATAAAAGGAAAGAAATAGCAATGAGAAATAATGATTCCTTCACATCAAGTTGACTAGGATTTGTACACAAGAAAATGACACATTTAACCCATGCACTCAACTTCTTGATGTCAAGCCAAGAGAACCAAATTATAAAGATAATGTGAAAATGAGGATTGTATGTGATTGTAAAGTGATTGAAATGGTGATCAAAGTGAGGCTATAGATGACTATCGGTTCAGAGAAGGTGGATAGATGATCCTCAGTTAATGGACTCATGAGAGTGCAACTTGTTCTTCAAGGGAAACAAAACTCCCACCTATCTCTTGTGAGGGATATTATGATTGAGGGTGATTTCAGTTCATAATTACTATTCTATATTGGCTAAACAATGTAGATTATGGCCAAGGTGAAGGACCCTCATAAAGTGTCTGTTTCTCTCAAGGTATTGTTGTCCAAGGAAGTTCATGTAGGAGATGGATAAATGAGAGGGATAAGGCTAGGCCCAAGGATAAATGTGAGCCAAACCTATGGATTTGCATGCTTAGGAGGGTGTGCTTAATCAAACCAAAATCATTCAGTAATGACGATATGTTTGTTTAAAGCTTCAAGTTGATCGATGATCAAGGGTGGTATATGAGTAGAGAGAAATACCAACACACGTAGTTCTAAGTCTATGCCTCCTTGATATGGGTCAATGTTGGTTGGATTGAGAATCAGTTTGAATATTCTCCTATGAGTTTGATTCAGACTAGAAATGGTCATACAAGGATATCGACTCACAAGGAAGAGAGGAACTATGAGCTAAAGGAAGATTAGAAGCTAAGAACAAGTAATGTGAGCTCCTGATAACAATCTTTTTTTTTTGGCTTGACATTGGATTAACTAAATGCTAGCAATATATGAACAATGAGAAGTAAATCTATTTAAATTAAAATAATGAAGAGAAAGATTTCAATTTATTTGAATTGGTTTGAACTATTCTGTATTAAAACAAAGTAACAATTTAATTTAACTTCTTTTTTGTAACAATAAAGTCAAAAGTGCATAGATTAAAACTATAGGTGCAAAAACATATTATAATTTTTTTTTCAAACTCAATAATTTTTATGAAATTTATGTCCTCTTAGACACTCCTCTCTAAAGTAAATTTCTAGTGAAAGTCCAAGAGATGAAGCAAATATAAACTATTTCCAGCATGTTCTCCCGTGTTTACATCCAAATCAGTCCAGAAAAACACAAAAGCTAAGTGCACTTATCCTTTTGTGAATTTCTATATTTAGCAATTACCCTAATTAATTCCACTTCTAAATGAATTTTACTACACCTTTAGATCTAAATGTAAATGTTTTTTATTAATCTAATTGTGATTCATTGCTATATTTTCACCCTAATTAGAATTTTATCACAACAAAATCCTCAAACTTTCTAATTTATAGGATTAAATCAATAAGAATCTTCATTCATTTTTTTGGCAAGTCGGCCCAAAAATCAGAGTTGCTTAAAGTGTAGACATAAAAATTTGCACAAAATCATTATTACATCATTCATTTATTATATTTTTACATACACGAGTCGTGAACCTTAAAACTAGATCTTAGTGTCATAACCTCCTCTTCTTCTGAATTTTGTTGCTTGATTTGATTGTCTTTATGTGATTGTTTTACTCTTTTCCCATGATTTTGTGTAATATTATAGAGATCTATAGACATGTCCATTTGTATTTCTTTCGTATTTCATGTTAGTATAAAACTATACAATTGGTTCAAGACTATACACATGGTCTCACCCCTAGTTTTACTGTCCCGAACCCTCTATCATTCACTGATTTTTATCTTATGGGTATCTTCATTACTTTTTTATATGTCCTTTCTTATGTTTTTGGTCGACCTTTCCCACCACTAAGTTTTGAAATTCAAGATTATGAACTCATTTATATAAAAGTCTAATATATGGATTTATTACCTAATAAATTACCTATCTACCACATTACATGAGTTGAAAGAACAATAATTACTTCTTTATATTGCATACACAACAATAGAGGGCATACATATAGTTTTTTTCATATATAAACAAGGGTTTCATTCGGATGAAGTAGTAGAGCTCGGTATTAATGTGGAAACACAAGGGTAATGTTATCCAAAATTCACCCCCCAAGGTAATTTTTGATAACATGCATCAGATTATTCAGTCCCGAGCAAGTAGATTGATTCAAGGTCCAAAATCATGTTTTTTGGGGTCCCTCGGCTTCTCTCTAACTCTCCCACCCAAGAAGAGATCCCAACAGGTTGAGAAAATGGAAGAAATGTAGAAAATAAGGTTGCAGGACTGTGTTAAGGCATTTCGGGTCTGAAGGGTTCGGGTCGTACTGAGGTTCGTTGTACCAATCTTGGGGCCGAAAAAATGAAGAAAATCGGCTAAGTCCTAGTCCAGGCAGTCTGCGGGACAGTTGGGACGTCGGGACGCGTGGGACGCGAAAAGCCGAATTGGCCGAAAGAGGGAAAAAATTGCCTAAGTCTCGTTTCACGTGGTCTGGGACATCTGGGCCAAAAGTACGCGCGGGACGCAGATCAGCCGGTTTGGCGCAAGTCGGTCCATTTCGGGCGGTTCGGGGATATTTGTCCCAGGTAGCCCGGGAAAGTTGGGACAAAAGTACGCGGAGGACGCGAATTGGCCAATTCGGCCGAAACAGGAGACTTTCATCCGAGACAGTTTGGGACAGCCAGGCCAAAGGTACGCGAGGGACGCGTGGGACGCGAAAAGCCGAAAGAGCCGCCAACGAATCAAATCTCGCCACGTGTCTTCACCTCATCGGCCCGACGGGAAAATTTTGAAAAATTTTCCAAAGGAAAAAAACAAAAGGGAAATGGTCAGGAAGGGCCCTCGTCTAATGAAATTGTGCCATGTGGCACATGAGTGGCGGAGCGCGGGGGAGAAATGGAAAAATTTTCCCAAAGTGAAAAATACCAAATTTTCGAAGGACAAAGTGCGCCCCTCAGGCCTGAGCCAATAAAATAGTGCCACGTGTCCAAGTGGCAAGAAATTAAGGAAGGGCCCAAAAGGAATTTTCAAAGGATGAGCCCGCGGATGAATCAGATCCCGACACGTGTCATCCAAGTGGTAGAGTGCGGGAAAAATTCAAATATTTTCCCGCCGATCTGTTTTGACTTGTTTTTGCCCTAAATCTTCAGATCGCCATAACTTTCGATCCAGAGCTCGGATTTTTACGTATGAAGAAACATTCCTGACCACTTCCTCATTAGTGAAAGTAATGACATTGTCTGGTAAAGATGATGCCATACTCTCAAGTGCCCTACAAGTATTTGGGGCATGATTCTAGAAGATTTCCTCTCTCTTCCCTCTCTCAAAAGGAGGGGTTTCATTCTTAAGGGTTGAACATTCTTGTTTTGCCCCTCCCTTCTTCTCTTTGGCATTCTGTGGAGTTCAAACCTCCCATTTAAAACTATAATGCAACTTGCCTCTTGGCATTTTGTAGTGTATTGTATTGCAAACTTAAGTTGCTTCCCCTTCTTAACTGATCCATCAGGAACTAGAATCACATTTTGGGAATGTGAAATTTATCATGCACATTGCCTCCAGTTTTGATATAGATGTTCAACATTTTCCTTGTGCAGCTTAGTGTTAATTTTATGCCTCTTCTCTACTCTCTGTCTCCTTGGCAAGATTATATTAGGATTAGATTGAGCTAAACCTGCTCTAGAATTTTTTGTGTGCATCTTAGGAATAGGAACCAGCCTTCTCTGGAGATTCCTTTCATTTTTTCAAGTCCCACACCATGTTGTGCAATCACACTGGATGCTAGTATGATCAACCTAGAAATATGATCAACATCCATCATTTTGCACTAACACTTTCTTTACAACTAAACCTCCGATGCATCCTTTAAGCTAGACTTAAACTTCTCAAGTTAGGGTCTTTAGGGCTCATATGGGACAAGGTTGGTACCTATCTTCTAATTCAGATGAGATCCCAACCATATCAAATCACATATGAGCTTGACCAGTGATTATGAAAATTAAAGATGAGTGGCATACTCTTCCATTCTATTCTAAGATATTTTGTTTTAAGTTGCTTCCCCTTCTTAACTGATCCTGGGAGGATTCCCAAATCCTATGGAATCAATATTTAGCTTATTAGGAGTAGGATAGGGGAAGGTGTAGTATTAATCTTTCCAACTTCCTCATGGGCTCTAATTTGCATCAACTAAACTTATGATCACTCTAAGATGCTTAAGCTTGTGTGTTTGGACACTAATTGGTTGGTAAGGCTGACCAATGCAGATCAGAATTGAGAGCAGAAGATAACTTTGGCAATAATCTCACACAACTGAGACACATGCTTCTGAAGTTTAACTTTCTCCACCTTTTCTTTGTCAAGCCTAAGGAATAAAGCATCTATCAATGTATGTGTGTCTTGCTTCAATCCTTTTGCGGTGACTTGACCTATGGGTACTCTGGTCACTATTATATCTTCTGTCGCGAGCTCATCCTTCTTCTTCCCTTCTGGTGGAACTGACATCTCAATGAACTTCTACCCTAACTCCTCAATAATCAACCTTGAATTCACCTTAAAAACTTTAGGTTCTCTATCTTTTCTGCCCAAACTCAGGAGCATCTACAAGTTGTGTTCCTCCAGGTTGATCTCCTCTCTAGCCTCTAGAACTAACTATAAAGCCAACCATTCTAAGAAATTACTTCTCGGAGAATAAGAAGTTGTCAAATGTGCCACTATCTCGTGCTTTGGCTCCTCACTATTTGAAACTACTACAGTGTTGTGGCTACCGTCCTCTGAATTTTCCAAAGACAGCTATTTTGAATTCTGCCATCTGTAACTTCAGAGTTTCTTCAAGAAGAGGTGTTGATCGAAGTGGCTGAGGAGAAAAACAAATGTTTCCAGATTCAACAGAGGAATAACAGTATCTTGCTGAGGTGCAATAGTTGGTAAATTACTTGATGGTAGAGAACCCAAAACTAACACCATAGCACTAGAAGTGATCTTTTCCTTTGAATGAGACTTTCTGTGCACTTTAATCTTTTCATGTCTTCTGTTTCTTTCTCCTGCTAAGGTTACCTATGATCTTATTCATCAATGTTTCATCAAGGTGTTAGGAATTAGAGAACAAATATGTGGAAAAAATTCCTCAAATCATAGCAGTAGGAAATTATATAGTAGAATTATACTTGCAGAAATATAACATAAATAAATAATGCACAAAAGAAGACAAGACAAGATTTAATGTGGTTCACCCAATGTGGTCTACGTCCACCAAAAACTTGCTCATATTTTATTATCAACAAGAGTTAAAAAACTCTCACATTCTTCTCTCAGTAATGAATTCACAACAGAATTCCAAAGATGTTAAACCACATCTAAACCACAATTGACACCCAATTGTTTAACCTTGATCACTCTTAATCACCTCTTGATCATTAAGACTCAAGACCTCTTGAACACTCAAGATATCTACAAGATACCCTAGCACCTCTATTTATAGGATTACAATCCTTTTAAGAAGTCCTAAAGCCGACCCTAGAATTTTGAAAGTCATGATCTTTCAACTTCCCATGGTTGAAAATAGTCGTGACATTAACAGCATATTAACAATGACGACATAGTGACCACAAAAAAAACTTCATAGCAAACAACTACAGAATGATCCTGAAGTCTCCAAAATTAACCGTTCGAGCTCCAGCACTTCAACATTAATTCAAGAAGACCAAAAACAGGCTCCACACCCCAACAATCTCCCACTTGGAGACTATTTCCGCTAAGAAAAGTTCTTAACCCTTCATTATCAACCATAAAGGCAAATCAAAGTTGAACACAACTTCAACTTCTCCCTTGTGACCACCTTGGTCATCATATCCATAGGATTCAAACTAGTATGAATCTTTTCCAGCTTCAACTTATCTTCTTCCAAAGTTGTCCTAATGAAATGATATCTCAGCTGAATGTGCTTCATCCTAGAGTGGAAAGTGGAGTTCTTCACCAAATGAATAGTGCTCTAACTATCACTGTGTAGTCTCCCAACTTCATGCTTATGACCCAACTCATCAAGCAACTGTTGTAGCCAAATCATCTCCTTGCTTGTCTCTTTGGCAGCAACATACTCAGCCTCTGTAGTTGAAAAAGGCACAACCTTTTGTAACCATGAAATCCAACTCACCGTTGTATCACCAACCATAAATACATAAGTTGTCGTGCTCCTCCTGTTGTCCAAATCTCTTGCCATGTCCAAATCTACATAGCCACGTAATGTAGTGTCTGATCCACCAAAACACAATGCTACTCCCATGGTCCCTCTCAAATACCGAAGGATCCACTTTATTACCTATTATTGGTCTCTACCTAGATCACTCATAAATCTGCTCACTGCTCCCACTGCATGGGAAATGTCAGGCCTAGTGCATACCATAGCATACATCAAGCTACCAACTACTAATGATTACAATACCCTGAACATCTGGATTCTATCCTCCTCAGTCTTGGGACTCTGTTCCTTTGATAATTTAAAGTGACCTGCCAAAGGAGTACCAACCGGTTTAGCATCCTGCATACTAAACCTCTCCAAGACCTTATTTATGTACTCTTCTTGAGATAATACCAACTTCCTCTCCTTCCTGTTCCAACTTATTATCATACCAAGGATTTGTTTTTCTGCCCCCAAATTCTTGATAGCAAAGGAGTCACCTAGCTACTTCTTGAGTACCTTTATTTCCTTCATGTTCTTCCCTGCAACAAGCATATCATCTACATACAGCAATAGAATAATATAACTACCATGAAGAAAATTCTTGATGTACACGCAATGGTTTGAGTGACACCTGCAGTAACCATGCTTCTGCATAAAACTGTCAAACTTCATGTATCACTACCGTGTAGCTTGTTTCAAGCCATACAAACTCTTCTTCAATTTACACACTAACCTCTCCTTCCCTTTGACCTCATAACCCTGTGGCTGCTACATGTACAATTCCTCCTCCAACTCACCTTGAAGGAATGCAGTCTTCACATCCAATTTTTCTAAGTGCAGGTCTTCTACTACAACTAAACCAAGAACAGTCCTAATAGAAGTCATTTTAACAACCGAAGAAAAAAATTCATCAAAGTCTATACCTTTCTTATGTGTAAATCCTTTGACCACCAACCAGGCCTTGTATCATTTCCTTCCTCCATCTTCCTCTTTGATTCTATACACCCACTTGTTCTACAATACTCTCTTGCCCTTGGGTAGCTCCACCAGATCCCAAGTCTAGTTTTCCATAAGATATCCATGCTCTTCATCCATGGCCTACTCCCACTTCTTCCTTGCATCCACCTGCACTACTTCCTCAAAGCACTATGGCTCTCCACTGTCAATGAGAAATAAATAATTCAAAGATGGAGTAAATCATTCAAGTTCCCTTCTTACCCTAGAATACCTTATCACCTCAGGAGTTTGGGGTTCCTGATGAGTAGGTACCTAAACTGGTTGTGCCAGAACATGTTGTACCTAAACCGGCCCCTTGGACACCTTTTTGTCCGCAATGTCCTCTAAAACTATGTATTATTTCTTTGATTCCTTTTTCTGTTCCTGAAACTGATCTTTATACATGAATTTTTCATTAAAGACAATATCTCTAGACCAAAATATTTTCTTGTCTTTAAGACTCCAAACACAAAAACCAAAGTCATCTTCACCATATCCAACAAAGGTGCATTTCTCAGACTTAGCCTCTAACTTGTTCCTATCATCTTTATCAATGTGAACAAATACCTCACATCTAAATACTCTAAGAAATGAGTAATCAATTTTCTTACCAGACCAAGCCTCCTCAGGTATACCTCCATCTAAGGCCATAGAGGGTCCTCTGTTAATCAGATAAACAACTATGCTTACCGCTTCCACCCAAAACATGAGTGGCAGCCCCGCATGTAACCTCATGCATCTAGCATGCTCCATGATTGTCCTGTTCATTCTCTCTGACACTCCATTTTCCTATGGAGTATTTGGAACCATTCTTTTCCTGCGAATCCCATTTACTGAATAGTAATCAATAAATTCATTGCTACAATATTCCCCTCCATTATCTGACCTGAGACATTTCAGATTGAGACCTGTTTCATTCTCAACCAAGGCTTTCCATCTTTTGAAATTTTCAAACACATCATATTTCTTTCTAATGTAATATACCCAAACTTTTCTAGTTGCATCATCAATGAAAGTGACGTAATAATATGAACACCAATATATTTTACCTTAGCTGGCCCCCATACATCTATATGCACTAATTCCAACTTACCCTCCTTCCTGGTAGGTCCAACCTTGAGGAATATCACCCACTTTTGTTTCCCATAAACACAGTCCTCACAAAAGTCCAAATATAACTCCTTTAATCCGGGTAACCTGTCCTTTATAATCTACATGCCCTTATGACTCATATGATCGAGTCTCTAGTGCCACAAAGTTACATCTCCATCTGTAGCAACTAAATTGAAATAATCAGCACCACTGGTTAAATACAAAGTACCAGTTTTCTTACCTCTTACAACCACAAGAGCTCCCTTGGTAACCTTCCAAGAATATGCTATAAAACTAACCATACAACCATCACTACCCAGCTGTCCTGTTGATATCAAATTCTACCTCAACTTAGGCACATGCCTGACATCCTTAAGTAGCCATGTGTTCCCATTCTACATTTTCACCTGAATACAACCTTTCCCTACTATGTTGCATGGTTCATCATCACCAAGATATACATGTCCAAAATCACCTTGAACAAAATCAGTAAAGTAATGTCTATGTGGGGTGGCATGGAAAGAAGCCCCTGAATCTAACACCCAAGAGTCAGAAATATTATCTAAAGAAAGAATTAAGGCATCTTGACAAACATCACCTGCTTCCAAATTTACCTCTTTAGTTTCCTCATTTTTCTTCTTGTTCTTCTTATCTCGAAGAGCCCAGCAATCTTTCTTAACATGACCAACCTTCCCATAGTACCAACATTCTAACTTACTCTTGGACTTTGACCTTCCACGATCATTCGACTTCTCACAGTTACCTTTCTCTCTATTCTTTTGTCTCCCTCTACTCTCCACCGTCAAATCATTTCCAGAAGTAGAAGAATCTCTAGTGCTCTTCCTTCACATTTCCTCGCTTAGGATCACACCTATTACATCCTCAAACTTCAGCTTTGAGTTATTAGAGACTGAATTACTTACATCCATAACCAAGTTGTCCCAACTATCTGGTAAGGAGCACAAAATCAACAAATCCCTGACCTCATCATCAAAGTCAATTTTTATCAAGTTTAACATACTCACAACTGTATTAAATTCATTCAAATGATCAGCAATAGAACAATTCTCAGACATCTTCATATTAAATAAATTTTTCATCAAAAATATTTTATTAGAGGTAGAGGGTTTTTCATATAACTTCCCCAACGCACTCATGAGACCTTCTGTGGTCTTCTCCTGCAATATGTTGAAAGAAACCGAAGATGCAAGGCATAAATGAATTACCTCGAGTGCCTTTCTATCCAGCAACTTCCAATCCTCATCTGACATGGCTGTAGGTTTCTTTACTTTTCTAGCCAAAGGAACATAGAGGTCCTTCTAATATAAGTAATCCTCCATTTTCATCTTCCACAAACCAAAGAACTGCACATTGAACTTTTCAACCCTTGATCTGCCCTCATCTTTCATAACTCCCACTCAAGATAAAATTTCCCTATGATTTACAACTTCAGCAAAAAACCACCAAATCTCTGATACCAATTGTTAGGACTTAGAGAACAAATATGCAGAAATAATTCCTCAAACCACATCAGTAGGAAACTATATAGCAAAATTATACTTACAGGAATATAACAACATAAATAAATAATGCACAAAAGAAGACAAGACAAGATTCAACGTGGTTCACCCAATGTGGGCTACGTCCACTAAGAACTTGCTCATATTTTATTAGCAACAAGAGTAAAACAACTCTCACAGTCTTCTCTTAGTTATGAACTCACAACAGAATTCCAAAGATGTTAAACCACATCTAAACCATAATTGACACCCAATTGCTTATCCTTGATCACTCTTGATCACCTCTTGATCATTAAGACTCGAGACCTCTTGAACACTCAAGATATCTACAAGATACCCTAACACCTCTATTTATAGGATTACAATCCTTTTAAGAAGTCCTAAAGCTGACCCTAGAAGTTTGAAAGTCGCGATCTTTCAACTTTCCAAGGCTAAAAACAGTCCCGACGTTAACAGCATATTAACAATAATGGCACAACGACTGCACAACAACGTCAAAGCAGACAACTGCAAAATGCTCCTAAAGTATCCAAAATTAACCATTTGAGCTCTAGCACTTCAACACTAATTCAAGAAGACCAAAAACAGGATCCACACCCCAACACAAGGCAATATCCCTTTGTCAGCAACCAATTTGAAGTATTGACCAGAACGGTGGCAGACCTTTCCTCGATCATGTGGCAGCCACCTATATTCTCCTGAAGTACAGCTCTATCTCCTCCCATCTGATGGTATGCATCAAGTAACATAAGCCCGTCATCTTTAAGATCTACATGTATCCGTGCTAATCCAAAGTCAACCACTTGTTGTGCTGATAACTTGTTGAAATATTTCTTTCTAACTTTGTACTTGCTTCTGCACTTCATCCAGAAATCTTCCAATGAAGGCACATGCATGTACTCCTAGGAGATTTTCTTCCTTGCCAACCCATATGGATCAAATTTGAGCCATACTAGGAATAACTCTTTCTCGTACTCAGAGAACATCTCCACTTCAATTCCTCGAGCTTTATGAATACTCTGTAGATGTAATAGCCCACTGTGATCGGGAAGAAGCCTGTAGACTTGTGTCATTTCGACTGTAGGTCATGTATCTCCATGAGTTGTATGTTCAAATCCATGGTGACCAATCTGTCACTCAGATATCTAGGAAAATTTACTGGTTATCCTGAAAATTTGGTGACCCTAAGGTGTGTAAAGTCCACAAACTGGATGAAAATACTACCAATCTTAGACACAGCTTCCCAAGCTTCCTTGCTTACCCTGTTGGCCTTTAGGTTTCCATTCAGCCTGCAATTGAATCCATAGAAAAATTCATCTTTGACCACCTTGTAATATTTATTACATGCAGGCACAATAAGCTATGGATAGCAGTCAAAAATAGGATCCTTGGAGAGCACACCACATCTATCTAGCTTGGAGAAGATACCTTGTGAAGCTACTGCATATACCAAATACAAAGTCATTTTGAAGTTGTAAGTCTGCATCACATTCCAGAGTTACTCACCGATGTTGTCACTAATGATTTCCAACCAATTGATTATAGAATCTACTTTGTTGATTTCAATGGTCCTGGTGAAGGCATACATCCATAAGCGTAAGTTGTGAGCATTAGCTTCGCCATTTATCCTGCATAGAAATGTTGTAATGTCATCCACCTCCTATACTAGATTGGATCGTGGAAGAGTTCTTAGGAACTTGGATGGAGATATAAGCTTCTTCATGTACCTGCTGTTCATTATAACCACACAGTCAACTTTATACTTTTCCCATATGTTACCAGCATCCAGTATCCTAATAGTATTCACCACCTGTCACACTGGAATCTTTAGACAATAATTAATGAACTGTGCATCTAGCCAGATTATTGTCTTCCCTGCAGCTTCTCGGACTGATCTAGATAGTGGGTGGTAAGACCTTACACACTCCATGATGAATTATGGAAACTGAGCTGTGAATGGAAATGTTGAAGCTCGAATGATTCCACTACTTTTGACTTCACGCATGAGAGAAGTATTTCCGGCTCTGGATTTGTCAATCAATTCAGAAAGAGGTTATGGATCTAGATTTGTATCTCCACTGTCAGCAAACTTGGAAGTAATGCATGATTCTTTTGAGCTTTCTCTTTCATCCCGCTTTGCCATGGTCGGATCTATCTTTTTCTGAGCAATTCTTTTTCTCTTTATTTGATCAGAATCCTTTACAACTGGTGCAGATCTAGAGATTTCTTCATATTCGGAGCATATATTCAATGAATTTGACATTGATTCAAGCTCCCTTTCAATTATAAAAGCACCTGTAATGAATTTCTGCAATTAATTTAGAGAAAGACGGCAACATGAACATGAACACTTGATTTTAATCATAAAACTCTGCATATATAAAGCCCACTACCCCAAAATTTGAGGTTTTGTTTGCATGAAAAGCAAGCATGAATTTATTCAACTTCACCTGAGCACCTGTACCACTATGCAGATAATTAATCAGACTTAAATCAAGCTCCTTCAAACCTAGGCGCCAAACTTTGAAGCTTTCCAGTAGTGAAAACACCTTCCTCTGAGCAAAATTCCTCCTTCTTTGGGCACCAAAATTGCCTGGGCTGCACTTCCTTGCTAAAGAATTAATTACTTCATTAATATGGCAGCCCATGCTTATATAACCTTCATCATTCTATAATTAATTATTACCTCTCCTATTCCTGGCAATTAATTAATTAATAAATATGTTTTTCTCTTCAATTTGGGTGCCTATTTTGTGCATGCTCATGGCTATCATTAAATAAATTAAATTTATTTAATTTTATCTTTCTACTTCTAGTCCACATTGACTTCACACTATGCTTTGACCTCATGCGCCAAAAATAGGAATTAATTCCATCAATTAATACTTTAAAAAGTATTATTTCTCGTCTAGATGGGTTGCACTTTTTTGCACGAGAGAGGGCTGCATTAAATAAATTAAATTTATTTAATTTTAGAATTCTATTTCCAATTTCCTTTATCCTTTATCCTCTTCTCTAGTGTTGAATTTTCCTCATTCTTGGGCCCCAATTTTGGAAATAGAATTAATTAATAAATGCAATTAAAGCTATCCTTTTATTCTAAAAGGGGTCACACTTTTTGACATGGGTGCTTTCTATTTTTAAAAGTCAATTTCCAATGGGATTATTCAACCTGCACTATAGCTCCAAAAATACCATGATCCACTTAAGTTGTTTAACTTTCATAATGGGATTTTTTACCCTGCAAGGCAGGTAAGAAATTCCCATCAATGCCTTAAGTGATTTTCTTTTATTTCACAATGGGAATTTTCACTCTGCAACGCAGGTAAGAAATTTCCGCCTGCCTTCTACCTATAATTTTCCCATTATGACTTAAGTGACTCTACTTTCATGGGAAAAAGTACCCTACTAGGCAGGTATAAAATTCCCACCTGCCTGCTGCCACCAAAAATCCCATTGTAGCTTAAAACCTTCTTTTCCCAAAAATGTGACCTGCCCAGAAGAGGCCTTTTGTGCATGACTTCATCTTTATAGAGAGAACCATAATTCCTGTGGCAAATTCCTTCTTTCATGACTTCTATAGATGATCTCCAGATACTCCAGGTAAGAAAATAGAGTGAACCAAAAAAGGAATTGACCTAGAGAAATTTCACAGAAAATAAAACAAGAAAAATACCAAAAACACAAAACTTTGCCAGAAGTCACAAATAAAGCCCATAAATTCATTCCTGGTGGAAACCCAACTAGTATATGGGAATATTGACATTTAAAATATCAACATGGTCAAACTGAAGCACAATTTACCTCAAACAAAGCTTTAAATAATTAAATAAAAATTTCTCGCATGCAAACCCCAACGATAGAATATAACAAGTTTGGGCATCTGGGTATTTGGAAAAATTGGCTTATATGACTCTCTAGGAATATCTTGACACAAAAAAAACATTTTTTGGCAGTTAACACACAAAACGACCCATTATTTTAAAAATACAATTTTTTTTACAAGGGGTAGTCTCAGATTTTAGGGTGAAATTTGGGGACACCAGTATATAAGCTTTTCTCCTCACTTTCAATAAAATAACCTCTCCCATAAAGAGGAGGGACTTTTTGACCCCCAACTATTAATCACTAAAAGTGCTAAATAAAAACCCAACACGCTCTATCAGGGACCCTAAGGTGATTCACCCTACAGAGGGAGTTATCCAGTTTGAATATACTCAATCCATGAGTGATACAAATAGAGTGGCATGTGACAATTGGGTGCACAAGACTTGTGAGTTAATTGGATGACAGCTAAGAGGCTCTATGACAAGGGTAATGAAGGTGCACTCAATCAGGCACCTGGGAGGGAGGAAATTGCCAAATTACTTTAGAGGGTCCAACCCTGATGACTTCTTGCGAGAAATGGAGGCTCAGTGGAAAAATGAGGTCGAAAGAAGAGGAATGTTCAACTATAACTTACTTGGGACAATAGCGTGTTGGTGGGTGATTCATCGCGATATCCTTCTAGAGTGGTGTGAGGTGAGAATTGCATTCTCTATAAGGTTCTCCCGAAGCAATACACCAACTGCAATACAAGACTACCATGGGAAGGTACCTGTACATACCCAAAATTATAGAGTACTACACTACTGGAAAGAGGTTACACATACCCCAATGATGATACAGGTCTCCTCGCAAGGTATTTGGGATCCAGAAAATCTCTCCAAGTATACGTTTGTATCCTATATGCCTCATCTGGCCTCCGTGTTCTTTGTTCTACCATCTCCCCCCCTTTTTCCTTACATTTTGGTCTTAAGTGACGAGATCACCGCCCTGCCTAGGAGGTGGTCCCATGATTGCCGCCCAGGATAGGACGGCGGTCCTGTAACCACTGCCCTGCACAAGGTAGTGGTCCTATGCACGTTTTCCAGAATGTTCTGATGATCTCGTCAAACGTAAAATTCAAATTTCTATCTGCATTCTTCAGCTACTTTGCTTTGCATTTATGTTTTGGCCGCCCTATGAATAGTGTTTTCTCTTTGTTTAATGGTAAAAGAGTTCCATTCCAAATTACCTTCTAGTGAATGCATTTTTTTATAAATAGCTAGCTTGTTTTCAAACAAGAAGCCCCTCTCCTTCTTTGTTTAATCATTCAGTCTTTTGAGTTTCTTGCTTAGAATTCCAATAGTTTCATGTTCTGCATCCATTGTTAGCTTTCTCTTGCTATCTAAAGGTCATTTGATCTTCTTGTTTCAATCTTGCTTCATTTTTGTTCCATGCAAATCAGTTTCAAAAAGGTAGTTTCATTCTTAGGTTAGAATCCATTTAGATTTGTAGGTTTTGTTTGGTCACAAAAGATAGTTTCTAGAACTCTCAACATATTTGTGTTATATTCCCGCAATAAATCCCGCTAGGAATTACATAGTCAAGCTTTGTTCACTTGCACTATCCCTCTCTTACTCACATTATATTCAGTCTATATCCAAAGCTTCCATTATTCGAGTACCTTCTTTTGTTGATGCTATCATATACATGCTTTTTTGGATTCATGAGAACACAAAGGAACGAGCAGATGACACTGAGGGGAAAAACTCACACACAAATGGATTTACCACTATTCTGTAAACTCCAGTTTTGAGCTATCAAAGTTCTAGTTATAAAAAATCAAATAGAGTAGTAAATTATTTCATTTCAGTCAAAGCTCACTCTCGATATCACCAGGGAAGCTGTGGGGATTGATAGTTTCTGAGAAACTATGATTCATTCCTCACTTTTGAGGTAGGATCAAGAGTCTTTCGATTTAAATTAATTAGTTGTTTAGATATTTAGGATAAATTCACAACAGCACAGGCAAATACCTACACCAGGCTACTTTTCTTATTTTGATTGTTACTAGATTAGTTCTCCATTTTCTGAATATATTAGAATAAATGCTATTTTAATTCCTTTAAAATACTTCATCGAAAATACAAAGATAAAAGAATACATGCATAGTGTAGATACATCTTTCATAATTAGTTTATTAGTTTTAGTTAAAGTTGAATCATTTTTGCATGAAAATCACGGGACCTAGGGAATTCAGGGAATATGTGTTTGAACTAATAGTGCATCAACCAAATCTCCCCACAACACTAGCTGATATAGATCAAGACCTTAGGATTCAGGTTTTTCGAATAACGGTAGACCTATGAACAATTAGTGAAAAATTAAGAGAGTTAAATATTGAAGACGAAAATGCATACACATTTTGGTCAAATCACCCTAATTACAGACTACCTTGATAGGATGTCCACATGACTGTACAAGGACTTAAAAGAGAACAAGTATTTAGTTGTGATCCTTTAGTTCCACAACCTAACGCAAGAGACCTCCTCATTGACATAGATACTAGCTTACGCATTCAAGTTGCCAGAACAACTACAAGGTATTCTGAGAAAATTACACAACTTCTAGTTCTAAACATAGAGGCTAAGAAGGCGTACGATTATTGGATAATCGGAAGGAGAAATTAACTCCTCATATGACCATAGGAGGTCTGCCACAACCACAAACTTATAGTTGTGATCCACAGGTCCCACAACCTAATGGGCCTACTAATCAATTAGACATTGACATTGGTTTACAAACACTAATATTCAGGTCCTCACTACTCCCACTAGACATCATTACACAATTATCTGTATTAAACATAGCAGCCAATCAAGCTAAGGATTTCTAGACTAGACCAGAGAATCATCCATAAAACCCCAAAGGATCCACTACACATCTCATCACCATTTTTCATGACCTTGTCTAGAAATATATGTGAAGCACCTACAGGTCACCTTCCACGTATCCAACAGCCAATAAATAGGATCTCGGTAGAGCTAGACATTGATTGGAGCCTCCAAGAAGCTATTATATCCGAATGATCCATCACACCAATCCAGGTTAGGAGGGCCTTCTTCACCTTAGATTTACAGATTCCATTATTACGTGTTGAGGATATAAGATTTCCCAACTAGTTTGTCTATACCCATATATATTCCACATTCATCGGTCATCTCGGAACGACCTCGGGAGGTCAGGTACGAGGAAGAGTTACTTGTAAATTCTTATGCTCACATGTCACTTTTCCATTATACAGAACCTGCCTCATTTCACATCCATGAGTGTGAGAAGGCATGGATGGGAGGCATGGAATCCTTAACACCTTCTTTATGGGTACATTATTTGTATTCCACCTTGCAAGGTTATGTGCACGCATGGTATATTCACTCTGAGATGCGTCGCCAGACAAGAAATTGGCGGGAGCTAACAACTAACATTCTTCAAGATTTTGAGTATCAAAGCACTAAACCATCAGTGGATAGAGAGCTGCAAGTTTTTAAATGCCTAACAATATGAGATAGTACAATGACAGAAGATATGATATCAGAGTTATTGAGTGAACGTGGTCTGGAATTGTGCCTTGATGAGGAAGATTCAAAATAAGTGAATCTTTAGCGCTCGTGCATGGAGAAAGAAAAGGGAAAGATCATCTACACGATAGATGGCAAAGAGATGGAGAGTTTGGATGTTAACTATATTGAAGGTACGCATGAATTTATTGATAGTACTGATGAAAAAGTGTGCACATACCATAAACCCCTGAAAACAAATAAGGTTAACATTGGTTCGGAGGCTAAACCTAAGGAGGCTAGTATTTAAGACTATTAGTCAAAGAAGGAAGTCTCAAATATCATTGATCTATTACACGAGTTTTGGAATTTATTTCCACATGGGTACCATAGCTTAAAGGCATTCACCACTCTTTGGGGGAGATGAAGATCAAGTTGAAAGAGGGTGTGCACCTGATTAGGAAGAGGCCCTATCAAATGAATTTGAATCTTTGCATCAAGATTAAGGAGGAGATAGACAAGATGAGAGCATTAGGCATAATTGAAGTTATAGAGGAATCATAATGGATAAGCCCCATGGTCATCAACATTAAAAAGGATGGAAGTATAAGGATCTATGTTGACTACAAGGACCTGAATGTGGTATGTGTAATCGATCCTTTTCCAACCCCTTGTACTGAAGAAATCCTAGAGGGAGTAGTTGGGCGCGAAATCTATTCCTTCACAGATGGGTTCTTAGGATACCATCAAGTTAGGATCACTAAAGAAGACCATGAGAAGTCAACTTTCACCACTAAATGGGGAATTTTTTCCTATATGGTCATGCCTTTCCGACAGAAGAATGTGCCTGTTGTGTTCTCGCGTATAGTGGTCTAGGAAATTCATGATTTTATCCACAATTTTCTGCAAGTCTACCTTGATGATTAGATAGTATATGGACTAGTGAAAGATCATTGTGACAATTTAAGGCTAAAGTTTGAGAGATGTTAACAGTTGAGAATATCCCTCAACATCAAGAAGTGTGTCTTTACTACACCATTTGGGACCCTGTTAGGACACATCATATGCAAGGAAGGTTTGCTAGTGGATCCCACAAAAGTTGTTATTTTTGGGTTGGGGTAGCCTACCAGTCAAAGAGAAGTGTGTTGATTCCTTGGGCATATGGGATACTACTGGAAGTTTATCAAGGGATATACCAAGATAATCATGCCACTGGAGAAGTTACTAAAACACAAGTGTGCATTTCATTACGAAGAGGCGCAACAGACAACATTTGACACTTTGAATAATAGACTTGTCACTGTGCCCATATTACGGTTTCCCTCTTGGGATAAACCTTTCCATGTGTATGTTGATGCCTTAGGGATAACCATTGGAGCAGTTCTAATACAACCTGGTGAGGGGATTTTTGATCACCCCTTTGTTTAAGATGATGGGGGGTGATGTATGAGGGCAGATATGTAGCATTTACTGCTACCATTGAGAGTTTGACAAACTTTTGGATAGAGACATCATTTGGAGGCCCTACAGATACATATTGTGGCCCAAGGACAGAGTGGAGCTTAGTGTTTGTGTGGTAGAGCACTTTCTTCTTAGCAATTGCAGATATATTACTGAGATATACAGGGTAGACCGATGTCAGCGACATCTGGGCAAGGTTAATGTCGTCCCTCAGCCTGATATGTGGTATGCTCACCGTGATGTAGAGAGGCAGACCATGGGGTTGTGTATATAGGTAAACCAAGCTATGGATAGATTCTTCTAAGTGGTACCACAAGTTTGGGACTATGCTTGATATGTTATAGACCCAGGCACCACATCAGAGTATAAGGCCTAGTATGTGAACATTTTTCTGTGGTTCTTGACTATATCAGATGAGGTATGGGGAGTAAGTATTTGAGCACCATCCGAGGTCCCATACAATAGTGATGATAAGGACGTAGGTGCAGGTTGTGTTGATGATCCATTTGATGAGCAGCAACATGATGGGCAAGGTCTAGTACAGGATCCTAGAAAGAGGGAGCATGAGCCAGGACAGGGATATGCATAGGGTCAAGCACATGCATAGGGTCATGCACAGGGTCCGAGGTCGAGATTATGGGATCAGGGACATGACCACGGATAGGCACAGGGCTAGGTACAGGGATAGGCTTCGACAGTACTTCCAAGGCTAGACCGAGCTCATGGTGGAGATGTCAAGGCATAGCTAGCTGCTTTATGGAAAAATGTGTGGCAGATGACAGTGGAGAGAGATCAGGCCCGATCTCATATTTTGGCCATGACAGTAGAGCAGGACCAGACTAGAGCCTAGGCCAGTAAGGGTGGATATGGTTCTGTACACTTCTAGTAGATACGTCAGATGGCAGCTCAGATGGCTCAGGTGATGAGCCTACTATAACAAACCCAAGCCCAATTACATCCAATGATAGCCAAGAGATATCGGCTTCGTGTAGAGTGAGAAGTGGGATAGGTCGAGGTTGCATGGCTATCAGTAGAGGTAGCATCCTTTTAACACATAGATGGGACATAAGTGATAGCCCGCACTCATCAAGACTTGGCTATAGTGGAGGGTAGAGCCTCCTATTATCGTTCACTATATTATGAGGTAGTTTAAGTTGGTTAGTGGGCACCTACTTATAGCCATCATTTGAGTGGATCAACGATATCAGAGAGGCTAAAGGCATCAATGGATCAGCCACAAGGGAAGCCTATGGGACCACATGAGACATAGGTTATGGGTCTACCTCTATTGTGTAGACCATCCAGTCCATCTGAGGGTTCTAGTCAGCCCCAACTCTCATTGTATTCTTTGATTGTAGTTGGATCGTGACATATAGACCTCTTATGAAGGTGTTATACTTGATAATTCTATATGATGTACCAGTTTTTATGCACTCCTTTGATGAAGGATCTATTCTTTTGATCGATGTATAGAATTTTTTATGTACACCTCTGATGAAGGCATTTATGAGTTGTGCCCTTTGATGTCCCATTTTTTATCGATGATGTATATCTTTTGTGAGACAAAAATTTTATACTTGTATACATGGACATTTTGATGTGGCACAATTTTTATGTGATGATGGACTTTATTGTTTGTTATGATTGATTACATGGATTATGGATGTGTCATGATGTTATATGGTTTGATTTCACACTTTGTATGTATCATGATGATATTTGAGATGTTTTTACACACGTGTTTGATTTTGATATGATAGATCTATAGATGATATCAATTGTATTGTACATGTGATTCTCTATATTAGTAGATGGGATGACATGATGATATTGGTGCAGGGGGGATATATTTTGATATTTACAATCACGCTTGACCTCATTTGATGATACGATATGTGATGATTAGCTTAGCATTCATGTATGATGTATACTTAGCTTTTTATGTATATGATGTATAGATGATGTTAGATGTGTGATATTGATGGAGATATGATGAAGTGGTAACAAAACTATGTACATGCAACAAGAAAACACAATCAAATGCTAACAAACCTAATCACATACACATTGCTAACCAACATGAATTAACATAAATAAGTACAATTATTTACAAACATGCAAAAACACACTTCATATGTACAAGTAAGAATGAATATAATCTAAGCAAGAAAATATGAATCTTATCAAAGTATGTCTAAGCAATAAACTATACAAATGTACAAGCAACAACTATACAAGAAAATAATGTACACAAACAAAGCAAGAAACAAGACAAAGTAAGGAAACTAATGTTATGTTTTTGCAAGACTGTTTTGTGAAACACTTTTCTACTATTTTTTTGGTGTTTTGAAACAATTTTCTATTGTTTTTGTGATTTTTTAAAACAATTTTCTATTGTTTTTGTGATTTTGTGAAACAATTTTCTATTGTTTTCGAAGTTTTGTGAAAAAAATCCATTGTTTTTACACTTTTGTGAAACAATTTTCTATGGTTTTTGTGATTTTCTAAGGTTTTCTGAAGCTATGCACAAGTAACCGAGAAACATGGATGCCCCGAGTGTTAGACAGAGAATATACAAGGGTAGGCGCCACATGCTTACAAATAGGAAGGTGAAGTTGCAGAAGTGCCCCCAACATTAGATGTGGGATATAAAAAGACCATCCCTTCACAGATTAACAAGAGGAGAAAAATCCAGATCAAAGCTTGACAGGATAGGTTCACAAGGAATCTTAGATGCAGGCGCGGAACTAGCCCTATACTAAGTAAATGTACCCTCCAGATGTAATATGCTTGTGAATAATGAATCCTCCCAAGGCACCAAAAATTGGTTTTCACTAAGGCTCCTATCCAATGTGCCATAATTGCGTGGTCTTCACATATGGATGACCTATTTTCTCTTTTCTTTTTCTCTTATTTTAATTTTTTTGTATTTTGATCATTGTTTTTGTTTTCTTTTCTGACTTTTGTGCCATGTTTAAGCATAGAACTACTCAAGGTGCATGGCATTCATAGGTTCATGGAGATCATCACCATTGGGGCGAGCAATTTTTTATTCTCCCATACCATATTTGGCCACAATGACGTAAGGTCCTAACCAATGTGGTTTGAACTTTCCTTTCTTCTCTCTTTCTTCCCTTGTGTTGAATTGATTTTCTTTCATGACCAAATCTCTGACCTCAAACTGACAAGGTATGATCCTTTTGTTGTTATTTTTGGATACTTTGTTCTAATACACTTTGAGATGGTTAAGGGTGCGGATGCTATTTTCATCCAGGAGTTCTAATTCTACCATCTTGGTCACTTTTTAATCCGCATCCTTGTCCAAATAATCTCTAAGAGATATTCTCAAGGATGGAAGCTCAATTTCCAATGGGATGATGGATTCAGTTCCAAATACTAGGGAATAGGGTGTTGTACTAGTAGGAGTGTGAATAGAGGTCCTATAAGCTTAAAGGGTGGGTTTAATTTGTAAATGCCAATTACGACCTGTCTTACCATTTTTTTCATGATTCAAACCAATGTTTTGTTAGTGGCTTCAGCTTGCCCATTACCTTGTGGATAATATAGCGTATACCATTTCAATTTTATCTGAAATCGATGAAAAAGGTCCTTCATTGTCATGTTCTTGAATTATTTTCCATTGGCAATAACTATGGCAGTAGGAATGCCATACCGGCAGATAATGTGATTCATGATAAACTTTGAAATCTGAGCTCTTGTAACATAATTCAAAGGAACAACCTCCACCCACTTAGTGAAATATTTCGTAGCTCTGATGATGTGATTATGGCCATCATATGAGGTAGGGGTGAGCTTTCCTATTAAATTCAGTCCCCATTTGGAGAATGGCCATGGAGTTTTGATTGGTTGCAACAGCTGTGATGGCACATGGATGAAATTTCCATACTTTTGACATAATATGAATTTCCTCACATAATTGCAGCATTTTGTTTCGATAGTAGGAAAATAATATCCCACTCTCAAAATTTTCTTGGCGAGAACCATCCCATTTGTATGGGCCCCACACACCCCTTCATGCACCTCTTTAATCATTTGGACTGACTCTGCTACATCTAGACAACGCAACAGATTCCCATCATAGCCATAATGATAGAGTGTATCTCCTAAGAGGGTGTAACGGGCTATCTGGCAGATGAGGCTTTGTTTTTTGGAATGGGAGATGTCAGGAGGGAAGGTGTTGTGTTTAAGATAGGTGTAGATGTTCACATACCATGGGGAATATGGACCAACAACTTCACAAGCCAAACATGATTCTGGCATACCATACGCAGGCTGGCGTAGATTCTCAATAAAGAACAGCATGTCATTGCTCTCTAGTGGAATTCGTAAAATAGACCCTACAGTTGTCATAGTGTCTGTGGATCTGATTTGTGATCTTGGAATCTTCTTGAATGTGATATGTACAAAATACTCTTTCAAAGTTTCCACCAGTTTTTTGTAGGGGATGAGTTTCTCATCCTTGACTTTATACTCATTGTTAACTTACTTGCTGATCAATTATGAATCACCAACAATCTTAACATGATGGATATCCCATTTGATTGTCAGCTTCATCCCTATGATGAGTGCCTCATATTCTGTAATATTATTTGTAAAAGGAAAACCAAGGTGAAAAGATTGAGGTATAGGGTCACCTGAAGGAGTAATTAAAACCATGCCTACCCCCAAACCATGAAAAGTAGAAGATCCATCAAAGTGCACTTGCCACATGATAGATTCCTCAATATACAGTAATGAAGCATCTAGCAGATCCAGACTTACAGGATTTTTCCCTGGTAATGGTGCTTCTGCTAACTAATCGGTGAGTACTTGTTATTTTAGCGACTTTTGATGTACATACTTAATGTCAAATTCACTTAGTAGAATAATCCAAATAGTCATTCTACCTGTAAGGGTTGGTTTTGATAACAAGTACTTAAGTGGGTCAACTTTGGATATGAGCTTGGTTTTAGTGTTCAACAGGTAATGGCAAAGTTTTTGGAAGGTAAAAACTACATCCAAATAAGATTTTTCAATATGAGGGTAGTTGAGCTCATAAGAAATGAGAGTATGAATGAGATAGTACACAACTATTTCTTTATAGTCAAAGTCATATTGAGTGAGCAACATACTAATAGTAAATTAAGTAGCAGAGATATACAGTAGGAGTGGCTCACTAGGAGTTGGAGGCATGAGGACAGGTGGATTGGATAAGTATTGCTTAAGCAAGGTGAAGTCATGTTGTTTCTTTGGTCCCTAAATAAAGGAAACATCCTTTTTAAGTAGATGAGTGAATGATTGACACTTATCGGCAAGTTGGGAAATGAAGCGGTGGATGGCATGTATCTTTCCTTGTAATTTGTGCAGTTGTTTGATGTTTTTGGGAGGATGCATTTCAATAATGGTAGTAACTTTAGCTGGGTCTACCGCAATCCCTCTTTATGATATAATGAATCCAAGCAACTTTTCTGACAGTACGCCAAACACACATTTATTAGGATTCAACCTGAATTTGTATTCCCACAGGCTTTCAAAGATACACCACAAAATCTCAAGGTGATTTTCTCTTGTCTTGGATTTCTAGAGGATATCATTCACATAGTCTTCCATGATGTTATGAATCATATCATGGAAAATCACAGTCATTTCCCTTTGATAAGTTGCTCCTATGTTTTTAAGGACAAAGAGCATTACCTGATAACAAAAGGTCCCCTAGGGGGTTGTGAAGGCCATCTTGTGGTTATCCTCATCTATGATTTTGATCTGATTATATCCTCAAAATTCATCCATAAGAGATAACATTTCATATCCTGTAGTTGAATCAACAATCATATCAATACTGGGAAATGTGAAATCATCTTTTAGACATGCCTTATTAATTTCTCAAAAATCCATACAGATTCTGATCCTGACTTGTTTCTTTTGTACAGGGACTATGTTTGATATCCATTCTTAGTAATCAATAGGTCTAATAAATCCCGCTGCACGTAATATTTCTAGCTCTTCTTTAACTAGAAGATCCACCCATGGATGCATTTTTCTGAGGTTTTGTTTGATGGGCTTGGCTTCTACATGCACCACTAAGTTATGCACTAATAAGGTTAGATCCAAGCCTAGCATATCCTTATAGGACCATGTGAATATATCTACAAACTCCCACAAAATCATGGTGAAGGTTTTTTGTTCCCGTGCTGAGAGTGAACCTCCTAGTTTGACTATATTTGGATCTTCTTCTATTCCAATATTCACATCAATAGTTTCTTCTACTAGAATTTTTGACAAATCTACCATACGCGTAAGATCGGGAGGAATATTGAGATCCTCTTCCAAGGGTGTCTCTATGATATTTTCACCCTTGACATGGTCACTTTTCTTGTCCATTGATTTTTTTATTTCTTTTTCAGCCAGTTCCTCAAAGAGGTTTTCACTGTGTGACTTGGACTTTTGTTTTTACCAAGGCTTTTCGTTGGAACTTTTTCCCTTGCTTTTTCTTAAGTTTTGTTCACCATGAAGCTCAGATTCCTCAAAAAAGTATACGCAGGTATCTAAGTTAATTTAGAAACCTTTCTTATGGTCTCCAATCAAAATTTTATCTCGAATTCCCATGAATTCTACAATGGCTTCATCATTTTCAAATAGATCCAGTGGCATGTGATGTTTTTAGTCCCATTTGACAAGGCAAGAATAAAAAGGGTCAATTTTAGGTTCAATAGCGGTTATGGTAAGGACATTAGTATTCATGAATAGGTTCATGGAGGCAAGATCCTTGAATTGGCTACAGTGGGAAGCTATATCACTATCTAAATAATCAGAGCTATCTTCGCGCTCAGAACAGGTGGCATCTTGATCATTGGGGTTTGATTAATAGGTTTGAATGCCGATGTCGTATCTTTCCATCTTGAAATATGGAAGAGGAACTATTTCTCTTGGTCCTTGCTCATTCTTTCCGCATCCTAGACCTTTGTAGCCCATGGAATACATCATTCGGATAGACTTCTCATACTCATGGATTTGGTAGCAAGCTGGTTGAGTATCTTCTGGGACCCAAGTCATAGGTGGGTCCAACAATTTCTCTTCAACGAGTAACCCTCCAGGTAAAAATGACCCAATAGTTCTCTCATCTCTAGGCCGTCTGAAATGATAGTTGGGTTGGCCTCTAGTTTTAGGTGACAATGAGAGGTCTAAAACCAAAAGATCTTGTTGCACATTATACTCCCCACAACCATATTCCAGAACCTTCATCTCCCATGAATCAAAAGGGGAAGTTGATGTAGAAGCCTCATGGGCACAAGAACTTAGGGAATCTCAATCTACTCATGACTTCATGGCTTTGGATTCAAGAGGAATAGCTATATCAGCATAGGGACATGTATAGGCATCCTTATGCACAAAAATATTGAGAGCTTTACAGTGAGCGAAGGGCTGTAGATCTCATTGTATCGTGACAGTGTGTCCCTTATTTTTCAATTTGATGCATTGATGAAACTTTGATGGCATGGCCCACATGGCATGAATCCATGGTCATCCAAGAAGCATATTGTATGGAAGTTATAAGCCCAATATATGAAAATTCCTTTAATGACAAGTGGGTCCGACTTCCATGGGTAATGTGACTATGCCAGCTAATTCCCTTTCAGTGTTGTTGTAAGTGGTTATGGTAATGATGTTGGACTCTATATCTTCTTCTGTATGTCCCAATTGATTAACTAATATCAATGTGCATATATTCAGCCCTAATCTGTTGTCCACAAGCACCTGTTTTATCTTTTGGTGAATATTTCTTTTATCTTATTTAGATATTAGGAGATATTATCCTTAGCCTTGTAACGAATACCTCAATAAATAAGGGGAGATTATACTTTGGATCTTCAATAGGTATCTTCCTATGATTAAATGAGATGTACTCAATTTTATAATGTGGCCAAGGCTTAACAAATTTTCTACTTCTAGTGGCACTCCTGACCCCAGAAGATTTTTGTACAATATGTCCTTTTGTATATTCAATATTTTGAGAAGATCCAAGATTGAAATCTTGGCATACATCTTCTCAAGTTGTTTTAAGAGGTTGTACCTACCATCTTTCAAGGTTGACAGAGAGGGTTCAGGAATCATGAGTTGGAGTGCCTTGTTATGGAAGAAAAATTCTTTCCCTTGATCCGAATGGTGTTCACATGGTCACTAGGAGAGAGGATACATCCAATGAGTGAATTCTGTAATGATTATTTTCCTTCTTGGTATATAGATAATTCAAGAGGATTTGTAACTCTGTGGATGACTCTCCTCGATCTAAATTTTTCTCATCTAACTTACCATGTTTAGGGGATGGTTCTTTGAATATTCCCATATTTTTGTTGGGCTTCTAGTTTTCTCTGAGGTCATCCACTTCTATCTCCCCATTTTCGATGAGGTCTTGGATGTAGTGACCCATTCGTAGACATTTTTTCCAGTTTTGTGTCCCTTGACATGATGTAATTCAAAATAGTCATGCTCTTTCTACCATGATGGTTTTGGAGCATTTTTATCAAAGGGTTATGCCATGGGATAAGTCACCATGTGAGCTACATCCAATTGCTTCAATATGGCTGAAAAATGCTCATTAAGAGGAGTGAACATTCTATGTTTAGGTGGTGGTTGAATAGGTCCTTTGGTTAGTTTAAAAGGTTGAACAATTTGAATCATTTGTACGCGTTTGGAATATGTGATTTTTTCTCCCACCGTGTTCTTGTTTTTGTTGAATATTTTCATATTTTTTGTAGGTTTTGCATTTTGGATATCCTTAGAGTGTGGTTTAATGGTTCCTTTGGAAATAAGGGATTTCTTTATTTGAATTCCCTTTTCAATAACCTCTTTGAAGGTCTGAACACAATGCATTTACAGATGAAATGTGATTCCTGGATTGAGATTGGGTATATAGATACTCATTAGCTATGTTTCAAGGAATGCTCAAGGGAAACAACTAGCTATCCCTCTCCATATTTGCAGGAAGCTAGAAAATGTCTCGATAGGATGTTCTTTAGTGTCACACAAGTCCACCATGGTTATGTCGCTTTCTATGTTGTATGAGGAGATGTCGTATTTGTACTTTTTCAAGTTCAGGCCATGTTGAAAATAGTCCCATGAGGAGCAAGGTGAACCAGTTTAAGGCTTGAGATCCTTATACTGTTTGAAAGAGTCATATGAGGTAATTCTCAATGTAGGCCACTTCTTGGCATGCCATGTAGAAATATTTTACATGGTATCGTATTGGCTATAGTAGGAATTTGTATCACTATCTAAATTATCAGAGTTATCTTTGTGCTCAGAACAGGTGGCATCTTGATCATTGGAGTGTGATCTATAGGGTCAAATGTTCTTGGATGTGGCATCACCTTTTTGAAAGTGGAAGAGGAACTAGTTCTCTTGGTCCTTTCTTTCTTGCCACATTCCATAGACCATTGTAGCTCCATGGAATAGCATCATTCTGGATAGGCTTCTCATGTCAATGGATTTGGTAACAAGCTGATTGAGTATCTTTTGGGATTCAAGAGGAACAGGTGGGTCCAAAATTTCTTCATCATTGTACGAGTTTTTTGAGCCCTCCAGGTAAAAATGCCCAGTGGGTCTTTACTCTCTTCACTAGGCTATCTGAAATGGGTACCTTGGGTCGGCCTCTAGTTTTTGGTGACAATGATAGGTCCAAAACCAAAAGATAGTTGTTTCACATTATACTCTTCACAACCGTATTCTAGAACCTTCATCTCTCATGAATTAAAATGGGAAGTTGACGTAGAAGCCTCACGGGCACAAGAATTTAGGAAATCTCAATCTACTTGTGACTTCATGGCTTCAGATTGAATAGAAACAGCTATATCAGTAGAGGGACATGTATAGAAACCCTTATGCATAAAACTATTGAGATATTTATAGTGAGCGAAGGGCTCTGGATATCCTTGTATCATGACAGTGTGTCCCTCGTGTTTCAATTTGATGCATTGATGTAATGTTGATGGAATGGCCTACATGGCATGAATCCATGGTCGGCCAAGAAGCATATTGTATGGAAGTTCTAAGTCCAATACATGAATCTTCATCTGATGACAAGTGGGTCTGAATTCCATGGGTAATGTGATTATGCCAGTTGATTCCCTTTCCGCATTGTCATAAGTGGTTATGGTAATGATGTGGAAGTCTATATCTTCTTTTGTATGTCCCATTTGTTTAATTAATTTCAATGTGCATATATTCATCCCTAATCTGTTGTCCACAAGCACCCGTTTTATCTTTCAGAGGGTAACAAATACCTCAATATATAAGGGGAGATTATGTGTTGTATCTTCAATAAGGATATCCCTATGATTAAAGGACATGTACTCAATTGGTATAATGTTGGCCACCACAGCTTGAAGATGCAAAGGGTCTACTTCTAGTGGCACTCTTGACCCCTGAAGATTTTTGTACAAGATGTCCTTGTGCACATTCAATATTTGGGAAGATCCAATATTGAAATCTTGGCATATCTCTTCTCAAGTTGTTCTAAAATGTTGTACCTACCATCGTATGGGGTTGATGAAGAGAGTTCAGGAATCATGAGGTGGGAATACCTTATTACCGCAGCATAATCCTTTCCCTTGATCTGAATGGTGTTCACATGGTCACTAGGAGAACAGATACATCCAATGAGTGAATCATAATGATTATTTTCCTTCTTGGTATATAAATAATTCATTACTTTGTAAATCTAGGATGACTCTCCTTGATCCAGCATTTTCTCATCTGATTTACCATGTTTAGGGGATGGTTCTTTGAATATTCCCATCTTTTCATTTGGCGTCTGATTTTTCACCGAGGTATCCACTTCTATCTCCCCATTTTTGATGAGGTCTTCAATGTAGTGACAAAGTCATAGAAATTTGTATATTTTGTGTCCCTTGACACGATCTAATTCACAATAGTCATGATCTTTTTACCATGATGGTTTTGGATCTTTATCATCAAAGGGTTATGTCATGGGATAAGTCACCATGTGAGCTACATCCAATTACTTCATTATGGCTGACAAAGGCTCATTGAGAGGATTGAACATTCTACATTTAGGTGGTGGTTGAATAGGTCCTTCGGTCAGTTTAAAAGGTTGACCAATTTGAATCATTTGTACATGTTTGGAATCTGTGATTCTATCTCCCACAACGTTTTTGTTTTTGTTGAATATTTTTGGATTTCTTGTAGGTTTTACATTTTGGGTATCCTTAGAGTGTGGTTTAATGGTTCCTTTGGAAATAAGGTATTTCTTTATTTGAATTCCCTTTTCAATAACCTCTTCGAAGGTATGAACACAATGCATTTACAGATGAAAGGTGATGTTTGGATTGAGATTAGGTACAAATATACTCACTAGTTATTTTTCAGGGAATGCACAAGGGAAGTAACTAGATATCCCTCTCCATATTTGTAGGAAGCTAGAAAATGTCTCATTAGGATGTTGTTTAGTGCCACATAAGTCTACCATGGTTATGTTGCTTTCTATATTGTGTGAGAAGTGTCATATAAACCTTTTTGCTAGTTCAGGCCATGTGAAAATAGACCCACGAGGTAAGCGAGTGAACCATTCCAAGGCTTGGCTCCCTATACTCTTTGGAAAGAGTTTTATGAGGTAATTGTCACTATAGGCCACTTCTTAGCATGCCATGTAGAAATATTTTACATGGTCTCGTAGGTCACCTTTCCCTCTATATTTTTCAAATTTTAGCATGTCAAACTTTTTAGGGAAGGGTTGAAGCGTCACAATTTTGTCAAATGGATAGGGACATAGCTCTTCATATTATTATTTTCTGTTATTTCCCACAGTAATCTCTTGGAGGCTTGTAAGTTTCACTTTCATAGATTGCATTTCTTGAGTGAGTAATTTTTCTTTGGTAGGAGAAGCAGGGATATATACACAAGTATGTTCTGTATTGTTTTCTCTATGATTTTCCAGTTGAAGTTCACTAATTTTGAACTTAGGTTTTGTCTTTTGTACATTCTTGTTTGTTTCTTTTTGTACATGAGAGGTTAACAAAGATAATTGTAAACTAAGGTTGCTAAATTTTTGTTGAATAGTGACTTCCTCTTCAAGAGGTTCCTCTTCTTCTTTATGTTGCGGAGGTTGTTCAAAAATTTTGTGTTCTATTCTGATTTTACATGGTAGTTTAAGGAAAGGTATTCTATATCCCACTACATTATCATTTCCCACATTAGAAATAGAAGCATGTCCATGTGTTAAGATATCATCCATGTTAATAAGAGGTTGCTCCTTTTCATTAACATCATTTGTAGGTGGGATTACCTCTTGTTCAATATGCATTCTATCTCCCAACTCCACAACTCGTTCCTATACCCAATCCTTGTTTCTAAAAATGAATTCATATAACAAGGTGGGATCAAAGTCAAACTCCGCATGTGGTGATTCCAACTCATCACCACTATGATCTATCATTTCTTCTACCTCTTTTACCATGGAGAATAAAGGCCCAAGATCATGGCTAATAAAAGGGTTTGACCCTTTTTTGTTTGAGGCTTCCAAAGTTTGTCTTTGTCTAGCCTCCAACGACTACTTTTTGAGTCCTAATCATGTTTTAGGAGCCATGAAGTGTAATGGTTTCACTAAGGTATCTATGAATGTGTTCAAATATTTTTATCAAACCTAAGTGAAAAAAGGAATGTCAAGAAATTATGATATGTTATTATTGTCAAAGAACCAACGTGACACAATGATTTTCTCTTAAATGAATGAGCCAAACAAGAATTAGTCATAGAATGTTTGAGTTTCAAACCAAATAATCAAATTAAGGACTTCCTAAGTTTGTCTTCGAAAACGTAGTCGGTGTTTTATGATGATTAAAAAAATGTCACTACTTATGTCAAGTTCAAATAAATTAACAAGGTGTAAGTAATAACAAGAAGTTAACATGAGCTCCAAACAAAGTATACTAGAAGTAAGCCCAAATTAAATTAAGACCTATATCCCAATAGGTGTGAGTTACAATTGTGAGTGACACAAAAATTTCACCAGGATATGTTAACCAAAATTTACGAGAAATTAAGGTATTAATATCAAGATGATATTGATATAACACACACAAGTGGTAATATTTAACACTCTTCAGAATCGAAGAGTAATAATTGAAATCAAACTAAAGCGATAGTATACCTAGGAATTGTTAAAGTGTATATAGTGTAACCTTACAATATAGATATTTAGGTAAAGTTTACAAGAAACAATATGTAAATACCAAAAATGTAGTGACATAATATAAATAAGATAATCGTTCAAAGGAGAATCAAAGTGATGAACCAAGCCTAACTACGATGATGATCTTGACTTGGGTATCAAGATCAAAAAGGCTACCAATGATATAAAAACATCTCCACACACTTTAGACGTTTAACAACCCAGTCGCAAACATGGATGGGCATAAACAGACAAAAAAGTGGTGAAAACAATCAATTGATAATGCAAAGGTAGTCACTCTTCTTTTGATCAACAAAGTGTCAAAAGAAAGTGAAGGAAGTAGATCAATTGGGGTTGAAAAATGTTGGCCTCACTTTGGAAGATTTTTGCCTCACCTTGGGGCAAGTGAAAAACTAAGAAAAAGTAACTCTTCACACATTTTGTGATGAATAATAGCTCTTAACTCAAATTGGCTTTGATGTGGTCCAAGTTGGCTCTTGGTCAAAGATATCTTCCTAGGTGGTTCACTCAACTAGGTGTCACAAGCTTGTTTAATGTGAGTGTGATTTTCCCAAAGAGTCACAGTGGCTAATTTGGGAGTATCTCAGATTTACTGTACCCCGATACAATGAGCAACTAGTGAATTTAGTTATACCATCACTGGGACCATGATACAAACAATCTTTGACTCTAACTCACAATGCAAAACTATTCAAGTGGGTTATGCGAAGCACTTCCTATTTCATCCATAAGGTTCCCTCTTGCATGGGATACTTTGGGGTTCCTAGGACCACCCCCATTTTTGTAGCTTAAGGCTTATGCCAAAGGGGTTATGTCCTAGTTTTAAGCGGATAGGACGTACCCTTATCCAAACATGTAAATGCAATGTGATGATTGTGGTGTGTTTCTTATCTTTTTTAAATTGGATGTGGTTTACTTGAACAGCTTTTGGCAACCTACACAGAAATTGTACTAGTAGTTTAATTTTGTTTCAATGCCACCTTTTCTTTGACAAGTGTATTTGGTTCTACACAATGGGTTAGTAATTTTCCATGAAAATAATAAACGTCATTTCTAATTCTCAAGATCACCCTAAGATGCAAGAGAAGAGCATGTGTGATGCAAAATCCAAGAAATCAACAAATGGAAACACTTAATTCAAACGCAAAATATACCTTTGCTTAATTTGGACATTCAACACAGTCTCAAAGCAATAAAAGACATAAGAATCATTTTTTATTCCCAATATCGCTCCAAAAGATGCAAGGAAAGAGCATATGCAACATTACTCTTATAATTAAACATGCAAGGTTTATCCAATGTCTATTCTAGTATACCCATGCAAAAATAAAACCTGCAATGATATTAACACATTAGGAAACGAATTTTCAGAAATCTGAAATTAATATGCCAACTTAGACTGAAGCACCTGCACGTGGGTTAGGGTATGTGCCTGTGGGTTAGGGTAGTTGCGCCCCTCTTTGTAATTCTAGATCTGTAGTACACCTGCACCACCTGAGAGATGTCTACACCAAGATATGGGTGTGTGTTCGCCAGGGTATAGGCATGTGTGCCAAGGTTAGCAAAAAAGTAGTATGGAAACTCAGACAGTGCACATGTGCCACCCGATAGATGCATGCACCATGATATGGGCATGTGCACCAGGTTTAGCAAAAGGTAGTATGGAAACTTAGACAATGCATCTGCACCACCTAAGAGATACCTACGTCAGAATATGGGCATGTGTGCCAGGGTATAGGTGTGTGCACCAAGGTTAGGGTGTTCGCGCTGGGTTTAGAGTATGTGCGCCACCATGACAGGTTTCTAATAGTAGCAAAGGTAAAGTATGGAGTAGAGTGTGTGCACACTGGAATGTGTGCTTGTGCCTGATTTAGTGTGCCTTTGTTGGGGTTTGTGTGCCTACGCCTATTCTGCAGTCAAAATACGGCCAAAGACACCAAAAATCTCAAAACACTCCAAATTTTAGTATGTTAGCTTGAAATTGACAACAACCCATTAGAATTAAAGCTCTAAATTAGATCCTACACATGTAATATCAGCAAAATCCTAAGAAATTTAACATTATTTCCCATATGTGTATATCAAGGGTTAGCTAAAAACGTGAAATAACAATAAAATTTAAACTAGAATGTCAAGGGACTAAGGACCCATCCCACCAGGCATGCCATATGTATGCATGAATTGGTTAGCTATGTAAGTAAAATTGAAACTAACACCTAGTAGCTTCAATACAATGCTAAACTAAACCTATGCATCATCATTCTAAGAGCTTAAGAAAAGCTAACCTATCAAAAATTCTACATTAAACGTGAAATGAACATTTCAAGCTAACATGATAATCAAATTAACTTCTATCCCTTATTGAATGCTAAAATAAGATGAGATTGAACCTATGTAGATCTCTAGAAATCAAAGAGTTGATTATGTGTTTGAAATCCCAAGGTTTCTAAGAATGGAGTCTTGTCAAATCATGGCTACAAGACCATTCAACATATCTCCATATGACTTCAAATACTTGGGTGGATGAATGCAAGAAATGGAGAAGGCTAGCTCTTCTAATGGAAGAATTCTTCAAAGATGACAAAATGGATATAGTGTATACTCTATGCTCATTTGGGAATGTAGGTGTAAATAGAAAGGTAGGAGGAGGGCTCTTTATATAGCTCAATGGATAGAAGAATATCTACATCCATCTTCATGTGGGATAAATGGCAAGGTTAGGTTAGTTGTGGATAAGGAAGGTTTAGAAAGGGTTGATTCAAACTTAGGAGAGTTTAGTTTGTCCTTTAGTGACTCGTCAGGTTTGAGGGGATTTATTAATTAACCAAAGTGATTAATTAATAGGTGTGCAAGCTTATAGACACTTTTTAGAGGAATAATTAGCATGATTTATGTTATGAGTGGGATTTAATCAAATAAGTGATGATTTATTGATTTAATGGAAGAGGAAGATAATTAATTAATAATAATTAATTAGTCTAGATAGAAGGAGGCATTAATTAATGGAAGGTCATTAATTGGTATATGAAAATGGTTAATTAACTAGCGTAATGTTGCTAATTAATGGTGATAGAAGAGGAAGTGTGCTATATTGACGATAGGTCATCAATTTGTGGGAAAGAGGATAATTAGTGCAATTTAAGTATTTAAATTATAGGTGTCTACAGTTGATCACCACCTTTTTTTTACAAGTATGAAGTTGATACCAGTAGAGAAAAACTACACTACTAAGCATGAAGCACTTTTAATAATATACGCACTGCATAAATTCAAGCAGTATCTATTGGAAACACCTTTCATATTTTACATTGATCACATGGCCTTGAATTACTTGGTGAACAAGCCCATTTTGCAAGGGCACATATGTAAGTGGGTCCTGTTGCTTTAGGAATTTGAGTTTACAGTTGTTGTAAAACTAGGAAAAAGTAACTCAAGGCTTGACCATTTGTCAATAATTAATTCAAGGGAGGATGCACAAGGGGTTAAGGATGTTATGCTAGACTCATAATTGTTTAGGTTGTGACGCACACCCTCTGACTTGGAGGATATTTCTGTGTTTCTAAAAATGGGTGTGGCACCAAAAATAATGAAAGTTTTGGAAAGGAAACAATTATCTATACATGTCGCGTCCTACATGCTAGTTAGTGGGGACTTATACAAGTTAGGCCATGATGAGGTTCTACGTCGATGTGTGTTAGAACATGAGTGTGTTGCAATCATGGAAGAAGCACATGGCGGGATTACATGAGGGAACTATATAGGGAATGCCACAACGTAGAAAATTCTACTCACATGGCTTTAGTGGGAAAGTATCTACCAGGATTGCATTGAATTTTTTAAGGCATGTGGCCACTGCCAGCGCCTTGGCAAACCAGGAAAAAGAGATGAGATATCCTTGAGACCTATAGCCAACCCATAACCATTTGAAAAATGGGACATTGACTTTATAGGACCTATTTCTCCTGCCACGCAAAGGAAGGGATCACGTTATATCATCACTTACACTGATTAATTAACGAGATGAGTGAAGGCAGCACCTACAAGGGACTGCACAGCAACGATAACTACTAGATTCTTATGGAAGAACATAATAAGAAGGTATGGATGTCCTTTAAGCTTGACTAGTGACAGGGGTACACATTTTCTAAATGAAACAGTCAGGATTTTGCTGGCGTAGTTCATGGTGGCCCATCATAACTACCCCATATCACATAAGATATTGAAAAAGGCCACACCGTTTTAGTTGGTGTTTAGCGTGGAGGCTATTTTACTAGTAGAATTTATGCTACCATCATTGTGTATTGCACACGCAGGAGGGTTAGCTAATGAACAAGTAATTTAAGAGCACATGGAGAATTTAATGTAGTTGGATGAAAGGTGATCACTTGCTAGATGGATTCAGAGGATTGAAAAGGCACCACAAAAAACATGGCATGATTGTCATATTAAGAACAAACAATTCAAGGTTAGGCAGATGGTCTTGCTATATGACTCCAAATTTCTATGCCATCATGGGAAACTAAAATTACATTGGTTAGGGCCATATATCATCTTGTACATTCTTGATATGGGTGCATTCCAGTTACAAATGCTAGATGGGACAAGGTTACCAGGCCATTTCAATGGGAGTAGGTTGAATCCCTACTATAAATAAGTCTTCCTTTTGTTTGTAAATAAGGTAGTATTTCCATTTAGCCTAGGATTTCCTTTTATGCATTTCCTTTCCTTGTGTTTCCCTTTCTCATTGTTTGTTCCTTTCTTTGTGTTGTTGTTTTGTGCATCTTATGTGTCGATAGCCACTTATTACTTTCAAAAAGGTTATGTATGTTTAGAGGACCGTGCATCTATTTTTATGTGGGGTGGAGTAGAGTGAAGTAAAATGAAAGATGGTAATAGTTTTTTTTCAATGGCCTAGATTGAAGGATGAAAAGCGTGTAAGGTAGGAGAGTGTGCGTGGAAAAGGTGGACAAGTAATTTTTGGTGTCAGGATAGCATTACAAATACCACATAAAAAGGATGAGAAGTGAAAGAACAACATGAGGTAGGGGAGGGAAAAAATTAGGTTAAGGACAGAAGAAGTTCCTTCGGAAGTGCAAACATGAGTGTTAGAGTGTTTGATCAGTAAGGATTTTACACACCATAAGGTTGTAGATATTTTTTGTGCAGGATTGGGCACGTGGGTGAGAGTTATTAAGATCATATTTAGTGGAAAAATATGCATTTAATTCTAAGTACATTGGTAGGTGGCATATCATTTATCGTAGGATAAAAGAAAAATCTATAAGTAGAATATCAGGATACATTATTGTTACCTTGCATTTGTGATAAATAAGAGCTCTTGCAAACTAGGGAATCCGCAAAGAAATTTTTTTACAAAGGAGGAATTACAAAAATCTAAGTGTGTGACTAGTTTGATTTGTGAACCAGAGTGGAAGGAGTACATAGGCATAGGGAAGAAGGGTTCAGAAGAGTATGTCATCTTGTGGAAGGGTTGTCCAAGTTAGGGTTTTGTAGCTAGGGCACGGGAATAGAAGGAGTTTCTCATAGAGTTGAGCCACAAAATTGAGAAAAGTGAGGAATAGGAGCAAGGAATAATTTATTTTTAACTCGACAAGAAAATGGCACCAAAGAAGGGAAAGGGAAAAGGAAAATAAACTACCACCACTATTTTCAATGAGGATTTGTATGCGGAGATGAAGTACCCAGATGGGGTGCTACTTGGGAAGGAATGGGTATCCCACGTGAGAAAGATGGACACGAGTGACTATAACCACCACACAAGTACCACAGAAAAGGAAATGGCATTAGAATTGGTCCATCCAATGGATAAGAGGACACCAGAAGGGATGCAATCTACAACGATGAGGTGAGGTAAAATTAGAGAAGGTCGGGTTGCTGAAACTGTATGAGTTTCCCTATTTTGAAAAGCTCAAGTGGTTATACCAATAGTTGATGTCACATGTGCATGAGGACCACTTCTACTTTGTGGGATGTAGAATGTACATAAATCCCCATCTTATCTCTAAGTTTACCAGCCTCATCTGTGAATGAGATCCGTTAGATTATGACCTAGAGGATAAAGATGTCATTAAGAAAATGGTATAGGATTATGAGTATAAGAAGGGATCTCATTAATTTGATATCTCTGATGTCTCTGACCAAGTGATGAGGATGGTTACACACCTGGTATCCAAGTTGAATGGGTAAGAGAGGTGGACATAAATAAACAATGCTTGGTTAAATGTGTGCTGGAGAATTTTAAAAGGAACCATCTATAACATGTCCGCCTTCATTGCAGAAGAAATCATTAGCACCGCACATGAAGGAGAGAATATTATGTTTGAAAATGTCCTCCTCACCATCATCTTCTCAAAGATTGGAGTTCACAATGGGCTAGAGAATTTTTTATGTGAATATCCAGATGAAGACCCTTCCCCCATGAAGAGGTTTGAAAAATACACTTGTGACACCATGACAGCCTTCCATAAGGCGCGCCTAGAGAATTGGTACAAAAGAATGTGAGACACGTTTGGGGCTGAATAGAGGATACCTGAATAGTTTCCAGTGCTAGTACAGGAATAGATTGAGTTTTTTGTGTACCAACATTTTTGCATTGGTATATTCACATTGATAAATGAGACCAAGAGTCTATGGTGTAAATTACTTTTCTCTTTCACCCTGTAATACTTTCAAGCAAGGGTTAATCACTTTAAAGAAGTAAAAAGACTAATTTTTGACCTTAGCGAGGTATACTAGGACCATTGTGAGTTGCGTAAAAATATTGTATACCCCAAGAAGTGAATTTATATGGAGAATTATGTCTCCTATGAGGTGCGCATGAAAAAACATGTGACAATGCCAATTGCTGGAAGGACCACGGTGAGGGTATACCTACACATTAGGCCCAAGTATGAGAAGGGAGATTACTTGGAGAATGATGTCTCCATCGTAGAGGACCCCACTGGAAGAAATAATGTTGTGCCAATGAAGAGGGAGAGGGAATATATGCCAGAGAAGAAAGCACCAAGTGTGCAGACATCACAATCTGTGTGCACGTCGGAGTCAGGCACCAAGCCAAGCACATACACTCTCATGAAGAAGTATCCCATTAACGAGAAGGAAAATACACATGAGAAAGAGGTTCCAAAGTAAGAATAATTTCCAAGAAAGGAACCGCCTACTAGAGAGGAAGAGAAATAAGAATCCCCACTTAAGAAGAGGTAGAAGGTAATAGAGAAAGCAAACTCAAAAGAAACCGAGAGCTTGGAGGCCTCCAGAGGCGAAAGAGACGATGATGAGCATGAAGAGGTTTAGGTTCATCCCTTGTATGATGTACATGACTCAGAGGAATAAGGGAGTAAAGAGAAGGATAAGGAGGAAGAAGACACTCAAGATAAAGGGGAGATAGAAGAGGTAAATACTAACTATCAAAGGACCTCAAGCCTCACCAATGAGCAAATAGAAGAATTTTTGGAGAAATAACTAGCGGGTATAATAAAGGATTTAGTAGAGCAGGAGATGGAGTGTAAAGCTGAAAAGTGCTTAAAGAGATAGAAAAGGAGAGTGTATGGAAGAAATAAGGAATCATAGGTGGATATCCTAGCTTAGTAGTGAGATTTCCAAAGGTAGCATGCACAAGAGGGAAGAGCATGGTAGTAGTGTAAGTGAAGGGGATGGGATATATCTATGATCCAAATAAGGTGCTATGCATGTGCTTCTAGAGCATCGTGCATACAATCCAAATCCTTACAATTTCTTCATTTGAGGAAGAAGGCACGTACCTGTGAACCAAGAAGATGTTATCTTGGGCATTTGAGTCCCATATTGATGAGCTTGAGTTCAAAGTCAACCAAGGGGCACTGATGAAAATACCATAAACCAAAGGAATAAACCCAGTGGTGAATGCTCAATAGTTATCAGATGAGAAAGTCTGCAATGCACTCAACAAGGTTTCAGTTGAGGTTGAGGCAAGACTTTTTGGGAGGAACAACAAAGTAAGATTCCTGAAGGGAGAATTGGAGAAGAAAAATAAGGAGCTCATTGAAAAGAGAAAGGATCTAAAGTAGGAAAATTTGATCTGTACACATCTAAGGCATTAACTAAGGGAGGAAAATGGGAAGGTACACGAGGTCTATAAAAAGATAAAAAATGATTACAGATGATATTTTCTTGAAGCAGCTAGACCTGACCCCACCAGAACAAAAGTATGAGCCAACCTTGTAGTGCTTGGAAGACTTAACTTGTATACTCACCATAGAAATACAACCACTCACCTTATAATTAGCATAGGAGGAATCTGCATGCCAGAAGAAAGAAGAAAGGTAGAAAATAGTGGAAATACTCACCCGTTATTCCGAAATCCTCACTAATATATAGACTGCCTCATATATGGATGAGACCATATATGATAATTGTGTTGATAGGGACAAAGTAGTAAGTATCCTAGTTGATAAACATGAGGAAGATCTAAAAGAGTTCCAGGAAAAGAACAAAGGAAACATGGTAGAGTGGGATAAGATATTGGCTGAGGTTGAAGAGAAAAGGGAAGCAATCGAAACCTTGTGAGGTTCAGTCAAAAATCAGCTCAAGGAACTGTACCCCCAGGTCACATGCAGAATGGATGCTCTTAACGACCTTAGTAATCAACTGGAAGGAATTGTGGATACGCTGAATGCTAAGGGTGATGAGTTGGGTTTCAAAGAAGTGAGCAATCTCATGGGAGACCTACTCTAGTAGGAACAAGGTGAATTTGATGCCTAGGAGAAGATTGAGATGACAATGAGGAAGGAATTCCCACTCCTTTTACAGCAATAGCGGAATTATTTATTCTTCATTCTCCATTCTTTCATTACTCCAATTATTCATTCCTCCAATTATTCATTCCTTCATTCTTTATTCAAAATACCCAAGTCCTACCATTATTTATTCTTTGAAGAAAGGATGTTTCTAAGTATGAAGAACAATCTTAGTATGGGGTGATGTTAGGCCTCAAAATATCGGCTAAGTGTCAAAGCGTACATACGCGTATGGATCCAGGAAAAGAAAGGGTGGTTGGGGTAAAAGCATGCAGGACAAGGGTTTAGTAGAAACCACAACACGTGCACAAGGTAGAACAAAGGATCTTAGGACCTATCCATATTTGTATTTACAAGAAGCACTTGAGGAAAAACATGAACCAACTAGGCATGCAGAGTGGATAAGGTGCCAGCCTGGAGTGTTTCACCGGATTCTAGACAGATTAATGAAATAGATGGGGTGTGGGTGCAAGAGGTTTACCTATTTACAATGAAGGTAGAAGGTAGAATGTGTATGTATCTGACTCCTGATCCAGGCTAACCGTGAGAGATTCCTTTTAGCTAGGAGGAACTACCTGTAATAGAAAACAAGACCACAAAAATAAGTTAAGTAGTATATGACAGTGGACTGCCTAATCTATGCTAGATCTAGGAAGTGTGATACTTCCTAGATGGTTGTCAATCCATTGTTTTAAAATAATTTAATGTAAGAAATAACACGAGAAACTAACATCCTATTGTAGTTGATATGATTTCGTAATATCATACAAATACAATAAGAAAATATAATCTAGCATGCAAGGCTACAATCAAATTGGAAGGTCAGGTAAGTGGTTTTGGGTTTCTGCAAGTATGACAGGAGTCAGGTGAAGGTATGGGACTGCGTAGGTAATTTATGGGTTAGTTCTAGTGGGTTTGAGGGCTTTCTGGTTTAATCCATCTTCTAATGTACAAATACCAACACCGGTCAAGGCAACTGATGTTGGTTCAAGTATGACCAATGGCAGTCAGTGATGACTGATATTGGTCACTGTGGGAAATGGAAGAGTCTTGAAAATAGGGGTTTGGGCTCTCTATGTGTTTACAAAGATAGTTAGGAAGGAATTTTGAGAGGTTTTAGGTGGGGTAGGAAGTGTGGGTGGGTTTATGAGGTTTATGGGAGGTTTTTGGTTAGGCTAAGGATTGAGGAATGGGTGAAAGTGACAGTCACAGCGACCGGTACCGGTTATGTGAACTGATGTCAGTATATAGAATACCTACCACAATTATGGGTAACCATTTTCGGTAACTGTTGAAAACTTTAAGGTATTGTAGAAAATGTTTTGGGTTCTCTCTGTGGTTGCTCAGAGAATTTTGGGACTTAGGTAAGGCACTAGGTAGGGATAGGGGATCAAAGTGTGGTCAACTAAAGCCCATAGGAGTTATGGAGATGAATGAGAGAGTGATGGATAGATGGGGTTGTGTAGAGGATATCTAAGTACGTAAAACCGAATCAATTATAGATTATAACTATTAGAACAAGCAATAGAGTGAGGACGATCTTACTTGTTGTCTACTATGTGTGAAATCCAAGCTGATGATGAGGAGAGTTGAGAATGTTGGTGGAGACTAACTGGTGGTTGGAATGCTCATGCTTGAGCTCTCCTAGTTTCTCTCCTTCTTGGTTGGGTATAGCTTCATTGTTGGTCATCCTTCCAGTTCTAGTGGTCTCAAAAACAAGCTTGTGAGTCTCTGGATATGTTCAAACCAGTTCTTGCTCCAAAACCAAATCTCCAACCTTCCAGTCCATGGGAACGAGTTGGGAATGCTTGTTTGCAGGGACCGACATTGGTCCCACCTGAGCGACAACGGTTTATGGGTGACCGACATCGGTTAGGTCAGGATAGATTAGTTTAAAAGAAAGTGGGGAATGTACTTTCTCCACTTAGAAACAAGTGTTTCAACACATGGCTTACTCACCTCTTATGGATAATAAAACAAAAAAGGAGGCATGTGTGTGGGTTGGCCACTATTTGCACTTGTGCAAGAAGTGGGTCCTGGGTATAGGAAAGGTATGGACAAGGTGGGGAAGTGGAATGGTTAGGTGGAATTATGGGTGGAAGGGGTGAGGTGGATGGACAAGTGGTGAGGTGAGGTGGATAGGTGAGGTGGATAGTTGAGGTGGAAAAGTGAGGTGGATTGGGTCAATTTAATTAGTCAAATTTAATTAAATTGTTAAGTGTAATTTAGGGGTCATGGTTAGGGATGGAATTGAAATAGAGAATGGGGTTATGGATAATTCAATTAAGGGTAGTTAAATTGATATGATGTATAGAAGGAGAATATGGCTGGGAGATTAGATTATTCGAGAGGGGACAATGAAGTGTGACTCTTTTTAAGTGTCTACATTTTGCCCCTTTTATCATGTAGATTTTATTGGTAAGTAACGTTGACAAAAATAGACGTTTATTGCCCTAGGTATAGGTATAGATGATTTTTTCTTTCCCATTGCAGTGGTATGAGAGATCCCCCTCAAACCAGGCACTAATGAAGGAGAATAGAGAATTTGGGTGGTTTGATAAAAATGGGTATAGTGAAGAGATAAATTGTGGAAGATGTGGTGAGCGGTAAAGGGTAAGGTGGTGTAGGTAAGGGTGTGGAGCATTCAAACACATACACATGTTGTAAAATGTAATAAGGCACCTGGTTGTAAAATAAACAAATTTACGTTGCCCAAGGTTAATAGTTTATCCAAACAAGGTTGAAGTGATTCAGGTATCCAAGGCATAGGATATGGTCCGAAATCATAATGAGGTCATGTGCAAGAACGTTTAGGTATGATCCAGGACACCAAAAGGTATGGGTTGGTTTAGATAAATGACACAGCATAAGGCTAAGCAAGGTTGGTAGGCTTTAAAAAAAGTGAGTTTCGTTGTTGCACAGTACTTTAGGAAATTGAATTCGAGTGTCCAAGCAGTGGGGTATGTTGGGTATAGGGTGATCGGTAGTCAAGCCAAGGTCGGTGTGTGATAGGTAAGGTCGTAGGCAAGGCCCATTGGTGTAGGTGGGTGATAGGTAAAGGTATGGGGTAGGGTATTTAGGTGGGTTAATTAGGTTGAGTGATAGGGAAATGTCATCTTACGCATATAGATTGCGATAAGCTACCATGTTAAAGAGCACGCAAACTCTACATTGGTAAAGGCCAGTAGGTTTATTCAACAAGGGTGAAGTGATTCAAGTATACAGGGTATAGGATATGGTATGGATTCATAACAAGGTCAATTGTAGGAAAGTTTAGGTATGATCTGGTACACCAAAAGGTCTAGGTTAACTTAGATAAATGGCACGACATTTAGGCAAGGGAAGTTTTGGAGGCTAGTCAAGGTAAGTATCATATCACAAGGTAAAACGGGTACATGCAATTCAAGGGGCATATTGGGTAAAGTGGGGTATGGGTTATTAGGGTGTGGGTGTAAATGAGGTAGTGGCAAGGGCCAAAGTATGCCCCAATTGATAATAAGGTCAGGTGGGAGGTAATGAGTGCATTAAAGTAGGAAAAATGAAGAAGAGAGTCAAAATTGGGTGTCGGTAACATGACCAATATCAGTCATGTGAAACCGATAACGGTCTGGGTGAACTAATATCAATGAACTAGGGCATGGGAACCAATGTAGGTTAGTTTGGACCAATATCGGTTCACCTGGCAACAGGTTAAAACGTAAAACCCATGGTAAAAGTGCTCATTTGAGCATTTTTATGTGGTGAAAATGGCTCTAGAGGAATAATATTCAAATAATTTTTTTAGGAAAATGGGATTGGGTGTGATTCGAGGTTGATTGGACAAGAGGTGAGTGGTTTTTGGAGTGATACAGATGGGTCCAAGTGATCAGGTGGAACGAGTTGATTCACTGGAGCATCGAGAGGTCGATTGTAGACATGGCAGCAGTGGGAGGGAGTGGTGGAGGCACACCAGTGTAGAGACCAGAGGTGCCAGTGAGGAGAAGGTAGCGGGATGAGGTAGGTTCTAACCCCTATTGCTCATTTCTATTTGGAAATTTTTGTAAAACAAACAAATGGGGTGGTGGAAAATTTGAAAATGTGGATAAAATGAACTAATTTTGGTATGGGGAGGGTGGAATTTAGGCTAATTGGGTTTGGAAATGAATTTGGGTTGGGTGTGGGTAGAATGGGGGTAATTTAGGCTTAGGTTTTATAAATTTTAAAGTTTAAGGTTGTGGGGGTTTAGCTTTGGGGCCAAACCAGATACTGACACTGGTTTGGGGTCATTCAATGTTAGTTATGCATTACTGGCATCGGTGGGGGGGAAATAGGACTAATTGTAGTCATAGGGGACCAATGTTAGTCATGGGTGACCAATGTCGATCATGGGTGACCGACATCGGTCACTATTAAAAGGTGATGGGGCCCAAAATAGGTTAGATGCAGGGGGAAAATGGGGTGGAAAAGAGATGGTAGGGTAAATAGGTAGAAAATTAATGGAGTGGCGATATAGGAGGGATAAAAGTAGGTGGGCAAAGGAAAAAGGTAGGTAAACATTGGCGGGTAATATACAGGTCTTAGGTCACGGTGAGTATGGGGTTTGGGTAAGTGGGAATGGGATAAAATGAGAGGTCAGGGGAGCAAGTAGGAACATGACAGAGGAATATGGGGTGGTGAGGGGTAGAACAATGTTTGGAAAAATCAATTGAGGACTTGACATTGTTGAGTTGGCTGGTTGCAGGCATGGGAGTAATTGACGCTATGAGATAGAGTACCGCCATTACTAGTTGAGATGCGGCACAATGTGATTGAGGATGAATGGATGCACATGCAGGAGGTAGGGCTAATTGGGGCTAGGTGGCACAGATGGATCCGAAGGGATCTTAGTCTCATGGTCACACTCATCGATAGATGGGATGCCGCGACCAACACATTCCACCTACCTACCGGCGAGATCATGATAACGCTAGAGGATATTTAGAGGATACTAATTTTGTCGATTTTTAGGAAACCAATGTATAGTGTATCAGTGGATGGCACCTTCAAGGTGATGATTGGAGTGTTCAGGGAGATGGCGAGTGAGCTTAGTGAGCATATTCTAAGCCTAGTGTACGGAGTGATGTATGCCACACACCCATAGGAGATGCAGATATCCATGTTGATGATGGTGATAGTGGGGTGTTATGTGCTTCCTGATTTAGAGGGCCATAGATTTCCTAGGGGTCTAATGTGATTACTGCGAGACATGGTCGAGGATTGGGTCTGCTTTACATGGGCTCCTACTTATTTGGTGCAACTATATAGGGAGCTGTGGGGATATCAGAGGATGCACCAATACGGCGTGTGTTGTACCTTCTTACTACATTATTGGGCCTATGAGCATATAATGGTAGTACGGCCACGAGGACTGTTGGTAGCATACTGGCATCATGGGGGGTAGAGCGCAGGATTCAAGTGGTGGGTGGTCACAGGAGGTTGGAAATGAGTAGTGGAGGGTTTATATGATGTATCTCATTACAGGCGGGAGCTGGAGGTTCTATATGCGAGGGATATAGTATGGCATGTCTTATGTTGGATTTCCAACATTTAGAGGTATGAGGCAATAGCTACAAGGGCTACAGTTGGTATGATGGATACAAGGTAGACATATCGGTGAGCACATGAGATGATCCCAGTAGATAGAGTCTAATGGTAGTTCAAACTAGTGCAAGATGTGTTGTCACCATTTCCATAGTATTGGCGGGAGGATGTGGAGAGGCCTTTATCTCCACCCCCATCCTATAGATCTAACAAGTCATGAGGAGGTGTCGGTGGATATCATAATTGATGATGCAAGGGTATCTGATGGATATAGACACAAGTGGGCAATAGAGTTACATGCAGCACCACCATGGCCAGGGTAGCTAGATTTGACGATGGTGATAGTGTAAAGAGATGTATTACAGGGACAGGTGATAGCACTGGTAGTACATTTGATAGGTGGCCACAGGTAGACATAGTGACCTTGATTGGGCAGGTGACTACACTATATGGGCAGTTGACTGTTTCCCAGGCACAAGCATAGGTATAGGCATAGGCACAGGTACAGGCACAAGGTCAAGCTAATGTACATGATGGAGGACAGATATCCCCTTGCAGCCATAGGTCACGGGTTTACAAGGGCAGCTAGCCACATCCTAGGCACATGTTGTGGCTTTACAGGCTCAGGTGGAAGCATAGGTACTGAAATAGGCATCGGGACAAGGTCTTTTCATATAGGGGTCATTACCGAGATAGGGTCTCGTGGTACAGGGATCACAAGGATAGGGGATGAGGTCATTGGTAGTAGGGAAGAGTGGAAAAGTGGTCATGAGGTCGATGGCACCACCTCAGACAGTATTTATGGTGAGATTCACGGAGGCCTTGAATGAGGCTCGCTATTATTAGGATCACTTGATGACTACAAGCATTGATGTCTCATCCTATATTGAATATAGAGTCCAGCAGGCATAGAGTGAGAGGACTAGATCCTACACTCATAGATCAAAGAGCACAGGGGGTTGGAGAGCCTAGAGACAGGGTCAGGGTGAGGCTACTAGTTCACTAGAGGCCAGGCCCAGGTGAGGGCCAGGGGGGATGAGACTGAGACCCCTGGAGGGTGGGGAGATGCTATCAGGGCAGCAGAAACTATAGGAGGAGGACACATATGAGACTGGCCCTGAGGGTCTCAAGTGGAGGGATGTGTAGCCACCTGAGAGGGTTAGTGTTCTGATTTTTATATATATACCACTCTACATGCTGAATATAGTGAGGTTGTATTTATGATATTTTTTTATACTTGATGACTATATATATACACACATTCATTGTATTAAGGTACATACATGTTGATTTGTGGTATATTGATATTTATGGTGTTGTTTATGGCTCATATGATATGATGTCAATGATGAATTTAGTTGTATTTCCTTTGGGTATGGTCATGGGGATGTTAGATAGTCTAAGATAGGCATGGCAGAGTCAGGTCGTAGGCATGGAAGAGTCAGGTCTAGGCACGATGGAGTCAAATTTTAGGCATGGTGGAGTCAGGTTTTCTAGACATGATGGAGTTAGGTTTTTTAGCATGATGGAGTCAGGTTTTTAGGCATGGTGGAGTCAAGTTTTTAGGCATGATGGAGTTAGGCATGATGGAGTTAGGTTTTTAGGCATGATGGAGTCATGTTTTTAGGCATGATGGAGTTGGGTCTATGCATGATGGAGTCATATTTTTAGGCTTGATGGATTCAAGTTTTTAGGCATGGTGGAGTCGGGTGGAGTTGGGTTTGTTAGGCATGATGGAGTAAGGTTTTTAGGCATGATGGAAGCAAGTTCATGTATAGGCACGATGGTATGATTTGTTGTTTTTTATTTAATTTCCAAATGATTGATCTTATGGAAAATAAATGATGATGTATATGTATGTTGTGGTTTAATTTTCTAGGTAAGTGATACCAATGGAAAAGAATTTAGGTAGAATATGGATAGAGCAGTGGAATGGTAAATGATGAATAATTAATGTCTTTTGTGGCATGTTAATTTCCGAGTGGGGGGGGGGGGACAATGGAAACTAAATAGGGTAGAATGTGAATGGGAAAGGGAGAAAAATGATTAGGGGTAAAGGGGATAGGAAGGGAGAAGGTGAAAAAAAGGTAAAAGGAAAAAGATGAAAGAGGGTGGATGGTGGTCGAGCTAATCCCCAAGGGCCCCATGCCCTTGGAATGCTTACTACATAGCCCCAGCGAATAGGGGCCTTAGACCAATGTAGTTCTCCACATAACCTAGGGAGGAATATAGTGAGGCGAAGGAATGGGTTGGTGGGTTCGAGTCATGTTTGGGTCTAGGGTATTTTGGGTATGGGTGAGTTTTAGGTTGATTGCAACAAGGTAGAAAGTGCAGGTTAAGAAGCCACGAGCGAATAGGCATGGGCAGTTTTGGGTGGTAACTAGGCATGAGTGAGTAGGTATGGGAAGTTGTTGATGTAAGAGTACATAGTTATGGGTGGGTTTTAGGTCATAGGCATGGGTGTTTTGGGTCAAGGAGGAATGAGTGTGGGTAGGTCATAGGTATGGGTAATTTTTGGGCCAATTCAGTGCAATACAAGGTAAGGTTATGTAGGCACGGGTGAATTTTGGGCCAAGTAGGCCTTAGTATGTCAATGCATGGGTGATTTTATGTCATAGGCATGGGTGAGTGGGTATGGCTGATTTGATGTCATAGGCATGGGTGAGGGGGTTTGGGTGATTTGATGGCATAGGCATGGATGAGTGGGTATGGGTGATATGAGGGTATGATTGAAGAGGTATGGGTAGGGTTAAGTCAAATAGGCATGGGTAAATATGGGTATGATGAATAGTGGGGTCAAAGGCCTGTATAGGAGAATCATCGGGTAAGAAAAAGGTAGATGGTAAGAGGAGACAAAATTGTTGCCTAATTGGTAAGAACCCTGGATGATTCTAGCATACCCAAGACTAGTGTTATGAACATAAAACCCCTAAAAGTCGTTACATAATTTACTATTCGATGGGTGAAGAAGGTCACGTGATCACAAAATGTCACGTTTTTGCGGCATGTCCCTTGATTAGGTATAAATTAGAAGGAAAAAGGTAGTGAGGTGAAAGGATATTGGTTTAGCATGAGGTGTGCATGATAGCCTACCTTATTGGCAAGAGACCTAGGGTCAAAACAGGCAATTCCATGATGAAAAAGTTATCTTTTTCACTTTGCTTTTGTTTTTATAGACTAATCGATGCGAGAAGTCTATGTGGAATAAATAGAGTATATCCTTGAGTTCTTCATGAAGTTGATCAATGCAGGAAGCTTTGAAATATTTTTATTTTATTTTGGTAAGAATAATATGATTTTTATGATAAACTATAAACAATATGGCTAGCTTTGTATAGTTATCCTTCAAGGGAGCAATCTATTTATAGCAGTAAGAAAGAGTAGATGTAATTTTTGAGGGATTCATTTTGTGATAGGAAGTTTGATTCAAGGAGTGGGACCCCACTTGATTTGGTTCATATTTCTTTGGAATTTCTTTGTGGAACTTTTAAGTCATGGAAAAGACTATAGATAATGATAGGCTCCTGTTATGGAGAAAAAACCATAGCGCACACACAAAGGTTAGTCATGAAGGAGGAATTTTTAAACGATGAATGGCCATGGAATTCCATCTAGGAAGAGATGAAAATTATCCATGAGAATCATGCCATGAGTAAAGCCATGATACTCATATTGAAGATAAGGCTGAAAAGTGGCAGAGAATCACATGATTCTTGTTTAGTCATTGATCTTTTAAAATAGGTAAATGGCATGTGAATGGTGCTCAAGGGTCAAGTACTTAAGTGACAGAAGGTGATCTAAGACCTTGATTCAATAATAGAATGATTGAAGATGAAAGGCATTGAGGGGGTTTAGGTTCAGGTTTACCTTTGAGTGAAGACAAATGATAAGCACCTGATCCATAGGCATGAGTAACGATATAGGGTCCAAGCCAATTAGGATAAAATTCACGTCGTTTAATTTTCTCCTCTTTTGTGACATGTTGATTTTATTTCATAACAAATTCATCGACTTGGAAGGTTCATTCATGGAAATGTTTATCATAGGCATGTTTGATAGGCTTTTGGTAGACCTGGAGGTGATCTAGATAAATTAGACGCCATGCTCATCCAATAACTCAAGTTGGGCCAGACATTTTTGGAAAAATTCATCATTGGTGAACATATCTTGGAGTGAGATATGAAGGGATGTAATTTGGACTTCAAGAGGTAAAATGGACTTCGGTACTGTAGACTAAAGAAAAAGGTGTGGGCAGCGGTTGACATGTACAGATATTGGTGTGAATAAGCCCACAAGGCAAAGGGGATGTGTGTATGCCAATCTTTACCAGTATTGTCAACCACTTTCATGAGGATTTTGTTGAGGGTTTTGCTGGTGAATTCGGCTTAGTCCAGTGGTTTATGGGTAATAAGGTGATTTTTTTTTGATTTGAATGCTGAAGGCATCACACAATTTCTATAGGGTTTTGTTTTTGAATTGTTTTTCGTTATCGGTGATAAGGCGGTGAGGAACACCAAAATGAAAAAATGATGTGGTGGTTGATGAAGTCAAAAAATTTCTCTATGTTTTTGTAGAAATGAGAGGTATGGACCTCTACCCATTTGGTGTAGTATTTAGTTGTGGTTATGATCCAATGATGACATTGGGAAGAATGAGGGTTAATCTCCCCAGACGGCCACGATGATGTTTGTAGCACGACTGTCATAAAAAAAATGGGGGGGTAGATCGCAGTATTCAAGTGGTGGGTTGTCACAGAGGTTGGAAATGAGTAGTGGAGGGTTTATATGATGTATCTCATTACAGGCGGGAGCTGGAGGTTCTATATGCGAGGGATATAGTATGGCAGTCTTATGTTGGATTTCCAACATTTAGAGGTATGAGGCAATAGCTACAAGGGCTACAGTTGGTATGATGGATACAAGGTAGACATATCGGTGAGCACAAGATTATCCGAGTAGATAGATTCTAATGGTAGTTCAGATTAGTGCAAGATGTGTTGTCACCATTTCCATAGTATCGGCGGGAGGATGTGGAGAGGTCTTTATCTCCACCCCATCCTATAGATCCAACAGGTCATGAGGAGGTGTCGGTGGATATCATAATTGATGATGCAAGGGTATCCGATGGATATAGACACAAGTGGGTAGTATAGTTACATGTAGCACCACCATGGCCAGGGAAGCTAGATTTGACCACAGTGATAGTGTAAAGAGATGTATTACAGGGACAAGTGATAGCACTGGTAGTACAGTTGACGGTGCCACAGGTAGACATAGTGACCTTGATTGGGCAGGTGACTACACTATATGGGTAGTTGACTGTTTCCTAGGCACAAGCATAGGTATAGGCATAGGCATAGATACAGGCACAAGGTCAAGCTAATGTACATGATGGAGGACATATATCCCCTTACAGCCATAGGTCATGGGCTTACAAGGGCGGCTAGCCACATCCTAGGCACATGTTGTGGCTTTACAGGCTCAGGTGGAAGCATAGGTACTGAAATAGGCATCGGGACAAGGTCTTTTCATATAGGGGTCATTACCGAGATAGGGTCTCGTGGTACAGGGATCACAAGGATAGGGGATGAGGTCATTGGTAGTAGGGAAGAGTGGAAAAGTGGTCATGAGGTCGATGGCACCACCTCATATGGTGTTTATGGTGAGATTCACGGAGGCCTTGAATGAGGCTCGCTATTATTAGGATCACTTGATGACTACAAGCATTGATGTCTCATCCTATATTGAATATAGAGTCCAGCAGGCATAGAGTGAGAGGACTAGATCCTACACTCATAGATCAAAGAGCACAGGGGGTTGGAGAGCCTAGAGACAGGCTCAAGGCAAGGCTACTAGTTCCTAGTGGCCAAACCTAGGTGAGGGCCAGGGGGGATGAGACTGAGACCCCTGGAGGGTGGGGAGATGCTATCAGGGCAGCAGAAACTGTAGGAGGAGGAGACATGTGAGACTGGCCCTGAGGGTCTCAAGTGGAGAGATGTGTAGCCACCTGAGAAGGTTAGTGTTCTGATTTTTATATATATACTAGTCTACATGCTGAATATAGTGAGGTTGTATTTATGATATTTTTTTATACTTGATGACTATATATATACACACATTCATTGTATTAAGGTACATACATGTCGATTTATGGTATATTGATATTTATGGTGTTGTTTATGGCTCATATGATATGATGTCAATGATGAATTTAGTTGTATTTCCTTTGGGTATGGTCATGGGGATGTTAGATAGTCTAAGATAGGCATGGCAGAGTCAGGTCGTAGGCATGGAAGAGTCAAGTCTAGGCACGATGGAGTCAGGTTTAGGCATGGTGGAGTTAGGTTTTCTAGACATGATGGAGTTAGGTTTTTTAGCATGATGGAGTCAGGTTTTTAGGCATGGTGGAGTCAAGTTTTTAGGCATGATGGAGTTAGGTTTTTAGGGATGATGGAGTCATGTTTTTAGGCATGATGGAGTTGGGTCTATGCATGATGGAGTCATATTTTTAGGCTTGATGGATTTAGGTTTTTAGGCATGGTGGAGTCGGGTGGAGTTGGGTTTGTTAGGCATGATGGAGTAAGGTTTTTAGGCATGATGGAAGCAAGTTCATGTATAGGCACGATGGTATGATTTGTTGTTTTTTATTTAATTTCCAAATGATTGATCTTATGGAAAATAAATGATGATGTATATGTATGTTGTGGTTTAATTTTCTAGGTAAGTGATACCAATGGAAAAGAATTTAGGTAGAATATGGATAGAGCAGTGGAATGGTAAATGATGAATAATTAATGTGTGTTGTGGCATGTCAATTTCTGAGTGGTGGGGGGGGGGGGAATGGAAACTAAATAGGGTAGAATGTGAATGGGAAAGGGAGAAAAATTATTAGGGGTAAAGGGGATATGAAGGGAGAAGGTGAAAAAAAGGTAAAAGGAAAAAGATGAAAGAGGGTGGATGGTGTTCGAGCTAATCCCCAAGGGCCCCATTCCCTTGGAATGCTTACTACATAGCCCCAGCGAATAGGGGCCTTAGACCAATGTAGTTCTCACATAACCTAGGGAGGAATATAGTGAGGCAAAGGAATGGGTTGGTGGGTTTGAGTCATGTTTGGGTCTAGGGTATTTTGGGTATGGATGAGTTTAGGTTGATTGCGACAAGGTAGAAAGTGAGGTTAAGAAGCCATGAGCGAATAGGCATGGGCAGTTTTGGGTGGTAACTAGGCATGAGTGAGTAGGTATGGGAAGTTGTTGATGTAAGAGTACATAGTTATGGGTGGGTTTTAGGTCATAGGCATGGGTGTTTTTGGTCAAGGAGGAACGGGTGTGGGTAGGTCATAGGTATGGGTAATTTTTGGGCCAATTCAGTGCAATACAAGGTAAGGTTATGTAGGCACGGGTGAATTTTGGGCCAAGTAGGCATTAGTATGTCGATGCATGGGTGATTTTATGTCATAGGCATGGGTGAGTGGGTATGGGTGATTTGATGTCATAGGCATGGGTGAGGGGGTTTGGGTGATTTGATTGCATAGGCAGGGATGAGTGGGTATGGGTGATATGAGGGTATGATTAAATAGGTATGGGTAGTGTTAGGTCAAATAGGCATGGGTAAATAGGGGTACGATGAATGGTGGGGTTGAAGGTCAGGTCCTGTAAATGAGAATCAATAAGTAAGAAAAGGTAGATGGTAAGAGGAGACAAAATTGATGCCTAATTGGTAAGAACCCTAATGATTCTAGCATACCCAAGACTAGTGTTATGAACATAAAACCCTAAAAGTCGTTACATAATTTACTATTCGATGTGTGAAAAAGGTCACATGATCACAAAATGTCATGTTTTTGCAGCATGTCCCTTGATTAGGTATAAAATTAGAAGGAAAAAGGTAGTGAGGTGAAAGGATATTGGTTTAGCATGAGCTGCATGATAGCCTACCTTATTGGCAAGAGACCTAGGGTCAAAACAGGCAATTCCATGATGAAAAAGTTATCTTTTTCACTTTGCTTTTGTTTTTATAGACTAATCGATGCGAGAAGTCTATGTGGAATAAATAGAGTATCTCCTTGAGTTCTTCATGAAGTTGATCAATGCAGGAAGCTTTGAAATATTTTTATTTTATTTTGGCAGGAATAGTCTGATTTTTATGATAAACTATAAACAATATGGCTAGCTTTGTATAGTTGTCCTTCAAGGGAGCAATCTATTTATAGCAGTAAGAAAGAGTAGATGTAATTATTGAGGGATTCATTTTGTGATAGGAAGTTTGATTCAAGGAGTGGGACCCCACTTGATTTGGTTCATATTTCTTTGGAATTTCTTTGTGGAACTTTTAAGTCATGGAAAAGACTATAGATAATGATAGGCTCCTGTTATGGAGAAAAAACCATAGCGCACACACAAAGGTTAGTCATGAAGGAGGAATTTTTAAACGATGAATGGCCATGGAATTCCATCTAGAAGAGATGAAAATTATCCATGAGAATCATGCCATGAGTAAAGCCATGATACTCATATTGAAGATAAGGCTGAAAAGTGGCAGAGAATCACATGATTCTTGTTTAGTCATTGATCTTTTAAAATAGGTAAATGGCATGTGAATGGTGCTCAAGGGTCAAGTGCTTAAGTGACAGAAGGTGATCTAAGACTTGATTCAATAATAGAATGATTGAAGATGAAAGGCATTGAGGGGGTTTAGGTTTAGGTTTACCTTTGAGTGAAGAAAAATGATAAGCACCTGATCTGTAGGCATGAGTAACGATATAGGGTCCAAGCCAATTAGGATAAAATTCACGTCATTTAATTTTCTCCTCTTTTGTGACATGTTGATTTTATTTCATAACAAATTCATCGACTTGGAAGGTTCATTCGTGGAAATGTTTATCATAGGCATGTTTGATAGGCTTTTGGTAGACCTGGAGGTGATCTAGATAAATTAGACGATGCTCATCCAATAACTCAAGTTGGGTCAGGCAGTCTTGGAAAGAGTCATCATTAGTGAGCATATCTTGGAGTGAGATACGAAGGGATGGAATTTGGACTTCAAGAGGTAGAATGGACTTGGTACCATAGACTAGAGAGAAATGTGTGGTATTGGTTGATGTACGGATACTGGTGCAATAAGCCCACAAGGAAAAAGGAATGTGTGTGTGCCAATCTTTACTAGTATCGTCAACTACTTTCATGAGGATTTTGTTGAGGGTTTTGTTGGTGGATTCAGCTTAGCCATTGTTTTGTGGGTAATAAGGTGAAGAAAAACTAAGTTGAATACCAAAGGCATCACAAAATTTCCGTAGGGTTTTATTTTTGAATTGTTTTCCATTAACGGTGATAAGGCAGTGAGGAACACCAAAACAGAAAATGATGTGATGGTTGATGAAGTCACAAATTTTCTATGTTTTTGTATAAATGAGAGGCATGGATTATACCCATTTGGTGTAGTATTTAGTTGTGGTTATGATCCAATGATGACATTGGGAAGAATGAGGGTTAATCTCCCCAACGAGATCCAAACCCCATTAAGAAAAGGGCCAAAGGTCTCGTGTGACTTGCAAGGCATGACTCATGGTATGATGAAGGTTATAATGTTGTTAACACTTTAAACAATGCTTAACGTAGTCACAAAAATCGTGGTTTAGGGTTGGCCAATAGTAGTCAAGATGAAAGATGCATTTAGCAATAGTGAGGCTGCTGAAATGACCCCCATAAATTCCATCATGGATTTCCTTTATGGTATAGGGTGTTTCAGAACTAGTGAGGCATCAAAGGAGAATACCATCAAAGCCACACTTATAAAGGAGAACTCCCATGATGACATAATGGGAGACCTTTGGAGGAAGGGTCAGTGACCATTACGAGTGAGGTCTGGAGGAAGAATGGAAAGGAAAAGATAATTACAATATTGTTGATACCAAACGTCACATGGTTCAATGGTGAGTTCCTCAACGAGGCCAACCTCATGAGATAGGTAGAAGGGTGACTGCAATCTCTTTATGGTGACAAATATTTTCCAGTCTGCGGGTGAAGCGGGTATCTGGGAATCAAGACAAGCCATGGTGTTCGTGAATTTGTTCATCGAACGTGGGATGGTTTGAATTTTATAATGGGAAAAGGTAGTTAAGAGTATATCAACATGATGTTTGTACTTTTACAGTACCTCATTATGACACTAGTATGATCCATTGACTTGGTTCACAACCAGTTGAGAGTCACCAAAAACATTAATAGATTTAACATCCAAGGCTATGGCGGTTTGAAGACCTAATACGAGTGCTTCGTATTTGGTGATGTTATTAGTATAGTCGAAGTAAATCTTGAATGATAGAGGAATGGGATCATCATATAGGGGAATCAGAATGATTCTAGCACCTCCCCCATGCTGGCATTTGGATCCATCAAAGAACAAGGTCATTTGGTAAAGAATAGGTGGTTTGGAGCGATCGTCAAGGGAGAGGGTAGAGATAGATTCGTTGGGAAACTTGAAATTGGAAGATTAAATTATGGAAAGAGGGGCATCAGCCAGTTGGTCCACGATGGTTTTTCCTTTAACGGATTTTTGATGAATGAATTCAAGGTTGAGGTCAGAAAGTAACATGAGCCAACGTGAAGTACGTTGATGTTGGTAGGGCTTAGTGTACATGTAATGCAAGAGGTCGGTATTGGTAATTGTTATCAAAATTTCACCCCCCTGGGTAAATTTCGATAACATGCATCAGATTCTCAGGTCCCAGAAAAATTGATTGATTCGGGGCCAAAATTCATGTTTCTAGGGTCCCCTCAGATTTTTTCTAACTCCCCTGGTCGAAGTTGGAAGGAGAAAGCTCTGAGAAAGTGCGGAGAAGGTTGCAGAAAGCAAGTAGTTCGGGCCAGGAAAATTTGTGAAAATCGGCTAAGTCCCAGTCCAGCACAAGTTGGGACAAATGGGACAAAAGTACACGAACCGCCCGAACCGGCCGAAATGAGTCCAGTTGGCCCACAAAGCATTTGGGACAAGTGGGACGAAAGTACGCGGCGGGCGCGAAATGCCGGTTCGACCGAGAAAAAATTGGCTAACTGCTGAGAGGGGCGCAAATGGGACAATCGGGCCAAAAAGACGCGAACCTGCCGAACCGGCCGAAAAGGGTCAAGTCAGTTCGAAGCAAAGTGGGACAAGTGGGCTAGAAATACCCGAACCGGCCGAATCAGCCGAAATTGTCCCAAAAGGTCCAAAATCAAAATAGGACGTCCGGGACAAAAAGACCCGAAATACGCGAAGAAGCCGAAGGAGCCGAAAGCCAATCAAAAGGTGCCACGTGTCTTTGGCCAAATGAGGGACAAGGAAGCCCATTTTGGGCGGATCGGAGGTTTTTGTCCCAAGCAGCACTAGGACGTCTGGGACGGATGGACGCGAAGTACGCGGAAGACCTGGCAGGCCCGAGAACCATTGAGAAATTGCCACGTGTCATCAAGAGAAGCCAAAAGGTCAAAGGGCAAGGTTTGAAGCGCTGGCCCGAGCCAATAGAAATTGGACACGTGTCCAATGGAGCATAGAAGTGCGGAGCTCGGGGAGGAGTTGGAAAGTTTGGCCAAATCTAAGCCAAAAAGGTTAAAAGTGAAGGAAGACCCGGCAGGTTCGTCAACCAACCAATGCATGCCACGTATCCCCAGTGGCGGGGCGTGGGAAAAAATGTGGAAAATGTTCCAAGAGCACCAAAAGTCAAAATTCAAGAGATAGCCCGCCGAAAAGCAGAGGAGAGAGAATTATTCAGCGAATCAGCAGGTGCCACGTGGCATCCAAGTGGCAGTGCGCGGGAAAATATTTTAAAATTCGTTTTGATCTGTTCCGTGCCCTAAATCTTCAGATCGCCATATCTTTTGATCCAGAGCTCGGATTTCCACGTTCTTTATATCAACGGAAAGATGTTGAGATGCTCTACATGATTCTGGGATCAATCTCGAGTTTTGGTGCAGTCTAAAGAGAGAAAATTGAGAAACGGCTCTGACGTGTGGTAATGGCCAGAAGCGACCTTTCAACAACCTGTTTTAATGCTAATAGGTCGCATTCTTCTTCTGCACAGCCAGAAGTGACATTTTAGCGGCCAGATTAATGCAAATGGGTCACATTCTCCTCCAAATCAGTCAAAGTGATAGGGTATGGGTTGGTAAGATCCTCCATGCTGATTTAATGCATCTGCAGTCAATGAGGAATGGGCTTGCACGTTTTCCCACGTTTTCTGTCCCCTGGGCTCGACCCATGCAATGTAAAAGCCAAATTTGGCTCATTTTTTAAAAAGGTTGTTCATTCTTTCTGCTCAGCCCTCCCTTCTTTTCTTCTCTAGGGTTGAAAATGGAGTTCGAACCTCCTCCCTTTCTCTGTAATGGCGTTCCTGCCTTTTACCATTAATGGAATGATGTTCTGTGCAAACCTCTGGAGCAACAAAACGTGTTCTGTGATGCATTTGTCCATCCTCTCTCATTTTTGCTTGTCTTCTTCTTGCCTCTCTTCATTGCAGGTGTCTGTGCATGTTTGAATGTTCATTGCAGGTCTGGAGCTGTGTTCATGGAGTTTTGGGACATTTTCTGTGTGAAATCTATCCTTGGGGTTGTGATGCTTCTGTCCATCCTTCCCAATGGCTCACCTCTCTTTGTCCCATGGCAGTTTTGATAGATGTTCAACATTCTCCTTCTCTGGTGTATCACCGTTTTAGTGTAGGCTTTTTCTGTTCTTCCCCTCTCTCTCTCTCTCTGTCTCCTTGGCATGGTTAGATTAGGATTAGATTAGCTTGCCTGCACTGGAATAGCTTGTGGCAGGTAGTTTAGGAGCAGGAACCAGCCTTCTCTGGAGATTCCTCTCTCAGTTTTACAAGTCCCACGCTTGGAGAGAGGTTTCCATGTTGTGCAATCACACTGGATGCCTGAACATCAACCTAGAAGCCTGATGTGCATCCAGGGGTGCTGTGATTTTGCACTAACAGTAATAATGAAGGTTTTTTAGTTGAGTAGGTAATGGAGAAGTTTAGTGGTGACAAAGACTAAAGCTAGACATAAGTTTTCTCCATGTGTATATCTTGTTTTGTAGTCTAAAAGCGTACGACTTATGTAGTAAACCACTTTCTCCTTGTGTTTCTTGTCATGATGAGTGAGCATGGAACCCAAGGAATGGTCAGTAGCGGAGATGTAGAGGTAAAATGCTTGGTCATCCTTAGGGGGAATTAGCACATGAGGTTGGAGGAGGTATTTTTTTAATGCATTGAAGGATTTGTGGAAATTATCGTCCCATTTGAAGGAGACATCATTTTAGAGGAGATGATGAAATGGGTGGCAACGGTCGGAGAGATGCGAAATAAAGTGACGAATAGATTGCAACTTTCCTTGTAAACTATGAAGTTGACGAAGGTTATTGGGTGGAGGCATTTCACGAATTGCCTTGATTTTTGTAGGGTCGACCTCAATGCCACATAAAGAGAAAATGAAACCAAGGATTTTACCTGAAAGTATGGCAAAGATGCACTTCATAGGTTGAAGGAAAACATGATATTGAATGAGGCATTTTAAGATGACCTTAAGGATAGGTGATCAGCACGAGTTTTGGATTTTCCCAAAAGTTCATCCACATAATCTTCCAATATGGTATGCATAATCTCATGGAAGATATAGGCCATGCAATTTTGGTAAGTGGCTCCAGCATTTTTAAGGCCAAAAGGCATGACACGATAGCAGAAGGTCCCCCAAGGGGTGATGAAAGAGGTTTTATGTTGATCTTCTAGGGAAAGTAATATTTGGTTATAACATGAGATACCATCCATGAGGGAGAGCATCTCATGTCTGGCGGTGAGATCAACTAGTTGGTCGATACTAGGCAGAGGAAACTCATCTTTCAGGAAATTGAGGTTAAGGTCATGGAAATATGTGCATATGTGGAGTCCCCCTGTTACTTTGGTGACAGGTACCATATTAGAAATTCAATGGGGATAATCGAAGGGAATAATGAAGTTAATAGAAAGAAGGCTCTGAAGTGCTTCCTTGATGAGAAGGGCAATGTGTGGATGCATCTTCCGAAGTTTTTGTTTCACGAGCTTAACATAAAGTAATGTGATAATATTGTGGACTATGAAATTTAGGTCAATACTGGGCATGTCTACATACGACTAAGAAAATACATTGATATAGTCATAGAGGAAAGAAGTGTAGGCTTCTTATTCAAGGGAATCTAAAGATTGGCCTATCTTTAGAATGTGGGGGTCATTCTGAGTGTGAATGTTGATCTCGATGGTCAATTCATTCAACATGTTTTGTGTCTCAGAAGGTAACAACTGATGGATGTAGGAATCCTCTACACCTAGATAGGTAAGGATAGAGGCATCGTCTCGACATTGGATAACATTGATAGAAGGAGTATTGTTGTCAATCATGTCTAGATAAAGGAAAGAAATAGAAGTGGGAGACTCATAATCACGTTAATAGGTTAGAGGTCCTAAGGAAATGGTGTTTAGAGAAAAAAAAAGTTACGAGGAATGGCTTCTAGATCCATAGACTCTATAGGTGATGGTGGTAAAGTTGATGAATGGGCTAGTGAATGGTCATCGTTCCCAATGGGTTCGACTCGGGCTTTCTTGGGTAATGGATCAGCAAAGCTGATGCCACTACATTGGTTATGTTTACGGTTGGTGCATGCCATAACAGTATGGCGGCCATGTTTGTAGAGGCCAAATCCAAATCCCTTCCAAGCATAATAATGGAGGAAGGTGTGGGAAAAGTGACAATTGGTGAGAGATTGAAGGTCAGAGGCAAATGTTCAATTTTGGGAAGGCGGTTCAGGTGATTAGGTGGGAGTATCAAGTCCCCCATATGTTAAGTTGGTACGCAAGTGAGGAGGGCCATAGGGGAAAACTTTTCCTACGTGATGGTCATAGTGGGGGTGTTGGTGAAGTTTACCATACTCTTGAGGAGTAAGGAATGTGTCGACGTTATACAAGCGGTATTCCCCCAAAGTGAGACATTGAAAAACATATTCTAAGGGATCGGTAGTGGACATGTGGGTAGTTGGAATAGAGGAAGGACTGGACAGCGAAGAAGAAGGTGCATTGGTTTGTTGGGAAGTAGATGGGCTAGTGGATATGTCATATGCGGAAGTTTTGGCCGCAATAGGCATAGAATATTTGGGTGTGACAGAGGCAATCTTGGTGGGTGTGGGTGAAGGAGAAGGGATAGTAGGTAGTAGATGCCTCAACTGGTATGAGGACATCATTGGGTGAATACAGTATGTTGTAGGTCTTGAATGGTGATGGGTCAGCGACGATGGTATAGTTATGTCCTTCATGTTCGAATTTTAGACAATGGAGTAAGGTGGAAGGAACAAAACCCATGGCATGGATCTAGGGTCAGCCAAGTAAAATGTTGTATTGAAATTCCCCCTCTAAGACATAGAATAGTTCTAGAGTGGCTCAGGGGACCATGAAAATGTGGAGGATGATAGTCCCAAGGGTGGAAGTTATGGCATCGTTGAAGGAGCACAACATAACTGGGTTATTATGCATGCAATTGGTGGGGATGCACGTTTGGTTAAATGCATGGGAGGAAATAATGTTGATACTTGTGTCTCCATTGATCATAATGCATCAAACATGTGTATTATCGATGTAGATGGAAATGAAGAGGGTGGGAAAAATATCATCTGATTGGAGAGGTACAATCTCATCATTAAAGAAGCTGGGAGCAGTTACCTGATGGGTGGTGACAAGTGTAGGTGAAGGGTAGGAAGTGGTAAGAGAGGTGACATGGTGAGGAGTGATAATGGATACCACAGGTGTAGGGTTATTGGGTAAAACCTTGATGGATTACAGAACCTCCATGAGGGCCTGTCGATGAGATTCAAAGGCTTGGATGAGATCATACAAAGACATTTTCAGAGGAGACTGATGCAATTGCTTAAGCATCATACGATGGGCCACCCTGTCAGAATGGGGTATGTGGGTCCACAGATGGTGATTTTTGGTATAGGCATGGATGGAATGTTGGTGAAATAATTGGTGGAAGGGCCGGTTGATTTCTCCTTGCCTTTGTCTTTCTAGGTGCATGTGGCGACGCTAACCATATTGATCTCAAAATTCACAGGTAGATAAAAGGGTTATGGAGGTGGAGATGAAGATTGCGAAGAGGTAAGGGGAGAGGGTGTGTGGTGACAACTGAAGGTGAAATAGGGTCATCATCTAAAAGATCATCATCGTCAAGGTTTTCCTCAAGAGGATAAATTTGAAGGGGAATGGTTTTTAGAGCCTTAAAATTTTCTACATCATCTCATGACACACGATGGTAGGTACAAATTTTAGTATCATAAAACCCTTTTGGTTTGGGTTTGAGTGGGTTGTACGGCTTAAGAGGCGAAAATGTGATGATGGAGGTCTCTAAAAGGTTAGCTAGAATGTTGGCATAAGACCCAACCAATGGGTCACAGTATGACGTGAATGTGGGCATGATTGGCAGATGGGGTAATGTCAACGAAAGAGGGGGTTGACTCAACTTGATTACTAGTTTGGTAGATAATCTCATCTTAGTCTTGGCATACACCTTCTTGGGTTTCGGTTGGATTTTCTTGGGTAAATGCAAATATGGAGTGTGCGACGTAGAGGGGGAGGCAAGTGGGGGAAGAGGATGTGTAATCCATGGTGATAGTGGGGGTGTGGTGAAGATATGGATGGTATGGTTTGTGGAGAAGAACATTTCAGGTGGAGGAAGTAATTTGGATAAGGGTGAAGGTATAGAGGGTGGTGTAGGTAGGAGTGGAAAGTAGGATGTGGGTGACAATAGATGCCTAAATCAAGTAGGTAGGATGGATGGAGCCGTAGATTTTGGTTTTGAGGCGGGCTGTTATATCCTTGTTTTACATTGGGTAAGAGGTTTCTTAACCAAGGTTGATGGGTGAAAACCTAGGATAAACAACAATGGTGAAGGTGACTGCATAGTAGTGGGCGGTGTTGGTTTAGGTGCTTGAAAAGGTCGGGTTCTAGCTTTAGGTAAGGCGACAACATTTTTGGTGGTTTTTGAAGGAATGGTTAGGCCAATATGAGTGGAAGATGGAATAAGCTTGGTTTCAGTAGGATTCCTAACATGGGGATGGGTTTGGGCATAGGAAAAGGTTTGTAGATAGGTATGGTTGTTGGCGCAGGTGGGGGTTCGGTCGATGTTAACGATTCTGATGTAGTGAGAGGAATAAGAGAAGAGAGGGTCATGGTGGGCATAGGTGGCATAGTTTTGGGTGCTTGTGGATAAATGGTGGAGGTGTCAGTAGCCGATGTTTTTCTTTGGGTAGGTAAGGGTATTCGAAGGTATTCCAACAGAGTGGAAGTTTTGACATAATCTTAGTGACTAACCAAGCATGAGGTAGGATTTGAACCAGATACTTGCCAACATGTGGTGATACCTATCCATGAATTCATGTTAAGAGATACAGGGTAGATCTTTGTCTCTGTCTCAGCAGGTAAAAGTGATGTAAGGAGATCTATAGGGTCTTAGAACCCTAGGGGACATAACACTAATGGGTAAAATGGGTATGTATAGGATTTCTATGGGTAAAGGGGGTGATGAAATAGACTCTATAGATTCTTCCTAAGGTAATAGAATCAGATGGAGAGAGGGCTCTTGAAATGATGTGATCGGAGAAAGTGGAGAAAGTGGTGATATGATTGGCTCCTTCGTGGATAGAAGGACAGATGTAGTGGGTTCTACGACAAAGGGGGGTATAAGTGGATCCCTCTGCACATGAAGGAATAGGTGTAATGAGCCTCCTATAAGTAGAGGAGTAGGAAAAATAGGATCTTCCACAGGTAGATGAGTGGATGAAACATGCTCCTTCGTGGGTAGAGGAGTGTGGGTTGGGGTTTCTTCAACAGAGGGTATGATGATCAACTAATCCGCCAGGGGTTCCATGAGGAAAATAGTGTGAATCTCACAGACATTACCATCGTTGGCCGAGGAATCATTGGTTTGGTTGGATGAGGGGGTGTGGTTTGGAAATGGCTTCCAAAATATATGAAGGTCCTGGTTAGCCAGAGCATTAGGATTTTCCAAGATGAGATCTCCTTTATCTAACATTTATTGGACAATGTTTTTGAATGTCATGTAATTACTAGCATCGTGACCCCTCACACAATGATAATTACATTAAGTATTCTCCTTTTACCATGCGGGTAAAGGATGAGATGGATCAAAATCATCATGAGGTTTGATTGGTGGAAGATCGATGGCCTCGGATTTTAGAAGCTTCTCCAAGACAAGGGGCAAGGTTCTCCTATAGGAGTATATTTTCATTTCTCTCTCCTAAATAAGAAAGTTTGGACAGGGGAGAGATTGGAAGAGGTTTTGGTTGGTTAGATGGGTGAGATGGGTTAGCCTTTAAAACTACCATGATGTCAGATTCTTTATCTTTTGAATAATTATGTTGGGGTTTTGAAGAGGAAGAAGTATCATTTGATTTAAATGAGAAATTTTTGTTATGCAATTAAATTTTCTTCTCTTCAATAATACAAATTTCTTGTTTTCATGCCATGGTAAATGCCTCATTGAAGGTACAGAAGGTTTATACTTGGAGACTTGGTGAGATTTTCCTGGCACAAGACCAAGTGAATGAATCTATAAGCTTGGTTTGAGGCAGCTGGAATGTTAACTAGTTAATGAGGCTTCATCAACAAGTGATAAAATCTATGATAGATTCATCATCGTATTGTTGTGTTGAGTACAAGTTGGTCATGGTGACCTTCTTGACAATATTGATCGAAAAATGGCCCAGGAAGGCTTAAACCACTTGATTAAATGAGTAAATGAAATTTCTAGGTAAACCACTGTATCAATATAACGCAAGTCCTGTCAAGGACATTGGGAATGTTCATAGGAGTAAAGCATCATTGTGGGTGATTAGATAACACCCATGTTTGAAAGACCACGAGTGTTACTGTGGGTCTTATTTACCACTGAACCGGTTGAATTTGGGAATTTCCCAATGCATAGGGTATGGGTGAATGGGAATAGATGGATGAATTGGATGATTGCATATTTCATCACAGGTTAAGGAGTTACGAGATCCAAAAACCGATGCTTTAAATGTTTGCATATTTTTAATCATCATTTTAATAAGGTTGTTATTGGGTTATGATGACTAGGCACCACTTGTAGTATAAGGGGTTTGACGATGAATGTATGAGGTTGATGACATTCCAGTATATGGTTGTGTTGAGTATGATAACTTTGAAGGGGGAACAGATGCAGGTGTTAGATATCTCAAATAAGTGATAGATGAGATTGGGGTGGGTAGGGATTGGACAAGATGGCATGGATGAGGTTTTGGAATGGGGTATGGGTTTCTGACACCATGGGTGGTTGTGATGAAATAGGTATATACGAGGTGGCAGGGGCATATGGGGCTTTGCTCAAGGTGGTTGATGAAGGAATGGTTGAAACCTTGGGAGAAACAAACATAAAAAGTGTGACCAATTGTGTAGGTGTTGTAGATATTGATGATGTGGGTTCAAGCTGGGATACTAGGGGTGGTAAGGTGGAAGAAGGTAATGTTGAGCTAGTGGTAGATGACGTAGAAGTGCGGGTGAGGGCAGGAGGAATGGACACATGCATGTTGTATAAAAACTATGTTGATGAATTGTGAGTAGAGGAATGGGTGAGATAATGTTGTAAGACAACAGGTTGTGGTCAAGGATTCTTATGAAATACTCATCACCGGTACTAATGATAATGGGCTGAGTAGGATCCATATGTGATAGGATTGAAGGTGGTGATGGGATAGGTGGGAGTGACTGAAGGCTTGTGTGGAATAAAAGGGTGTTGGATTGACTATGATTCAAAACCATGTTAGTTGGCATAAGCTTGGTAATCTGTTCTCTATAAATTACACAGAAAAATAGAAGAAATGAAGAAAAATAGGTTCCAGGAGGTGAAACTGGTCACTATTTTAATTAAAAATTAAAACACAAGAACCGAAGATGGTTAGGTTAACCGATGACGATGAGAGGGTAACCGATGATGGTTATGGTGACTGATACCGGTTACTCTAGAAAATCAAAAGTTTTACAAATTAGGAAATAACTGATGAATATGTAGTAAAAACTATATTTTACAGTTATTTAAAAGGTCCAAAGGTATGATGATGTGTCTTAATACTTCAGAAAGAACAGAAAATGTGGTGAGTGTTGTTTTTGGTAAAATGACCAAAAAATATAGAAACTAACAACAATTAGGTAAACTGATGATGGTGATATGAAAACTGATGACAGTCACTGGATCAACATTGGTCACTGTGAATTTTGAAAATATGGATAAAAATTGATTTTTGTGACTTAGATTAGATAAAATATCAACGTAGAAATCTGAGTATGATAGTGATGGCCCCTAACACACCTAGAAAAAGTCAGAATACACAACCTATAATTGTGTGGTGTGAAAGGAAGAAAGAAAGTGGAGAATGTGACCTCACAACTCAAGAAAAAGATAAGAAAAACATGAAATCCTATGAGTGAATTTTATGTTTTAGGTTATGCTATTTAAGACTGACTTGTGAACATAATTGAGTTTTTGGTTAGAAATAGGGTATCCTGTAAAGAGGAAATATCTAAGGATGGTTTTAGGTTATGTTTTGGTGGGGGTAGTCATTTCTCTTAGATAATGACTGGATAGAGAAACCAGCTGGGTACCTACTATCAATCCTCTGATCGTGTGATTGTCGACAAATTCTTGTAGGTAAGGTGTTTTTTAAGATGATGTGAGTTTATATTTTTGTGAAATTTGGAAAAGAGAGAAGAGAATGTACTCTATGATTCAATTATGTCAACCATTAACTGGGCATGAATTCTAGCGTATAGGTTTCCCTAAGTTTTAATGTGAGCTAAAAATGCAAACATAGAAGTATGAAATGAAAGTATTTTAGAACCCAAATCGAAATGTGATATTTGATGTAAACAAAGAGTGAACATGAAAGAGCATGAATTTCACTAATGCAAATGCAAGAAGAGAAAGAAGGATTCTTTTTAGACCTGAAGTACAAATGTCACTTAGACAAGTAGAAGATAGAGAAGATTCCCAAGGATAGAATTTAATGTTAACTTCCTTTTGAAAATAAACAAACATACAATGGTTCCCTAAGAATGAAAAAATTATAGGAACCTCGAATGGGTCCCACAGTGTGTGTCAAAATGTTTCACCGGATTCTTAGCAAACTAATGAAACAGATAAGGGTAGTAGGCCAAGGAGGAATACCTATTTGTAATATCGGTTGAAGGTTTTGCGTGCATTCTGATTTCCTTATCCAAGTTGATTGTGTGAGCTCCCTTTTGGACAGGAGGAACTACATGTAAATGTAAAACAATACCACTAGAAAGAGTTAAATAAAAAATGATTGGATTTCCTAGCAGAAGCTAGATTCAGGAAGTGTGATGCTTCCTAAACAGGCTGTCAATAAAATTTTCATACATATGTATTAATGCTATTTAAAATATACATGAAATAAAAATCATATTAGAATTGAAACAATCTAGGTATCTGGTACAAAACAATAAGAAAGGTCAGGTAAAAGGTGATTGAGGTAAAAAAGGTCAAGTGATTGGCTAGTGTTGGGTTGCATGCCTGTTACAGGCTCTAGGAAAGGTCTAGTAAAGACTAAAAATGGTTATGGGCTGTTGGGAAATGGGTATGAGCTCGCTGGTCTGAGGTATATTGGTAGACATAGTAACTGATGTCGGTTGGATGACTGATGCCTGTTAGGAAGAATGTCTAACATCGGTTGGCTAAACCATGTCGGTAGGGGCAATTAGTAGGAAGTTCTTGAAATTGGTTTCATAAACTCTCTATGATTACACTGAGGTTGTAAATGGCGAGGGTGAGATTGTAAAATGGTCTTGAAGAGACAAAGATGGTTAGAAGAGGGTGAAAACTATTGAAAAGGGCCAGGTATGGTAAGGTGATAGGTTGGTGGGAGGAAGGAAGTGTATAGATGTGGAGAAAGATAAATTACTGAGATGAATAATCAATCTTACTAAAAGGAAACAAAGATAAATGAAGAGGTGTTAGGTACTTACTAAAGAGTAGGTTTGGAGAACATAGTTGATGAGGACAATGATGGTAATGATCCAGAGAGAAGAGATGTTGTATTCATGCCGCAGTATTTCAGATCTCTATACCTATCTATTATGAATATGTGATCATGAAGAAGATGATGGATGCCAATGGTTGTTTGTAGTGAACCCGTGTGTCTTAGATCTTGCCCGAGTGCTTAAGGAATTTGAGTGCTACAAGTCCTTTTTCGTATGAGATCCTGAATAGAATGAGCAACCAAGGAAAATGCTTTTGGAAATATATTCAACCTAACTAGCAATGGTTAGGTGACCGGTATTGGTTGAGATATAACTAGCATCGGTCAAGGTGGGAATATCTAGGTTGGCCAAAAATAGCTAGATAGTTGCTATTTTTGGTGTGATTTCTAACCTTATTCTGAGTCTTAAGTGATGGATCATAGAAAGATAAGTAGGATTTTTTTTAGGTTTGTTAATAGGAGTTAAGTCTAGGTTTGTACTAAGTCCTAGTTGGTTAGGATATGTTTAGACTTGGTCTTAGGTCATTAATGAAGTTTAACTGGGTCATTTGAGTGAGGTGTGCTGGGTGAGTTTGATGGGTAAGGTGGTTAAGTGAGGATATTACTTAATTTAATTAAGATAATCAATTCAATTAACATGTGCATTAGGGGATATTTGGAATGGGTAGGATATGTTTAATTTAATGAATGGGGTTTTAAGGGAAGAATGACCTAATTTTGGTGTCTACACTTCCCTACTTGGATGTCAACCCGTTTTTAAAACACTTAAGTTTATTTTTGAAAATTATAAATGGCATACAATATATGAAAGATAAGTGATCAAATGTCCACAATTTATTTAGTTTATTACATATATTCAACTAATGATGATAACATGAAAAGAAATAAGTTTAGGGCTCAAAATTAGTATCAAGATTAGTGTCTAGATTCTTGGAGAAATTTGAACCCACTGATCAGGTTGGATTGTCCTCAGAGAATTAAAAATTGGGCTACTCAATGTAGTCATCTATGAAGAAGTCGAAATACTCCTAAGTTTTATACTAATGTGCAAAATCAGAGTTAGAATCTAAAAGTATGGCTTCACTTCCCAATTCTAATTCGAGCTCGGTATCAGGATCTTCAGGCATGTCGAATCCCACCTTAGGTTGGTACTCGAACTAGGATAGATTGGCTTGGATATGATGCACTTCATAGTAGGCTTCCCAGAACTCTTTATTGGCCTAGTGAATCCTATAGGTGGAATCAAAGATGGTCTTTAGTTTTTCAGTAGGTTCTATTTAGATGACGCACAACTCTAGGTTATGCAATAAATAATACTGCTCCCAATTTAAAGGATGTTGAATAATTGGCAGAGAATTGATGTTTGTGAATTGGGTGGTTAGGTCCTCCTTATGGCCATCTAAAATCCATGCTCTATAAGATATTAGTTAAAAAAAAGTGTTTAGTAAAAACCTCTAAATGACATATGGCTACTAAATAAATAGAAAACACAAAAAATGTAGGTGATCATAGGAATCGCAGGAGATTCCAAGAAATATAGGCTTTTCTGAGAAATTTTGACAAGATGATACAATAAAGATTTGATTGTGTGATAAGAAACTATGATCTTATAAATGCAAAAGCAAAGAAAGAAAGTAATGGTTAGGTAAGCTTGTTTAAGATGGAAAACAAAGTTAAAAGATAATGACGAACCTTGGTGGACAATGGAAGACGATAGGTTGATAGTGATTGTGGTTGGACGATGAACGAGCTTATGAAAAACTCCAAAATGCTTGGCGAATGTGAACGTGATTTGGATAAATGAAAAATGACATCGATGAAACCTGACAACACTTGAAAGTGCTTGATAATGCTCCTAAACTCACTTGGGTGGTGATGAATGGTCACAAGAAGAGGTAGGAAACCTTGTATTTATAGTTCACCAGTGACCGAGGAAATTGCCAACATTTTTGGTTAGTTCAAGTTTGGGAGAGATATGGAGTGATACACTTTCTATTTTGAAGTATATTTTTTAGGGATTTCAAAGATGAGAGTGGAGTCATGTTAAGATGTCAAGGGAGATGGGGTTGGATGAGGATATAAGTAGTTAGGATAGGAAAAGAGTGTTTTTGGTAGGTTCCCTTAATTAAACTATTCGTAAATAGTGTGAAGTAGGGACTTTTCATAGTGAAAGTGGAGCGAGGTAGTTATGATAGGTTTAGGGATATATTTATAAGGTTTCCTAGTTAAACTAGTCATAACGAGTGGGTCATGAAAATTTCACGTGGTGAGGTGTAGGGGTGAAGTGGAATATCTAATTAACTAATTAATTAAATAATTAGCCATGAGAGGGGGGATGCGACTTAGGTTATGTGAGGTGAATTTACTAATTTAAAGGGTGTAGGGGTAATGACCTAGGTTAAGGTATGTTGTTTAAATGGTGAGAGGATGAGTTTAATAGAATGACTTAGGTCGTGAAATGGTGTAAAGATGTGGACACGTATATTTCTTCAATTATATGTGTGAGAACGAGGTGTGCATATTTTTTGTGTTTATAGTTTGCAAGTATAGTGATCCAGTAAGATATTTTTATCTTTTATAGATGAATCTAAGAAATTGGTGTCTGGGTTTGTCTATCTCACTATATAGATTCATCATTGCTTTTGTCTATATCAAATGTTGAACTAATCTAGTTATTGGGTGTGAACACTGCAAATTGCCTACTCATGGTAGTAACCTTCCTTTTCTAATTCTCTCCTTCACCCCTCACCATTGTGATTTCCTCCCTTATACCTCGTACAAACACTTTATCATAGGTTAATTGGAGTGTTCCTGTGTGATCCCTGATCTATTTGGCCACCCCATGACACTTAGGTATGATTAGATTATTTTTAATTCAATAATGGGAGATTCACCATTTAATGTAGAGGGGTGTAACTTCGTGAATATTGATGGAGACACCAAATTTTTCCAAATGAGAAATTTTTTCATCAAAATTTTTGGTGACTTCACCAGGGAGATATTTTCCTAAGTGAACCAAAAATATCTCTTCCCAAAAATACAAAAAAAAAAGTATATATTCAAAAAATTGAAAAAATAAAAAATTAGATTTCAAAGAAGAATCATTTTTTAAGGAAACTTTGTTAAGGAAAAAATCCACATCATGTTCATTTCCCACAACACACAATGAAAAAATTTCAAAACTGAAGAAAATTACCAATGAGTGATAGTGAAGAAGAAGAATATGGTTTCCCAAAAATGCATGTTGGAAGAGTGTGTCACTTGTGTTGTCATTGATATCAAGTCCATTGATGTCACAAGGGTCTAGGTGATCTAGATATGTTGGCTAGGTGATTTAGGTATATTGGTTGGGTGATCTAGGAGTCTCCAAATGTTTATATAAGTGAATTTATAGTTTCATATGGTTTAAAGGTTAGGAATGATCCTGTAGGCATGAACAAGATGTATCACAGGTGTGTCAGATCATCTGGTGAAAGGTACAGTTGTAACTAGCCTATTTAGGCTTGTTTTTTGTGTCTGATGAGGTATGAGAAGTTGATACAGGTCATGAAAAGGTAAAAAAATCATGGGAAAAACCTATAAATGTTGTTGAGGGAATGTGTGAACAATAACTAGGCTTAGGATGGCCCCTGGAGGAAAAATTAGGAAGTTCACAAAAACCGTCTTCGAGAACTTACAGTGTAGGCTAAGGTAAGTGGCATAGTCCTGAAGAGTACAAGCATAATTATGGCTAAATAGATTATTGATTTATTATAGGGATATATTTTGGTGTTTTTGCAAAGTTTCATAAAGTTCCGAGAGGGTATGTGAAAGTTATGTCATTTTTTCTGAACATAGGATTTTTGGGAATTACATAATAAAGTGCTTAGATTATTAGCACTCATGGAAACATATAGTTCATCCTTTGGATAAATCATATAAGGAATTTTTTTAGAGGATTATAAGCCTGAGGTATTGCAAAAAGTCTCAAGTGAACTTGATAAATATCAAGGAAGATATGATCACTTTACTAGAAGGTTTTCTATCTCCTCGAGACTGCTCCTTGAAGTGGTTGAGTTGAAATGAGTTACTATGAATTCCTTTCAATTTTGTGAATTATTTTATCTGCTAAGAGTTAAACGAGGTATTTTCCATGTCAATGTGATGAAAAACATGGAGTTCAAGCATAGTCTCTCTAATAAAATCATCTCAGCTCTTGCAAGGTCATTCACATAAAATCACGAGAATTGAAAGGTACAATAAATTTTGGTTCTGTAAAAGGTGTTACTTGTAATGAAAAGTGATGCCATCTCTCATCTATAGAAAAATATTGAGTTGATGAAACATCTATTAAAATCAAGTGAAGAATCTTGAAAATCAGACATGACATAGTGAGGGTTTGTTAAGAAAGCAACATTCAATGGCATGACTGAATCCTCTCTCTCTCTTTAAAATATCTCTCCTTATTTCTCAAATATTTTAATAGGGCTATCACGAGATCTTGAAATTTATTTGTCTAGCTTGTCACCAAACTCATTCCTCAGTTGATTTAACTCTTGAACTTTTGAATAGCTTAAGAGACAGGGTACACCTATGAGAAAATGAAAATCTTGATGACTGTGAGATCAAGAAGACTACCCAAGACAAATCATGATTATCAGGAGTCTCTTCTAGATGGATAAATAAAGTAGAGTACAAACATTCGAAGAAAAACTAGTTAACAATGAAGGAAAATTTAAGAAATGGTTCTCAGGTTGTAATAGTAAGCCTAAACCCTGGAACTAGGGTTTCACATCATATAGGAGTTTGTACCAATTAAAATCTATGAAAAATTGAAGAAGGTCCTGTAGACATATGATGGTGAGATTGAAAAAGGAAATAGAATATTTCATCAATGCATGGGATAGTAGTTTTTGACAGTTTTTCTGTAAATTCGTGGCCCAACTATATAGGAGCAAACGTGGAGGTTTTAGTGCAAGTTTTCTTGTTCTGAAAGATTAAACAATTAATGAAATGGATTGAGACTATAGACACATGAATAATTTTCTTCTATTTTTGTAGTTGAAAGCTCTTGTGACAGTAGCTTTTAAGTTCACCCTCATCACTGTGAAAAAATAGTATATATCTATGAAGTGCAATTATTTGTGCAAGTTTGAAATAAAATATCCTCCAACAATTACATTAGCTTTTTAGTGGTTTAACAGGTATAAAAGAGGTTGTGCCAAGTTTTGAAAGTTAGATTTGTATTGTATAACAATGTTGCACCAGTAGTTAGTAAATTTACTCACTGTACAAAGGCAAAATTCCATGGTTTGTCTCTCCTAATGAAAATTTAATGTGAAAGGTGAATTAAATCCTCTTGTCAATATTTCAAAATATAAGAAGTGGTTCAAGGAACATGGCGAGGTTGTGGTTCTATCTTGAAGGCACATGAATGATGAATGTTGGAATTGTTTTATCAGAAAATCAGGATGTTGTTCTAAAAGTGTTGAGTCTCTTTATTTCTAAAGGTGAATAGTGTTTGATCACTGCAACTAGAGTCGATGTGGCACTTGGAGAAAATTAAAGAGACATTATCATTTACAAAAATGAACCTCTTCCCTCTTAGCTCGAATAAGAAGACCAAAAGACAATTGTTTGTATTTTTCAAACAAGAGGTGAACTCATAGTTTTGTTTGATCTTCAAGGTAATAAATGAAGAGTCAATGCTACAAGTGGAGTTCAAATTTTTGGAATAGAAATTGAAAATTCAGTCTTTGACACTCTAGGAATTTGAGCAAATTAGTTGTAAAGTTTGTTTAAGATGTAGAGTTTGTGTAAGATGAAAAAGTCAAGTGTATGATGTATAAAAGGAAGATGATTCAGTCTTACATATGATTGATGAAAACCCTTTTTCTCTTTAATTGATGAAACCTTTGCTACAAAGAAAACCCCCCTTAGAAGTCTCTTTTAGGACAATAGCTGGTTCTTTTAGAATGAAGATGGTGAAGTTCATGAAATAACAGGTTGATGAAGGAGAGCAGTCTAGCTAGTTTGTAGTTGAAAGATTTATAAAATAATATAGATGTCAGGATAGTATTGTTGAGATTTTGATTGTATATTGTAGACTGTTGATGTGGATTAAATCATTGTGCACTATTATTAATACTAGTAAAGAATGGATCTGAGTAGTTTTTGTGTTTTTGTCATGATAGACTATATCAAATTGTGATCAAGTACTAGTGTATGTGGTTTATGAGGATGTGTGTGCATTGTTTGGTATAGAGAATTGGAATTTTTTTATTACAGGACTGATTTACCCCCCTCTCATCTCTTTTTATTTTTAATAATTGGTATCAGAGCATGCCCTTGGAAGCAACTTTAACAAGCTAGAGGGATATCTTTGGTGAGAAGGATGGGAGATATTCATTATGTAAAGTGGGGAGTAGAGTTATTAAAAGAGAAGTTGGAAAAATTGATTGAATCACATGAGGAAGTAATTAAGTGTATCCAGAATCAACTCAAGGAATCCCTAGCTGAGAAAGAAGAACTGAAAAAAGAGTTAAGCATTATGATAAGTAAGGTATTATATTTTCAAGAGATCTTAGAAAAACAAAATAAAATGTTAGGAAAACAAAAGGTATATGGTGATAGAACAAGTCTAGGCTTCATAGAAGATTCATTCAACATAAAGAGAAATGAAGGTGAATAGATTCAAGGATCAAATGGAAAAATGTAGTCAAGAAAGGGAGATAGTTTAAACCTTTCATCTCATGGAAGATCATCTGTTAGACAACCAAATGCATATAGACATGTTGCTTTTCATGGCATTTTCTACAAGTGTGGTGCTTATGGACATAGGGCTAGTATGTGTAATCCTAATTTTGAAAAGAGAGAATATTTTAAAGAAGAAACTCAAGAACGTCACTCTGAAGGAAAGAAGGAAGAGAAAAAAAGTAGGACAAATATATGGAGTTGAATACTATCACTGTCATGAGAAAGGACATCTAGAAAAGTATTACAAAAAATGAGCCATCAGACATAAAGAAATATTATGCTTGCAATGAATATGGACATAGAGCTTTTGAGTACAAAGGAAGGAAAGTGGAATGTTTTAGGTGCCACAAGGTAGGGCACATTGCAAGGTTCTGTGATGCAGGTCAGTTGAAGAAAGAGATTCAAAGACCCAAGAAACAAGCTCAAAAATACAACAAGAAGGGTGGAACTAGTCAAAATGCTAAAGAGGATTCCAAGAATGTGACTGAGAAAATGAAAGGTTCTGCTATGACAAATGAATATTCAGAAAATAATGAACTAGTCAAGAAACCAAAAGAAATCTTGAGACCTTCTTAGGTCTCTCATCAAGCTCCTCCATGTTATACATATACAAATGAAGCCTTGGAGTGAGGGGGAGTTGTTTAAGTCAGTATGAGTTTTCTCCTTGGTGTTGAGGTATGTCTTTCAACATAGTCATGTTACGGTTGTCAAGGTTCAAGTTTTGTAATCCATCAGAGAGTATGAGTCTGTGAAGCATTCTTCGGTTCAAATCTCCCAGTTCCAATACTTTGCATACTTGAATTCACTTTTTATGTGAATCCATTCACTCCTTTTAAGTTCTTTGAGTTTTTCTGATTAACATACATAAAAAGGATGAATTATTGTTACAAGTGGTTATTCTAATTTAATTAACTTCTAACATTAATTACATAAATCAGAATAATACTTTTCAAAGTGACTATCGATCTAGCAACTATCAAAACACAAGGGAAAGATTGCAGTTAATTGATTCTTTATATATCTGGAAGATTCTGGGTGATCCGAGTGCATGAACATGTTGATCTAAGAACATAAATACTTTTTTGGTGAAACTAGAACCTAAAATTGCGCCCGGTCAAAATTGTATAACTAGGTCTAAAATATTTGTACAATCTTGACCCTTTTATACAATCTTGGACCTGCTTGGAATCTGTGTTTGTAATTTCTTGGATGTTTCACCTACCTGGAAATCTATGTCATTGTATGTCAGTCTTCTTCACTTACCTTCAAAATGGCTCTATAAAATTTGTTCAAACCCTCAAACCCATGTAGCGTAAGGAGGGGTTCCTGCAAAATGACGTTAGGTTGGTTATGGGAACCCTTGTGCACCACTGACGTTGCCACTTCTCCAAAGAGGGCTCAAACTGCACGTTGTTCTCCTAGCATTTTATATCTACCGTAGTGTAATCAAAACTTAAAAATCATTCTTTGAAAATGCTTTGCTTGAGTTTCGCACTTGCTCAAAAACTTGGGAAGTGTCACTTTGCTTGCTTGTAGGATGAAGATGGAGACTCTTAAACTTAGAAGGAGGCTTCAAACCTACAGAGGGTGCTACCTTAATGGACGTGCATGAGTTATTTCGCAATTTAGGGAGCTTTGAGTTCCTTTAGTACTTACTTTTACATGAGGAGTTCATAAAGTGTTAGGTTTTCAAATGAGGTATGTTTTAATTGCTTATATATGCTTCCAGAGGTTATTATGTCGTGAAAGGTTGAGCAAGGGCATATATTTACTCATAAGAATGTGATGGAATCAAAGGAATCAACTCAAGACATATCGGTCCAAAACTGTATAATAGGGTCAAGATTGACATGTGTCAATCTCAAGTGAAACCTACAGTTTTTGACAGGAGGGAAAAAATATTTTGATTTTATGGGTTTAAGCATAGATGTTTCTAGATGTGTTTTATGCAGTTAAACTTCAGAGACTGATGCCAAAGAGGTGTGCAAAGACAAGTAGTTGTATGAGATGTTATGAGGGTGTGCTAAGCAAGAGTGAGGATAGTACATTTGTTTGTGTAAGTGTGCAATGTCAAGATTAACAATGTCAAATGATAGATTGCCAAATTTGAGTGTCTACAATACCCATAACTTCTCAGGTCCATTTATAATCAGCTAAGTGCACTTCTCCTTTTGTGTTTTTAAATTCATAGCATATCGCATATAATAATTGTAAGAATCCATGCGTTGTTTTGATATTACATAATTCGTGTTGGAAGTTAATTAATCAGAATAGCCTTATGTAGCTCCCTTTTACATCCTTTTATTGTACCTAACCATGAAATCTATTATAATCTAATAAGAGTGTAAAAAACATATATCAATTGATAAAAATGTAGTTGCAAGCTATAAATAATAGTCTTGCGTTGGTATATGGATTACTTTGAGTCATATTATTATATACATAATAATTTGTTATATGAATTTATTTACATTACATTTAACTATTGTTAATATGAATATAAGTATTTTTTAGACTATGCTCAACTAGAATTTGTTATTTTGTTTTATTGATCTAGGCATTGAAATTGTTTGAAATTTATGTTAGATGTGTGATTTTATGTGGTATTGTTTGTTCAATAAGTGTTTAATTTTTTTAATGTTTTTTTGGCTATATACAATTGTAATTAAGGACTCCAAGGAGTTACTAAGAATTAAAAGAGTTAAAATTCCATGTTGTACTTTTTAATATTATTTTGAATGGTGGTAAATGAGGATTACATACTTTTAAATATATATCACCCATCACATTTCATAAATAATATAAAAATATCCTCACTTATTTCATGAAAAGAATCATTTTAAAATATATTATTCTTTAAAATATACTTCATTTGGTAAGTCGTTTTAAAGAATTTAAATCTCTTCTATAAATTGAGCTCCTTCAAATTAAGAAAAAAAAATTGTATTTAAGGTATAAAGTGAAATATATTCTTAATTTACTTTTATTAATTAAAATATAACTTTAAAAATAAATAAATAAATAAAAATCTTTCATTAGATGCCCTTCAAATTTGATCACTCTTCCCACTCGATTTTTAAAAATATTTAAAGCCTTTTGAAGATCATTTCAAAGCTTAGAATAAAAAATTTGACTACATTTTTAGTTAATTAATATTGTCGGTGGTACGCACAACCCGCTCTGTCCCCACATGGTAATTACCCTTTCCACATGCCTAAACGTCCTTTCCTCTCCTTTCTATTTTGGTGGCATTTTTTTTTTAAAAACGGTTATTCACTTTAAGTTTTGGAGTACAGATGGAGGAGAAATAATAAATGTATATAAGGCAGTACATTACCAATATAACGTGGCCAACAAGTTTTTTAAAATAAATTATGTTAAAAAAAAAATTTCCTAAGTTTTGAAAACAATTTCAAAATATATATAATATTCGTATATTCAATTTGTGATAATGATATATATATATTTTAAAATTTATGGAGATTTTTATAATCATAAAAATATGTTTATAATTGAATAGAATTTTCTATTATAGTAGTAAATGAAGATGGTTATTTTAAGTGTAATGATTGGATACTATACTCTCAACATGTTATAGTAACTATAAGAAATATGTAAATATTTTTAAAAAAAATGATTTATATAAAATCATATAATTATTAAAAAGCGTATATAATGAGATGTAAGGATTAAGTATTTTAATTTATAATATGGTGGGATTTTTTTTAAGGTCATATTAATTGAATTAAAATTTAAAAAATTAGGTTTAATTATCAAAAATCTTAAAGACTATATCAATATAAGGATTATAATAAATATATATTTGTGTGTTGACATTTACATTTTTTTAAAGGAATTATCTTGATTTTGAAGTACAATTTTGAATAGGCTAGATATCTTTATCAAGATATGGTCAACCTCTCATATAACATAAACACTTGAAATTCTTCATATTTGGTCTAGATGACATTATATACATTGAAATGTATTGTACTTGACATTTTACCTTTACACATGTTAGCAAAACATGTATATTCTTTGTTTCTAGCATTCTTTATATTGTGTATCTCCTTGTTTCATATATGAGTTGGTGTAACTCATTGTAAAAGATTGCACCAATATATCAAAGATTTGGAGTTTTTGATGTTTATAATGTATTATAAATTATGTTTTAATCACAATTTATAGTCATGTCACATTACTTACATTGCACATACCCAACACACAATTAAGAAATTTTTATTGTGGAACGAAATATCATTACAATAAATTGTAAATTATAGACGTCATATAAATAACACCCACACCTTTGTTATCATAAATGAACTCCTTTTCACATTATCCATATTGAATTTATTCACAACACACCAAAATTAAGGCGAGATATAATTGAAATTTTGGACATCACATAAATAACCACCATAACCATATAAGACCAAACAAAGTGCCACAATGCAAAGTGATGTTATCATCCACCTAATGTGCTATCATGGTAATGATACACAACATGGAGGTTCCCATAACACCATGAGAAACAGTGCAAATGAGATTCTAGCTGTTTGTAGTGTAAATTTCACCCAGTTAATCAATCCACTTTAGTGACGGTCCTTCCCATTTGTACAGAGATGCTTTTCCCCACTACATAGAATCATCACTTACGGGAAAACATAGATTAATAAGTAATGTATGGTTTGTTGCAAGACAGATGGTCAGAACAAGCTCTTACCCACTTTTGTCCTGTCCTGTCCCATCCAATTGCCATATGGCTGTTTCTCCTACCAAACCCACACCCACACCCACCTAGATTTCCCCCACATATGCCTGTCAACATCAAGATTGTGATCGCTCTAGGCCACACAAGCCCTGATCAAGTACAACACAACCTCAAATTCTGGAGATCTAGGCTGGCCAATCAGAGAGAATAAACCACCCCGTAATCATTTAAAATAAGTTAACCATTCCTACAACCATACTGACCTGTCACATCTCTCTCTAATTGTCAGTTTCCAATCCCCATAAGGAGTGTCTCTTACCACCTAATTATTCTGTAACCAGTCCATGCCCAGAACAAAGAAACAGAAACAGCAGCTCAGGAGCTGATCTCTACACTCTTTTTCTGCTGTGTCCATGTGAATGACAGATCATACAGTCTCATCAGATTTCACACAAGAGGAATTGTCAGAACCTCTGACAGAGATACCCAAAGCTAACATGTGAACTGTTTTACTGCAACCATGACTATGGACATGGTGCCGGGCTGAATAGATTTGTGCCCATTACATTACAATGATTACAGATTAATGACTGATATGGTCTCCAACATTCTATGGGAAAATGGCATTTGGATGAGATGGGTGCATTAGGATCAAAACCTGGACTCTTGCAGTCATATTAGGCTTTTTTACTTTGTTAAATGCCTAAACATGCAAAGAACTATGAAAATTGACTTATGCATTTTACTTTACGAAAGTTAAGGTTGAATTGTCTGCAAGACTGTGGTCTAGTGGTAAGTTCGAGCACTTACTACCATGATGGCCAAGGTCAAAAAAGCGGTAAGTTGGTGCTCCTACGATAATTCAATGACTTTGTTGCACTTAAAAAAGAGGTGGTCAATTGAAAAATGCCCAGATTCAAAACCTAGCGAGCTCATGCTCCCTGCTATAATGTAGTGATTTTGTCAATTGAAAAAGGGCTCATCCTCCATGCAATAATGTCCTCTTCAAGTGATGCATAAGAGGGGTTTGTCAATTGCTCGTGCTCCATGCAATAATGTCCTCTTAAAGTGATACATAAAAGGGATTTGTCAATTAGATTAAAAACTTCAGTAATTTAAAGGTGGAAGCATGTTACGTGTTCAGTACACAAAGGAAATATACCAGGGTTAAACAGTGGGAAACACGGGTTTTCAAACTTCTATTGCTTTGACATAAAATGATCTCTCACGTGTAAATGTTAACCTCATGCGGGTTATGTTGAAAGCACACCGCACATTAACTAGCATGAACCTAGCTCTTTGACAAGGGATAGAAAGCTTTGAGGTGCAAGAACACAGAGGAAGCTCTCTGTTAAGAATGTTCTCAATGACTTGGAAGCCCAATTTCAATGGGATTGTGGTTTGTTGTCTCCCATTCCTGTCATTAAATAATCCTTTTATATGAAATAATCCATAGTCACCAGGAGACATGAGGTGCAGGTATTGCCATTAGAGACGCCACCTTCAAAAGAGGCTGTGTTTGTGTTGTCTATATATTAGATAGAGTGAGATTGAGAGATAGTCACACAGAGCCGTGAATACATGTCTGGGACGAGGTGCCCGTCCTTGTACCTGAGTTTCCTGGTGGCTATGAATTTATTTTTCATGTGGTTAAACATCATATTTCTAATGATTAAACACCTTATAGAAGTTCAATGAAAAAATTAAAAATAAATTCCTCGATCTTTGGAGCGTCTCTATATGTTTGGGAACAGTCGTGACCGGATGGATCTACTTGTGATTGTGCATAGGAACAATTGGGGTTATTATTTTTACAACTCAACCCTGCCTCCAAGCCAAAACATCATAACCAAAAACATACTGCTGAGTGCTGACACAGTAAAAGAGAATGTAGACATCATATCCAACAGTCACATTTGTGCCCACAATAGCTTTGCATCCATAACACAAATGTCACATCTTTTGACTCTGTTCATACATTGTAAAATTGGAATTCTATTTTACAAATGTTGCGAGAATGAATCATGCGATGTCGAATTAGACAAAAATTGCCCACAGTTGGAGCACAAAGCCAAACAAATTTATCATGAATCATGACCAGAGTCTGCTGAATACCCCAACCGTTCAATCTCCCAACTTTTCCGAGGTGCAACCTGGACATGCTCGGGTACATATTCCTGCACATTCCATACCACAAATGATTTTAATAATGTAACCAGAATTAGCTCATGGTAATTTGAATTGTTCAGAAATCAAGCAGTTAAGGCCAACTAATCATTAAAGAAATATTAATCCTTATCATTATTTTAAAAAATTCTGCAAAATAAAGAACTTCAAAATAACAACGAAGTCCATCACTCACGTCCATCTTGTCTATCAGTTCTTTTGCCGTTGGAGCAGACAATATAATATGTCTTGCAGCAGGCTTTATAAATCCTTCTTCAACACCTTTGTCAAACAAGGCAAGCAAGCAATTGTAATAACCATCAACATTCAGTAGCCCCACCTGTGTTTCAATTGGGATTGGAAACAACCAATATTTCAAGACTTATGAATAAGATTCAGTACATATCATATTCATCTTTGACATTTGACAGTGCTGTTAAAGTATAAAATGGAGGAGTCGGAGATGGGATCGAAAAATATTCCTGATTAAGATCTGAGTCTTTACCGGCTTATCATGTATGCCTAGTTGAGACCATGTGATCATCTCTAGTAACTCTTCCATTGTCCCATAACCACCTTCAATCAGTCAAATCTTCAAACAATCAGAGAATGGCACTCAATGTATGTAATGCTACAATTCAGAAACATGATGTCTGTCACAAAGATTTACTACATGCACATCCACAAGAAAAAGCCATTGAAATGCAAAATATGCGATGTCTTAATGTCTGATTACCTGGAAGAGCAATAAAAGCATCTGCATGACGAGCCATTTCTGCCTTCCGCTCATGCATGTCAGCAACAGTTTTCACTTCACCAACTGGCTGGCCGGATATCTGCAACATAATTTATAACCTCAAATAGGCCATATAACAATACTGAAACAAAAGCAATTTTAATCACTCAACAAGCAATAGGGCAAATAAGAACCAATGCAAGTGATAGCAAGGGAATTAGTTCATAACAGACCTGCTAATCCACTTTCAGGGTAACTAGTTAATAGAAGATCCAATTTTTGAGCAGTCATTTTATATAAGACCAAATTGACAGTTTTTGGTGAGTAATTCTACAGCAAGATTCTGTTCTGTTTAGCACATTTTGAGGTCTACCCATTTCCCTCTCAGTTGTCTGATTTCTTTTCAGTCTGATGCTCTTTTTTGGTTGGCCAGATTCATCGTTAAGTGGCATCTCAAGTCATTTGTGACTTATACTGTTTTTGGTTTAAGTTTTGGTAGATGTTCTTTTAAGAGTTCTAGTTTGTCGAAACAATTATCTAATTATTGTGAACAGTACTCCAGTTTTCTATCTCAATTTTATGGCTTCAACTTTTTAAAAATGACATCGGATAAACTAAAGGTAAAAGTAGATAAGATAAAAAAACATAATACTAGCTCTCCAAATAGTGGTATAAGACAACCATGGTTCACATAACTGGCACTAAAGAGAGAAGCAAAAAATCTTCAATGTGAAGAAAGGCACTTAAGAAGTTCAATTCCTTGAACTTTTTCAAAGCTATTTTAAGGAAAATCTCTATAGCCACATTAAATTGTAGAATGGCTATTTTAAATCTCACCTACCTTAAAATGCTTTTAATTTCAATATCATGTGAATAAGCAATGTTAAATGAAAGCCACTATCTCATCTTCAAATTCCCTTGCATCTAATTATATATGAGTCCAACTCGACAATCATGGTCATGCATGACACTTCCTCTGAAGTTTATATTTAGCATTCAGTTAGCTTCGCATGATTGTAGCTTTCACTTTTAAATTTTTAACCATATAATTGAGTGCCATAAGCTTTCAAAACTTGTATACCATAAATCGAAGGACTATAAACAATGACAGTTAAGAATATTTCCCCAAATTCTTTCCAACAATAGGTATAAGACGATGACAATTCATATGATCAGGATTTAGCAGAAAAGAAAACAGACTTTTAACATTTCCAGTGTGAAAAATAGAATCCCAAAGCTCAGTTGGTAAAATTCTTGTAAGGTTACAAGACAGGTGCCAACAGCTAAACATAAGTTACAGAAGGGCACTTACTTCAAGCCTCCATTAGTTTTATTGATATTGAACTGAACTTGCTTCAAAAAATTGTTGAACTTGGTTCAAAAAATTGTGTAAACAAAGCTAATCCATAGATAAACATGAAAGTTATTGTCTGGTCCTCAACTTTCCTGGTTCCAAACATACTAAAATCCAATTGTACAATCACAGGCATCTATACTTCCTCTGAATCTGATTTTCAATTGGCAGTTCATAGCACAGATGACATGGTTATAAATTATAATAGTTGGATTGTAGCTTATACTAAGACAATTGAGGACTTCACATTCTGAAAAAAGTCGGCACATTTTTCCTGCTACCCCCAAAACCTTTAAGTAAGAATTGAACTTGAGAATGCAATTTAGAGCTTTTCATTTGACCACATGCTTGTCCCCTAACCTTGACTTGACTGCTCTACCAAAAGTCATAGGACAAGAAAAAGTTTTAAGCAGCAGCATAGGAGAAGTGAACGAACTGTTCTCAGTAATAGAGAAATCATAAGGAAACAAATAAGTTTATTCCACTGACTCCAAGTAATCATTATCACAGTATCTCCATCCAGTTATTATGGCTTCCCTCACAAAATGGATCGGTTGCTGCAAATAAGGAATTGCATTGCCAGATATTTAGAAGGTCAAATAAAGGGCCTTTCCTACAACCAGAAATGTTCGAGTGTTACATCACCTTTGTCGAGTGTAAGCCTCTAGGCCAAGGACATTCCAAGATGTTTAACGGCTTCTGGGTCATTTTCCATACGTTATCTCAAATTTCAAACAATTTGATGGTGTTGCATTTCTCTTAAATATGCAGAAAATATGGATTCATTTAAGTAACAAAAGACAACCCAATATCAATCCTTATCTTCTCTCAGATTTCTATAGTTTTCTTAACTCAAATCAAAATTTTAACTGCAAGGGAGAAAGGATAAGACATTGGGCATCTGAGTCAATCATCTCACAAACAAGCCAAAATAAGAAAAGAGTTTCAATGGCAACTCCCTTGCTTCTAAATTGAAAATGAACAATCATAATAAAACTGCAATTCCTATGGACAGAGTAAAGTTGCAGGTACAGAAATGAAAATTAAAGACATTACATGAAATTTAAGGTTGTCAGGGTAAAAATCTTGTGTTGCACCCTTTGGGTCACTGCTCCTGTTTTTGTGATGTTGAATGTTTGTCTTGAGGAACATCAAACTTCTAGTGTGTGTACTGTGTCCCCATTCACTGTTTCTGTTTCTGTGATGTTGAATCTCAAGGAACCCTAAACTTCTAGGAGTGTGTACCAAGTACCCATTTTTCTGAATATTGCCATGTATATGGCAATGAAATTCCTGCGGAAGAGGAAGAGAATGGCAACGCTACAGCTAATTCAAAGAAAATAATAAAGGGTAGCTACGTCCCCGCACAGTTTTTGCAGGATACGTTGAGCAGGCTAAGGCGCATGTCAGATGCCGGGCATTTGCTGGGAAATAACCAGAGAGGAGCCAAACCCTTTCCTCCTTCGTCTTCTAATTCCTCGTCGTTCAATCACACAGTCAAGGTTTGGATTTTCTTGGAAAAATGAATTTTAAAGTGAATTTGTCTAATCAAACCATGAAGTGCAAATGTATCTACAAGAATGTCTAGAAGGTTCTGATTCTGCAAAAGATGATAAAGTTACCCCTGACTTCAACCTAAATATTAGAAATGATTTCAATGTGACCAGAGAAACACAGATATCTAATCTATCTTTTGTCATGCATGAAAAAGATCTCTTTAACTGTTGTGGAATGTACAAGAAATTTAAAAAGTAGTTATTCACTTTTCGAATTGTTTGGGCATGATCCGTTAAATGGAAAATAAACTTAATCAGAAATCTGTTCCCCATTTCAAGACAATTTGAGGATGGTCGATGGTGAGGACGTGTGCAGGAAAAAAGTTTTACTCATGCTCGAGTTTATGTTTGGGTTAATTTCTCCGCCACAAAAGCAATATCATCAAAATCTGATCCGTATTGCTGCATGATAACTGAAGAAACATTGAAAGCAATCTCAAGGGATTGTACAGAGGTCCACGCCCAAAATAGTCTGATGCAGAAATCTAATTGCAAATGGTCTTCATAAAAAAGTAGAGGATACTAAATCCAAGAGGAGAAATTAGTCATACCTCCAGAGGCATGAGGGCAGATGGAATCACCCTGCCATAAACAATTTGCCAATCACAAACATGCATCAATAAGCAACAGGACAATCCAGGGGGTCAAAAGCAATAGAAAAAATATTATAACACCCTACTCATGTCTTTAAGTCTATGGAAAATCCAATGAAATTGTATCTCTCCCTTCACCAACAGGCAAAATCCGTTTCTTTAACTTACCCAAGAACATTACAGCCACCATTGTAAACAGTCTGAGAAACCAACCCCATAAGCCCAACACTTCCCCCACCATAGACAAGGTCTATTCTTCTCTTTACCTGAAAAATATAGCCATAACCAACCTCAGAGATGAGAAGAATGTCATTCCAAAAAGCTCAAAAAGCTCAAATATGAAGCTATATGTTTGCAAACTCCATTCTCAAATTCCTTGAGTGCTCACAACCCTGTAGCAGACAGATATGACAGACATCATTATAAATTCAACCCATCCATTCCCTATGCAAAGCCATTTCAGAACTCATTCCAAAACTATCAAAAAGATCAAACATATATTTATATTTATTGCCTAGGTATCCCTGCTATCAAAAAACCCTAGTGCTTGAATCCCTTCAGTAGGTATCATCAAAATCAATACAAATTACCATGGAAACCCATCTCAGAACTCTAAAATTAATCATTCCATAAATGTCAAGAACATCAAACATGTATAGTTATAACATGGAAATCCCCATTATCAAATTCCCCGAGTGCTTGAATCCGTGTAGCAGAGATCACAAGCTACTACTTCAATCCATCCATTCCCCATGTAATCTATGGCAAGTGAAATCGTATTCTAATCAAAACTACAGCACCATACAATATCCAGACCAGTAACAGATCCAATGATTGAGATTAGTGAGGAAATAAACTACTTATATAGTCAATACCCATCTCAATACTCCCAAGTAATTCAAAAAAACTCAAACATGTATATGTAGTTACTTCACTGAAATACCATTGTCAAATTCCCTTAGTGCTTGAATTCTTGTAATGCATATCATAAACCTCATCAGAAATTCAATTCATCCATCCCCAACAATTACTATGGTTAGGATGCTCGTATTCTGATCAATACTACACCATACAATCTACAGATCATGAGCAAAAACAATGAGTGGCCTTGGCCCTTATTTATAGTTCTTGTGGGGAAACCACCATTATCAAATTTTCTCAAGGAGATAAACAAACATCATTGCTAGTTCAATCCAACTATTCCATGTAGCAGATATTACAGACAACATTTCAAATTCAAATTCAATACAACCATTTCCTGTAGCAGGTATGACAAACTGCGTTGGGAACTTAGTCTGTCCATTCCCCATGCACTCTATGAATCAGAAAATTGTACTCTGATCACTACTACATCACTGTCTGGGATAGGTAAGGAAACAAACTGCTAATACAACCAAAATCCATCTCAGAACCGTACAGAAGAACATCCCAAAAACCACCATTATTTATAGTTCTTGTGGGGAAACCACCATTATCAAATTTTCTCAAGGAGATACACAAACATCATTGCTAGTTCAATCCAACTATTCCGTATAGCAGATATTACAGACAACATTTCAAATTCAAATTGAATACAACCATTTCCTGTAGCAGGTATGACAAACTGCGTTGGGAACTTAGTCTGTCCATTCCCCACGCACTCTATGAATCAGAAAATTCAAAATTGTATTCTGATCACTACTACATCACTGTCTGGGATAGGTAAGGAAACAAACTGCTAATACAACCAAAATCCATCTCAGAACCATAAAGAAGAACATCCCAAAAATTCTAGAAAAAAACTCAAAACATGTATTTGTAGTTACTACATAGAAACCCCCATTCACTCTATGGTTGAGAAAATTGTACTCTGATCGCTACTACAACATGCAAATCTAACACACCAACTGATACACAGATTGGGTTGATGAGGAAATAAACTCTTGATGTTACGAAAACCCATCTCAGATCTGCAACAAAAAATATTCCAAAAAACTCGAAACATGTATTTGTAGTTACTGCATGGAAATCCCGATGTCAAATTCCTTCAATCCTCTAATCCCTGCAGCAGATGTCATACACTTCATCACAAATTCAATCCATCCATCTCTCACGGAATCTATGGTTAAGAGAAATCGTACTATCATCATTTCTACACAACCTATAAATTCCTGACAAAAAATGTGATTGGAAATAACGCACACATCATTACCAGTTCAACTCATCCATTCCCCCTGTAATCTATGGCTAAGACAATTTTACTCTGATCAACGCCTCATACAACCTATGAACCCATAACAAAAACAGAGATTGTGAACACCACATACATAAATACCAATTCAATGCATCCATGCACACTACCATCTACGACAAAAAAAACTGTATTCTACACAACACAATATATAGCCCTCTAACAAAAACACTAAAAACTAGCTCAATACACCCATTACCCTTGCAATCTATGGCTGAAAAATATGTATTCTGATTAATAACTTCTACACATAAAATCTACAAGCCTGTGACAAAAACACAAACGGAGCTTGATGAGGAAACAAAAACGCCAATTGGGATTGTTAAGGAACAATCAAGAAACAAACTAAAGACATTAATTCAAGAATATATATGTATATATGTCATGAGTTTTATACCAATTCCTTGCCTAGATCAAGGGCGGCATCACTGAAAGCGGTTTTGTTGCCTGAGCTGCTCCCACAGAAGACGCAAATTCTTTTAAAACGTCCTCCATTACTAATAGTATCAACACACTCCATCTTTTCCTCCTTCATATGTCAATCTACTCAAAATCATCCACTCTGCCAAACACCCATAACATCAATCTCAACCGTTTCAATTCAATCAATTTTAAAAAGTCATAAACGCCCATTATATGGATCTCAACCATGTCAATTCAATCAATAAAAAAACTCAAAACCATCCACTGTCAAATACCCATAGCTACAATCTCAACCATTATCAATTCAATCATTCATGGGAATTCTAACTCTAAACATACCCAACCTGAAGAAACGAAAATTTCAAAAACCATCCAAATCTCTTTACTTCAAAATTTCTGAACATACCCAACTGCAAAAACACAAAATTTACAAACACCATCCAATTTGTTTTACTTCAAATTCATTGGAATTCTGTTTTTGAACATACCCAACTGAAAAAACTCATAAATTTCATACACCATCCAAAACTTTTTACTCCAAATTCATTGAAATTCTACTTCTGAACATACCCAACTCTTCTTCATCTAGCTTAGATATGACAATTCTTTCTTGTATGCTGATTGGTGGGCGGTTGTTGCTGTTAGATTCTTCTTGTTTGATGAAAATATTTATGGTAAATGATTGTGAAAATCCATAGCCAAGACTAGAAACAGTGTAAGAATTTAAGGTGTGTGACGCAAATGCTATGTATGGCCCTATGCAAAACAGTGTTGATTCGATCATGCTTTCTTCCTAATGACGGAATAACCCTAATTATTACCCCAAGTGAAAACAAACCTGATTAAATTGAAACGTAAAAACAAACCCTAGTAAATTATAAATTTTAAAATAGTAAGCATCCGCATCTTTTAGTTATTTGTTTTATGAAGAAGCCTTATTTGTTTTTTTCTGATAACATTTCCGAGTAGATCGAGTTTGATAATTACTGCCAGAAGACAAGCATCGTGCATGGGCGAGTCATTTATATTTTTTATTCTTTATCAGGATTTTTTAGGGGTTCGTGGGTGCTTTGTACCTCGACATTTTTGTCTTTTTAACTGTTGCACCCAACGGTGTCACAACCGTTGCAAATCAATAAAAGGAATTGGAGAACAAACTGAAATCTTAAAATTTTTAATCATGTGAAGAGCGATAATTTACAATAGCAGCCCGGGTGGTGGCGGTGTTGTGTAAAGTCTATGGAATCGCACCTATGTTGAAAGAGATGTCAAGGCGTGGTCAAGTTTAAGTTAGTTTGTAATTTCATTTTGATATCAATAAAATAAATGTATTTCACGAGATTACATCTCCTCGAGTTAACTTGTCAAACGGTTCACGTGCTTTGTGTATGCTTTTGCATTTTGTATACATGTCTACAAGAGTATTAATGACTATACCATTAGACAAAAATACACTTACCATTATGCTTTGATGGACGTATGTGCCATGTTCTAAAGCTTCCATTTTGGCACAAAGTAGGAGTATGTTGACAAAAGTTATGGAGTTCGACTTTACACCTACTAAATGTGTTATTAAAAAAGTTTCAAAGGCCTTTTTAACAAAACCATTTTGTACATAACTTGCATTCATTGGAATCCACGAGGCCACATCTCATCTAGACATTCTATCAAATAGTTCATGTGCCTTGAGTATAGTTCCCCATTTTGTGTACATGTCTACTGGGGTAGTTGCAACTACGTTTAACAAATATCATCTTTCCATTATGCTTTGACAGATGTTCATGTGTTGTTTTAAAGCTCTTGTCGGCCATCACATTTGTTCTGTTCTGCAAATAGGTGAAAAGAGTGGGGCAAGTCGTTGTTATAACATGCTCTTTCACCAATTAGGGACAAGTTCAAGGTAACAAAATGAGAGAGTGGTTATCCTCCTACTCTTTGGGCTTTGTGAAACCTAGGGGATAGACCCTACAACAACCTAAGTGTGTAATATAACATAAAGTATATAGACCCAAATAAATGACCCAACCACTATAATTTCCCACCCAATTTGTTGTCACTAACAAGAAGAATCATAAAGTTGTTTAAGATTGGATAAAGGTTACAAACAAACAAATTATTGTAGCAAAGATATCCATGATTTATGGGTCGATTGTTCTAAGGCAAACAAAATGGATAGAGGAAAGCGTATACACTCTAATCTTAAGTTATAACGCTTGAAACCTTGAAGGATTTGTAAATTTAAATGGATATTTAAGTAAGATACATAATTCAATGAAAAGATTGCTAAAAAGAGTGGTCAAATTAACCATGATCAATTCTTAGAATCCATTGGGCAAGGAATCTCTTATATTTAAACAAAATGAATTAGTAACAACTAATAGAAGATAACAATATGCACAATTATTGCACACTCCACCATAATTCAGACATATAATAAGATGGTATTACACAAACCCCTCATTATGCGTTAGAATAATATGTCGAAGAATGACAATATGTTGCTATTGAAACAATTTACAGAAAAATATAGAGAAGTGAGTCATGCAAGGATTGTATTGATCAACTACAAATGTCTACACAACACAAATAACTACTTGTTACCAAATAGTGAAATTCACATTCATTGTCTTTCAAAAAATTTACAACACTTGCTCAACATTTTTCAACAATTTCTCTTTGAATAAAAAATGCTACCACTAACAAATTATCAAAAGACCATGGAATAGAATTCTAATTAGGAAACCTAAGTTTTCTCATGATCTACGTGACCAATATGAAGGATACCTCCACCAACTTCTACTAATTCCCCTTGCAAAAGTGGAAAGCAAAGTTACTCATAATATTCCTCTATGAGCAATTAGAAGCCAATGAAGAGCTAGTTGTCAGCACCAAGAGGAATCAAACCATCCACCAATGAATGAAAAGAAATGAGCGTGCCCGAATCACTCTTGCCAAATCAAAGTGAAGGGAAACACAAATATTTCTTAGAAACAAATAAATTATGACATAAAATTGATCCCCAAGAAAGCACAAACGAAGATTCATGAAAAAAGCATATGCACATCCTTGAAATCAAAAGGATGGATGAAAATAAGTGTTGTTCCATCCCTGTTGCACACCTCCCTCCTAGTGTTAAATATGTTGATCTTTGTGGTTAGAAGATGACATGTCGCAAGCATGGGAAACAATAGGTAGGGCCTGTGCAAATGGGTGGGCCGATGCATCTTTTGAAAGGAGGGAACACATAGGAGAAGGTAAACTATGCAGTTCATTGAACACGTGGAGAATCCCTCCCCAAGGTTCAGGTACACTAGATCTTATTATTCAAAGGATTTTCTAGGGATAACTCCAAGGTGGGTTGGTGATTGTTTATAATTTATACGAGGGTGTTTATTGGTTTTTTTGTAGGTTTTGGTGGGATTACGTGAGGGAGTGCACAATGGGAAAACAATGGGATGCAACATCAAAAGGTTAAGTAGGAGTGTGCAGAAGGATGGAAAATCATTCATTCAATGCACACATGAGAGAGTGCGATTGTGCAGGATTGCATGCAATGAGCATCACCTGCGATTATCAAATAATTAGTAATTCAAAGTGATTGCAATTTTGTATCCTACTCTAATAAATATATAAAAAAGAGAAAAGGAGAGAAATGGTATGGTAGAGAGAGAAATGGATCTAATGACACAACAAAGACCCCTTTTTGGTTGGAAAAGACAGATCTAAGAAACCATGCTCAAGCTCAGATCAATATCACTCGATCAAGACATGAGAAAGTGCAAGAGTCTGAGGAACTTTTTGTGGAGCAAGGAAGAACACAATGTCATTGGACATACAGGAAACGAATGCTAACTCCCAAAAACAACAATTAAAGAAAGGAACATGTATTAAAATATTCAAAGCTTCTTTCTATAAGGATCTGACCATAATAATGCCTTTTAATTGGGTATTTGCAGATGAAAAAGAATCCAAGCGGAGCGAATAGCCCAAACAAGGATGTAATGAGATTTTTTAGATTGTGTGATAAACCCAATGGGAGATCGAGAGCCCAAGCGAAGATAGAAGATGTTTGTGTAAAACACAAGTAGGGGCCGAGAGCCCAAGTGAACGTGCAGGATCATACTAAAGAAATAAAATAAGATGTGATCAAGGTACTTGTAGGTAACTAGCCACGAGGGGAAAAAAATTCAATGTATAAGTGATACTATCATTAACTTGATGTAGAATTTGGATCCTTGCATGGGCCATGACGCCCTCGATGGTGTGTTATGTAATATCCACTTATTGATGGACTTTAGATCGTGTGGAAAATAAGGTATCATTGATTCAATCCTCCAATCAAGGGATAACATCACACTGAATAACATCCATAGTGGGACGAGGATCATAACGAGGTGGAGGTACATAGGTAGGTTACGATTTATTTGTTCTAGGGGAAGGTGGTCGGTCCCGAGAGTATTTGGCTCCACGCTTCCGAGTGCGAGAGGAGGTTTTGGGAATGGGATGCTTTCTACGCAGAACCTGACAGTTGGCGTTGATGTGCCCCCAATATCCGTTATGGGAGAAGAAGAAAGGGGATGAAGAAGAAGGTTGTGTAGCCTTTTTAATTTGGTTACGATTCACCTCATCTTTGAGCTTCTTCATGTGGTATTTATAGGCTCTATAGTAAAAAACATCATGCCCTAGAGCCTCGTGTCATGTGTAGTACAACTCAGTCGTGGAAGATTGAGTAGTCATGAGGAAAGAGGTAGGGGGATAGGTCTTGTAGGCTGCAAAGGGCTGGTGATAGTATATTATGAGGTCAATGATGTGATGGGTGAGGATGGTACTGATGGAGTAGTGTGTCACCGAGTCATCGAGGCATGATAAATAGGATCATCACCCATGATATCACCGGCTTCATAGTCAAAGTTGGGAACCTGATCTTCTGTCAAGAAGAATGGGTCAGCTAAGTTGATGTTGGTATATGAGAGTATGGTCAATGGAGTGATCTAAGGATTAGGCACCAACGAGGAAGTGTCAATAGTATTTGGTGATTCCTCTGCACTACCGGCCCTGTAAGTTATTTTTTTCAGGGGTTGGCATGGTTTGTCGAGGTATTGTCATCTCTAGATGCCAACAGCCTTGCAGGAGATTTTCCACAAGGGGCCTATGGTGTCTAGAAGAGGAGGAATTTTACCTTGGGAATCCTTTTATTGAGATACCAAAAGGTATAAACGGGTTCTTAGGACTTTTTTGTAATATATGTCAATGGTATTAGTTTCGAGTCTAGAAAACCTCATTTGAGCCAAGGAATGTTGATGGTATGAAGGCTCTATGGTTCCCACGATATTTTTCATAGGGATTATATGGTGATGATTTCGACAGTTGGAATGAGATATTTCTAAGGACCGATGAATTTCATTTTAGAGAGTTTGTAATATCTCACTCTGGATTGGTGGAGGATAAATATTCAATTCTCATGCACATCTACCAATAGGGGAGGTGTATGAGAAGGCATGCTAGGAACCACACCTCTAGATATTATCTGTAACATCTGGTTTTGCATTTGAATTATGTCATTTATGGTGGTAGCTTATGATAAGGCCATCTTATCTAAGATCTTAATTGTCACTATGTTAAGGTCCATAAAAGAACAGTGGCCTTTAGGGGTGGGTACTTGTTTGTGATTACTACATTCATTAGTGGGAGTTTTAGGGGACTTTCCTTGATCAATTTTGTAGGGAGAAGCCTAATCATGACTGAGTGCTTCTTGATTAGAATGAGGCCTAGTTATTTCTATGACATTGGCAGGCATCCTTCACAAACCTCCATCTTTATCAGGAGTAAAGTATTCATTTTTGTTAAGATTCTTAATGATGGATCTGGGGTCAATCTACCCAACCTGAACCATGTTACATTCTACTGAGTGGCCCTACTCTGATTGATCAGAGGAATGGGGTTGGGAAAACAAAGTTTTACAAACAAGATTGAGTCATGTGGCATGATTGGTGCTTGTAGGATGGGAATTAGAGTAGTTAGGATTATGAAGAGGATATGTAGGTGCAGAGGAACATCCCCTGGATAAGTTTAGGTGGTTCAACTGTGCCAAAAAGATCCTCATAGATTACATTTTTATTTTTTAGAAGTTGAAAACATGATTATGGAGAACTGTATTTATGACACAATCATCCATGTCAAAGGTTTATACAGGGGTCGATGGCATCAGGAGACATGCTCATAGAAACAAATGGTATCATCCATGCCAAAAAGTTTGAACAAGGGTTGAAGGCATCTGAGGGATGTAGAAACTAAAACTAACAGGATCAGTCATGCAAACAGGTATGCATAAGAGACAATGCAACTTGAAAATATATTTATAGCAACAGACAGGATCACCCCTAGGTGATAGTGTCTGTATAGAATGGTTTTTAGATTTTTGATATTTTTAGGGTTTTAGATAATTAGGTGCTTTTAATGAGTTGCATTCGATCAGAAGGTCTGTAATATTCACGTCGGGTTCACCAGAAAATGTATATGGGCCAAAATGTGTCTCAATAACATGCACTCCTAAATCATTTTTTCTACAAGGTTTTTGAGGAAATGATTAGGAAACACACATGTATCAACATACAAGGGGATAAACTTAAAAGGGCTAAAGTGAGCGCTAGGGTATCATATATAGAGAAAATTAATCCATGCACTAGGTCAACCTAAGGTTTCCAAGGCTTGCGGTCAAGATAGAGGAAGTAACCCTACTAAGATATCAGTGGTTGTATGTGGAGAGGTATGGATAAATAATAAACATGCATGAAATAACTGAAATGAAAGCTAAGGAGCTGATAATAGATAATAGAACTATGCTAACTAACATCCAAACACATCAAATACTAAGCTAAAATAACACAATGAATGAGGAGATGAACTTTCCTATGCAAAATGACAAGAGATGGTTGTAACAGTCACCTTTTACCTATAGGGTGGTCATTGACACATCTATCTCTCTTGAGAAGAAACACGTAGAGAGAGAGAGAGAGAGAGTCACTACTAGGTGGATTAGGGGAATACCATTCATGTCCTAGACTCACTTTATGATAACCCAATAGTGTAAGCAACTATCCAAGAAGAAGAGTTTCCAATCCAATCCAAGCAAGATACAAGATGAACCAAGAGCTAGGTGAGAAAATGTGAATATGACACAAAATAGAAGAGCTAATGGCAGTTTGAATGTTATGGTTTCCTTTTCTTATGAATTTCAAATGAGGTGAGGGTATACATAGGACGCCATTCCCTACAAGTGATGGCACTAGCCATGAGGAATACAATACTGACACAATCGCCCAAGGGTGATAATGTTGGCCATAAATGATGAAAAGAGGTAAGATGTCATGAAACATGAAAGAAAGGTGTCATAGATCATGGATATGGATTAACAAGGTATAAAGTGATGAGATGAAAACAAAAAACTGTGAATGTGATGTTTATGAGACCTAGGAGGACAAGGATACCTAATGCAAGAAATACTAAGACCAAGACCAAATAGTGACACTCTCTCTGTGTACTGTCTCTAACCCATAATGGTTACGTGAATAACCATTACCCATTCCCGCACAGGACCCTTAAGGCACCCACTCTAGAAATAGATGCATCAATGACCCTTATCTACACAAAGAAAATTGTTAGTAATTGGTATGAAAGATGAAAATTTAAAAATTAGGTGTATATAGCTTGATATTTCTCTTGTTTCTTTTCTTTTTTGAATTTGGAAATTTTTAAATATTTTTTACATGATATTCAACTCTCTCATTTTGCGGAGGGATTTAGAACCACTAGTGGCTTGATGGAGGGAATGGAAGTGATTATGGAGATGAAATTGGAAAGCATCAACAACTAATGCCTTAGGGTCTTCACAAAAAATGTGTAAGAGTGCATGGATGAATAAGATGACATCTATTCTTAGTTCAAAAAATAAGGAGAGACCAAGTTCAAACAACTATAGTAGAGACTATTGAATCATCAAATGTGACAACAAGATAATCAAAAGTTCACCAAAAGTTCACCAAAAGTTGTGAAATAAACAAATACGTGGAATGTAAATGAATTGTAAGTGAAGTATATAGTAGTGAACCAAGAATAGGAATGAAATATGAATTACTGGAGAAAATGTGGAAGAACATCCATAAGAAAGCATTGTTTATTGCATTTTTTTGGGATATATAGATTTTTTATTATGAAAGATGTTTAGTTATTTTTGGATTTTGTGTGTATTTATGTTTTTGTCAATGAGGATAGAATAAAATGTGTGGAGAATCAATGCGTGTCTCAAATGTAGGCTAGATGAAGAGAATCAGAATGTATGAGACATGTAGAATGTTGTAGTGAAAACAAATGAGAGTTTCACTACTATTTGTAGGGACTAGATGGATGAGAGACATGATGTAGAGAAGAAAGTGATAGATGAGGTAGATAATGGGATTGGATTAGAGGATGTGGATGATGAGTGAAGAAATGATGCCAAATATAAGCCATATAAGGGTGGTGTGTGGAGGATGTGAGTGTGGGTATGAAGCAAATGAGAAAGATGTCGAATGTGTGAGAATGTCTAGTGGACGAGGACATGAAAATAGATCAATGGGAGAAGATAAAGTGAGATGAAGCATGGTACTAGTGATGATTTTAGGAGGACGAGGAGTGGAGAACATATTGATGTTTGAAGGAAGCGTGAGGGCTGAGGGTGTATTTTTTTGATAAATGGCTGTGATGGGAGGATGAAAACGTGGTATAGGAAGGGGTATGTAAGAGTGGATGTCAAACAAATGAGAATGTGGGAGAAAATCGAAATGATGTGAAAGTGCAATTGGATGTGGAGGAGGCTTGAGAGGAAAATGTGTAAGAACCAATGGTTTTTCAATCGTGATAGTTGATGTGAATGAATAACTAGGAGACGGTAATAAGAAAGGTAAATGAACTTGTGGTGATGGAGGCAAGAAGGTGCATGTGGAAGAGTTCACCAAAAGAGGTGAAGCAATGAGAGAAAGTGTAGGTGACTTGTGAGGAAGACATGGAAGAACAAGTGACTATAAATGACGAGACACAAATGATAAAGGAGTGTGAATGAGCACAATAGATGGTATAGGATACGATGGAGGCTGTAGACATAAAATCATGTACTATAGACATTATTTAGTCCCGATCTCATACTACTATTCATATGGTTTTTGAGTGAAGAAAGTACTAATTAACCCCCATTTTTTGGCCATTTTACTTTTCTTTCTGTCATCACCGATGACCTTCAGCACACAGTCTATTTTTTTCATTTTACATCATTTTATCCCTGACTGGGGCACCCATAGGTGCCTTGGTCCCAGTCAGGGTGCCCTGATTCTTTTCCCACTTTACTTCCATCTTTTGGGCACTTTCTAGATGTTTGAGCTTTCTATCTTTTTGGTGATCGGCCTCTTTGGGGTTAATAAGGAAATTAGAACAAGAGAATCATATAAATATAAATTTATGAAACCATAATAAGGGACCAAGCACTAAGAACTACTATCATCACCTAAGGTTGCATCCATAAAATGATCCATTTACATCCATCTAGCTCCATAAAAATGCACAAGGCTAGTTCATCTGCATCACATTACATAGGAGGGAAGTTTATTCTATTCCATCCACCATTCTATTACATTTCTACACATAGTTATTGCTTGATAATTTCAAAAAGTGTGACTAGCACAGGAGCACCCAGAGCATGATTGCACACACAAGCACATAAAACTACATCGAGTTTGAGAAGTAGTGGAACGCTCAGTTAGTAAGTCCACCATTGTGACAACTGAGGATAGTTCGACCCCTTCATATGCATCTTTCTTTTTTTAGGGGTTTGATGTTTGTCTTGGGGTTTTACAGGTCTCATCTTCATTTCATATTTCTAGCAACATATTGCACAATCCAGTGAAGCCAGTGCAACAGGAAGTGAAGGCAAACAACCATCAAGTGACACCTCGGAGGAAGGTTATAGATATTTTTCACAGACCAGGGCATCTATATCTTAGACTAGGGCACCCACATGTGCCCCTGTACCTATCTAGGTGCCCCACTCTACTCAGATTGCCAAAATATGCACTTTCATGGACATTGGCACAATCATTTCATCCTCCTATTTCTCCTCCCATTTCTATGACACAGTCCAACAAGCTCATTGAATCAACTAAGCTCTTTCTAACTCTTCTTGCACATTAGGGTTTTACATATCTACTTTCTTAGTTTCTTAGGTCATTTCTCCTTGTTTTGGTTAGCTCTTATTTATTTTTGTGCTTCTTAGATTAAATTCTAAAATCCCCATTTTTAGTTAATCATAGGTGAAAGAAGCAAGAATGGTGCTTGAATGAGTGATGATGAAGGAATTGAGATGCATGTGGAAGAGGTATGTAAGATAGATGAAGTGGTGAGTGAATTGAAATGTGATGAAGAGTGCAATATAGGTGTGGTAAGTGGGTGTATATGAAGTGGTGTGTATATGATCAAAGAAAGTGATGAATTAGAGGATGTGGTGGGAAATAAAGAATCATATGGAAATATGAACGATGGAAATCTGGAGAACTCCAAAAAAAAGTATGATGAGACCACATCCAAAGTGAAAGCACATAACGGTGGATATGGAGAAGGAGATGACATAGAGGAGGAGACAATGAGTATGCATGGTGATTAAAAGATAGTGGAAAAAATTATTTGTATGATGGAGACATGACACATGGGAAGAAGTGGGAATAGTAGTAGTGTGGGAAGTGTTTGGATTAGTGTTAGTTGGTGAATTTAAAGGAGATGGAGGCTCAACAAAAATGTGCCCCTTGTCAAGAAGGTAAGTGGAATGACTGTCAGTATGATGATAGGCACATGTTTCATGATATGAATCCCACAATGAAGGGATCGGTATAGGAGTGAGAGTAATGAGATGTGCGTCAATCAACTTGTGGAGAATAGAAGAAAGTGACTTAGTCAAAGGAGTGAATTTGTGAGGGGGTTGGATGAAGCTATGAACCCTAGGAGAACACAACAAATGTGAAGATGTGGATGTAGAAGGTGATAAAAGGTGAGGAGGATCCTATTGGATTACATTTTGAACATAGGAGTGTGATTGTGTAGTAGGAGGGGGAGAAACTGAAATGTGTGGAAAGGAAGGAAGATGATCAAGGTGGATATCCTCGAGACGTTGTGCCATTTGCACAACATCGTCAAATGTGTGTAGTGGATTAATTATTAAGTGGTGTGAGATGTGAGGGACACAAAAATTTTAAAAGAGGTCAATGAGCTTAGATTATGGGATTAGAAATGAGAGGCGGTGAACAAGTGCATGCCAATGCGCAAAAAATCCAATAATAGACTCATTATGGGATTGCTAAAACATGTGAAGGTTGATTAGTGCTTCTTTGGGTGCAATATGGATTAGGAAGTTGGATAAGAATGTGTCAGAAATATAAGTGAATGTGTAAATTCTATGTTTTAGGAGGCGGGAATACCAGTCAAGTGCTTGGATAGTGATTGAAAGGGGGAATGTGCGAAGGAGGAGTGTCTCATCATGTTGAATGAGGTGACATGCATAGCAAAAGAGATGTAAGTGGTGTTGGGGGTCTTTGGTGTCATCAATTTTTTCAAATGTGGGAAGTTGGAAATGCAGTGGATAGGGGCAGGCATGGTACCATGGGGTGGATAGGATCATTATAAATTGTGTGATAATTCAATGTCGATAAAATCCCCCAAGTGTTGGGACTCAAGATTTGAAATGTGGTCAATGAGGTGTTGATGAAGCATTTTGTAGTGTGTGCAAGGGGGAAGAGCGAGCACAAAGGGGACCATGGTGTGTAAAGGGATGGAGCACATGAAAGTGTAATGCAGAGAGTGCATGCAAGGACAAGATTATTTTGAGAGTGAGATAAATAAATGAGTAGACCCTCCTGGTTGCACTAGTGATCGAGATTTTTTTTTTGATGTTGTGTTTGATTTTTTAGTGGTTTTTTCATTTTTTATTTTTTTTTGTGAAAAATTTGGGATGGGAGAGGAAGAGGGAGCTTGTCATAGGTGAGATTGGTTGTGTAGGATTTGTTCATGGCCATGACAAGGGGTGGTTGGTGAGTGGAGAAGGGGTTTGGTGCATAGGGTACAAGATTGGTAAATGCAGGGAGTGATGGATGAGGCATTGGCCAGGTAACGGGCATGATTAGGAAGGGTTCATGTGTGGTAAGAAGGAGCGAGGGGTGGGGGAGAGGGGAGGATCAAAGGGTTGGCCCATTCATGGGCATGAACATAAAGGGGAGTGGTGGGTAGAGTGGTGAAGGTCGGGGGAGGTGTAGTGGAAGCAACGAAAGTAGGGGGTGAGGCGACTGCATGTCAGTCGCGTATGTAACTTACGGGGGACAATACATAGAGGGGTGGGGAAGAGTGGCGAGGTTGGGAAAGGGAGAGGTTGGTACAGTCATGGGCACTACTGGGAGGGGTGGGGGTAGAGGGGTTAAGGGAAGAGTGAGGCGGGGAGGGGATAGGATAGGTGACAAGCTCGTTGCAGGGGAAACTAGAGGAGGGAGGGTGGAGTGCGGGGTGTGGGGAATGACAACAAAGGGGGTGGGTTAGGCTAGTGATTTAGTTTCAGGAGCGATCAATGGGGTGGAAGGGGAGAGTTCATGGGAGAAAGTGTGGAGTGGGTGAGGTTGTGCGGTGGGTTAGCCCGGTTGTGCCTGCAATTAGGTGGGTGAGTCGGGGTGAGGGTATAACGATGAAGGGGGGAGAAGGGGTGAAAGATGGGGGAAGTCTGGGTAGGGGGAATGAAGTGTGAAACATGGAAACACAATGAGGTGTAGGCCATAAGGAGTGGACAATGTATAAGTAAAGGGGTAAGGAGTTCTTGGTTGTGGGTGTGGATGAACAAGTGTATATGGCATGACAGTGGGAAAAGTGAGGTAGATGGAAAGGTGTATGGGCCAATCACGAGTGCGATCGATAGAGGGGTAAGCTGGGAAGTGTGTAGTCAATGGTTGAAGTTGGGGTGATGAGTTGGGAAAATTATCGAGTAGAGGTTATGGGGTAGTTGTAGGGAGGTTGCAGGATAACTGCAAGGTAGTTACATGATGATCATGCCTGTGACCAAAATAAAATGAGGAGATGGAGAAAATGATGGACCAGAGTGCGCAAAGGACCAGAGCACACAAGGTCAAACTAAAGTGTGCAAGGCATCAGAGCATGAAAGGGGTAGACCAGAGCATGTAAGGGACTGGAGCATGTAAGGGGCTAATAATTGTGTGGAAGGGGATGACTTAGTGCGCAAGGTACTAGAGCACATAATGGGCTGACTGAAGTGTGCAAGAGACTAGAAAATGTAAGGGGTTGACTGGAGTACACAAGGGATCAGATCACACAAGGGGATAAATGGAGTGTGTAAGGGATCACAGTGTGTAAGGGGATGATTAGAGAGCACAAGGGGATGATTAGAGAGCACAAGAGGATGATCAGAGCATGTAAGGGAATAGAGTGTGTAAGGGGATAAAGCACACAACAAATAGTAAAGATGTGGGTTGGGATGATCAGAATGAACTGAATGAGCCAGATGACTAGAATGGAAGAAAATGGGAAAATGTTTTGACCCAAAAAAATTACAAGGCAATCGCAGTTGTGACTAAGTTTGGGAAAAAATGGGATGTTGAATAGAATGTAAAATAAGTGAATTGTGGATCTGGAAGGTTAAATACCAGTCACAATTGTGATTAGCTTTGGAAAAAATATGAGATGAAAAATTGTAGGGTAGTCACAGTTACAATTGAAATTGGGAAAATTAGAACACAGAATGACTGTCAGATTCAAGTACGGAGGTGGAAGATAATGTTGTATATAATAGAAACAGTCACAGATACGACTCAGATACAATGGAAATTGAAATGAGGTGTTTTTGATGATATGGATAATATGGGTTTGTTTGTATTTCAAGTTGAATATGGTCCCAGTTAGTTTGGTTTCCTATGTATAGATCTATCTCTAGCTACCAATGTTATCTGAATGAGTAGTGTTCACCCAAATAATTCTAGTCATAGACTTTACCCCTTGATCAATCAAGATGGGGCCATTACCACGGACAAAATTTGATCTACCTCTTGGGTGGAACTAGTCAATATGGTTGCACTATTTACCCTTCTCACTGGTGAGTCCTCTCAATGTGTTAGCTACTTTGGGCTTCTTGTGGTTCTCCTCAAAATGAGCTTTAGGGCTTATGCCCAAATATGTCCCACAGTTATGTAAATGGGTATTTACCCTTACCTAAACCTGTATTTAATGTGTATTCATTCCCTTAAAAATAAATAAGTGTTTTTTAATGTTTTTATAGAAACAAAATTATAGAAAAGTTGAACCTATGACTACCATATAACCAAATTGTTATATTTTTTGTCATAAAATCACAATACAGTCACAGTTACGACTGGCCTGCGGCCATATTTGTTTTTAGTAGATATAAAAAACTAAGTCTTAGATTTGTAGCATAAACATTAGGGAAAAATAAACAAAAACAACTGATAAAACCCTAAAGAAAACACTATTAGATTCATAAAATGAAAATATTTACCCACAACCAAATGGTCTCAACATGCTCACCAAAATGTATGCCTAGATTTGGATCACCTGCAAGACATGTATTAGTTGATATGGAATCTCCAAATCAATGCTAAAAACAATAATGGGCTTATGCTACCATTGAAAAAATGAGGGATAATTATGGGTTATTTAATGAATAAAGTGGGTACAAAACTTCTTGATCTGAATCAAAACCTGCACTCAGACACACATAGAGAAATGTTAGTTGTTTTTAGTGGTTAGAGGACCTGCCTTAGCCATATCCCTAACTATTTAAGGAGATAAAATAAATTTTATTGGAATAAAAATGACAAAACAATGCATGCAAATGAAAAGTATACTTGATTGATTGTAGGCTAGTCGCAGTTATGATTCACTAAAAATTACATGGGAATCACAAGCAAGTTGCAGTTTCGATCGACACCTGTGTTGAAATTTCACTAAAATAGTGTTGCAGCAAGTTTCACCTATCCTTTGTGATCAACTTTCACTTCTTAAAGACATGCAAAATTGAGATATGTGAGTAAAGAAGCCAAAATTTAAGTATGGGATCAAGTGCACAAAGAGTCAGGGGATTGGAATGATGGGGGTGAGTGGTGTTTTATAGTTATTGAGTGTATAGGAGAATATGACACATATGGGTGTAATGCGTATATATGGGTGAGATGATAAGGGTCTATAGTGCATTAGGCATGCACATAGGTAGGTGGGATGGACAAAATTAAATGTGAGTGTGTGAGGGTTAGTAAATGAGGGATGAGGTGTCTTTATCCCCATTTTATGGGGTTTTATATTTTTTAGTTTTTTTGTGTGATTATTTTCTTTTATTGGGATTATTATGTTTTATTATTTATTTGGTATTTTTGAATAGGAGACCTTATGTGCAAGGTGTTTTTTCTAGTGTCTACACATATTACTCAATGAATTTGAGATTGCTTTTATAAATCATAAATTTTTGAAGTGATATATTATTGTATATCAGTTAGCTAAAGTTCCATTACAAGAAAATTTACCTCCAAATCTAGAGTTTTCCAATGACTCAATCATGATCATTGACGAGCCTCTCACATAAAAACTTTATGTTGATGGAGCCTTCACTACTCATATCTCGGGGGTAGAAACTCTACTCATCACATTTACTTGTGATCTTATCTCAATGGATTTTGGAATTAGTTTCCCTTTCACTAACAACATCATTGATTATGAATCCCTCGTTCCACTAAAATAATAATTTAATGGAACATTCAATAATTTTTAATTGTTGATGACTTATAATTAATCATCAAGCATGTTACCGATAATTATAATGTAAAATACAAGACAATCCCCTATAAATGCATGATTGGCTTCCTCAATGAATTTTTTTTGAAGTACTTAGAAAATTTTTAGATGAACAAATTTTAATAGACTCAACATTGATCATGAGTTCAATTATCCAATTTTGGGTATCTTGACACCTGAACAAATTTTCTTTTTACATCAAGTTCTGAAAGTGCTTCTAAGTGCCTCAAAACCTCAGATGAATGCCTGCTACCTTGTTTGGTCTCCTCCACTACACAGAGCACATAGCTCTTTTTATACTGACAAGCTCAGATTTTAACCCAACCGAGATAGTTGGTGGGTTGGTTGGAGTGCCTGACTTGCATGGAGGAGGTTCAGCATTCGAAACCCGATGGCATGCACTTTGGTGAAGTTGTTTTGCATTCCAAGTGGGAAATCCCACATTCACCAGGTGGTGGTTGGCATGAGGGTTCAAAAATAGAGAACCCACCCACCATAAACATGGCTATGGCCACATCTGCACCTTTTTCCCGGCTCCACATGTATTCCACTGAGATAAAATACGATGTGTTTGGCGAGGTGGCGAGTTGTTGGCTGGCACATTGATTGGTTTGTTTGATCGACCGAGTCATGTGGTCTTTGGTTAAGCATTAGACTACCATCCAATATGGATGTGCTAAGGTGATAAGGTAGTTTCACCACCCAAATCGTTGGCTGACCCCTGTGGAACGTTGAACCATTCGTTGTGCTTAAAATAAGTGCCGATCTAATTGGTAATTCTGTTGTTCTGAGTCATATGCCGATGTGGATCCACCAAGGTAATAGGGAATAGTGTGAATCCAAAACCATGTGGAAACAAACTCGATTCAAACGAGAAGTGTAACACTGTGATCAACTCGGTGGGGAGTTGATCACCCCACCGAGCTATCAAAATAGCTCGTTGAGATGATTATCAACGTACAATGCAAAAATCAACTCATAGTGTAAAAATCAAACTCGAAACACAATATCGAGCTCAGAACACAAAATTGATGTCTGTGTGGTGGTTTGAGAGCCCACCACATTGGAAAAAAAGAATATAGCTCTCACGGTGGCCGGGCTCCCCTCCGTTATACAAATTGAGCCTCTTGTTATTTTCTGCCATAATGTGAGTCGAAAACCGGAGGCCTGAAACCATATCAAACAACTATTTTCACCTTTTTCTTCTTGCCACATGTCACATCTGGATTGGACTATTGACCAGGGTTGACCCGTTTAAGACCTTAACTTGGACCAGTGATAGAATTTTCATACAGACTTTGTTTCTGAAGTTCAACATACTGTCAGAAAGATCTCGAGAAGCCCTTCAGCATGGTCCAAATCTAGGGAATTTTAGGGAAGATCTGCATAGTGAAAAATACTCCAGATCACTCCTCCCCAGTAAGACCATTTTGACCTCAAAATGGAAATTTTATCCAACTAAGCTGTACACAAGTTCTCTGCAAATGACAAACATAGAACCCAGTTTATAGCATGGTAATGTTTTTCCAAAATTGCAATAATCAAATGCCAATAAAAGTAACACAACCCAATGGCCTGAAATGTAACTGATATGACATTGATACTGCCATATTCCTTTGTACAATCTAAACCTACACTCACCATTGTCAACAATGCAAAATTGAAACCTGCATTCACAGCTTGTTAGTGCAAAATTTGTACATACTATTTGCAACTATACATGATATTTACAAACATTTAAGCCTATCAACAAGACTTACAAATGTGAAAATATCATGCATAGTAAACAAAGAGTTTGTATAAGTTTTACACTCACAAATAATGCCTACATGGGACAACTTGCACTATACCAACATACTCAATACAAATTCTAAAAATAGACATTTGATCATTGATCATGCCTAGTGAAACTATACATGCCGCTGAAAGATGAAGTTTGTAAAACCATCAAAAAAAGAAAATTACACCAAGTATTTTAAACCTGTCACCTGGATGTCCTCTTCAGATTACTTCACCAACACCAAAGCAAAAAATAATATGGAAATTATCCTTTTCAAAAATCAATGGAATTTCCCAAAACTACTTTGTTAGTTTGTATGTGTTCAACAAAGGTAATTATGCAAACATAAAACTGATAAAAAATTTACCCACCGTTTTCAACATACTGTCCTATTTAGGTGGTTGTTTCAACTCAGTTTTTACTTGTGCCCCTGAAGGGGTCATAATGGTTGGTTTATTACCGATATCCTTCTTAACAAACTTTAACTTTTATTTTAGATGACGCTTCCAACATTTATCAATTACATGACTTGGTTTCTTACAGTGATCACAAAACCTTTGATCCACTTTTTTAGGATCCACATTTTTAGGAACCTTACCTTGATTGCTCTTAGCCGAGCTAGGTTTAGGAGAATGCATTTTCTCAATTTGTTCCAAAATGGATTTTCTTTTCCTACACTTGGCCACACAATGATTAGATAAACCACATAATGTGCATGGATAACAATGCAAAATTGCTTCCATATTATAGCCAAACTTTTCTAGTGTAGATAATGGATAATTTTGTTTACATTTCATTTTAGAACCATGGTAAACAGAAGGTGGAGGGATTCAAACACCTCTCAACGGTGAATTCTTACTAGATCCTCCTACTGAGGATGAATCACCTGAAGCTAACGGGGATGACCCTTAACTGTCAAAAGATTGTCTTCTTCCAGCTCACTTGGAACTTTCTCCAATCACCATTTCCCCTGCACTAGCATATCCCAGTCCTGCATAACGAGGTTTTTCCTCAACCAATATTGGGTTATTTATACCTTGATTATTGTTACTAAGGTTAATTCCATTAAAACCCATGCTATTTAAAATCTTATATCCTATACCTTTAGTTTGATTTTCAAATTCACCTAGCACTTTAGTAGAATCCATACTTATTGTGCACTCATCTGTCATAGTGAATGCATCAACAGTAATAGGTACCTTCTTAGGTGCCTACATTTGCAAAACCATCAAGAGCTCATCCTTAGATTCTAGCTCTCTTTTCAATGTGTCAATTTTCTCCTCATGAGTCAATAGTTAACATCTCAAGCAGGCATTTTATTTCTGTATTTGTTGATTACATGCTTCAAGTTCCTCAAGTTTCTCCCTATTGGATAACTTGCCCATGGTTTTCTTGCACACTTGTACTTCAAAAAACTACACACTACAACTGAATTATCAAGCCAAAATGCAAGAACCAAAACTGAACCAAATCAACTGAAGCAAATCAAGAGCTAAACCAGCTTTGATACCAACTTGACCCGAAAACGGTACTTAATTTTTTTTAAGTAATTTTGAAAATTTTAAGTACCATTTTCGGATCAATATCAAATTTGAATAGGTTCCCCAAATCCAAGATAGAGTTTTAGATGTATGGCCACTATATTTTACTCCTTAAAATCCCAAATGAAAACCCACGTGATCAATTCTTAGTGGAACATCCTTTGATTTTTTTGTACGATATAATATAATCAAGCTTGGTATGTGAGATTCTATCCCCATTGGTATCATGAAATTTATAGTGACCTTTTCCATAACAAGCATACATCATGAATCTAATGCACATCAATATATACTCTCCTTAGTGACACCTTATATCATAAGACTATGACATGACCTTATTACAATGTTTAAATTCAGATGAGAAAACCTTAGTTATGAAAGAGGTGCATGAAGGAATTTGTGTCACAATACCAAAAAATCATCCTTGTCAAAAATTTATTCTACACTTGACATTATTGTCCTACTACAGAAATAGATGCATCTCAAAATGTTTGAAGATGCATTTCTTGTTAGAATCACAAAAACATTATTCATTCTAATTCATAGGTCTTGTATCCAGTAACAACATCACGACCCTTATCTAAGTGGGGGATAGTTCTCATTGGGAATATCAATCCTACCTCCTATGTTTTAATTTTATTGAATAATTCACTAAGTGGGTTGAAATCATTCCTCTCACTTGTGGCCCTTGTAAGAAGATATCCAAGTTTATCTTGAACCATATTCTGCTATGACATTCCATCTACCATCATATGTAACAATGTTGATTCCTTTAATAAAAAATAATTCAATATCCTTTTCACCCAATTTCATATAAATCACAATTTTTCCATACCTTATTTCTAGACAAGGCATATAACAAAACCTTAATGAAGATGCTTGAAAATATCATCAATACCTCACATAGAAATTAGAACCTCTAGATCTTCCTACCCTATGGGCTTACCATACCCCCAGCCACACACCCATGTGGGAATCCACTTACTTCCTCATCTTTGAATATGATGAAATCATTCCCATTGATATTGATATACCCCATTTTCACATATCCTAGGACCTAATTAATGAAAAAGAGTATTGATTTATGCACCTTCATGAGTTGGATATTCTAGATGTAAAATAAATCAATTACTAAATTCAATTGAAGGTATACTAGAAAATTTATGAGGAAACTAAAAATAGTGCATCCAATATAGATAATTTAAATTTAGTGACCTATTCCTCAAATAAAATTAGAAAAGTACATCCAAAGAGCGTGAGAATAAAGGAAAGTTTGAGCGTGATCGGTTATACCCATATGTATTCATTACAAAGTATGGTTATGAATATTTAAAAATGAAAAATAAGCATGATGATGATCTTGATTAACCCATGAAATTCATTCATCTAAAAGTATTATACTCCTGAATATAATGGAAAATCCAAGAAAATCAAATCAAATAAAAAAATAACAAAAATAAAATAGAGAGAGTTGAATTGGTTATGGTGATTTAGATAAGTACTAGAATGAAAAATATTTTTTGGCATCATGCAAAGGTCTTGTTTTCTACAAGTACCCTACATTTTTGGGGATTAATTTTTCATCCTATTTGTGTCCAACCATCCTTTGACCCAACATGGATAAGTTTGACCTCAATCCCAAGTTGGAATAGTTTGATAAATTGGGAAGGTCAACACAATAATCCTTGTCATTGGATTCATCCTTTAAAAGTCCAAAAACATATAGACATCTAAAAATCCAAAAACAAAAAAATCTAGACATACCCCAAATCAACTCTTAACAAGTGTAGATAACTGTTATCATCCTCTTTAGGGTATATCATCCCCAATATATATTTTTGGTATACATCATTACTTGTGGAAAATATGGGATATCATTATGAACATCAATTATGTTTCATGTTAAAAAGAAGCAAAATTTATTTATTTTAATTCTTGTGTGTTTGATTGTTTTTGTTTTTATTCTCTGTGTTTGTTGTTATTTTATTTTAAAGTCAAAATTCCCCATGCGTATTACAAAAATATCATCATGGTTTCCCACATCATGGCACATATTTTCATATGATATATTAAATTTAAAATTCTCAAATAGATATATGGACTTTCATGTAAGATACGAAACATTTTCAAAACACTACTATATCACCTATCATATGTCCACCCTCATTCATCCATAAACATAATGTCACCACCTCATATTTACATCTACAAGAATAATAACATTTACACCACCTTATATTTTTACCTTTCAAATTCAGCTTATCAATCTTAAATGGCCACTCATTCAAGTTTTCAATCCCAATAAAGGACCCTTACTATGTTGAGCCTCATTTTCTACACATCTCAGACACTAACACTTTTATCACCCCCTTTAACCATTCCTTCCCCCATATCATCTTCCCCAACCATACTAAAATCATCACCTCATTTTCAAAATCATTCATTACTTGCATTACCATCAATACTCTTCTAAAAAATCAATGCCCAATTTATCATTCTACCATACATTAAGCTTGTCAATCTCAGTCAACCACCATCCTCATGACCCATTTCCATGTCCACTGATCCTTAGCTATAACATTTTTTATCACTCCATTATACCATTCCTACTCCCATATTATTCTTCTTCTTACCATTCCTATAATCACTTCCTCATCTGCAACATCAATCATCAACCTCCATACCCATCTCTTTATCATTTTTATATGTTACTAAAGTTTTATACTTGTTTACATATCCAAGGTCATCGTCATTCTCCCATATGTCATCATTCTAATCCTTCTTCACTTCATTTCCTCTCTCTCTAATGACACTTCCCTCATCCTTGTCTTTATCATCATCCATCTACCCTATTTCCAATTCCATTATCATTTGCATCCCTATCCCCCATCATAATTGGTTTAAGTGCAATTCATCCTACATATTTTTAATATATTCATCATCTTCACTCCTTATCCATGTTCTCTGCACCACTTTCATTTTCAATATAATGATCCACATGCTAAACCTAATACTTTTCACAATCCTCCCATATTCTTCTTGGTCTACTTCAATCCCTTTTTAATCACCTTCGCCCTCTGATAATAATTCTTCTTTACACACATATAATTCTCACTCTTATTATTCCTTCTAACATCACACTATCCTCTACACCTTGTCACTTATAAAAAAACTTAATTTTACCATTTCCTTAGACGTTGACTCATTCTTGAACCCCTATTCAATCAACATTCTCTCACATATTCTTTAACTATACCCATGATTAATTCTCCTTCTCAATTCAAGAAATAAAAATTTCCATTAAATACCATATCTTAGTTCATATGTTTCACCCATATTCTAACTTCCTGGTGTGGACCATATCTATTTTCCTTCCCTCTTGTCCCTCATCATTTATTCATATTATCGACACCAACACTTTAAATGTGAATTAATAACTAAACATAATTTTTCCTCAATAGAAATGAAATCTACTACGAGGTTACAATCACTAGATCATACCACCCTACATACACCTTGTTGGTTACTCAAAATCTAGCACTTAGCGAAGGACATACAAAATTTTTGCATAGAAGAGAAGAGCACATTCAAAGGTGCAAGAGGATTAGAAAGGATTGCATGTGAAGAAGAGAGACAAATTAGGGACTTAGCCATTTTCGTGATGAGGACCTATTTTTGGAGATAGCGTGCGGAGCACACAAACTGGTCAAAGACTTGCACGACACGCATTGGATATTTTTTGAGGATCAGCTATGAAGCACTTTGTATGGATTTAGGCTGAGAATAGATCTACTACTGGAAGTTAACTAAAAGCAGTGCATTGTTAGCGCACTTGCATGTGTGGCTATTTTTGTAACATGTGGATAATAATAGCATGTGACCTATTTTGGGATTAGATAAGTGGTGAAGGTTAAGTCCCCACCCTTATATATATGTAGTGAACTGTGTAGCATAGAGGTGTGTGTGTGTGTGTGTGTGTGAATTGAGTTATTGTGAGGTTATGCTACGAAATCTAATGCGCACATAGACTATGGTAATATATATTGTAATAAGTTTCTGTGTATTACTACATTTAATATAATGGAGGTTATTGACTAAATCAAGGTGTTGATCATGGTTATAGTTTATTACTATATGAATTTTCTTGTTATGATTATTGTCTGATTCATGATAATTTAAGATCTAGATCTGAACATGCACTATAGAATGATATATTAGACATAGATCTGAATGCTTTAAGTCTTCATCATGCTAACATCTTGCAAAAGCAACCCTAAAGAGGGGCTTGGTACCTTTACATGCTTCGGGTGAGCACCCAGTCTAGGCTAAGTGATGTGCTAGCACGCCTGAGCTTTTATTGGTGAATTTTAGGTTGTATCATTGGTTCTGTTACTGGGACCCCTTTTTTAGTTGTTTTTAGGATGGTTTACAATGAAGACATACCTATTGACCGTAGCAAGTGTTGAGGAGTGGATACATGATCTGGAAGAAGAATACACATAGAGGTTTAGCACTGAATCTGAGTTTAACACACATGCATGGGTGGAACAAAATATGTATGACAATTTTTATGAGAGATTCTTTGCTATTTTTCTAGTGGAATTGTATGAGTGGCTAGTTGCTTATGCACCCAAATGGAATTGGAGGTATCACATACTTGTTTGGATGCAGGCAGAATTTCAGACCCTTTATGATGCTGATCTAATTTGGGCTCACGCTGTGGATACATGGTTATGTGGTGTTTTGAATAGTTATATCTAGGAGTACTCAATTTCCACTTATTTGTGCCTAGAGGTAGCTGAATTCTAGTTTTTACGATATCCAAGGGGAACTTACCTGCAAGGCATTCCACTGGCGATCAAGATCCTGATGGTAACTTTGAATTTGGAGAGTAAACCGATGACAAACTAAACCCCACCACTTGCGGGGGAAGGAGAAGGTTTGGTGAAAGATGGAATACCTAGTGGCAGAAAGGTAGAGAGGGGAAAGGTGGCTTAAGTATAATGAGGCATACAAGAATGAGGTAGAGAAACAACAGAAGGTTACATAACAAATGGCGTTGTGGAGAAAGATAGTTTGGGAAGGAGTTGAAGTTCATGCAGAAGAAGTTGAACCCAAGCCTCAGGAACTCCCCCATTTGGGAAATCATGACATGGAACCCTCCTTGACCTCACATAGAAGTGCGCCAGTAGAAACAACCTGGGCCATGGGAGTGCATCTGAATCCACTTGGAAACCTTTCCCTTGTGCTTGGTTTTCTAGCATCTAGTACGGAAAATAATTAGCAAGCTAATTTAAGAAGTGGGAGAGTAGGAGTGAGTCTTATAAGAGGCACAATGATGACAACACAAACACTTCATTGTTATATGGGAGTACCTTTTTAGGTGTGTCATCAGCGCAGAATTCAGGCACGTAGATTTTTGAACTATCTTCTCAGAGTAATAACGCTTCATAGTCTATCAAGGTACAATTTAGTTATATTATTAGGACACAAGAAAGTACATCTTTTGGCCCAACCCCAACTACAGGTTCGGGATCAGGAGGTATAAGTGGCTCTAGCTCCATTGGATCTCGTGGTTTTGGGGGAAGAGGAAACATAGGAGGTTTTGCATCAGAAGGGCAAGGTCCGCACCAACCCCAAAATATTTACATGGAGATTTCTATTCATCTTCCAAAGTATAGGGGCATAGAAGATGCTACTGAACATGTACACATGTGTGAAATACCATGTCATGCTAAAGGAATCATGTCTTCTGAGTGTAGGGAAAGCCAATTTGCTACTACATTACAAGGGCACACACATAGATGGTACAAAATGTTTGACCCTGATCAGACTTGCGTAGACTATAAAACTTTAAAAGCTTCATTCCTTAAAGAGTTTCACATCCCCGAGTTTGAGCAAAAGAGTATAAGTGTGCTCAAGGATACTAAGCAAGGCACTACTGAAAGTGTCAGAGAGGATGATGCATGTTTCAAAACGTTGTTATCTAAGCTATCTTGTGATATTCATACAAGCTAGTGCGTTGTGGAAAATTAGTGGATGCCTAAGTTGGAAGCAGAGTCCGAGGAATTACAAGTAAAGATCATGACCCGTGCTGAGGTGGCAAGCGCCAGAGACACATTACAGTAGAAGCCTACCATCACTAAATAGGAGGTACTACATGCACAGTACCCAGATCCTACCCATTAGAAGGAGGTTTATCAGGAAACCATGGAGGTACTCAAGAATCTTCAAGATGAAATACAATATTTAAAGGAGAAATCATGGAAGATGGAGAAAAATAAAGCATCAAAGACGGTCAAAACTGATATGGATGACTTAAGAGAAGTGTGTAAGATATTGCACCAGGAGAATATCATTCCACTGTTGGGGAATTGGTTAAAGGGAAACACTCTATGCACAAGTATTGAGACCATATGGCAGATCCTACATATGAATCTCCCCCCTCATAGCCTTGATTATGACAAGGAAATCACTCTGAATGTTGTTGTGGATAGGTGGCTATTGAGTAATATATTGATTGATATAGGTGCAAAAGTCAATGTTCTTACTTTAGATGCATGGGTACAAATGGGGAGACCCCCATTACAGCCATCCTCTAATGTATTGTTCATTGCTAATCGGACTAAGGCGACTCCCATCATATTTTTGAAATATGCATCTATTACCATATAAGGAGACAAGTTCATAGGAGATTTTGACGTTTTAGCACTGGCAGAGTCAGATAGCTTCCCAGCTCTATTGGGGTGTCCTTGGTGCTATGCAAATAATGCTGATCTTTGGTTCAACAAGGGTTATATCAGATTTGAAAAGAAGGATGAAAGAATTATTATCCCTTTAAAAAATGGTAAATATGTGCCCTATGTTGAGCCCTTGAGTGAAGAAGACTTGAATAAGATTTATGTATGCTCCATCTGAGATCCAGAGATGCTTGAGCCATCTAAAGAAGGAATAATTCAGTGGGAGGATGCACAATCTATTACCGATACTACAAGTGTTGCTTGTGACAATTGGGATCATAACACTTATGAGTTGGTAGGGAACAAACTAAAGAGCATATTTCCTACGGGAAACAAACCGCGTTATGTCAGGAGAATAGGTAATAACTCAGTACCTTGTTACACCAGAGACGAAGATCCTATGGTGTTCCTGCGTGCCATGAAGAAACAATGGATAGACCCACTGGAAAGAAGAAATATGCTAACACATACACTATGTGGGATAGTAATGCACTGGTGGGTGGTCCACAAGGATAATCTTGTAGGATGGAATGAAATTAGGATTGCTCTTGCTACTAGGTTCTTCAGGAGCAATGCACCTACTCAAATATGCACTTATCATGGTAATCAACCTATTCAGCATCACATTTAGAAGTGTGAGAGACTCTGGACAGAGGGGCAGGAAGATTTACCACCTTTGCTTTGGGTGTACAAGTTTTATTCCACTTTGCAAGGTTGTGCACGTGCTTGGTATGTCTATGCCAAACTCCATAGAGAGACTAGAAATTGGCAGGTTTTAATTTCAGGAATGACTCTGACATTTGACTTCTTCTCTACCAAGCCTCTAGTAGAGAAAGCATTAAAGGTCATAAAGCACTTAACCATGGGAGATACTGCTAAGGATGAAGAAATCATTTAAGAGTTATTTGATGAAGGAGACTCAGAAGTGTGTTTTGTTGAAGAAATAGAGGCCGACGCTACACTACTTCAGTGCACTTACCTTGAGAAAGAAAAAGGAAAAATGGTCTACTTAGTGGATGACAAAGAAGTAAAAAATCTGGATGTAAACCATTCAATAGGTAGGCGTGAGGTGTTGGACAGTGCAGATAAGACCATGCACACCTATCATGAACCTATGAAGACAAAGAAGGTGAATACTTGATCAGATGCTGAGCCTAAGGAATCCATAATTGGAGACTATTGGTGAGACTTTGAAGTGGAAAAAATCATAGAGCTATTATGGGAATATCAAGACTTATTCCCCCGAGGGTACCATGAACTTAAAGGCGTGCATGAATCATTAGGAGAGATGAGGATAAAGCTTAAGGAGGGTGCTCACCTAGTTAGAAAGAGACCCTACAAGATGGAGCCCAACTTGCGTGAAAATGTCAAAGAAGAGATTGAAAAAATGTTGAAGTCTGGGATCATCAAGCCCCTAGACGAGTCAGAATGGGTTAGTCCAATGGTGATCAATATCAAGAAGGATGGTTAGATTAGGATCTGTGTGGACTACAGGGAGCTGAATGCTGTGTTGGTACCCAAATTTGTTCTCCTTTTCAGTTTGAGCAACATCAAAAATATGGCATGAAACTTGAAGGCAGATAGATCTTGATATATGTCATTTTGTAGCTGAGGATGTGATCTAATTAGCACTCAGATTTGTGGAGAGATGGATAGAAATTTGAAAGGATTTGATCTAACCCTCACTATTTTAGGTTGTGCCTTTTTAACCAAGGTAAGAGAACCTATATTGTCACCTTTGTTTTGTGAAGGAGATGGATATATCCTTATACTATTCATATTGTATGGAGATGGCCTTGGGAAAACATGACCAATTTTCCATTATTCAAAATTAACAGAGTTGTCACTACTAAATGATGGAAATGCTTTCAAGACAAGGTTGAGGCTACTGGAGACATTGTATGATCCTGATTTGCTTTGTGCATTTTTGTAGATGGGTTTGATTCCTTTGTTGACACACAACGCAATGCAGGGGTAGTATGGGTAGGATTAGTTATTCAGATGATTTTTTAGTGGGGTATTGATAAGACAAACTTGGATATATCAAACCTTTTACAACCTCTACAATACTTGAACAACTATCAGATAAAATGCTTCAAATAATCAAGATGTTCTTTCAACCAGAAGATGCATAAACGGAACCCCAGGTTGCACTCTTCACACAATATTTGAGAACTCACCATAAAATCTTGAAGTAAAGAACTCAATTAAACACAAAAATCCTTGATCAAACCACGCCTAAGGTACCCCCAAAGGCTTACAAGAAATCCCAATCAAAAAATGAAGGTGGATTGATTTTAAACTGCTTATTTTCAATGCCAGATGCAATCTCTTCTGACAAACAAAACTGCAAGTGCCACTAAAATATCAATAAGGATGAGATTCTGTGTGATTTCTAAATACTTTCAATGCAAGATTGCAACAAGAACAATGAAAACTATTTGTAGGTATTTAAAATGATAACAGACATCATATTGCCTAGAAAAACATAGATTAACTCAAAAGCTTGTTAGATTCATCAGCAAGGGAGAGTTTCATGAACAATCTCAGAGCTGTGTGATGGCTATACACTTGTAACCAACTCACATACATGAAGATCCAACATAGAAGAAATTAACCTGGTTCTTTGGTGGGTTTCTCAGAAAATGAGCTTTCTCTCAAAATTTTCTTGTGATTTTCAACTTCCCCCCTTTTGCATTTCTCAAAAATGCATTATATACCTCTTGCTACATTGGAGCCTTCTTTCCCAAGCAAAGAATATGCCAAGGGATCAAGTTTGTTACAACAGTTTCTCATGATTCACTAAAAATGACATTTAACAAATATGCAACAAGAGTTTCCAGGTGTTTAAAAAGATTGAATCATTACAAATATTTGGATCATTATCATTTGTGGAGGCACGTTTTTCATCCTCAAGGCATGCAGGCCCCTCATCCTCTCATCATTTCATCTTATCCTTTTCCAATTTGGTTCTATAACTTTATAATTTGATATTTCACGTTTTACACGGGCTTGAGTAAAATTTATCTCAAAAACACCTGAAATTTGCAAATTGAGTCATGAAATAGATTTCAACGATCTTAGAAGGCCAAAATGACATGGAATCACCAAAAATTTGATGAAATTTGATGCAAAATTCGCAATTCCAAGTTTCTTGGAGCAAAAATGGCAGCCAAAAATGAAAATGTATAGTTACCCTTGATTTGCTTTTTCACCTCAATTTTGTTAGCATAATTTAGCATAGGCATAGTTATTGCATTTTATTGCATTGTCTTTTATTTAATAATGTGCAACATGTGCACTCTAGTCTAGTGACTTGTATTCAATATTGTTATGTTGGATAACATTCAATATTGGTATTAGTAGTAATTACATGTGCATGTGAGATGGGTCTTATCATCTCGTAGTTGGTGTCTGCTAGGGGGTCATGTCTATCCATATGAGGCTGTCTAATATCTATAAATATTACAGCTCTTGCATTGTAATGTAATCTGATTTCATGATCAATAATATTTGTGAGGCTTCCGTCCCTCTTTGGTCATTGCAATCTTATTCTATTCTATCATTTGGTATCTAAGCTATACCATTATTATCATTTGGTATCAGAGCAGGTTCTATCCAAGCAAGGTTGAAGAGGAGCACTATTGGAGAGGATCCATTGGAGAAGAAGATCTGCATCAAAGGAGAGCCATTGAAGTATCCCGCAGCCTCCATTCCTCCCAAGCATCCATCAACTAAAATTTGACCTATCCACTTATTTGGAAGGTAAATTTTTTTTTAGTCATTGGCATAGCCAATTGATCTAACATATTGGTGGAATATTTCAGAATTGGAGATCTTTAAAAAAAAAAAAAGGGAGAAAGATCTTGAAAAAAATTGCAGATTTAAAAAAAAAAAAAGATTTGTGAAAAAAAAAGAGATCTTAAAAAAAAAAAGGAGAGAGATCTTGAAATTTTTTTTGCAGATCTAAAGAAAAAAAAGATCAGATCTAAAAAAAAAAAAAAAAAATTAGATTTGAAAGTGAGGTGTGAAGAATTCGGGAGCAAAGGTTGAAGCAGTCCCGTCAACAAAATTCCAGCAGATAGCTCTTAGAAAAAAGGACGTAACTTTTTCATACAATGTTGGATTGATGGGCCATTTTTTTTTTCTGGAAAGATAAGAAGGAGACGCACAAATTTACAGTTTACACAATCTTCAGATTCAACTTCTACATGTGACGAAAAGTCTGTACAAGTCGGATCATTTTTTTCTGAAAAAAAATCAGATCTAGCTGGTAAATTGGTAAGATCTCAAAAACAAAGATTCCAATTCTTCTGAAATTTTGTGGGTTTCAAGATAAATATTGTATGATGTTTCTGTAAAATTTTTAGGAAAACCCAGATCACGGTTTGTGAGAAAAGCTAAAAACAATATTCAGATTGTTTGTTTGGATCTTGGGAACAAACAGGTCAGCGGTTCGATTCCCACTCTCTCCATATTTTTTATTAAATTATTTTTTTTGGAAAATTTGGAGAAATTAATTTTTTTTGGGAGATTTCTAAATTTAGAAGCTCAACAAACACATTTAGAGCCTGTTGTCCACTCAAAATTCCCCGCCCTGATAATAGTAAAAATTTCAAAATTTTGAGTTTAAGTGTCTTTTCTGTCGAGCTGGTGGTGTGAAAAGGCCGTGAAATTGAGAAAATCTGTGTTTTGGGTCATTTTGTAAGTATTTCGGGCCTGTCAGAACTTTTTGTCCCAACTGTCCCAAGTCCAAACGGGTCTTCTGTTCTCCGACCGGCTGAAATCCCCGAAGTTGTCCCATTTTCGGGCCCGTCGGAAGTTTTTGTCCCAAGTGTCCCAAAACTCAAAGTGCACTCTGTTCCCCGATCGGCCGAACTACCCGAACTGCGTACTTCAAAATTTTTTGTCCCAAGTGTCCCAAAACTTATTATGCGAGATGTTCCAATTTCGGCCGAAACTCCCGAACCGCGTACTTCGCACTTTCTTGTTCCAAATGTCCCAAATCAAAAAGTGCAAGTTGTTCCATTTTCACCCGAACCGGCCGAGTCGCATACTCCGGAACTTTTTGTCTCAAATGTCCCAAGTTCAAACGGACCTTTTGTTCCATTTTCGGCCGATTCGCCCGAACCGCGCTTTCATGTCCCAAATGTCCCAAAGTTAATCGGGCAAACTGTTCCATTTTTGACTGATTCGCCCGAACCGCGTCCTTCGCGCAATTTTGTCCCAACTGTCTCGAGTTCCAAATTGCTCTCTGTTCCCCGATTGGCCGAAACTCCCGAGTCGCGTACTTCAGAGCTCTTTGTCCCAAATAAAAAAAAATGCAAACTGTTCCAATTTCTGCCGAAACACCCGAACCGCGTCCTTCGCGCATTTTCGTCCCAAATGTCCCACAATGCATTTGTGCATCTTCTCCCTGTTTCACCCGAATCGGCCGAGCCGCGTGTTTCGCGCATTCGCGTATCACATGTCCCAAGTGAACCTAATGCAATTCATACTTAGTTTTTCCCGCTCGACCCGAATATGCTAAAATATGAATTTAAGTTGCGGCTCTGATGCTATCAATCCGAAGATCAAATTTCAAGGACAGCTGGCAGAAGGACGAAGCTCTCAAGACGCTGGTTACATCAATTTTCAAAGATATTCATTGTCATCCTCAAGATGAAAATTCTGGTGTGTCCCTCGTGGAAAGGACATAGCTGATACGTGGAAGAAAATTCAAGCAGCGGTTTCCGAAGACGGTGGGTCCCTCTCAGTGACCGGCCACCTGTCTTCTTCCCCATACGTTTCTCTTCTTCCCTTTCTTTTTCAGTTTTTTTTGTAATAGGTTGAGGTACTGCGATTTGGCGGTCCTTAACTATTCTTTAGTTAAAAGAAACGGTTACGAAGAGTAACTGAATTGTAAGCTATATAATGGTATTTTCTACGCCATTCGAAAAGAGGAAGAACTTGACATATTTTCTAGAAGTGTAAATAGATCAGAGAGAAATCAATACAAAAGGGCTTTCCATTCATTGTCTATCTAATCTCTGTTATCTTTGTGTTTTCTTTTAATTTCGTGAAGATCATTTGTTTCTAGTTCGTTAGTCTCACTGATTGCATATTTTCAAATATTGCGAGTATAGTGATCTTGTATAACCAAGAAGGAACTTTGTGTCCTTGATTAATGAATCTGAAGAAGGTTATTTACAGAACTTTGTGTCTGGTAATCTCATCTTGTACAAACGATCTTGTTTTAAATTCACTGCAACTTCGTATACATAAAGGATTATTCTGCTATCTATAATCCTGCATGTTGCTCTTCTGCTCATCTTCGTATCCCCTTTCCTTGGTCCTTTTGTAACTGATGATCCTTGTGGAAAACACTTTTGTAATATCCAAGTTCAACTATAAAATCATGTTTTGTATATTTGTAAAGAAGTTCGTTTCTGAATAAGGGAACGTCTCCCATTAAAGAGGAGGGACTTCTTGTCCCCTGACTGTTGCTCTTCTTAAAAGTCCTATTTGATGACCAACAGTTTTTGGCGACTCCGCTGGGGAAAATCACATTCCAGTTCTGTAATTTTCGATCATCTTTCGATTTGGCGACTCCGCGTTTTACTCGAGGGAGAAGGACCCTTGGTATTGAAGACTCTCAGTTTCAGCTTTTGGAGCAGCAGGGTTTTCCTCTTCCTTCCACAAGAAATAGAAGGACTCGTTCGACAAGCACACCACCTGTTCAAGAAAGAAGTCCTACGGGTGGTATTCCTTCAGAGCCAGCTAGCCCTAATCTTCAAGCTTTGATTCTTGCTGGTGTTACAGTTCCTCTCCAAGCCGTTTTTCAAAGAATGACGGCACCATTACCATGGGGTCATCGTGTCGGGCCCCTGGCCCTTGCTCAGCCTCTGCATGAGTTACCCAGAGGTAACCGGAAGAACTTCCCCAAATTCAAAGGCGATGGCAAAGTGCATCTTGACGAACACATCGTAGCCTTCATTGTTGCATGTGGAGTTCTGGGAGTCGAACATGAAGACGTCTCCATAAGGCTGTTCGTTGAGACGTTACAAGACAATGCTGCTGATTGGTTCTACCACCTTCCGGCTAATGCTATCACTGACTGGACCACAATGAGAACTCAGTTCGAAAACCGTTTCAAGCCGGCAGAAGATGTGCATGCTTTGCTTGCCCAAATTTCTCAGATAAAGAAAGATTTGCAAGAACCTATGAGAGAGTTTGTGGCCCGATTCAACAGACTAATCAATAAAATTCCTGCAAATACTCAGCCTGTTGATCAAATTCAAAAGTGTTTCTTCCTGAATGCTCAATCACCCAAAGTTAGTTATGCACTAAGAAGGGATAATCTCGCAATATTAGTCGAGGATCAAACTCTTGCTGTTAGTATCGAGGATGACTTAATCATGTCAGGGAAGTTGAGAAGAGACCCTCCCAAATGCAAGTCTGCTGCTTCTTCCTCCTCCACTCCTGGACCTAACACTGATCCATTAGTTCAGAAACTTGCAAATGATCTTATTGCTATAAAGAAACAACTGGCTTAGCACGCTCCTTATGCAGACGTTCCGAGGAGAAATTTCCAGCCCAGGAATCGTTTGCCTGCTTCTCAAACAAGATTAGCACTTGAAGGACCTCCTGTTAGAGTCCCTGTCAATGCAACCTGCGAGGTGGAAGAACCAGATGATGATGAAGATAACGAAGCTTGCGAAGAGTTTGTGAGAGAATTTGATGATGAGGCAGAGGAACTTGAGGGATCTCGAGTGAATTTCTTTACCACTGAGGGCATTGATGATTATAATGAAGTGGTAGCAGACATGAACAGTGAATCTTTTGCTGTCATGACTCGAGAACAGACAAAGCAGAGGGAGAAGGTGACCCAGCCACCTAAGAAATCCAAGGAGCAGTCGGCAACTATCCCTGTAATTGCAAGAAGAGGATCTCCTATCCCTACTTCATCTACACCAAAGGTGAGTCCTATCAATCCAGTTACCAAAGTTGCTTCTTCTTTTTCTCCTAAAGTTGATAAGCCTAGAATTCCAAATGATGATGGCCCGTCCACTTCTGAATCCTTTGATATTGTTGACCACCTGAAAAAGACCAAGGTCCAAATCTCAGAAGCTGAGTACTATCAAACCCATCCCAAATCCTTTGCCAAAATGATCCACTTTGTCAATTCCAACTCTAAGACCACTTCTAAAGGCCTTCTACCTACTCCTCCTTCTGCACCACAGCCCAGTCTGGTAGCTGCTGTCACCTCGCCTGGTGACAAAATTAAACCATTTTATGTAACGCTCCTAATAGCTGGCCATAGGCTCAGTAATTGTGTCATAGACTCAGGAGCTTCAGATAACGTAATGCCTGCTAAAGTAGTTCATGCTTTAGGCCTGACCCTCACTCGTACTTATGGATCCTGCTACTCCATGGAGAGTAAGGAAGTGCCTTTGGTTGGAAGGATTAAAGACACAAAAGTAGGCTTTTTCTACTTTACCTGAGAAGAAAGGTCTTGGCTACCATCCTCTTATCAGATATTCCACCTTCATATGGTATGTTGTTAAGTAGGAACTTTTGCAAGGATGTGGGAGGAGAAATACAAATGGATTGGTCACATGCCCTCAATACCAGTAAATGGGAAAATGAAGAAGCTGTTACCCCGAGAAGACAATATGAGTATATTGTACAAAAAATGGATGGTCCCAAAGGCACAAATAATTTATGAAGATATGGGGCATGGTAATTATATGATTATGTCCTCCAGAGGAAATCCAACTTCCCGAAGAAGTCACTTCATGATCCCAATGAGGTTTGGATTTTAGAATTCGATGGAAGTTGTTCCTTGGCTGGTTTTAGAGTTGGCGTAGTGCTAGTGTCCCCTGAGGGAAAAGCCTACATCCTTTCTCATTTAAACTGTAATTTGAAATACACTAATAATACAGCATAGTATGAAGCTCTCATTCTTGGAGCTGCAATGTAGAAAAAGAAAAATATGTGAGGAACCTTCTAGCTTGTGGAGATGCAGAGCTGGTTGTCAAGCAGGACAGAAACCTCTTTTCAGGTAAAGAATAGAGAGGTCTGAAGCATTACAAGAATTAGGTTTGGGATTCCCTTGAATTCCTTGATGCCTTCTCTATTAAGGCAATACCTAGGGAAAAGAACACTAGGGTTGATTCTCTAGCTGTCATCTTTGGGTCGTTGTTGATACCCTCATCTTGAATTTTCTCAAGATAGGTTTACCATTGAGATGATCCATAGGCCTAGTGTTACCTGATAACACTAAGCAACTAGCAAGTTTTCAATGATGATCAACATTTTCCTTCTCTGGTGTATCACTAATTTTAGTGTAGGCTCTATTTTTTCTAGTTTTTTTTTCTCTCCTTGTCTCCTTGAAAGTTAGATTAGGATCATATTAGCTTGCCTGCACTGGAATAACTTGTGGCAAGTAGATTAGGAAGAGGAACCAACCTTCTCTGGAGGATCATTCCCATTTGCAAGATCCCACAAGGACTTGGGGAATGATCCAATGAATTATTTGCAAATCACACCAAATGACAGGTATGTTAGAAAAGCTAAAGCTTGATAACTCATCAAAACAGGGTGCTGCTGATTTTGCACTAATATAGAATTTTTGTAATTTTATCAAAAGTATAAATGGAAAAAAGGGAGCCCCTGCCTCTGCTGACCCCATTGGATGCCACATCATTAGAGGATTTGTGGGAGAAAAGTTCAAATTTGTTCCCGAGCTGTATTCTTATGTAGAAAACGTAAAATCCTTCCAAAAAAATCAGATGAGCCATATCTTTCGATCCAAAGCTCCATTTTTGACAATCTTGGTACCAAGGAAAGATCTAGATATTCTCTTCATCATGGAATCTTCAATTTTGCATTTAGGTGAAGATTTGTGGGAGAAAATTGGAAAGTGTATTTTGGCATAGGAGAAGTCAAAACCAGTTTCCAACTACCAGATTTAATGAAGTATGCCAATCATTGTTCTTTGGTCTGCGAAGTAGATACATGGTGAGATACAAATCTGTGTTGACATCAAGCCCATCAATGAGATGAAGAATCTAAAACAATTATCCTTTGAAAAGTGGTTGGAGAAAGTCCCATGTTTTTTACCTGTCCTCTGAAATCGTTATTTTGCTTGATGGATAATTCAGGGTACAAAGGCATCATTTTTCAAGTTGTTCATTTTTCTTCTCTACCCCCCTTCTTTTCTTCCCTAGGGTCGAAAATGGATTTTCCTCCTCCCTTGCTCTGTAATCTAGTTTTTTGCCTCTTTCCCATGAAATGGTGCACTGTGTAAATCTGGAGCAATAAAAACGTGTTTTGTGATGTATTTTTCCATGACCTTTGCTCGTTTTCAAAAACAAGAGTAGATCATTCTTGCCATCTCAGTTCATTTGCAGGGTGTTTGTACATGTTTTGGATGTTCATTGGCAGATCCTGGGAAATCTATATTCATGGGATCACTGAGGGAACATTTTCTATGTGAAATCCATCTCTGGATGGTATGATGCACTTGATCCTGATTGAGTTCTATTTCTCACCTCTCATTATTCCTTGACAATTTAGTAAGAAGGGTGTCAACATTTTCCTTCTTCTGGTAAGTATCAATGTTCCTAGTGTAGGCTCTATTGATTTTCAGAATTAACTTTGATTATCTCTCCTTGTCTCCTTGGAAGTTAACATTAGGATTAGATTAGCTTGCCTACAGGGGAGAATAATCCTTATGAGCAGGTAGATTAGGAAGAGGAACCAACCTTCTTTGGGGGATCATTCCCATTTGTAAGTCCCACATCTTGGGGAATGATCCAATGTTATGCAAATCACACCAAATTACACTACCTTAGAAAAGTAGACTTGATAACTCATTTAAGGGTGCTGTGATTTTGCACTAATATAGAATTTTTGTAATTTTGTCAAAAGTGCAAATGGAAAAAAGGGAGCCCCAGCATTTGTCGACCCCATTAGATGCCACGTCATTAACGGATTTACGGGAAAAAATTTCAAATTTTGCTCGAGCTATTTTTTGCAGAAAATGTAAAGGAAAAACTTAGAGAGCCATATCTTTCGATCCATAACTCCATTTGGATCAAAGAGATCTTGGTACTGGGTGGAAAGATCTAGAGTATTCTATTCATCATGGAATCTTCAATTTTGCTATTTTAGTGAAGAGGCTTGTGGGAGAAAATTGCTGAAAGCTACGTTTTGAATTACGGGAAAAGACAAAACCAATTTCCAACTACTAGATTTAATGAAGTATGTGTCATTTTCTTTGTTGTGCGAAGTAGATAATGGAAATATGAACTTTTCCATCAAGCCCATCAACAAATGAAGAATTAAAACACATTTTGAAAAGTCCTTGGAGAAAATCCCATGTTTTTTCCCTTTCCTTCTCACATTTTACTATATAATGAAACAAAGGCATCATTTTTCAAAATGTTGTTCATTTTTCTTCTCTGCCTCCCCATTCTTTTCTTACCTAGGGTCAAAAATGGAGTTTGAAGCACCTCCCCTACTCTATAATGGAATTTTTTACCTCTTTCCTGTGAAATGGTGTATTGTGTAAATCTGGAGCAATAAAAACATGTTTTTGTGATGAATTTGTCCATCTTTTTCTCGTTTTATTGCATCTTCTTACATCTCTTCATTTGCAGGGTGTTTGTGCATGTTTTGGACGTTCATTTGTAGATATGGGAGATGTGTTCATGGGATTTGGACCATTTTCTATGTGAAACCCATCTTTGGTCTGTGATGCACTTGTCCATCCTTTCCATTGCTCACCTCTCATTGTTCCATGGTAGTTTAGTAGATGATCAACATTTTCTTTCTCTAGTGTATAACCATTTTATTGTAGGATCTGTTTTTTCGAGTTTTCTTTCTCTCCTTGTCTCCTTGGAAGTTAGATTAGGATTAGACTAGCTTTCCTGCATTGGAATAGCTTGTGGCAGGTAGATTAGGAAGAGGAACCAACCTTCTCTGGAGGATCATTCCCATTTGTAAGTCCCATATCTTGGGGAATGATCTAATGTTATGAAAATCACACTAAATGACCCTGTCTTAGAAAATTAGACCTGATAAATCATTTGAGGGTGTTGTGATTTTGCACTAACATTTTTAGCACGCCCGGATGTCCAAATTCCAAGAAAAATGACTGATTCAGAGCAAAATCAGGTTTCTAGGGTCCCTTCAGGAATCTTTCTAAACTCCCCAGGCCGAAGAAGGAAGGAGCAAGCTTTGAGAAAGTGCGAAAAGTTGTAGAAAGGCAAATAGGATTGATCCAGGAAAAAGTGAAAAAATTGGCTAAGTCCTTCTAGAGGGAGCAGTCATGGACGTTTGGGACAGAAGGGCCCGAACCTGGCCGGTTCACTTCGAAATCAGCACAAGGAGCCCAAAAGCAATTGGGACAAGCGGGCCAGAAATACCCGAACATGTCTACCCCCGAAAAGCGGCAAGTCAGCCCAAAATTAATTTGGCCATGGAGCGGGCCAGAAATACCTGATACCGGCCGAAATTGATCCCAATAGTCCAAAATCAAAATAGGACGTCCGGGACAAAAAGACCCGAAATACGCGAAGAAGCCGAAGGAGCCGAAAGCCAATCAAAAGGTGCCACGTGTCTTTGGCCAAATGAGGGACAAGGAAGCCCATTTCGGGCGGATCGGAGGTTTTTGTCCCAAGCAGCACTGGGACATCCGGGACGAATGGACGCGAAGTACGCGGAAGACCCGGCAGGCCCGAGAACCATTGAGAAATTGCCATGTGTCCTCATAGGGTAAGTTCTACACCATCATCTAGAAAATCTCAAAGGGCGAATTTTCGAGCACCGAGCCGAACAAATAGGATCGTGCCACGTTCCATCCCATTTAAGAACCCATGAGGAAAAGTCAAAATTCAAGAGACAGCTTCCGCCGAAAAGTAGAGGAGAGAGAATTATTCAGCGAATCAGAGTGCGCCACGTGTCATCCAAGTGGCAGAGCGCGGGAAGAAATTCAAAAATACGTTTTCACCTGTTCCGTGTCCTAAATCTTCATGATTGACATATCTTTTGATCCAGAGCTCGGATTTACACGTTCTTGATATCAACGAAAAGCTTGTGAGATTCTCTACACGTTTCCAGGATCAATCTTGCATTTTGGTTCAGTTTGAAGAAAGAAAATCAGAAGACACCTCTGGCACGAAATAATAAGCAGAAGTGATGCTCAACCAACCACTTTAATGCAGCAGACAGTTCGCCGCTTCTCCAAGTTAGGCAAACCGCCGCTTTTCCAGAACCCGCCGCTTCTGCCATGATGGACGAATTAAATGCAACCTAGAGGTGGTTGGGGCAGATTTCGAAAATTCCTCTCTCTTTTCTCTCCCATTCTTCCTATATATTGTAAGGAGGGGTTTCTTTCTGTAGTTGGACATTTTCTGCTTTGCACCCTCCCTTCTCTCCTGTTCATAAGAAGATTTGTGGAGTTTTCAAACCTCCCATATAGACTGTAACACCGTTTCTTGCTCTTCTGGCCATTGCAATGTATTGAATCGATCCTTGAGCAATATATATGTGTCTGTGGTTGCTTCTAAACCCTCTTACATATTTATTATTGTCATTCTTGATCTTTCATTGCATTTTTGCTATCTGTGCATGGTGTTGTGTTATATCTACATGGTCTGTGTTTAATGTGGCAAAGCATATGTTCTTCATTCCTCGGTGCATCACCTCTATTAGCTTAGATTTATTTTATGCATCTTCTTACCTTGTCTCCTTGGCAGATTAGATTAGATTTTGAGAAAACCCTCTGCATATTTTGTGTGCACCTGAACAGAGGAATAGGAACCAGCCTTTCTCTGGAGATTCCTTTCTCACTCTTCAAGTCCCACACTTGGAGAAAGGATTCAATGTTATGCTATCACACTGGATATTAATATGATCAACCTAGAAAACTGATCAATATCCAGGGGTGCTGTGATTTTTCACTAACAGTTTTGGCACACCCGGTGGGACAGAGGTCTCATTTTTTATTGCAGCAAGGTTGATGTGCATCTGCTGCAATTTTCTTGCTTAAAGAAGAGCTATTATTTGCATATCTGGCGACTCCAAAGGGAAGAATCAACTAAGTTTCAGCAGTCAGGCCTAAAAGCTTATGAGAAGAATCACAAGGTCAAGAGCTGGAGAAGAGGAAGTGCCCATTTGAATACCTGCAACTATCTCCAAGAAGAAGGCAAAGAGGAAGAAGGATTCAAAGGTCTCCATCTCCACCAAACAGAACTCTCTCAACTCCTCCACCTGACAGGCCTTTCTTTCAATATACAAGGGTTTTAAGACCACTCAGAATGGCGCAACCAGTAAACCCCTATGTCAACTTCACAGGCAGCAGCCCACTTGCTCTCAATGCACAAAATCCAATCCCAGTTGCAGCATTGAAGAACATTCCATATTTTACTGGAGAAAACCAGACCACTCCTGGTGATCATGTCAAGGACATTGCTAACATTTGTGCAATCCATGAGATTAATGAGATGCAAGTAGCTGTCAAATTGCTGGCGTCTTCATTCAAGGGAAAAGCATTGCAATGGTTTAGGAGCCTTGAAGCTGCTTCTATCACGAACTGGAATCAGCTGTGTATTGCACTTCATAATCAATTTGGAGAGAAGGGAGACAACTTGTCTCTTTTGGAGCAGCTGACAACCATCAAGAGAGCTTCCAATGAGCAGCTAACTGACTTCAACTTCAGATTTCAAAGATCTTGGGATAGAATTCCAGTAGCAGTCAGACCAACAGCAGAAGGTGCTTTTCTATACTACCTTAAAGCTTTAAATTCTGATATTTCTATGTTGATTCAATCCATGGGAGGCACAACTATCCCTGCTGCTTATAGTATTGCCATTAGAGCTGAAAATTGTCTGATTCAAGCTGGCAAGCTAGCTCCTAGGCCTCCAATGCCATTATATCCAAGTTTAGAGAGCCCAAGTACTAGTCAGGCACCTGTCTTAGCTCCTTCTCCCACTCCTAGAAATCAGAGTTCAAATGAAGCTTCCACTTCATCTCCAAGTGCCCCAAATGAGCTTCAAGAAGTCATGAAGCAACTGCAAAATTTAGGTAATGAGCTGGTCACACTCAAGAGACAGCAAACTCAAGGTTTTAGACCTTCGTATCAGCCTCAAGCTCAACCTAATAGGCAGCCATATCAGCCTCAAAGGCCACCTAATCCAGCTGCAAATATGAATCAAACAAGGCCTCCTGCCAATAGACCATTCCAGCCCTATAATCCAAATGCCATATCTGCCTCTAAGGCATTAGTACCAGCACAAAACAATATTGCCCAGGAGTATGAATGGTGTTTTCCATGTAATGAACCCCATAATCAATCCATGTGCTATAATGGTGCTTTAACCCAAGCTTTAATGGTAACAAGTGCTGGTGTGGAGGGTGAAAGTAGTCAAGAAAACAGCCAACAACAAGAAACATTCCAACAGCAACCTGCCCCAAATGACACCACATTGGTAAATTGGCAGGCAGAGGATTTCTGTGGTATGAATCAGGCAGTCTCTCAAGGTGTTGCAGCCAACACAAGGTCAAAAAGGAGAAATTTGGGTGAGGAACAGCCGTTAGCCCCAGCCAATCCACAACCTTCCACAGCTCCACAAATGATTGGCAAGCAAAACCCAGTTTCAAATGCACGAGGGCAGCTAAGAACAGCCCCTTGGCCAAATCAAATGCCAGCTGTTGCTGCCCATATTCAAGGAGCAAATGTGCAAATCAAGGGACAGCAGAGAGATCCTTCATCACCATTCAGTATCATTGATCAGATGAAGAAAACAAACGTCAATATATCTATGTGGGAATCCCTATCCATCCCAGGCCAAAGAGATCTGCTGCAAGCTGCTATGAAGGACTGGCCAATTTCGAATCAGCAGGTTCAAAGGCAAGACAAAGTGCTTACAAATGCTGCCCAGCCTGAAGGAAATCATGGAGCACAACAAGGTAAAATGCTGAAGCCCCCTCCATTTTATGTTTCATTGATCATAGGAGACAAGTTGGTACATAATTGCATGATTGACTCTGGGGCAAGTAGTTCAGTAATGCCTAAACAGATAGCTGATCAGCTAGGGCTCCAGTATGAAATAACAACTAAGGGAGTAGTGCAATTAGATGGGACAGCAGTAGCCACAGTTGGAGTTATAAAAAACTTGAGTCTTACCTTGCATGCATGTCCCAACGTGGTTGTTTTACAAGACGTCTCAGTCATAGACCTTCCACCACTCTTTGCCCTATGCTTGTCAAGGGACTTTACTGCCAGGATTGGGGGATATTTGTCCGCTGATTGGTCACACATGCTGTTCAGAACGAGGTATGGAACTAAAGCTACAATTAGGTCAGAACCTATTGCAGATTTCCACATTGAACCCTATACTCCAAGTCATATTAATACCAATTGCTCAGCATTTGATCAAGAAGATCACCTTGGCACTGATGAAGCCGACACTAAGGTTGGAAGTATCCCAGATTTGACTCTTGATGAATGGGCAAGCAAGGTGCATGCTTTTGATCCTTATCAAGAAGTAGAAGAATCTGAGCTAGGGGTCTATTGTATACACGAAGAAAGTCAACCTATTCCTAGCATCACCAAGCCAAACCACAAGGATGACAATGAGGTATGGCAACTATTTTTTGATGGATCAAGGAGTAGACAAGGCGCAGGAGGTGGAGCCATGCTTGTTTCACCTCAAGGAGTAAGGTATTATTCAGCTTTTAGATTTCAATTTGCATGCTCCAATAACACTGCTGAATATGAAGCCTTGGTGCAAGGGATGCATTGGGCAATAAAGAGAAAAATAAAGAACTTGCAAGTTTTTGGGGACAGTGAGCTGATTGTAAATCAGGTCAAGGGACAACATGCTGCCAAAAATGATCTACTCAGATGCTACAAGAACAGGGTGTGGGACCTCATGGAGGATTTTGAAGGTTTCGGCATCAAGGCCATTCCCAGAAAAGAGAATCAAGCTGCTGACAGGCTTGCAGCAGTAGGGGCAGCCTTTGACATCGTAGAAAACATTCAACAAGACAAGGTACAGCCAAACATCCACGTGATTGTGAGGCCTTCAGTGCCGGATAACAATGTCAATTGGCAAGTATTTGAGAATGACCGGCAAATCATCCACTTCTTGCAGGAAGAAGCTGAGTTCTCAGCTAAGAATCAAGAGAAGTTGGAACAGCAATATGGTGACCAGGTGATACAGCTGAGAACTGACAAGCTGCCCAAGGGACTTGTCACCTTGGAGTCCATTTTTAACCCCAATGATCAGTTTAGAAAGGAGAAAGCAAATATTCAGGTCAAGAGGGAAGATTCGGTATCCATCTTGGTAAAAGAGAACAAGCCATTGCAAATTGGAAAAATGACAACTGAGCAAGAGAGATATGAGTTCATACAGCTTTGTCAAGAATTCCCTGACGTGTTTGCTTGGAGCTATGAAGACTTGAAGGGCTTCAATCCCAACTTAGCTCAGCATACCATCGAGTTGGATCCAAATACTAAGCCTGTCAGGCAGAAACAGAGACCAGTCAATCCACACATGGAGCCTCTCATGAGAAAGGAGCTGGACAAGCTGATTGAGTCAGCAATTATATTCCCTATCAAGCACTCAAGCTGGGTTGCGAACTTGGTTCCGGTCAGAAAGAAAAGTGGAGAGATCAGGCTATGTGTTGACTTCCGAGACCTCAATAGGGCATCTCTCAAGGACCATTATCCACTCCCTTCCATGGAGCAAATATTGCAGGTCGTAGCTGGATCAGAAAGGTTTTCGCTACTTGATGGTTACTCAGGCTTCAATCAAATTATGGTGAAGGAGGAAGACCAATTCAAGACAGCCTTCACAACCAAATGGGGCACGTATGCTTACAAGAAGATGCCATTTGGACTGTCGAACGCCGGAGCAACATTCCAGCGAGCTATGGATATGGCATTCAAAGGCTTGATCAATAAGGCAGTACTGATATACCTAGATGATATCACTGTCTTCTCAAAAAATACTGCAGACCATCTCTTTCACCTCAAGCAAGTGTTTCAGAGATGTAGAAAGTTTGGAGTGTCTTTAAATCCTAAGAAGTGCATCTTTCCTGCACATGAAGGGAAACTCCTTGGCCACATTGTCTCCAAGGAAGGATTAGCAATTGATCCAGAGAGGGTTGAAGCCATAAAGGCTCTACCATTGCCAAGTCATAAGAAAGCTCTTCAGAGTTTCCTGGGAAGGATAAACTTTGTTCGAAGAGTTTGTCCCAAACTTTGCAGCCCTTGTCAAGCCTATCACCAAAATGTTAAGGAAAATCATGGCTTTTAAATGGATAGCAGAAGGCAAGGAGAGTTTTGAAGCAATCAAAGAAGCCATCTCCCAGGCACCCACTCTCATCAACCCGGACTTTTCCAAGGATTTCATCCTCTATGCATTTTGGGGTGATGACACTATTTCTGCCATTCTAGTGCAACAAAACAAATATAATGATGAGCAGCTGATTGCCTTCTTTAGCCAAAGCCTAAATGACTGCGAATTAAGGTACTCTTTTATTGAAAAACATGTGCTTGCAGTAATCAGGAGCTTGAAGAAATTCAAGCATTTGGTCTCAAACAACAAGGTCCAGTTGCTGGTCTCACATGCTGGGGTTAAGGACTTCCTCCTCAACAAGGATTTGAATGAGAAAAGGGTAGGATGGATCACCCGTGTCATGGAGTATGACATTGAGATCAAAATCACCAAGCTGGTAAGAGGCAAAGGTTTGTGCGAGCAACTCGCTTCCAAACGACCAGACAGCCCAGAAGATGAAAAGGACGCTGTCCTGCTATTACAAGATGATAAAAAACAGGAAAATGATGATGTGTCCACTCCCTGTTAGACTCAGAATATGATACATTTCCTACAGACGGGTATGTGCCCTCTAGAAATGAGCAAAGCAAAAAGAAGACACTTCAGGTTGCAGGCAATTCCATATACCATCATTGATGGAGTTTTGTTCAAAAAGGACCTGAATGGAGTGCTGCTGAGATGCATTAACACAGGTCAGATCCAGAGGGTATTAAAAGAGTTTCATGATGGACCAGCTGGTGGCCATTTTGCACCAAGAGTGATAGCTTTGAAAATCATGAAGGCTGGTTATTATTGGCCTAAAATATTCAGTGGTTGCTATGCATGGATCAAGAGGTGTAAGAATTGTGCATTTTTCGTAGGAAAAGAGAAACTTGCAGCCCTCCCATTACATCCAATCTCAGTTGACCAGCCATTCATGCAATGGGGTCTGGACTTCATTGGAGTCATCAATCCCAATTTGAGCCAAGGGCACAAATGGATTTTGACAGCCACAGACTACTTCACCAGATGGACAGAAGTAGTAGCAGTCAAAGAGGTGAATGAGTCTAGCATCTTGGACTTTTACGAGGGAATAACTACCAGATTTGGTGTACCTGCTACAATAGTCTCTGATAATGCATTGGCATTTATTGGATCTAAAGTTACTAAGTGGGCTGTCAAGAACGTAATCTACCTGAGCACTTCATCAAACTATTACCCTCAAGGTAATGGCCAGGCTGAGTCTACAAACAAAAACTTGCTGAGGATCATTAGGAGGACTCTTGATGAGAATTAGAAGGCTTGGCATACCAAACTGAAATCAGCCTTATGGGCAGATAGGATAACTCCCAAAAGATCCACATGTAACTCTCTATTTAGACTTGTCTACGGAAGAGAGGCAGTCTTGCCCATGTCACTTGAGTTGCCAACGTTGGAACTCATGAAACAGCTGGAGTTGCTAGAGTTTGGGCCCATGGAGGTGAGATATGCAGAATTGATGGAGCTGCAAGAAATCAGAGATCAGGCATTCCAAGCAATGGAAAAGGATCAGGCTTTGATCAAGAAGACCTTTGATAAGAAGGCCAAAGATAGATCTTTTCAAATAGGAGATCTAGTATTGAAATGGGATGTGGACAGAGCAAAACCAGGAAGGCATTCAAAATTTGATGCCATTTGGAGTGGCCCATACATGGTCACAAAGTGCAAGAACAACAATGCTTTCCAATTGGCCTCATTGGATGGTGAAGAACTGCAGATTCCAGTAAATGGAATCTATCTCAAGCGTTGCTTCTAGAGGGAGGTTCACTACATCTGTAAATACTAGTTTAGATTTTCTTTCCTCCAAGTGCTTGTGCACATTGTTTTGCTGTAGATTAGTTTTGTTTTCCCTAAGTGCTTTGGCACAGGTTTTGCTGCTCTCGGGTTGTTTTCTACAGTTCTGAGTGTTGCTGGAGGGGAAGTTGCAGTATCAGGCTTGTTTCAGGTTAATGCTTAACTCCATGCCCAATGGATTGCTTCAGGCTACTGGCCTTTTCATCTAGCAGGCAGATGATCCCGCTGAGTCGCCAAATTGTTATCCAAAATTCACCCCCCAGGGTAAATTTGATAACATGCATCAGGATGTCCAAATTCCAAGAAAAATGACTGATTCATAGCAAAATCAGGTTTCTAGGGTCCCTTCAGGAATCTTTCTAAACTCCCCAGGCCGAAGAAGGAAGGAGCAAGCTTTGAGAAAGTGCAAAAAGTTGCAAAAGGCAAATAGGATTGATCTAGAAAAAAGTGAAAAAATTGGCTAAGTCCTTCTAGAGGGAGCAGTCGGGACGTTTGGGACAGAAGGGCCCAAATCGGTTGGTTCGCGCGAAATCAGCACAAGGATCCCAAAAGCAATTGGGACAAGCGGGCCAGAAATACCCGAACCGGCCGAAATTGTCCCAAAAGGTCCAAAATCAAAATAGGACGTCCGGGACAAAAAGACCCGAAATACGCGAAGAAGCCGAAGGAGCCGAAAGCCAATCAAAAGGTGCCACGTGTCTTTGACCAAATGAGGGACAAGGAAGCCCATTTCAGGCGGATCGGAGGTTTTTGTCCCAAGCAGCACTGGGACATCCGGGACGAATGGACGCGAAGTACGCGGAAGACCCGGCAGGCCCGAGAACCATTGAGAAATTGCCACGTGTCATCAAGAAAAAGCCGAAGGGTCAAAGGGCAAGATTTGAAGCGCTTGCCCGAGCCAATAGAAATTGGACACGTGTCCAATGGAGCATAGAAGTGCGGAGCTCGGGGAGGAGTTGGAAGGTTTGGCCAAATCTAAGCCAAAAGGGGTAAAAGTGAAGGAAGACCCGGCAGGTTCGTGAACCAACCAATGCATGCCACGTATCCCTAGTGGCGGGGCATGGGAAAAAATGTGGAAAATTTTCCAAGAGCGCCAAAAGCAAAATTCAAGAGACAGCCCGCTGAAAAGTAGAGGAGAGAGAATTATTTAGCGAATCAGAGCGCGCCACGTGTCATCCAAGTGGCAGAGCGCGGGAAGAAATTCAAAAATCCGTTTTCGCCTGTTCCGTGTCCTAAACCTTCAGATTGACATATCTTTCGATCCAGAGCTCGGATTTACACGTTCTTGATATCAACGGAAAGCTTGTGAGATTCTCTACATGTTTCCAGGGTCAATCTTGCATTTTGGTTTAGTTTGAAGAAAGAAAATCAGAAGACGCCTCTGGCACGAAATAATAAGTAGAAGTGATGCTCAACCAACCACTTTAATGTAGCAGACAGTTCGCCGCTTCTGTTAGGCAAACCACCGCTTTGCCAGAACCCGCCGCTTCTGCCATGATGGGAGAATTAAATGCAACCTAGAGGTGGTTGGGGCAGATTTCGAATTCCTCTCTTTTTTCTCTCCCATTCTTCCTATAAATTGTAAGGAGGGGTTTCTTTCTGTAGTTGGACATTTTCTACTTTGCACCCTCCCTTCTCTCCTGTTCATAAGAAGATTTGTGGAGTTTTCAAACCTCCCATATAGACTGTAACACCGTTTTTTGCCTTCTGGCTATTGCAATGTATTGAATCGACCCTTGAGCAATATATATGTGTCTGTGGTTGCTTCTAAACCCTCTTACATATTCATTACTGTCATTCTTGATCTTTCATTGCATTTTTGCTATCTGTGCATGGTGTTGTGTTATATCTACATGGTCTGTGTTTAATGTGGCAAAGCATATGTTCTTCATTCCTCGGTGCATCACCTCTATTAGCTTAGATTTATTTTATGCATCTTCTTACCTTGTCTCCTTGGCAGATTAGATTAGATTTTGAGAAAACCCTCTGCATATTTTGTGTGCACCTGAACAGAGGAATAGGAACCAGCCTTTCTCTGGAGATTCCTTTCTCACTCTTCAAGTCCCACACTTGGAGAAAGGATTCAATGTTATGCTATCACACTGGATATTAATATGATCAACCTAGAAAACTGATCAATATCCAGGGGTGCTGTGATTTTGCACTAACAATGCCCTTTGGGAAGACAGGATCACACCTAAGAGAGCCATTGGAATGTCCCCCTTTCAAGTGGTGTATGGAGTAGAGGCTCAACTTCCAGTAATAGTGGAACTACCGGCCTTGCATCTAATGAAGGCCATTGAAGATACTAGTTTCAGTGATGCTCTGGATAAGAGAATTATGTACCTGCACAAACTAAATGAGGACAGATTGATGGTTGTTGATAGGATATCCGTTCACCAGCAGAAGGTGAAGGTCCTGTTTGACAAGAAAGCTAGGTTCAGAGATTTCCAAGTTGGAGACACTGTGTTGCTATGGGATAAAAGGCATGAACCTCGTGGTAGCGACAGAAAGTTTGATTCCCTGTGGCTCGGACCTTTCAAGATCAGAAACTTTGCTGGTAAGAATTCTTTCTATCTTGATTACATGGATGGTTCTTCTCTCCCACTTCCTTATAGTGGGTAGTATCTCAAGTTGTTCAAGTCCTAGGTGATTAGGGAGTCCCTTGTATATTTTGTACAGTGTCTTTGCTTCTGCGTTTTGGTGTGTTTCCCTTCTGTTGTTTTGGTGTGTTGCCCTCTGTTTTGGTCTGTTTTTGACTTCGTTGCCCAATGGATAAGGCACTGGTCTGCTTCACCGAGTTTGTCTAAGTTCTTTCCTTGTCTCATTCCTTGAATTTATACCAAGTCATCCCCAGAAGGAGCCAGCTGTTGTCCACTCAAAATTCCTCGCCCTGATAATAGTAAAAATTTCAAAATTTTGAGTTTAAGTGTCTTTTCTGTCGAGCTGGTGGTGTGAAAAGGCCGTGAAATTGAGAAAATCTGTGTTTTGGGTCATTTTGTAAGTATTTCGGGCCTGTCGGAACTTTTTGTCCCAACTGTCCCAAGTCCAAACGGGTCTTCTGTTCTTCGACCGGCTGAAATCCCCGAAGTTGTCCCATTTTCGGGCCCGTCGGAAGTTTTTGTCCCAAGTGTCCCAAAACTCAAAGTGCACTATGTTCCCCGATCAGCCGAACCACCCGAACCGCGTACTTCAATTTTTTTTGTCCCAAGTGTCCCAAAACTTATTGTGCGAGATGTTCCAATTTCGGCTGAAACTCCCGAACCGCGTACTTCGCACTTTCTTGTTCCAAATGTCCCAAATCAAAAAGTGCAAGTTGTTCCATTTTCGCCCGAACCGGCCGAGTCGCGTACTCCGGAACTTTTTGTCTCAAATGTCCCAAGTTCAAACGGACATTTTGTTCCATTTTCGGCTGATTCACCCGAACCGCGCTTTCATGTCCCAAATGTCCCAAAGTTAATCGGGAAAACTGTTCCATTTTCGGCCGATTCACCCGAACCGCGTCCTTCGCGTAATTTTGTCCCAACTGTCCCGAGTTCCAAATTGCTCTCTGTTCCCCGATCGGCTGAAACTCCTGAGTCACGTACTTCAGAGCTCTTTGTCCCAAATAAAAAAAAATGCAAACTGTTCCAATTTCGGCCGAAACACCCGAACCGCGTCCTTCGCGCGTTTTCGTCCCAAATGTCCCACAATGCATTTGTGCGTCTTCTCCCTGTTTCACCCGAATCGGCCGAGCCGCGTGTTTCACGCATTCGCGTCTCACATGTCCCAAGTGAACCTAATGCAATTCATACTTAGTTTTTCCCGCTCGACCCGAATATGCTAAAATATGAATTTAAGTTGCGGCTCTGATGCTATCAATCCGAAGATCAAATTTCAAGGACAGCTGGCAGAAGGACGAAGCTCTCAAGACGCTGGTTACATCAGTTTTCAAAGATATTCATTGTCATCCTCAAGATGAAAATTCTGGTGTGTCCCTCGTGGCAAGGACATAGCTGATACGTGGAAGAAAATTCAAGCAGCGGTTTCTGAAGACGGTGGGTCCCTCTCAGTGACCGGCTACCTGTCTTCTTCCCCATACGTTTCTCTTCTTCCCTTTCTTTTTCAGTTTTCTTTGTAATAGGTTGAGGTACTGTGATTTGGCGGTCCTTAACTATTCTTTAGTTAAAAGAAATGGTTACGAAGAGTAACTGAATTGTAAGCTATATAATGGTATTTTCTACGCCATTCGAAAAGAGGAAGAACTTGACATATTTTCTGGAAGTGTAAATAGATCAGAGAGAAATCAATACAAAAGGGCTTTCCATTCATTGTCTATCTAATCTCTGTTATCTCTGTGTTTTCTTTTAATTTCGTGAAGATCATTTGTTTCTAGTTCGTTAGTCTCACTGATTGCATATTTTCAAATATTGTGAGTATAGTGATCTTGTATAACCAAGAAGGAACTTTGTGTCCTTGATTAATGAATCTGAAGAAGGTTATTTACAGAACTTTGTGTCTGGTAATCTCATCTTGTACAAACGATCTTGTTTTAAATTCACTGCAACTTCGTATACATAAAGGATTATTCTGCTATCTATAATCCTACATGTTGCTCTTCTGCTCATCTTCGTATCCCCTTTCCTCGGTCCTTTTGTAACTGATGATCCTTGTGGAAAACACTTTCATAATATCCAAGTTCAACTATAAAATCATGTTTTATATATTTGTAAATAAGTTCGTTTCTGAATAAGGGAACCTCTCCCATTAAAGAGGAGGGACTTCTTGTCCCCTGACTGTTGCTCTTCTTAAAAGTCCTATTTGACGACCAACAGAGCCACCGCTAAATTTAGTGGAAAAACACCTATTGGGGGGTAAAAAAATAATATATTTTTGGCCTAAATTGTGTATTTTGTGATTCTAGACCCTTTTTTCTAAAGAGGGGGGACACAAAAACTTCATTTTGATGTACTTTTGGAGCATGTTGTAGTAATCTTGGTGCATAAAGTGAAAAAAAAAGTGTAAATTTTTCATTTTATATTTGGTTCTATCACACGAGATCTTTGATCTCATAGCAGCGTTCGGTATATACGGTGCCTCTGGGAAGTGCTTACGGGTGATGCCATCGCGACTACTACTGCACTTAACGTCTAACACAGCTGCCTAAACGTCGTCTGGGCATCGACCCTATAAAATTGACAGGGAGTAATAAGGACACAATACACACACATTTGAGCCCTCCCATCCATTTGTGCTTGCACAAACCCCTCTCCGTACTGTCTAAGTACCACGTACTAGATTCTTTCACGTGCGTTAACACCTCTTTCTGTACTGACGGGTATATTGAAAGGGTGATCTTCTTCCACGTACCGACGGGTATATCAGAAGGCAGCGTATATAGAAAGGTTTGGTATATCGGCCTGACGGTATATTGAGAGGGAGACCATAAACCTGGAGTGATAAGAGCCTTACCCTTTGTCAGAAATTCAGAGTTTCAGAAATTCAGATTGCAGAAATGGGTGCACAAGCACCAAAGTTCTTCTTGCCAGATTCACAACTACTTAGAGGAGACAACTATGCTGCATGGAAATCGAAGATCAAGACATTACTTAAGTTTGAAGACCTATGGACAGTTGTAGATGGAAAAACAACAAGATCACTTGATGATGGAAGACAACAAGTTCAATTTGATAGGGCCAATCAAAAGGCCAAGTTGATCATCTTGTTTAGCGTAACAGACAATGTGCAACCCCACATTAGAGATGCCACATCGGCCAAGGATGCATGGGATAAGTTGAGTACAGTTTATGAGGCAAAGAACAAGAATGCCATCCTCAACCTACTATCACAACTACATACTCTCAAGTTCAAGCACAATGAGAAGGTTGAAGTTTATTTGAGACGAGTTGCTACTTTGAGGGCATCTCTATTAGCATTGGGAAAAGAGATAAGTGATGAAGACCTCGTACCAATTGTGTTGCAAGCACTTCCTCCTTCCTACAGAATCTTTGTGACAACTATCAATATGAGTGAACACACAGTCACCTTTGAGAAGTTGGTCAATCTACTTCAACAAGAAGAGGCAATGAACAACAAAGATCAGGAAGATGAGTAAGCACTATCTTCCAATCATAAAGGAAAGGGAAAATTTCAGTCCAATCACAAGAAGTCCCAACAAAACCAAAGTCAACGAGACAACACCAAGAAGTGTCCCATTTGCAATAGAGGGAGACATGACATCAAAGATTGTTGGTACAATTCCTACAAAAAGGGTTCATCAAGTAATTCAAAACCCAATAACCAACAGGGTAACAATAATTCAAATAAAGGGAAGTCCAATAACAACAACAATCAAGGGCAGAAAAATGGTAATTGGCAAAGAAAACCCAAACAACAAGGGTACATCACTGAACATGAGGATGATTCAGATGAAGGACACCACATGTATTCTGCTCAATTTGATGAAGAAACCAAGTCCACGCAAGATATCTGGTATGTTGACTCGGGTGCAACTCGACACATGACTGGACGCAAGGATTGGTTCTACACACTGCGTGACTCACCTAACAAGAGCCATGTGTCATTAGGTGATGACTCATCATACAGTGTCAAGGGCATTGGAAACATTTCACTACCTCTGGAAAGCATGACTGCAAAATCACAAATGTATTGTATATACCTGGGTTGACCAAGAATTTGCTATCAGTTAGTCAACTCCTTGATCACAACTTGAAGTTAGATTTTGACAGTAATAATGGAAAAAAAGTGTGCTTGATAAGAGATAAGTCAAGAGGCAAGATTGTAGCAAGAGCCTCCAATGTGGGACGCATGTTCCAACTTGATTTTTTTCATAAGGATGACCAACCTTTAGTGGCCAAAGACACACAATCTGCAGAACTATGGCATCACAGATATGGTCACATCAGTTTTGGCTATCTCCAAACACTTCAAAAGGGCAACATGGTGAAAGGATTGCCTACACTCAAGCACAACACTGACAAGTGTCATAATTGCCTAGCTGGAAAGCAAAACAGAGTACCCTTCCAGAAGAACACATATAGAGCTAAGGGAAAGCTTGATTTGGTGCACACCGATCTTTGCGGGCCCATGCAACCAAGTCATTCTAGATGTCAATACTTCATGCTTTGTGTTGATGACTACTCAAGAAAGATGTGGATATATTTTCTAAGAAACAAGAGTCAAGCCTTTGAGACATTTCAGAAGTTCAAAGCACTTGTTGAGAATGAAGTTGGTCGCAAGATCAAAACTCTCCGCTCAGATCGAGGGGGGGAATTCACAAGCAATGAGTTCAAGACTTACCTGGAAGCTCATGGGATTCGTCGACAAATGCCTCCTACTCACACACCACAGCAGAATGGTATAGTTGAGAGAAGGAATCGTACTATCATGGAAATGGTGTAATGTATGATTGACGACTCATGTTTAACAAAAACATTTTGGGCAGAAGCTGCAAGAACTGCAGTCTATTTGTTGAACAGAGTGCCCACAGTATCTCTTGAAGGAGTGACACCTCAATAAGCATGGTTAAATCGAAAACCATCAATTGCACACCTAAGAGTATTTGGGTGTAAAGCTAGCATGCACATACCCAAGAAGAACAGGAACAAGTTGGATATGAAAGCTGAGAAACTGATATTCATTGGATACAGTGAAGAAGCACTTGGGTATAGATTATGGGATCCGAAAGCAAAGAAAGTATACACAAGTAGGGATGTTGAGTTCTTTGAGAAGAAACAAGCAGATGCTCCACTCAACGACTCAACAAACATGCATAATACACCTCTTGTGAAGACAGAATTTGATGTTCCCACTAAAGATGACAGTGATGAATTGGATGATGGTGAAAACTTGGATCCACCACAAGCCAATGGAACAGATAATAAGTTACCTAAATGGTATACTCAATTAATAAGAGATGCAAATTTGGATGAAGCACCTAGCACATCATCCAATCCTGGACCTAGAACTCGTAGTCAAGCTCGTGAAGAGGTCAATTATGCCCTAATGAGCAGAGTTGTTGAAACAGTTGAGCCATCTATAGTTCAGGAAGCCCTACAATCAAAAGCTTGGAAAGATGCCATAGATTCAGAGTATCAGTTAGTGATGAAGAACAACACATGGAAACTTGTCGACCTTCCACCAGGGAAGAAACCCATTGGATGTAGATGAATATTCAAGACTAAGTACAAATTAGATGGGACTATTAAAGAGTATAAAGCAAGGCTTGTAGTAAAGGGGGTATGCACAACAAGAAGGCATTGATTATGAGGAGACATTTGCTTCCACAGCCAAGATCAAGACAATCAGGATGATCTTTGGTCTAGCTGCACAATTTGGTTGGAAAGTCCACAAAATGGATGTGAAAAGTGCCCTTTCTTAATGGAGATTTGCAAGAAGAAGTCTATATAACTCAGCCATAGGGTTATGTAATACCAAGAAAAAGAGATGATGGTATGCAAACTCATAAAATATCTATATGGCCTAAAACAGGAACCCCAGGCATGGTACATCAAAATTGATGAGCATATCATAAGTCATGGATTCGAAAGGAATCCTTATGACCCCAATCTCTACCTCAAAAAGCAATGGGGGGAGATTGTCATTGTGGTTGTTTATGTCGATGATCTAATCATTACAGGTAGTTTTGTGAAGATGATCGATGCAACAAAGAAGGATTTTAATCGATCATTCGACATGACAGATCTCGGGCTCATGCACTATTATATTGGGTTGGAAGTATGACAAAAATAGAATCATATCTTTGTGTCATAGTTAAAATACACCAAGACAACACTCGAGAAATTTAGGATGATGGACTTCACTCCTATTTCTACACCTATGGAAGTGAGACTTCAGTTATCTCATTCTGATCCATCACCACTGGTGAATGCAACTCTCTATCGATAGTTGATCGAGAGTCTCATTTACCTAACATATACTAGAACAGATATTAGCTTTGCAGTTGGCTATTTATCACGCTTCATGCAAGAACTGAAAATATTTCATTCTAAAGTAGCAAAGAGAATACTGAGATATCTGAAGGGTACAGTTGACCTTGGTCTAGAGTACAAGAAGAACAAAAACTTCTTCTTGTTACCGGATATTCAGATTCAGATCATGTAGGAAACATGGATGATAGGAAGTCAACATCAAGCTTCATCTTCTTTATGGGACCTGGACTGATATCATGGGGAAGCAAGAAACAGAACTTTATTTCTCACTCTTCTACAGAAGTAGAAGTATCGAGCTGTAGGTGAAGCTGTTTGTGAAGCAATATGGCTACACTGAATATTGGAAGGAATTGGTCTACCACAACAGAAATCTACTCCAGTATATGTTAATAATGAAGGAGTTCTGAAGCTTGTTCGCAATCCAATATTTCATGAGAGAACTAAACATATTGAAGTACAAGTTCATTTCATACGTGAGCATGTCTTGAAGCACAACATACAACTCCATTTCTGTCCTATAGCTGAACATAAGGTAGATGTTTTCACTAAGTCACTTGCATGCGACAAATTCACACTGTTCAGAGAGTTCCTCTCCACTTCATTGGAAACTATGCAAAATTAAGGGGGGAAATGTTAGCATAATTTAGCATAGGCGTATTTATTGCATTTTATTGCATTGTCTTTTATTTAATAATGTGCAACATGTGCACTCTAGTCTAGTGACTTGCATTCAATATTGTTATGTTGGATAACATTCAATATTGGTATTAGTAGTAATTACATGTGCATGTGAGATGGGTCTTGTCATCTCGTAGTTGGTGTCTAATGGGGTGTCATGTCTATCCATATGAGGTTGTCTAATATCTATAAATATTACAACTCTTGCATTGTTATGTAATCTGATTTCATGATCAATAATATTTGTGAGGCTTTCATCCCTCTTTGGTCATTGTAATCTAATTCTATTCTATCATTTGGTATCTAGAGTTATACCATTGTTATCAAATTTGGGCATACTTAATTTTTGAAATATTTATGTAAAGAAGGCCAATCAATATCTAGCTCCTAAGAATTTGTGGACTAGTCCTCTTGACTTAATAGTTTCCCCCTAATGGCTCATCATGACATGCTATGAGTATGAAAAATGACCTTTTTCATCCTTAGCTATACACCCCCGTAATACATGGTTAGATCCACATTTGAAACATAATGGGTACCATTAGTTAATATACGCATTGTACTTTGTTTAATTAATTGACTTCCTTTGTTTAGGTGTGAGGAAATATGGGGAACTTCCATGTAGTGCCCCGTAGTTCCGCCATGTCTACAAACTAAGTCCTGAGACAATTGAGATTGCAAACAGAATGTTCTATCACAAAAATTCATCATCGGGCTGTACTCTTCATATACTTGATCCCCTGGTTCAGCCTTGAGATAAAAATTCAATTTTCCTTCCAAATTGGCCTGTGCCTCTGGTTTATCCCTATACCATTTTGATCACAAATCTCTATCGCTAATAATATGAATGGGCTCACCTTACAAATTAACTCCCCTTTTTACCTAAAGATTAAATTCCCTTAGATACTTCCATAGGGCCACCATGATCAGCTATGAAAAATTATGTGTCATTTCCTATGGCTCATGTAATAAGCCTGCAGCTTAATTCTTTGTCTTAACTCTTCATGCCAAACAAAGGGAAGAAATTTCCCATTCTCTGTCGGTAGCCCGTAGTTCCCTCTGTCAGTTTTAGGGGAGAGGTTCTTTCTTATGTAGTAAATAGGCGATGGGGCACGTGCTTCGAAATTTCACCTTAGGCTCTTGTTGTCCAAAAGGGACAAAGTTCCCATTGCTTTCCATTGGCCTGCACTTCCCCATTTGTATGCGGACCAGGAAATCACTTATCCACCCCTTGCTCCAATCCCAAGACCCATAGAATATTTCCTCATCTTTTTTCCCCTTTGCCAAAAAGGCAAAAAATGCCTAAGTTCCCCGTCGGCTTCCCACTCATAATCTTTTGCATAGGAAGATGACAATAGTGTCCAACTTACTGCGGAGTTGTGGGGGGAATTTTGAATTTTTTCCCAAAGCCCAAAAAGCTGACTAAGTTTTTCAGAGAAATCCTGCCGATCCTTGTCCAACTAGAAGTGGCCACGTATGAGGAGAATTTTGAGCTTAATTTTGACGGTCAAATTACATGGCCGTACGACCGTATAAATCATGAATAGATATTTGCCTCATAGATGCCTCGAAAATTGATTTTTCTCTTCATGAGTGAGAGGATTTTTTTCTCAAAAATAAGGGGAAGTTGATTTTATGCAAGTTTCAACCATGGGGAAGGGTTTTTGAAGGCATATATGCATGAAATCTCAACAAATTTGATTTTTCATGATCAGGAAAGAGGGAAAACATGGCATAGTCCGCAGATTTGGAAATCATTAGGGCATAAACAAGGCAAGACCCTGGGTGTTTCTTCACAAATGAGGCATGGAAAATGATTTTTCAAATGGCTTAGGGCATGGGTGCAGAGGAAAACAATTTCATCCACAAACCCATTAAAACTATAGAAAACCTGTTTCACAGAAATGCAGAGTGAAAGGAAAATTAGGGAAAAAGCATTACAGTGATCAAAATGGACACCAACATCGACTCCTACATGGGGATGGGCACTCCCAGTGAGTGCCATAAGAACAACGTAGACCAAGTGCCAAAATAATCCATTGGGGAAATAGATTCATGAGCCAAAAATCACCAAAAACCAGATGAGAACCCAACAAAAAATTGATGCCACACAGCAAGGAAAATCACAAACCAACAAAACACCAAAAAACAGAGTGAAAAACCAAACACTATACACTATACAAGTTGGTGCATACCTCAAATTTAGGGATTAATCCAAGAAATGCTTCAGATGCCTACCATTAACAGGTAATTCAAGTAATTCCCCATCTAAATCTTTGAGAAAAAAAGTATTCTCACCAATTCTGATATTAATGGAGTAAGGGCCCATCCACAATGCATCAAATTTTCCATGTTTTCCCTTATCCTCATTTCTACTATCCCACAACAAAACTAGATCTCCAATATTGAAGGCCCTAGGAGTGACCTTCTTGTCAAACAATCTTTTCAACTTCTCTCTAAATATGATATTCCTCTGATGGGATGCTCTTCTCTCTTCATCTAGCTCCATAATCTGATTGATCCTTGCTTCATATGGACTGACCTCTTGATCCTCAAGTTGTTGAACAAACTGAAATGAAGATAACTATAGATGTAAGGGCAACAAAGCTTGATTTTCATACACCAACTCAAATGGGCTCTTACCAGTAGCTCTCTTGGTAGTGATTCTATTAGCACAAACTGTAAATTTCAGTTGTTCACCCCATTTTTTCTTGTTCAACTCCAAGGTCCTTCTAATGATCTTCAACAAATTCTTATTGTTAGACTCAGCTTATCCATTTCCTTGGGGATTATAGTTTGAAGAATAAGTTAAATTGGTTCTATACTCCTTGCACATTGCCATTAAAGGTTTAACTCTGAAACACATGGCATTATCAACCACAATTTTGACTGGCACACCAAATCTGCATATGATATTATTCAACAAGAAGTCCATAACAACTTGGTGTGTTGCTTTCTTGGTGGGGATTACCTCTACCCACTTTGTAAAATAATCAGTGGCTACAAGAATCCACTTATGGCCAGTAATAGAAGGATCTAAAATCTCAGTAATGAAGTCTATTCCCCACTATTTGAAAGGAGCTTCGATTGATACAGGCTGCAAAGGAAGGGATCCTAAAGCTTTCATTCTTCCAGAGAAATGCTGGCAGCTTTCACATTTTCTAATCAACATGGTTGCATATTTGAAGAGAGTAGGCCACCAATAACCAGTTCTCAAAACTTTGTGTGTTGTAACCCTTCCAGAAAAAGTGTCCTCCACAAACTCCCCCATGGAAATCAGAAATTACTTTGGGAGCTTCATCTTCAGTTACACATTTCAAGAGGACACCTTCAGGGTTCTTCCAAGCCAACCCAAAATCAGTAATGATGCATTTTTGAGAGGCCAACTTGAGGGCTCTTTTCTGATTTTTATTTAAATGATCAGGACAACAAAGGTGTCTGAGGTAAAATATTATGTCCTTGTACCACTCAGAACTTACCAATTTCCCAAGAGCATCTACCCTTTCTTCCTCTACCTCATTCACTTCCACAGTCTACAAGTTGCTCTCAGCCATGAGCTTAGCAAAACCAAAACCTCTTACCAACTTTGTGGTTTGGATGTCCATATCATACTCTTGTAGTTTGTTCACCCATCTACATATTTTACTTGAGATCTCCATATTTGATAAGATGTCTTTTACCATGGTGTGGGGAACATAAGCAACAACTTTTGAACTTAAAATATAAGGCTTGAAAACTTTTGTTACTTTCACCAAGGCAAATGCTTGTTTTTCCATGATTATGTACTTTAACTCAGTAGCTTGTAAACCCTTGCTAAAGAAGGAAATAGGCCTCTCAGCCCCATCTTCATCCTTTTGGTGCAAAACGGATGCAATAGTATTTTCAGAGGCAAAGGAGAAGATTTGGAAAGGCTTATTGTAATTTGGAGTTGCCAAGATAGGTGCATGTTAAAGTGCTTCCTTGATCCCTTCAAAATCCTGAATAGCAGCCTCCTCCCATTTGATAACTTGATCTTTCTTTAACATGCATGTGATAGGAAGAGTCAAATCAGAAAAATTGGACACAAACCTTCTAATGAAATTGATTTTCCCAAAGAAAGATTGGATGCCCTTCATCATTCTTGGAATTGGCACCCTGCTAATTGCTTCTATTCTCTCAGGATCAATCATAACACCAACCTTTGAAACAATATGACCAAGCAATTTTTCCTTTTGCACCCCAAAGTGACACTTCTTTGGATTGAGAGAGATTTCAAATTTTCTACATCTAATCAACATTCTTTCCAAATGCTGCAAGTGATCTTTTCTACTATTTGAAAATATAGTCACATCATCCTGATAAACTGCAATGAATTCATTTATATAACTAACAAAAGCAACATCCATTACTCTTTGGAAGGTAGCTCCAGCATTCATGAGATTAAAAGGAATTTTCACATAAACATATGTTCCCCAAGGAGTGGTAAAGGCAGTTTTAAATCTTTCTGACTCCTTGACAACAACCTGATTGTAGTTAGAGAAACCATCCAAGGTGGACAACAATTCAGATCCAGTCACTAACTGCAACATGTTCTCCATGTTTGTAAAGGATAATTGTATTTTAATGAAGCTCTATTCAAATTTTTGAAGTCTACACAAAGTTTGATATCTCCATTCTTCTTTCTGACTGACACAAGGTTTGTAACCCAAGATGAATACCTTGTGGGTTGAATGATCCCTCCCTCCTTTAGTTTCTTCAATTCATATTGCATTTTCATGGAGAGGAGTGGATTAATTGGCCTTTGCTTCTATCTGAATGGTTTGGCTTTTGTTTCAAGAGGGATCTCATGCTGAAACAAGTCTTCTCTATATGCTTTCAGTTCTGAATATGACTAGGCAAGGCAGTCTTGATATTATTTAAACAATTAGAGGTAGGACTGTTTTTCTTCCTTGTTTAAACTGCTGCCCAACCAAACTTTTCTTGGTTTGTCCTTTGTTCCCAAGTCATGCTCTTCCACATCCCTTGAGGCAGACATGTTTCTATTGATGATGCAATCATCGTTACTAAAATTTGACTCGAGAGCAACAAGACCTCTAGGAATGGTGTTAATTTTCAATTGGATAATATCTTTTCCAAACAAAGTCTCTCTTCCTTTAGTCATACACACCATTGGTTCCCAATCAATATGCTAATCTACAAACTCACCTTGATCTCATAAGAACCTTTGCACTTGAGCATCATCATCAAACACTTGCCAATGCTTGATGTTGTCAGGGACAGTTGGCCTAGTTAACACTTCAACATTGTACTCACAATAAGGTGAAACAGTGCAATCTCCAAATCTTGACCCCATCACTACCAACTTTTCAACATCAGCATTCAAACATCTATCATGGTGCACAATATTAAAGGAATCAAACATCTCAATTAGACCCTAAACTGCATGCTTATACTACTTCATCCGCTGATTTTTTGTAGCCTACATTTTTCTTATTTGTTTGAAAAATAGCTCTAAATCTCCCTTTGCAATGATTTCCTTGACGCCATCCTTCCATGAAATTCTTAGATCCAACAACAAGGCTTCATAATCAGCAATGTTGTTAGTACATTCAAAATTAAGCTTGAAGGAAAAAACAAATTCTTCCAAGCTAGGAGAAATCAGAATTACACCAGCACCATTTCCAAATTTGGAGCAAGCTCCATCAAATAGCAAGGTCCAAGGAGAACATACCTGCTCAAGGAACTTTGACTGATCCATTTTTTGTTCTTTTCCATCAGCGAAACCAATAAAATTATCATCATCAACATCAGCAAATAATACTTCATAAGAAGCATTTTTTGGGTCCTCAATTAGATGCAACATTTTCATTTCTCCATAGAGCTTGACAAGGCTTCCCTCAATGGTAATGGTGGCAAAAGACATATCCATTTGGACACTCCCTCCAAAACTTGCATCCCACTTTCTTGAAAATAACATACCTCATTTGGCGGGGCAATCAACAATCACAACATCCAATTTTAAATTCCTCTCGAGATAAGATGTAAGCTGCACAACCAAACCCTTCACACAACCAACAACCAATACTTCTCTTGAGTACATGGTAGTACATTTTCCATAGGCCACTGTCACTTTGATATCCAACTCATTCATGACTTCTAGAGGCATAACATTACATGATGCACTGGAATCAAACATGCAATTGTGAAGTAGCCTATCCTTTATGATCAAGGTTGTGAAGAATGTATCAACATTCAATTAGGAATCAACCAAGGATGTCCCAAAATATACCTCAGGTGTCTCTCCAAGATCTTCTACTGCTGGTGTTGTTTCAAGGTCAGTAATGATCTGAGGAGGAGTCTTAACAACATTTATATTTCTGCCTAGAGTAGTCTTCTCCTCTTTCAACCCCAAGTACTCAAATGCTCTCTTCTTATGCTCAGGAATCCTAAGCAACTCAATGATTATAACACTCACTTTGATTTGGATCAATACTTGGGCTATGTCATAGGGAACACTCTTTGGCAAAGCAGCATTGGAAGGGAGACAAGAAGATTCATTTGATGGCAAGGGATTCTTGGCAACTTGGGCATGAGGAGGACTGTAATTTTTGCTTGGGACAGCAGAGCTTTTGGCAAGTGTTTCTCTCCTAGGAATTTCTTTTGGAATGCTTGTGAGCAAGGGTGTTTTAGGTTTTTCTTAAGGCCCAACACCCTTAACAACTTTTCTTCTAGTGTTATAGTCTTTTTCTTGACCTACAACAACATTCATCAATAATTGTCTATCTTCCTCCAAAGGAATACCACCATCATACTTCTTAATCATCAAAGCTCTTAAGTATTCAAAGTCATTGTTAGGAATTTCAAAAGCTTGCACTACATCAACTTCAAGAGCATGAGGGGGAAGAAAGACTTGTACTCATTTGATGCAATCCCAAAAATTTGTAGTAGTCCTAGAAGTTATTACTTCAGTAGATGTTTCTCCTCCTTATGAGCTTGAAGAACAACCAACCATGCAAATATCATCATTAGTACTATCATCATTATTAGCTTCACCTTCTTTCTGGTCCACTTCACATGGAGGATGGGGTAAAAAACACCTATCACACCAATCAATATACACAACTTCTTCAACAACAACAACCCTAGCAGTTAAGGGATTAGGTAACACTCTCCCTTCATGTGCTTGAGGATGTCTATTTGCAGACCCCATGGACCCTTTCCCTCTATCATCTGCCCTTTGATCACCTCTAGGATGATTGGAAAATATGTCATGGTTTGGTGCTCTTGGCTGACCTTGTGAAGTCTACCCAATTCCCTTCTCAGTGCTTGCTAACTTATATGAGATTTCTTTGATAGCCCCTGCCAAAGTTTTCACAACCTCTTCTAAATCAGCACCCTTGTTAGCTTTAGGTTTTTAGAGTTTATCAGCTTTGCACCATATCTCTTGAGAGGTTTCCCAATAGTCTTGATATTGTTTTCGATTTGAAGTTGCATGGTGAAAGCTTGTCTCAGATTGGTAGGGTTCTTGTCTCTTAAGTAATAGGCTGCCTTATTATCAAATGAATCTGCATATTTGATTAAAAAAGACTCATCACAAGGCCTTAGATTAACAGGAATCCTTCTCAAAGTTTTTTTAAACCTTGTGTTAAAGTCATAGACTGATTCATTAGGGTTGTTCTTGATATTCTCAGATTTAGATAAGAGAAATCTAGGACCAGTCTTGTCACCATATTGCAATCTAAATGCATTCTTCATTTCAGTCCATGAATTAATACAATTATCAGGCAGAGCCTTGTACCAATCCCTAAAATCCTCTTCTAATGTATTAATTAATAACTTAATATACACATCTTCAAAATCTATCTTGAAATCTTCCATCATGTTAACAAAAAGTTTGAGATGCTGATCACTAGTTATTGCATTATTACCTTGGAATTTTGGCAAGATATTTCTGACATCTTATTGGAAAACATTTGGGTAACCATCCATTCCTATAAATTCTATAGGACCAAAGGTGTTAAAAACAAATGGAGGTCTAGGTTGAGCCATATTGTTTGGTGGAGGTGATCTTGGAGGTGAAACAAGATGATGAGGAGAGCAAGATCCTCAAGGCTCAAGAATGTGATTCACAAGACTGGTATTCTCTAAATGCTGATTTTCTTGGAAAATTTTATTAGGATTGAAACACATAGGTGTAGATCAAATAAGGAACTTACTTGGTATAACAGAAGGACCTTCACTAACTGAGGCAAACAAGTTTATGAGAGGATTGCTTGAATCAAAATCACTTGAAGAAGAGTGATAATCCTCTACCAAAGGCTGATCTCTCTCACCTATGGATATATCTTTACCTAATGTCTGACCTTTAACAAATTTGCAAACTCTTCTCCCTTCTAACTTTGAGTTTCTTGAATTTGTAAACAACTTCTTAGCAGAGTCTTTAAGGAAGAGAGATATTCTTCCTTCCAGTTTTGTAGAGATTAGAAAAACAAAAGTAAATGATAGAAATACTAAGACACTGGTACTTTACCAAGATCATAACAACATGGAGTTGCCACTAAGAAATTTCACCCTAGTTGTGCAAATGCATAAAAATACTCTGTCAAATATCTATTAGCACTGAAAATATTGCCAAACTTTATAGATCAGACCTTTCTTTATTTGAATTTATCAACCACAAATGCAAATGAAGTGTAACAACTGCTGGAAACTGGTAAAATTTGTAGGCAAAACTTATATCTTCACTCAATCCTTACAAATCTGATTATAAAATGATGCTTCAACAATGTATTTGCATGTAGAACTTGCAAGGGACATTACCAGGGTTTGGTATGCATTTAAATATCTCAAATATGTATGCACTTGGATCAGATTGAACTAAGAGAAAATAAAACTTAGAACTCTACTCTTCATTCCAATCTTATAAATATGATCAGAAGATGATACTTAGATTTGTAATTGCACATAAATCACATAAGAAGCATTACAAGGGATCTGAAATACTGAAATACTGAATAATGTCTCTGGAAAATGCACCAGAAAGTGTTGGCACCCAATTTTTTTCTCCTTTTAAGTCTGAGCATCATCAGAAATATGGCATAAAGCTTAAAGGTAGATAGATCTTGATATATGTCATTTTGTAGTTGGGGACGTGATCTAATTGACACTCAGATTTGTGGAGAGATGGATAGAAATTTGAAAGGATTTGATCTAACCCTCACTATTTTAGGTTGTGCCTTTTCAACCAAGGTAAGAGAACCTATATTTTAGCCTCTATTGTGTGAAGGAGGTGGAGATATCCTTATACTGTGCATATTGTATGGAGATGGCCTTGGGAAAACATGATCAATTTTCCATTATTCAAACTCAACAGAGTTGTCACTACTAAATGATGGAAATGCTTTCAAGACAAGGTTGAGGCTGCTGGAGACATTATATGATCCTGATTTGCTTTGTGCATTTTTGTAGATGGGTTTGATTCCTTTGTTGACACACAACGCAATGCAGGGGTAGTATGGGTAGGATTAGTTATTCAAATGATTTTTTAGTGGGGTATTGATAAGAAAAACTTGGATATATCAAACCTTTGACAACCTCTACAATACTTGAACAACTATCAGATAAAATGCTTCAAATAATCAAGATGTTCTTTCAACCATAAGATGCATAAACGGAAGCCCAGGTTGCACTCTTCACACAATATTTGAGAACTCACCACAAAATATTGAAGTAAAGAACTCAATTAAACACAAAAATCCTTGATCAAACCACGCCTAAGGTACCCCCAAAGGCTTACAAGAAATCCCAATCAAAAAATGAAGGTGGATTGATTTTAAAATTCTTATTTTCAATGCCAGATGCAATCTCTTCTGACAAACAAAACTGCAAGTGCCATATCAATAAGGATGAGATTCTGTGTGATTTCTAAATACTTTCAATGCAAGATTGCAACAAGAACAATGAAAAATATTGTCAGGTATTTAAAATGATAACAGACATCATATTGCCCAGAAAAACATAGATTAACTCAAAAGCTTGTTAGATTCATTAGCAAGGGAGAGTTTCATGAACAATCTCAGAGCTGTGTGATGGCTATACACTTGTAACCAACTCACATACATGAAGATCCAACACAGAAGAAATTAACCTGGTTCTTTGGTGGGTTTCTCAGAAAATGAGCTTTCTCTCAAAATTTTCTTGTGATTTTCAACTTCCCCCCTTTTGCATTTCTCAAAAATGCGTTATATACCTCTTGCTACATTGGAGCCTTCTTTCCCAAGCAAAGAATATGCCAAGGGATCAAGTTTGTTACAACAGTTTCTCATGATTCACTAAAAATGACATTTAACAAATATGCAACAAGAGTTTCCAGGTGTTTAAAAAGATTGAATCATTACAAATATTCGGATCATTATCATTTGTGGAGGCACGTTTTTCATCCTCAAGGCATGCAGGCCCCTCATCCTCTCATCATTTCATCTTATCCTTTTCCAATTTGGTTCTATAACTTTATAATTTGATATTTCACGTTTTGCACGGGCTTGAGTAAAATTTATCTCAAAAACACTTGAAATTTGCAAATTGAGTCATGAAATAGATTCCAATAATCCTAGAAGGCCAAAATGACATGGAATCACCAAAAATTTGATGAAATTTGATGCAAAATTCACAATTCCAAGTTTCCTGGAGCAAAAATGGCGGCCAAAAATGAAAATGTATAGTTACCCTTGATCTGCTTTTTCACCTTCAATCTGGGCCCTCTACGTGTCAAAATATGATTGGGAATCAATTCGGGCTCACCTTTTGACTTTTTGACATTTTTGGAAAAATGGAAAAAAATGACCTTTTTCTCCAACCCTCTGCCCTTGAATTTTTGTGATGACATGTGGCACATGGTGGATCCCATTGGGATCATGCTTCAATTTTGTGCATTTTGACCCTTTTTGGAAAATTGGAATTTTTTTACCTTTTTCCCCATGGGTCCGCATCTCCACCTTTGTCCTTGACACATGTCATGCTTTCTATTGCTTAAATTCCATGGGCTTATTTCATGTTCTGACCCCCTTTTTCACCAAGGGAAAAATTTTAATTTTCCTTTCAGGGGCCCGTGCCTCTGATTTCTCCCTTACCACATGTCACTTTCTCTATCGCTAAAATCCATGGGCTCAATTCTCCTTTTAACTCCCCTTTTTAGCCAAAGAAAAGTTTTCCCTTTTTCTTCCGTCGGGCTGTCGACCCGCTCTGCCTACCACGTGTCTCCCTATGGCTCATTCATGGGCCCATAGCTTAATTCTTTGTCTTAACTCTTTTTTCCAAAAAAGGGAAAAATTCCCCATTTTCTTTGGTGGCCCACACTTCCCTCTGACCTTTTTATAGACATGCATCCACCTGAGATTGGCCACGAGGCCACACTTTGAAATTTCACCTTAGGCCTTTTTGACAAAAAGGGAAAAAGTTCCCTTTTCCTTCCGCGGCCCGCACTTCCTCTCTTTGCCACCATGCTGCCATGTGTCCATCCCTTGCTTTAATTTGGACCCATAGGATTTTCCTCATCTTTTTTCCCCTTCACCAAAAAGGCAAAAAATGCCTAAGTTCCGCTCCAGCTTCCCACTCTGCCTTCGCATAGGAACATGACACGTGTCCTCTTATGGAGTTGCGGGAGGAATTTTGAATTTTTTTCCAAAGCCCAAAAATGACTAAGTTTTTCAGATAAACCTGCCGATCCTTGTCTAACCAGAAGCAACCACGTATGAGGAGAATTTTGAGCTTAATTTTGACAGTCAAATGACACCCGTACGACTGTAAAAAAATGTAGAATTTACCAGAGATGCCCGAATTCAATTTTCTCTTCGTGGGTGATGAATTTTTTTCTCAAAAAACAAGGGGAAGTTGATTTTATGCAAGTTTCGACCATAGGGAAGGGTTTTTGAAGGCATAAATGCATGAAATGAACAAATTTTATTTTTCACAATCAGGGAAGAGGGAAAACATGACATAGTCCAAAGATTTGGAAAAATTAGGGCACAAACAATGCATGCATGTGTGTTTCTTCACAAATGAGGTGTGGAAAATGATTTTTCAAATGAATTAAGGCATGGGAGCAGAGGCAGCAACTTCATTTCATCCATCAAAACTGTAGAAAATGTTTCAGGAAGTGCAAAGTGAAAGGAAAATTAGGGAAAAAGCATAGAGGATCAAAATGGACACCAACATGCTGCATGTGTAACTGATCCCTTTCCTACACCATTCACTAAGGAAATACTAGAAGGTGTTGTAGGGTGTGAAATCTATTTGTTTACATATGGTTTCTCTAGGTATCATCAGGTTAGGATTTCCTAGGAGGATCAGGAAAAGATAACTTTTACTACTGAATGGGGTAGCTTTGCATATAATGTAATGCCTTTTGGAGTGAAAAATGTGCCTTCTATATTTTCACACATAGTTGTTCAAGTGTTCAAGGAGTTTATTCATAACTTCTTATAGGTTTATTTTGATGATTGGATAGTGTATGGATTAGTTAAGGATCATTGTGACAATATGCGTTTAATGATTGAAAGATGTAGACAATTGAGTATCTCTTTGAACATCAAAAAGTGTATATTTTCTACACCATTTAGGATACTGTTAGGACACATAATCTACAAGGAAGGTTTGTTAGTTGATCCAGCTAAGGTTGCAGTCATTATAGGCCTAAAAGAGACTACCAATCAAAGTGAGGTGCATGGATTTTTGGGCCATACAGGATATTACAGGAAGTTTATTAAAGGATATGAAAAAGTTGCCACACCATTGGAGGAGTTACTGAAAGGGAAAGGTACGTTCTAATGGGGAGAACCACAACAATACACATTCGAGACATTAAAGGAGAAATTTACTACCTCACATATTCTACATTTTCCTTCGTGGGACCAACCATTTCATGTACATGTGGACGCCTTTGGAATGACCATTAGCGCAGTGTTGGATCAACATGGAGAAGGTATTATAGATCATCCTATCTATTTTACTAGTAGAAAGATGACTCCCGCAGAACATAATTACACCACTACAGAGTGCAAAGCTTTGTCAATGATTTATGTGCTACATAAATTTAGACAATACCTTCAACCTACACCATTTGTCTTCTATACAGATCACATGGCATTGAATTATTTGGTAAAAAAACCCATTTTACAAGGGCACATATGCAGATGGGAAATCTTATTTTAATAATTTGACTTTACAGTTGTGGTAAAACTAGGGAAAAGTAATTATGGACCAGACCATTTATCCAAAATATAGTTAGGATAAGAAGCACATGAAATTGAAGATACCATGCTAGATGCCTAGTTATACAGGTTACAACACACACCATCAGAATTAGAGGACATTTCCATCTTTCTATGAATAGGCATGACACAAGAAGGAATTAAATCCTTAGAGAAGAAATAACTTGCTATATGCGGGGCACCCTATATGTTGATTAGCAATGAATTGTACAAATTAGGCAGGGATGAATTATTGCATCGTTGTGTACTATAACATGAACACACAGACATCATGGAGGAATCTCATGGTGGTATTGCAGGTGGCCACTATGCAAGTGATGCCAATGTGTGCAAGATTCTACTCACTGGATTATGGTGGGAGACCTTGTATAAAGATTGTAAGGAATTTTGTAAGGCATGTGATCATTTTCAACGTCTTGGGAAACCAGGTCAACGAGATGAAATGCCTCTAAGACCTATTGTTAGTGCAAAACTATTTGAGAAATGGGCTATCAATTTTGTGGGTCCTATTTCACCAGTCATGTGTAGGACTGGATGACGCTATGTCATCACTTGCATAGACTATTTGACAAGGTGGGAAGAAGCAACACCTAGAAAGGATTGTACAATAGCTACAACACCCAATTTTATATGGGAGAATATTATTACAAGGTATGGATGTCCTTTAAGTTTGACTAGTGATAGGGGCACACATTTTCTTAATGAGACAATTATAATTTTATTGGATGAATTCATTATTGCACACCATAAGACTACACCCTATCATCCTCAGGAAAATAGAACTGTTGAGGCATTCAACAAAATTTTGTGCCAGAAATTGACAAAAATATGTGATGTTGGAAGGAAGGATTGGGATGATAAAGTATCTGCAGTACTTTGGGCATATAAAAGGTTGAACAAAGCCACACCATTTCAGTTAGTGTTTTGCGTCAAAATAGTTCTTCCTATGGAATTTATGTTACCATCTTTGCATATTGTGCTTACTAGGGGTCTTGCTGATGAGAAAGAATTAGAAGAATGGATTGAAAAGTTAATCAAGTTGGATGAGCGATGAGCCATAACACATTGGATCAAAAAACAAGAGAAGGCTAGGTAGAAAGCATGGCATGATAGGCACATCAGGGATAAAAAGCTTGAGATAGGACATATGGTACTCCTTTATGATTCTAATTTTTTGCACCATCTAGGTAAACTCAAGGCACATTGGTTGGGGCTGTATGTTATCACTCACATACTTGAAATGTGCACTTGTCAATTAGAGGCACTTGATGGAATACGGTTATCTGGTTAGTTCAATGGGAGTAGGATGAAGCCCTACTATAAATAAGTTCTCTTGGTGGTTGTAATAAAGTAGTGTTTCCATTTATATTAGGTTTTCAATTACACATTTCCTTAAGGTGTTCCCTTCCTTGTCGCCATGCTTTGTCAATTTAGTTGATGTTTTTGTGTAATAAGCGCGTTTACACACCAGAAGCTAATTACTATTTGAAGAATTTTTATGCACAGAGGACTACACATACCCTTAGTGTGGGGTAGGTTATTGATATCCAGGTACATGACTGATGAAAATAAGTACACATGAAAGGAACTAACTACTACAGGTGTTTTTTAAGTGGGAGAATTGAAAAAAAAGAATACTTTTGGAAATGGGGACCAAAGATGGAGGTAGATGATGAAACAAGTATAACATGAGGTAAGTAGAGGCCATGAGAAATACCAAGGGAAAGTATAGTGGTGAGGTACACGGGTGCATAGAGGCACTATAAAGAGAAGTCTGCGACTAGTGGGTAGGAAGGCGTGCTAGAAGGATTAATATCTTGGGCGTGAAGATGTACTGTGCGGAAAGAACAAAAATGGTTGATTAATGAGAGGATTATTGGTAGGTGGAGTAATAAATGCACTACCTTTTTGAAATTCTATATAAGGATGGGATACGAGTTCATTTTTACTGTTACAATTAAGAGAATTTGAAAAGAGCTAAGTGTGAAAGATCCGAGAAATCATATTGAGGTGTAAAGAGTGTGAAACCAAATGTGGAGAGGAGGTTTGTGCAAAGGAGAAGATTACGTTCCCATAGGTGAAGGGTTTGAGCAAAGCAGACACGTCACAAATGAGCTAGGGAAAGTGATTTCCACTAGGGAATGAAGATTTGAACTAGGGTTTTGAATTTCTTGATTACAAAGGGAAGAAAAGAGATATATTTTAGATGGCACCGAAGAAAGCACCCGTAGCAAGAGTAAAAGGGAAGAAGAAGGTTGAAGTGGAAGAAGAAATTGATCCTGAGAGTAATTTATCAGAAATGCAGTATCCAAAGGGCATGATTGTGGGAAAAGAATGGGATTCCCATGTCCATCAATGTAAAATCAGTGATTATAACCATCAAACATCAGATAATAAGGATCTCGATGCATTATTGAGTAAAAAAATGAACAAGCGGACAATAGAAGATATGTCGGTGTACGATGATGTTGGTGAAAAGTTATTAAAGAAAATTGGAGCCTATCAGTTGTATGAGCTTCCATACTTTAGAAAGTATGAACCATTTTATCGGTGGTTGATGAGCAGAGTCCATGAGGACTTCTTCTACTTTTCCAGATAAAGGGTAAGAATCACAACTTCCTTGATTTCAACAGTAACAAGACTAAGGAATTCAGGAATAGATATGGAGGGTGATTTAACTGATAAGGATGTAATCCTGGAGAGAAGAAAGGATATGGGATATACCAAAGGTCCATGCAACATGAACATTGATAGATTCAAGAAATACCCAATAGTTCAGGTAGCTGCACACTTGGTGACAAAGTTGAATGACCAAGAAAGGTGGTCACAAGTAAACACAATGTGGCTACACATTGCAAAGAAGATTTCTAAAGGAGAGGTCTATAATATCATGGATCACATAGAAAAGACAATAATTAAAGAAGCACGGACAGGTGAAAGAATAAGTTTTGACACTATTTTATTGTCTTTGGTGTTCATGGAGATTGGAGTGCCCAATGGGCCAAAAGAGAATATTTGGGAGTACCCCACAAAACATAAGTATATGGCGGAAAGATTTCAAAAATACTTGTGCAAAGGATCAACATGTGGACCATTTAAGAAAATGGCTGAGATGTGGTATGACATGTTCTACGTGGCATTTGAAAAAGAATGGCACATACCCAAGGAGTTGCCTTCGATGGTGGGTAAGGCAGTACAATTTGCATTTTACCAACATTTTTGCATTGCACAATTTATGATGAAGGATGGAGCTTTGAATCCATGGTGCAAGATGCCATATGCCTTCATAGTAAGATATTTCTAGGCATCAGTTCAATGGTTTTCAGATGTGTGCCACTTAACCTTCAATGCAGAGAAGGTAGATTGTGACTACCACACTCTAAGAAAGAAGGATGTATATCCATGGCGGAATGCCTACATTGAGAGGCTCATCTCAGATATTATAAGCATGCAGCCTGTAAGCTTGGAAGCTAGGGACACTAGAGCAGTGCTTATGTACCTTCAACTCAAGCATAATCTGGATAACACTAAGTATGTGGAGAATGAGTTCGCTCCTAGGGCTGTCAAAAGGTAAGCATACAATGGAGAATGTTCCAGTTCCTAAACCCATAGAAACAATTCAAGTAGATGATGAAGAAGAAGAGCATGAAGATAATGGTGGTTTGGAGCATAGAGGCAGAAGGCATCCTCCAAATAGGGAAGAAGTTGAGCATGTGACTACTTACCCCCAGCCACAAGAGGGAGATGATGAGGACTTGGATGTAGTCTAAGGAGAGCACCATTTTAAGAGAGTATTCAGGACAACAAGGACCCAAGGTGCTACTCCACAATCAGTGTGCAAATCACCTCGACTCTCTCTACATAAGGAGACAACTGAGAAGAGAAGAAGGAAGTTGAAGTTGAATGAGGTGGCAGAAGAGTTTGAGGAAAGTGCTCCCAATTACCCTACACCTCTAAATAACGTGGAAGAACAAAAGGATGAAGAAATGAAGGAGTGAGAAAAGGAAGCAGATGAGTCACCAACCGAGACTGCTTAGGACACAAAAAAACAAGCTCTGAATCTTGAAGCCTAAGTTTCTAAGCGGCCAATAATGAAGAGAACAAGTGGGGAATATGTTCCACTAGCCATGGGATACATCGAGGACATAGGTAAAATTGTCCGCACCTATTTTCAGAGTAGAATGACATAAAAGGAGTTATATGGCTGGGAGCTGATGGATGAAGAGATGATAACCATGCATAAAAGGAAGCAACTGTCATGGTCGATACACACACACACATGGATGAACCCAAATTTGATGTGTGTGAGGAGTCATGCGTATCAAGGAGGTTAAAAAAGACACCTTAGGTAAGACACATAATAGTCAAGCCTACTGTTATGTCAGATGAACAAGTGAGCAATGCTTTGGTGAAAGTCTCGATAGAGGTAACAAGGTGGAATATGGATAAGGCAGCAACAATTAGGGCACTGTGGGAGGAGATCAAGAATAAGGATGCAGAAATAGTTCTCTTAAAGCAAGAGAAATACTTGGAACAAAAGAAGAACGTTGTTTTCATCAGCATGGCTGAGGAATTTGGGGACAATACCATGAAATTAAAGCCACATTTAGAGCCAAAGGTACCCAAAATGTATCCTTCAGAAATGCATTATGTAAGTACCTTGGTGGAATTATTGCTTGAAGATGAACCTATGCACATGTCAGCACTAAAGGATCCAATGGAGGAAGTAGAGTGGGAAAAGGCTTCAATGATGCAGAATATTGCATCATATGAGGGGTTACTTCAGAGCTTGCAGGAGGAACTGAAGAAAGGAGATCAGGCACTGAATATTTATACAGCCCCAGAAGTAATTATAAGAACCAGGACCATTTTAGAAGATAATGAAGTCTTGAAGGCCATGAAAGATGATACCTTGGGCCATGCAGAATGGTTAGCACTTTTTAGGTAGAAGCACATAGTCCTTACAGTAGCTCAAGAACCACACAAGGAAAGGCTGGATGAGCTTGGGAAACTCATCACAAAAAAGATGACTTGTTAGAGGGAAGAATGAATGCCATGTCCAACATTGTGTTGGTCTTGCAGAATGAGAAGGGAGAGATTGCAAAGGATGAGTTAGAGTCAATTGTAGTTGATATCCCAGAAAAGGCAGAAGCCATGCTTAATGATTGGAAGACTTTAGAGGTAGAAATAAAAGAAGAATATCCAGAACTGATTCTTCAGGTTGACACAGAAGACACTGATTATTCACTCCTTATCCATGTTCTCTGCACCACTTTCATTTTCAATCTAACAATCCACATGCTAAACCTAATAATTTTCACTATCCTCTCATATTCTCCTTGGTCTACTTCAATCCCTTTTTACACACCTTCACCCTCTAACAATAATTCTTCTTCACACACATATAATTCTCACTCTTATTATTCCTTCTAACACCACACGTTCCTCTACACCTTGTCACTTATAACAAACTTAATTTTACCATTTCCCTAGATGTTGACTCATTCTTGAGCCCCTATTTAATCAACATTCTCTCATATATTCGTCAACTATACCCATGATTAATTCTCCTTCTCAATTCAATAAATAAAAATTTCTATTAAATACCATATCCTAGCTCATATGTTTCACCTCATATTCTAACTTCCTGGTGTGGATCATATCTATTTTCCTTCCATCTTTTCCCTCATCATTTCTTCATATTATCGACACCAACACTTTAAATGTAAATTAATAAATAAACATAATTTTTCCTAAATAGAAATGAAATCTACTACGAGGTTACAATCACTAGATCATACCACCCTACATACACCTTGTTGGTCAGTCAGAGCACTTAGTGAAGGACATACAAAATGTTCATGCAGAAGAGCATAGCACATTCAAAGGCATGGGAGGATAAAAAAGGATCACACGTGAAGAAGAGAGACAAATTTGGGAATTAGCTATTTTCACAACGAGGACCTATTTTTGGAGATAGCGTGTGGATCACACAAACTGGTCAAAGAATTGTGTGATATGCATTGACTATTTTTGGAGGATCGACTACAAAGTGCTTTACATGGATTCAGGATAAGAATATATCTACTACTACTAGTTTAGTTAAAGTAGTCTATTGTTAGCGCACTTACATGTGTGGCTATTTTTGTAACAGCATGTGGCTAATAATAGCATGTGACCTATTTTGGGATTAGATAAGTGGTGAAGGGAAAGTCCCCAGCCTTATATATATGTAGTGAACTATGTAGCATAGAGGTAGGTGTGTGTGTGTGTGTGTGTGTGTGGGTGTGTGTGTGTGTGTGTGTGTGTGTGTGTGTGTGTGTGTGTGTGTGTGTGTGTGTGTGAATTGAGTTATTGTGAGGTTATGCTACCAAATCTGATGCGTGCATAGACTATGGTATTATGTATTGTAATAATCTTCTATGTATTACTACATTTAATATAATTGAGGTTATTGACTAAATAAAGGTGTTGATCATGGTTATAGTTTATTACTATATGAATGTTCTCGTTATGATTATTGTCTGATTCATGATACTTTAAGATCTATATTTGAACATGGACTGTAGAATGATATATTAGACATAGATCTAAATTCTTTAAGTCTTCATCATGCTAACATCATGCAAAAACAACCCTAAAGAGGGGCCTGGTACTGTTGTGCGCTTTGGGTGAGTGCTCAGTCTAGGCTGAGTGATGTGCTAGCATGCCTGGGATTTTACTGGTGAATTCTAGGCTACATCACACCTCGATACATTTTTTCCATACTCACCTACATATCATGACAACCCCCAACCTCCTTTACTTACATTTCAATGTTTATTAATTATTGGTTTCTTCATATATGGTGTACACTAAGATATCTTGTCCTTTCCTTTTAAAACAAACTAGTCATTCAAGACCATACCTTGATATTTCTTTCACCTTAGCATTAAGGCTGATTTTCAATTACCACTTTTTTCCTAGTTGGGGTACCCTCCTATATATCCCCTCCAATAACATATTTCATCAAATTTATATAATTACCCCATACTGTGATCTGAACATCATCCATCATAACATCATCTTAGGAATCTAACTCTCCATTTTATCATTTTTACAATCCCTCTAAATCTTTCATACCTACATGTCTTCTTGAGGGGGCATCATCCTACTAGCCATGCTACACATGGTGTTTAGTTTTGAAGTTTCATATATCTTACAAAATAAACCTATCAACCCCTTTGAAAAATTTACTCAAGTGACTAATCGATCAACATTTATAAATATAATTCATCTTGTGAAATTATCCTATAAATACCTTCACACAATCCATTGAAGTGGCCCATCTCTCAACATTTAGAAGCTATTTCCCACTCCTTATAACCCTTGCTACTAGGGGAATATTCTTTTATCCATTATTTTGTTTCTACATTTTTTGAAAAGGTACATGTTATGTCAAAAAATTAACACCCTAGGATTTGCACATTATAGATCCATACTTTTGGCTAACATGGGATTGTCTCAAGGTGTGAGACCCTTGCAATTGAGACAAACCTCCAGAGAAGGATGGTTCCTCTACCTATTTCTAATGCTAGAACTACTCCTAGGAAGGGAAATGTAACTATTCTAACACCAACCTAGAATTCCAAGGGACTAGGGAAGAGAGATGCATAAAATCATATTCCTAAACTAAGGGAGGTGATAACACCAAGAAAAAGGGGTGGAGATATCCTTAGTGAATGAAGATGGGAAATGAATAGAGTGGGAGATGGAAGAAAAAGTGCCACAATTCAAAACAACATTTACATTTCCATCTTCGTGAGGCACAATAAATTTGGGTCCTGCAAAGAGACATAAACATATACAATATATTTGCAAATGTAATAAAGGGAAAAGAATGCAATAAAACCAGGTTAGGGAAAGAAAATACACAAAACACCAATTTTATTTCATAAAATGATGCACAATCCATTACAATATAGGCACAAGGAAAGAATTCTTTACCAAATTCCCAAATTCGAGGCCTATAACTCACAACAACTCTGGAACAATTTTGACAGAGTACATCACACAATGCCCCTCCTCAAAATGAGGTGAATTTTACAATATACATATGAATATCCTTGAAATTTCCTCACAAATCGATAGATTTCATTAAAGAGGTATGAACAACCATACAAATTGGTCCTTTTCTTACACAGGAAGTCATGGGTGCCATACCTCATGAAACTGGTAGTTAAACAACTTGTACTGCTTCCGTTAATGCTTGCTTTGTTCCTACATGAAATCGGTAACATGCACTCTCACTCCTAGTGTGTAGCATTTATTTCCCTCATGGTTGATTACATAATTATTTTTGGTGTTGGTTAGGATAAAAGTTTCTAATGTCAACCAGTCACATTCCTTTCATTGTTTAGCCTGCTGTCGGTTGGTTGCATAAATGCAACCAACCAGTAACATATTTTACTGCTACCAACACCTTGATTCATCATGGCGTAAACTCCCTTTCTCGCTACCGGTTGCTAACGTAAAATATGCTATCAGTCAGTAGAATCCATACAAATGCCACTGGCATACTTGTTTTCACACGACTGCTTCTCCTTTTCCCCTTTTGCAACCATCCGGTAGCACCAAAAATGCTACCACCAATTCTCTGCCATCCCATTGAAAGATGCTACTTTCCAGTAGCATCCATACATGCTCTCAGTCAGTAGAATTTTAAATACTACCGGCTAGTAGCATCTAAGGATGCTACTGGTGCTTCTGCATCATTTTCCCTCTGTAACTTGCCGATCTTACTACCGTTCGGTAGCATATAAAATTCTACCAACTGGTAGCATCTGTATCTACTACCGGGAAGTAGCATATAAGATGCTACCATCCAGTAGCATCTTAGATATTACCGGTGACTTTTCACTACCACTTTATCTGACTCACCAACTTTGCCAAAATAGCTCATCCATCAAAACCATGTCAACCATCAAAAATAGCTCAACCATTTGTCACGGATCACCAAATCGCCACGAGTTGATACTAAGTCGCCTTAGATACCCTCTTTAATTTCAAAGTGTTACACCCACCAACCACCAATGTTCAGACCTGTTAAGTTATCCATTTTGTAGGGGTGCAAAAAATGGATAACAATTGACAACTTATGGGGTGATCTTTCTAGATCTAAAAGAACAATGACCCAAGAGGATCCATTGGGCATGGAGTCATTTTGATTGCTAGAAATATTCTAAAACTTGAGAGTTCATCCCTTAAAACCTCTGAAACACTCTTGGGGCTTGCCACTTTGTTGGCAAGAAAATTTTTCAGGGACAAATTGGTGGTTATCTTGCCAACGCTCTGGGAATCTAAGTACCTCTACTTAATCGGTGCAACTTCCGTATGTGCATGCACATGAAAAGGTGGATTTATGTGGTGGCCTTTCAACTAAGGATCCAACAGGGGCACTCCACTGACCCTGCGGTAATTGCTTGCATATACCTGCAAGAGATGACTTTGCTAGGAAGGTGGGAAAGGGAATGGGAAAATTAGAAAAGAGAAAAACTAATGCTGCAAGTAGAAAATCAGAGACTTGCATACACCAGCCAGAAGTTTCATTACATGCACTTGAATATAGAAGAAAAAAAATATGTGTAATAGCTACAAGACCAAATGAAGCTTAATGGGCACAAAGTACCAACAAACTCCTCAATCAAAGAGGATAAAATTCCTTCTTTCTTTATTGAAGCTCAAGCAGAATTTACACATAGTGTGAGAAGCAGAAGACATTTTGTAATAGGAGAAATGGAAGAAACTTGCTATCTCTTGCTCTCTTCACAAGGATAACTCTCTCATGAATTCAAAAAAAATAGCTCCAACATCTAAGAAGCAAAATTTTAGAAGAATTTTCAGAGACCTTAAAATGAGGAGCTTATTACAATTTATAGAAGAGGAGGAAAACTTTTCATCTTCTTGGTGACTTTTCAAATACCTTAATGTGACTTAAGACTATTCATATTCCTTTTTAAATACTTAAGTCCCTTTTATAATAGCAAGGTGAATTAAATTTACATTACATTTTTGAAGTCACTTAAGTCATATCAAAAAGTGTAACTCTCAATGTAAAAAATATAACATTGAGGAGAGAGGGTGTTGTATGAGAAGAGAAAAGAAAGATAAAGAAGAGGAAGAAGAAGAAGGATTATGCTGAAGGATGAGTTGCTGTGGTGGACTTAGCTCTGTTCTTTGACTGCTCTCCACTTTGTGATCTTGAGAAGGCTTCTATCTTTCCAAACTCCTAGTTTAAATGAGTCACTGCTAGTTCTACTTTGTCGGCACGAGGGATAAAAATGTAGCTCAAGGTTTTAGTCCATCCATCGGTCACACTGTTGACATCCTTGCACTTCTCGAACCATGATGAATTCTTTTATGTGATAAGTGCAATGGAGGCTTGGATTTCTGAGAAGAACTCAAGGGTATCCTTAGTGAAGGACAATGGGTTGCCCACCCCTTTCTTGATGTATTCTTCGAAAGGGCCAATCAACTCATCAATAGTTGAGTGTTTGCTCATTGTCGGTACTCCAAGTTTTTGAACTTTTTGATTTATGCTATCCTATAGATTGTATGTTTGTTCTTCTTTCTCCTCTAGCTATGTGAAGGCCCGATTGATTACTTAAAATCTGATTGCCAAGGCCCTCACTCATACATGTGTAAGTCTTCTGTAGGAGTTCCAAAAACCTTATTATCGATCAATTCCTAACGATGGGTGTTGCTCATCTCACTCACTACTGGTCCCAGAGGTTCCCAGTAATCTCTTTCCTTCCCCACATCTTTTTTGAGTGCTCGCATTTTGTTGGCACTGGCGCACATGTATGCAAAGAACTTGACTGCCTCTTGAAGTGATGACTTCCCTTTTTCAGAGATTGAATCGATCCATTCTTTATTTTCTCGCCCCTGCATTGTGAACTCGCACGTTCTTCTGATGGATTCTGGATCAAAGCTACTGAGGGGAACCAATTTCTCAATAGGAAGTGTTATAGTGTTTGGTTCCAGCAAGTGTTGCACATAAGATGAAAGAGTTCGCACTTACTCCTCTAGTCCCTTGATCTTCTCTTTATATTATTTATTCCTTGCCATCATGTGAGCAGAAGATTGTTGGAATATGTGAAAATATCCCTCATGAGTATCTGATCCCAATTGGATCGTGCTCATCTCACAGTCAACTGGTGTCATCTCATCCACTGGCTTGATTACTTTTGGCTGAGCTACTTCAATATACTGATTACCTGTCTACTCACTGTAGAATCATGATGTTGTCTACACAATCTTTCTTGATATTTTTTCTTTAACCAATGCGAAAATTGCTGATATAGCGGGAGCTACTACTTGTTGCACCGTGTGAGTGTCGAGGATGATCATTTCTTGCATCCACAAAAATGCCTCGTCGGTTTCAGGTTCAATGATGGGTGCATCAACCATTCTTTGTTCTGATGGAGGAGGTAAATCCTGAATGAGAGGAGCATTGGAGTCAACAAAATTTGGGACCTCTTGAAGTGGCTCGAATATTAGATCATGATTCATATACTCCTTGTTCACTTGCAGTTTCTATTGCTTCTCTTTCGTCTACCTCGGCTTGAAGTCTTTCGATTTCTTTGATTTGAGCTCTTACTTCCTCTTTGGCTCCTTATTCTCTTTCTCTAACTTCTTCTTCAGTTTCTATGTCAGTGAAATTCTTCAAGGTTCTTTTTGATGTATGGAAACTCATCGTCCAAAGGATTGGCAACACTCAGGCTCCCAACATGACCAGTTGTTTGACGAAGAGGAGGTCCCTGAATTCCGAGCAGCTCTTGTCTTCTTTGAAGTTCTTTGAAAATGGGGTCTGTTTGTCCTCCCTACCTTTGTTTCCTGGTGTACCTTCTATCCACCAGCTTGGAAATCTATGCTCACCTTTGTGGTGCTAGAATTTGTCTTTGCCTCTCCAATTCAGCAGCACGTTCTTCTTCAAGGTCTAGGATTCTCGTGATAATCAAGTAGTGGTTGACACTTTGTCTGTCATGCCAAATAGCTTCTCTCAAATCAGAAGTGATATCTTCTTGGATGTGGAAGAGTAATTCAGGTCTTTCAACAGGAGGATTACCTAGAATAGCCATGGTTTGTAGACATGTGGCTCATGTAGCTATTCAAATTCTAGAAATTTTCTGTTTTGAATTTTGAATTTTAAGGTCATTCAGGTCCATGTACAAGACATCACATCATACTCATAGGCAAAGGGTTGTGTCGGCTTCTAACCCATCCATTTCATCTTCATATCTCCCTTCGAAAAAGTAACTTACTATGTTTAGTAAGTGTGGAAAAGCAATTCCTTGATCTTCAACTGGATGTTGCAGCTTAGTTTTCCTCTTTCTCCCCATGTTCCTCATTTCTTTTGGATCAAATTTCTATTTTTAGCAGGTGCTCAAGGGCCCACTTACTATTTTTAGTAAGTTCCAAAAATGTATGTTCTGGTGAATTTTCAGTTGTAGTTTACCTCTAATGTCTTCGTCTCCTCTGCAAGTTCTTCTGTTGCTAACTTTCCCAAAATAGCAGTTCCCATGTAGTAGACCTGCTATTTTTAGAAATTTGGCCTCTGGGAGTCAGATTGATGTGGAATGAAGTTTTTTGATATGGGTTTTTTCCCAATATCCCTCCTCTGCAATTTCAGATCCGCCCACTTGATAGTCTAGGATATTTTAAAGTTTTAGTTTTCAGACCTAGCAGTGCCTCTGGGTACGACAGCCATTAATGGACCTGAAAATTGTAGGTTTGGTTTTCTCCTCTGTTTACAAATAAATTCATATTTTTTATGTGGATTTTTACTTCCGATGCTTCACGTGTGATCTTACTTCAATCCGGCAACTGGTTTGATGGGAAATCCCACTTCTTTCTTTGTTGAGCTGGAAACAAGATTTCTTCACTATGGCTAGTCTGTCGAATGAGGGGGAAGTTTGAAGGTATATTTTTGATGGTTTTGGAAAAAGTAATGAATAGAAGAAAATGTTTCTTTGATTCATGCACCGGCTTGCAATATTTCTTCAGATCTTTGTTTTTAGGTTATGGAGATTTTCACCATTTTCTTCTTCTTGCTCTTCATTTCTCCTTCTTATTTTGATGAAAGATCCTTCTAAGACATGAAAATAACCATGGGGAGCTTGTTTCAGTGTTTAAGTTGAGCTGGTATGAGCATTTTCAATGGCGGGGTGATGGTAGAATGTTGTAGAGGAAGAATGGAGGAATGGAGTGCACAAAAACTATTAGAAGTTAGAAGTGAAGAAAGTGGCACTTGGAATTTTTTAAAAAAGATATGCAATATTAGGGTTATGGAAAAATTTTCCATGTTTGATGTCCCTAACCTCAGGGATGTGAGGGAAATCAAATTCCATGGTGGTCAAGAGCATGACATGTGGCGTTTAATCCAACAACAGGGAATAAAGAGGGAGAAAGTTACATTGAAGCACTGGGAGCTCAAAGGAGGTCACATGGGTGTCTAGAAGACTCCCTACGGGGGCTGGGAAAATTTTCCAAGGTCTGATATATCCCACCTCAGGTGCATAAGGGACATTAAATTCCATGGTGGTCTTGGATCTGACACGTGGCGCCTGATCCGACGGCAGGAAAGGCATGCTCCAAATAAGCACCTGGGGGTTGATATGTCAAGTTTGGAGGTCATATGAGGTTCCCAAGGGTCACATGAGGGCTGGGAAAATTTTCAAAGGGTTGATGTACCTGACCTCAGGGACATCAGGGACATGAAATCCTGCCAGGCTCCTGGTGCTGACATGTGTCCTCTCGAAAAAATGACTAAGTCCTGAACTGCCTTTGAGAGGGTAACTTGGAACACAGATAACTTGAACTCCCGGTGGAATTTATTGGTGAAATTTTATATGATACTAAATGTAAATGGAATTTTTAATCCAATTATGTGGGTCTAATATCTTAATTCGACCATATGATCCCTAAAAAATGGAGTTTTGATCTAGGACTCCACTTGTGCTTGAGAGAAAATGCCTTCCAATCATATGCACCAAGGTGTTGTTAAAAGTTTTATTTCACCATCATGTAGGTCTTGGAATACTATTTATAAAGATGTTTTGTTCTACTTACAACTCCATTCAGATCTCTCAGAATATTCTTCTGAAGCCCAACGACTATTTTAGGACTGTGTACTGTCTAGGCTTGTGAACCCTGTTTTTCACTCAAACTGCTCCAAGTCTTGAAGAACTTCTCTAAAAATTCCAAAATCATTTCTTTGATGTCATAAGGTATTCCATTCACCTCCATGTTAAATTTTTCCCTTCTGTTCTGCTCTAGGGGGTCAATCTAGTCCTGGGAAGGCCATCGACAGCCCTTCCCATGACTCCCCAAAATTTACATTTTCAATGAAGTCCTAAAATCACCTAGGGGAATGAAAGGAATTTACTAAATCACCTAGGGGGATGATGTAACATTGGTTGGGAGGTAATTTGGACTAACTGGATAGAGCTGGGGTTGCTTAGGAATGATAAAGCATGAAAATTTTAGCATAGGGGTATAGTTGTCGTGTTTGGAAATTTCCAATATCCTTGTTGCACATTTGCACGACAATACACTTCTTGAAACCTTGGGTTGGGAGATGATTATTCCATCATAATACCTTTCCTAAAACTGGAAAGTGCAAGAGCAACAAAGGCACAACTATGTACAAATAGAAAAGTCATATAAATCCCAAATGGTATATGCAGAGTGTGCACAACACTTATTACAAAAGCAACCTACACTACAAAACAAGACAATGTGCTATAAGCACTTAGAGGAATTAGAAATACTAAACTAATATGTATAGAAATGCGATTTAATTTTAGTAACAATTGTTTAAGTATATTCAATTGACTGGAATATGGAGTTATTCTCCATCCAATTTTGATAGCTGGAAGGCATTGTTAGTCTTACAACCTAACATAGAGTAAGGACCACTCCATATTGCATCAAACTTGGAGTGTCTTCTTAGTTTAGCACTGTGTGCATCCCATTTTGGGACCAAGTCTCCCTCTTGGAAGGTTCTATTTTTATCCTTTCTATCAAATCTCCTCTTGATTTGAGCTTTTTCTTTCTCCATTGTTTTCATAGCCTAGTTTCTCAACTTCTCTAGCTCCATAAGCTTTGCATACTTGAATTCCATGGCATCAAACTCAAAAAACTCCAGCTAATTGATAAGCTCTAAAGCTGGTAACTCTAGGGATATTGGTAACCTTACATCCCTACCATAGAACAACCTGAAAGGAGAATAACCAGTTGACTTCTTATGAGTGATTCTATCAACCCACAAGGATGATTTTAGTTTGGTATGCCAAGTCCTCTTGTTCTCATCTAGAGTTCTCCTTATAATCTTTAACAAGTTCTTCTTGGTGGACTCATCTTGGCCATTACTTTGAGGGAAATAATTAGAATATGTGCTCAAATAGATGTTATTCTTAACATCCCAATTAGATATATTTGTCCAAAGAAAATCCAAGACGTTATCTGATATTATAGTGGAAAGACACCAAACCTTGTCACAATACCTTCATAAAAATTTAGAATGCTGGTTTAATTTGCTTCTTTGAGTGCAATTGTCTTTGTTCACTCAGTGAAGTAGTTTGTGGCTGTAAGGATCCATTTGTGACCTAGGCTAGAATTTGAGTTGATTACTCTAATAAAATCCAAATACCATTGCATGAATGGTTGATTTACATAGATTTGGTGTAATGAGAGAGCTGTTAACTTCTCTTTACCTATGAAGAAGGCACACTTCTTGCATTTCTTGATCTATGAGTGGAAATCATTGAAAATATTAGGCTGGTAATAACCAACTTTCATGATTCTAAGAGCTATTGCTTTTGGGGTAAAATGACCACCTGTTTCTCCATCATGAAAGTCATGTAATACCCTCTCTATCTGATCTATTTTGATGCATCTTAAGAGGACACCATTCACGTCCTTTTTAAACAAAACATTATCTATAATCACATATGGTATAGTTTGCAACCTGAAATAACTTCTCTTGGCCTTGCTTAAACCTTGAGGACTTTAACTTGTTTAAAGGAATTGGACTATATCCCGAGTCCAACAATGAGCAGGTAAAGTATCAGCTTGTTGTTTTTGATCATCCTAGAGCACTAAACATGTTCCTTCTCCATAATTTGACTCTGCATGGAAATTTGAAGGCAAATTCTAATAAATACCCTTACCCCTAACCAACTTAGTTACCTTGATATAAATGTCATATTCCATGACCTTAGTTAGCTAACCAATGCTTTTCTCATTAAGGTCCTTTCTCAAAAGAAAATCGTTCACACCCATATGTGAAAATAGTTAATGAATTATATTATTCAACACTAGATGCCTAAATTTCTTTAGAATTCTTATCACAATAAGGATATGTTTCTCCCTGGCTAAAGAATGCAATAGGCTACTCCAGTCCTTCTTGGTTTAGCTGTACTAGTATTTTGGATATTATATCTATGCCACCAAAAGTATGTAGAGTGAAATCCTTTGAAAAATCTAGATTTATGAGGGTTAGAGCCTGTGCAATGGCCTTCTTTATGGCTTCAAAAATTTATTTTCCTTTAACAATCCACTTTAAGGCTTTGTTCTTTTTCAACATCAATGTTAGTGGTTTGACAGGATTAGCAAAATTAGGAATAAACCTCCTAACAAAATTGATTTTCCCCAAGAATATTTGAAGAGCCTTCTTATAACTAGACAATGGTAGTACATAGATAACTTTGAATCTTTCTAGATCAATTGCTAGGCCCTCCTTAGACACCATGTGGCCTAAGAGCTTACTTTCACGAGTTAGGAATATACACTTCTTTGGATTTAGACATAATGTAAATCTCCGAAATCTTTGGAACACTTTCCTGAGGTGATGGAGGTGACTTGCTGCATTCTTAGAATATATAGCGATGTCATCTAAGTACACAACAAATATTTTTTTATCAGGCCCTTGAATGTCATGTCCATTGCCCTTTGGAATATAGCTTCGACATTTGATAACCCAAATGGCATTTTCCTATAAGCATATGTTCCCCCATTTGGTGGTGAAGGATGTTTTGAATTTGTCTTCCTCTTTCACCATAAATTGATTGTAGCCTGAGTAGCCATCTAGGAGAGAGAATATTTCCGAACTGACTACCACTTGTAAGATTTTCTCCATAGAGGTAAGTGGATAATGGTCTTTGAGAGAAGCTCTATTCAAGTCCTAGAAATCCAGACACAATCTGATTTCTCCATTTCTTCTTCTGACCAGTACCATATTAACAACCTATGAAGAGTTCTTGATAAAAAAGATGATGTTTTCCTCAATGAGCTTGTTCAGTTCCTTCTTCATGAGAGGTTCGATATGAGGGTTGACTAGTATTTGTTTTTACTGGATGGGCTTGGCTTGTGGGTCCAGTTCAATAGTGTTTTGTGCTAACTTTGGATTAAATCCTCTCAATTCATTATAGCTCCAAGAAAATACATCTGGGAATTCTTAGAAAACATGTATGAAATCATATTTTTCTTGATCAGTACTCACTTTGCTGATTTGGAGTACTTTACCCTCTTTGATTGAAATGGGATCCGAATCTTCCCCCTTGATCTGAATATTTGTCTTCTCCTTTCAGAATTGATCATTGGGATTGAAGATTGATTCCAATGTCACTAAGAATTTTGGAAGCTTGTTCATCCTTAATTGAACCACTTGATCCCCATATTCTTTCTCTAATTTATCCTGATTCTTGGCAGAGAACTCGACCTCTTCCTGTAAAAAGTTGATGAGTTTTTGATAATTCTCAAATATTTTCCATCTAGTATTGTTGTCTGTAACATCTGGTCTCATAACCACTTTGATATGAGGATGAGCTTGGTCCTTCATGATAATCTCAATGACATCAAATGTTTCTCTAATTACTGCAAGCCTAACTACAACCTCATTCTCTTTTCTAGGAATGGCTTGGATATTGAAGGCATCAAAATCCTATAAGAGGTCCCATACCCTATGCTTATATGCTTTGAGAATATCATTTTTGGCTACATGGGAACCTATAACCTGGTTCACTATTAGTTCAATATCCCCAAAAACCTGCAGATTTTTTATGCTCCTTTTCCTTTCCCATTGCAGTCCATGGATGAGTGATTCATAATTTGATGCATTATTTGAACAACTAAACTAAAATCTAAAAGTAGAGAAGTATTTGATACCTTTGGGAGATATTAGAATCACTCCCTGCTGCATCTTTCATGCTCCTTGAACCATAACAAATTAGGTACCAAACTTCATTGTCATCTTTGTCATCCGGTTTGGTGATGTTAGGAAGAGGTGGGTTTTTTTCATGTAGAAAATAGATGCCTAGTTCAACTTCTTCCATATCCTTGTATAGATAAGAGCCATGAATTTTATGAGCCCACTCATCAAGTGTCAAATTTGGGATGCCTTCTACCTTAGTATCTGCTTCTTGAGTGCTTGGGCAATCTTCTTGATCAAAGGCTGAACAATTGGAATTGATTGGACTTGGCATGTAAGGCTCAATATGGTAGTTGGCAATTGTCTCAGTTCGGATTGTGGATTTATCTCCATACCTCATTTTGAAGAGCATGTGTGACCAATCGGCCAACAAGTAGCTTGCAATTTTGACCGTGAAATCCCTAGACAAACATATGTCAAAGAGCGAAGGAAAATCAATAATTGATACATCCTGCTGAAATGTGACATTTGGGCATGCATGCATTGTTAGATTCAGACCCTTGATGATTCCAAATGTTCCCACTATTGTTCCATCTAATTTTACCATTCCTTTTGAGACAAGTTCATACTTGAGGCCCTGTTGATTTGTAATCTTCTTTGGCATCACTGAGTTGTTTTCTCCCGAGTCAATCATGTAGTTGTGTACTAGGTTATTTCCAATAATAAAGGACACATAAAATGATGGAGGCTTTATATTTCTACTTGGTTAACCCTATTTTTACTGCACTCCATTGGTGAGGACCTTCTCTTGATATTTAGGTGACTCATTTGAGATGGGTAAATTAGCTATGACTTCTTGCAAAATATCCCTTTGGCTTGGAATTGCCAAAGATTCCCACATAGAGATGATTACATTTATTTTATCTAAGTGGTCAATGATGTTGAATGGAGATGGGCTATATTTTTTTATGCCCTTTGTTTGGAACTACTTTCTCTTGCACATGAGATACTACAATAGGAGATTTAGGTTGATTCTAAAAGTTGGGAACTAACTTTTAGCTACTAACTCCTTGGGGTGTGATAAAAGGTTTAACAATACTTGTATTTGATGATTTTCCTCCCTCTATGTTTCTTTTCTTAGACCTTGTGTTGACAGCTACCCCCTGCGAAGGAGATTGATTTATACTAGAGAAATCCTCAGCTTGCCAGCTCACAAGTGTGATCTCACCTAGAGGTGCTTCTTGAGTAGCTATCTGTTGTTGTCTTTCCTCTTGATTTATTTCTTGAGACACACCAATTGTTGTCACCATTAAATCTTGATTTAAAGCACCATTAAAACATGTTGTCTAATTGTGAGGTTGACTACATGGGAAGCACCATTCACACTTCTGTGTAATGTTTCTTTGAGTTGGAACTAAGGCCCTGGATGTTAAAACTGCATTTGGATTATATGGTTGAAATGGTTTAGTAGTTAGGGATTGTCCTTGATTTTTTTTGTATCTTGAAAAGGGGATCTATTAGGCTGATATGAAGGCCTATTTGGCTAAACTTGAGATTGATAAGGTCTAAAATTATGAGATTGTTGCCTCTTGAGGGTCACCAAATCATTCCCTAGGTTCTGAAATTGCTTCATAACATATTGAAGTTTAGTTGAGGTGCTACAAGCCTCATTAGAATTCTAAATTTTAGGAGTTGGAATAAGAGCTAATGCAGGTGCTTGAATAGAACCTGGATTCCACATTTCCAGATAAAGAGGCATAGGTGGCCTAGGTGTAAGTTTACTGGCTCAAATCAAACAGTGCTTAGCCCTAATGGCTATAACATAAGATCCTATTAAGGTTATCCCTCCCATAGATTATATCATAACAAATATATAAAAATTTAGAGCTTTAAGGAAATAGATAAATGCACCTTCAGTAGCTGGTCTTATGGAAATTAGAATCTAGTCCACATCCTTTGAAATATGAAATTGAACTCAACCATTTGCTCATTAGGATCCCTTTTTATATTTGTTAGTTATTCTAGCAAAGAGATATTATCTTCCTTCTCTCCAAATTGACTATAGAGGGATGTGTACAGTGCATTCCAATCAGAAATTAACCCTTCCATCAGACTCCTAAACCATTGTAAAGCTCTTCCTTTGAATGAAGAATCTAACAACCTAATAGCTACATCTTGTTGAATGATATGATGGATAGCGTAGACCTTGGAAATATCATGAATGTGGTTAGCTAGAGTAGTATGATTATCCCCATTGAAGAAAGGGATGCTCTTGAGAGCAGATGCTGGAATGGGATTGTTGGAATTAAGAGCAAGAGGGTTACTGCCGGTAAAATTGAAAAATCCCAAATTCTATTGTGCTGCCATTGTAATAGGACATAGAATGCTAGTAGACTGCAAGAAAGGTTTACTATGAGGTGGAGTGGAAAGAGCCCTATTTGTTGGTGAGTGTAACCTTTGAAATGATCTTCCTCTTCTAGGTGATAATTGCAGCTACTCAAAAGCTCCTTCCTCTATTTTTTTGGACCTTGTCTGAATTTTTCTCATGAACTTGAGCACTTGTACTATTGAAAACAACTGATTTTCTAATCAGAGTCTCCAAATGTGCTATTATTGAGCCTCCTAAGGCTATAATCTCATCAATACACACATCTAATCTTGATAAAACTAGAAATATTGACTTCTTGGTCCCACCAGGCGTGCTAAAACTGTTATGTCAAAAAAGTAGCACCCTAGGATTTGTACATTACAGATCCCTACTTTTGGCTAACATGGGATTGTCTCAAGGTGTGGGACCCTTGCAATTGAGACAAACCTCTAGAGAACGTTGTGTAATGTCCCCCTTTTTAGGACATTAATTAAATAATTTTTTAAGACCTTTAATCCACCTTTCCCATGGATTAAAGGATAACAATTGGGAAAATGTCATAACTCCTTTATTTTAAAATTAAATATTAATTCTCCTCTTATATTTTTATTTGAAATGATAAAAAGGGGAAATTAATGTTCTATTTGGAGTTTGAATTTTAGGAAATAAGACCATGTTTAAAAATTAACTCTCCTACATAAGGATTTGTGCCAAAAAGAGGAGGGAAACTTGGAGATTTCAAAAGTGAAGATATAAAAGAAGATGAGGGAAACCTCTTGAGGACATGTTGCTGATTATATTTAATTTATCTTCATGCTTGAAGAGGGATGTATGCCTATGAGTTATCATAAAAAAGGTGTTTGATCAACACCACCATATTTTGGAGAGTGTGAAGCCTTCTTACGTCATTGTGGAAGTGTTATTATTGGTTATGCCCTTTTCTAACCATAGCGCATGGTAGTTGAGTGTTTTTATGCATGATAAATCCTCCTAAAGATTGGAAAATTGATCCATAGGATGGCACATTAATTTAGAGGGAAAATATGAATGTTTCTTTCTTATTTTAGAAGAGATATTTTTCTACTAATGTTCACTACTATGTTTTTCCTAGATATGACAACTTGATTTAGAGGTTATTTTTTGCATGTTTTGATGGTAAATGAGCCAGATCTGAAATTTGATTCATGTTAGCATTTATTTATGAGAAAGGGGAGTTTATTTGGTGTGTTTGGAAACTAGAAAAGGGCAGGAATAATTTAAATCATTTTTCCTTAATCCTAACACCTAGATCTAGAAATTTTGGGCCTGTTTTGGAAGGGTTTTCATGATCAGAAAAATATGATTGTTAGTGCATTGGAAAGATATAAAAATTTAGTTTATAATGGACTTTGTTTCAAGTGAAAAGAAGAATTATTGATTAATTTACAAATTTTTAAAGTTTCAACTTTCTGCAAGCTCTTTTAATTTAATATCTGCTATCATAAAAATCAAAAATAGAAAAGATTTAAATTCTAATTGATTCTCCATTCTCACCCATCACCTTGGCTACTTCTAACCCCATATTGGGTTGTAATTAGTTGACATTTGTTTATTTAAGGTTGAATCAAAAGGATCTAATCCTTCTTCATTTGATTTGTGTTAAAGTTTGTTGCAAATTCCCATTTGTCCAAAAAGGGGATATCATAGTAGTATCAAAGCATCTCTCCTTTACTCTTGTGGGGGTGTTTTGGATGTAAGGAGATAAAGGGCCATTGTATTATCAAATGATAAATAAGGAATCAATGGAGAATGGGGATTTCACTTCAAATCAAGTGAAATTCCTCCAAGAGTTGATGCAAAATTGTGGGAAGGAGCTTCAAAAGACTATGAGTGAGAAAAAGTCCAAGTTTATTAAGGATGCTTTGGGTACAGGAAAATCTACAAATCCTAATAGAGAAGAGAGATCACATAGTGGGGAAAGGAGTTCTACACAACCCCCTCCTAAGTTCTTCAAGGGAACTTTCCTTCCTAAGGAACCCCATAGAGAGGTTTAGGAGCCATCAATGGTAGAGGCCATTAAATCTTACAATATTGAGTATGGTACTTTGCATCTAGCCAATAGGGCCATATTGACCTTTGATGATTTTTGTTCATTGAGTATGGGTAACAAGGAAGAGAAGGCCAATAAGAAACCCCACAAGGATCTTCAACAGAGATTGGGAAAATCCTCACTCCCAAGCTTTGATGGATCTAGCAAGATCCTGGTTAGAGCATGGTTGCAAAATATGGAGACCTATTTCTCCCTTAACCCCATGCATGAAGCAGAGGCCCTTAAGTTTGTTACTCTTCACTTGGAGGGTATGGTACATGAATGGTGGTTTCATAGCATGCACATGTAAGGGCAAAATTTTATCCACACCATGGAGGATTTTAGTAAAATGGTCATGGAAAGGTTTGACCAGAAAAATATGGAAATACACTTCTGTGAATTAGCACAACTCAAGCAATTTCATGATGTTGATGTTGAGGAGTATGTTGTAGATTTCCAAAGAGTTATAGTCATGGTAAAAGATGTTAGTGAGAATAGATTGGTAGTCCAATTCACAAAGGGCTTGGTTGAGCCTTTGAAGGGCTTGGTAAGAGAATTTAATCCTCTTTCTTTATAAGATGCTATTACTAAGGCTTTAGATTTGGAATGTATAGCTTATAGAGATGATTTGGGACCAAGAGGACAACATACTAATGCCACTCATTCACTGTCCAAAAGTGGAATTCAAGGACAACCAAGGTCTGATTTGTAAAAACCTATGTAAGCACAAGGGGTAAAACCCCTTAGGTCATCAAAAAAGGCCCAAAAAAGTCCAAATCAGCCCTATGTGCTGCCACATAGGAATCAGCCCCAAAACAACATGCAAAAAGACATAAGGGATGAGTTGAGAAGGAATTTTTTGTGATTTGATTGTAAGAATCCTTGGATAAGAGGCCAAAATTGTAAGGGTAAAGGTCAAATTCATTTTATTGACGTTGTTGATTCAGATTTTAGTGATACTAATGACGTGGTTGATGAGGTTGTTGATGAGAATGCACATGAAGAAGAAGGAAATGAAATGGGAGGAAAACTTGCTTCTCTTTCTGGCACTCCTAAATATCTTCCTTTCTAGGTGGAAGGTATGCTACACAAGCACAAGGTAATCATCCTAATCAATAGTGGGGAAACTCACATTTTCTTTAGTGAGAAGTTGGTAACAAGGTTTGATTTGCATATTGAATATTTCTAAGGATTTAATGTCACCATAGCAGATGGATTTGTTTTACCATGCGCTAGAATAATTCCCAAGCTTTCCATTTCCATAGGTGATTATGAGCTTCGTGATGTTTTTTATATGATTTATATGGAGGATATGGATCTTATATTAGGGGTGCAATGGTTGCATTCATTGGGGGACTTCACCCTTAATTATCAAAACTTGTTGCTCAAGCTCCTGGTGGGAGGAAAAAGTATCATTTTCTAAGGTATGAAAAGGGGGACACCCCACGCTAACTCCTTTCTTCATGATCATTCAAAAAAGGGATTAGAAATCTGTTCTATGTATTTTATAACAGCTAATTGGAAGGATTTAATTGCTCTAGAATATGCAAAAAATAAATATTCTAATGATTTGATTGAAGGAATAATTATTGATGAAAGGAACAAGATAGTGGATGGCATCATTATTTACAAAGGAAGGGTGTATTTGGATCTAAATTTAGAGGTAAAGAATCTGATTTTAAAATCAGCACATGATACTCCTTTGAGTGGACACCAAGGGTACTTCAAAACCTACAAAGTGGTAAGAAAACGGTATGTTTGGAAAGGCATGAAAAGGGATTTTATCAAGCATGTTAGGGAGTGTTTTGTTTGGAAAAAAAGTAAGAATGAAAACATATTTACAACAAGTACTTTTGGTGATGAAGCGCAGCACCCCTGGGACTCTGCAACACGATGGGTTGAGAATCTCAGTGCGATTGCACAACATGGAGCTTTTCCCAAGTGTGGGACCTTGCGAAATCGGAAAAGGTCTCCGGATGAAGGCTGGCTCCTATTCCTCTATTCAGATGCACACGTAGAAATGCGAAGGATTTACTCAAAAACCTAATCTAATTTTCCAAGGAGACAGGGTAGAGAATGCATAAAAAATAAAACCTAAACTACAGAGGTGATGCACCAAGGAATACAACAAGTACTTTGCAGACCCTTCCTATTCCATCCCAAAAATGGGAAAGAATATCCATGGATTTCATCACCGAGTTACCAATATTGCAACGTAAGAGTTGTTTATATGTTTGTTGGCAAGAATTTTTTTTGGTTAGACAAACTTGTGGATTTCTTGCCACATATATATGAATATGATGCAACCTATAATTCAGTTATACAAATCCAATAAGACCCTAGACGTGTTGACACATCACTTAGCCAAGACTGAGCACTCACCCAAAGCACACAAAGGTACCAGGTCCCTCTTTAGGGTTGCTGTTGCAAGATGTTAGCATGATGAAGACTTAACATATATAGTTCCATTACTAACAGATCATTCTACAAAGCATACCAGATCTATACCTAAGGGAGAACATAATTAAGTATTAACCATGATGAGATATAAAACATACTAGATTCATATACACACAGAACTAACACTTGGATTCAGCCAATATCCTCCATTATATTAAAGATAACAATTATAAAGAAGCTTCATTACAATAACAATAGTATGCACGTAACAGATTTAGCAGCATAATCTCACTATGTATGCATATCTCTGTATATGTCGATCTCTCTATTACACAATTTACTACATACTTATAAGGGTGGGGACTTTCCCTTCACTACTTATCAGTTCCCAAAATAGTTTGCATGCTATTATTAGCCATGAGCCATTAAAAAACTAGCCACACATGCAAGTGCACTAACAATAGACTATTGGTAGTTACCTGACAGTAGTAGATCTATTTCCGGACCGTGTCCATGTAAATTGATTTGTATCCAATCCTCCAAAAATATCTAATGCATGATGCATATGTATCTACCTCATTTGTGTGCTCTGTACGCCATATCTAAAAATAGACCTTCATGAGTGAAAATGGCTAAGTCCCGAAAAAGTTGAACTTCTACTCTACGCGTGTGTTCCCCTTATCCGTTCGCGCCTTTGAATATGACCTACTTTCCCACACGGAATTCTTGTGTGATTTTTGTCAAGTCTTCTCTGATCAACGTTACCCCACACTAATTTCACTGTCACCCTGGCAATGGTTATCTCCAAAATGAATTAAAGAAGAGAATAATGGAAAGAATTTTAATAAATGAAAAAATCTTTTTAATATATAGTCTCTTCTTCTACAACCCAAACAACTAATTCAGGATATTCCTATTTTATTTTGGCCTCCAAAGTCTACCACTTAGCGAGTGCTTCCTCTTATTTTTCTAGAATGTCCACAACAATGGACTCCAATTCATCTTTTGTGATCTCTCCTTTCTCATTCTGCAAGACCAACAAAATGCTGTACATTACAGTCATCCTTCCCTCTAGTAAATCCATCTTCTGCGCAATGAGCTTCCTAAGCTCCTCCATCTGATTCTTGTGTGGTTCTTGAGCTATTACAAGGGCCTTACACTTTGCTTTAACCATTGATAATATTTATGTGTAGCCCAATGTTTTGTCCTTCATCACTTTCTGTACCTCATTGTTCTCCTCCAGGGTTTTTATGTTAATGAGTGCCTCTGGAGCTGTGTATATGTTCAAGGCTTGATTTTCTTTCTTCAGTTCCTATTGTAGCACTTACAGTATTCCTTCATATGATGTAATATTTCAAATCACTAAATCCTTTTCCCACTCTTCCTCTTGTGCTGGATCCTTTAGCACTCACATGCACAGAGGTTCATCTTCAAGCACTAGGTCCACCAATGTACCTACATAGTGTATCACCAAAGGAAACGTCTTTGGCACCTTTGGATCCAAATATGGCATAGCCCTTATGATATTATCACTAATTTCCTCTGTGATGATGATAAATACAAAGTTATTTTTCTGTTCTAAGTCCCTTTCCTACGTTAGGCACGCTATTTCCCCATCCTTAGTTTTGATCTCTTCCCTTAGCACCCTAATTGTGGCAGCCTTTTCCATATTCTGCCTCACCACCTCTATTGAGACTTTCACCAATGCATTACTCACCTATTCATCTGAAATAATAGTAGGCTTGACTATCATGTGTCTAGCCTGAGGTGTCTTTTTCAACCTCCTCGGTATGCATGAATCCTCACACACATAAAAATCTAGTTCATCCATGTGCATGTGCATGGACGATTTCTTTTGCACATTGTAGCCATATCTTCATCCATTAATTCCTACCCATATAATTCCTTTTGTGTGCTCTAAAAATGGGTGCGGACAATTTTACCTATGTCCTCTGCATAACCCATGGCTGGTGGAATGTGCTCCCCACTTGTTCTTCTCGACCTCAGCTACTTAAGAACTTGAGCTTCTAGATTTGGAACTTGTGTTTCCATGTCCTGAGTAGTCTCGGTAGTTGCCTCATATGTTTCTTTTTCTTCCTCTTCTCCTTCCTTCATTTCTTCATATTTTTTCTCCTCTACATTCTCTGAAGGTGTAGGATAATTAGGTGCACTTTCATCTGAATTTTACACCTCCTCATTCAATTTTAGTTTCCTTATCCTTTTGCAGTTGTCTCCTTCTGTGGAGAGAGTTTGGGTGATTTGTGCACTATTTTCAGAGTAACACCTTGGGTTCTTATTCTCCTGAACACTCTCTTAAATCTGTGCTCTCCTTGTACTACATCCAAGTCCTTATCATCCCCCTCTTAAGGCTGAGGTGGTGTAGTTACACGCTCAGCTTCATCCTTATTCGTAGGATGTCTTCTGCCTCTATGTTCCAAACCACCACTATCTTCACGCTCATCTTCCTCATCCTCTACCTTAATTGGCTATGGGTTTAGGCATTGGAATGTTCTCCATGGTACACTTACCCCTTGGTAGTTCTGGAAGTGTGAACTCATCTTTGACATACTTGTTATTCTCCAACTTAGGTTTTTTTGAAGGTACACTAGTGCTGCTCCAACATCTCCCACAACAAAACTTACTAGTTTAATTCTTAATACATCTGAAATGATACTTTCAATATATGCACCCCACCCTGGATAAACATATTTCTTCCTTAGTGTGTGGTAGTCATATTCTACCTTGTCCGCATTGAACATTAGGCACCGCACGTCTGAGAACCTGTGTACTTATGCCTGGAAGTACCTTGTTGTGAAGGCATATGGTAACTTACACCAAGGACTCCATGATCCATCCCTCATGGCAAACCGCACTATGAAAAAGTGTTGGTATATAGTGAACTGAACTACCTTTCTAGCCACCAAAGGAAAGTCCTTGGGGATGCACCATTCTTCTTCAAAGGCTGTGTGGAGCCTATCGTACCACTTCTCAGCCCTTTGATTGACCTATTTTGTCACGGATCCTTCACACAAGTACTTTTTGATGTGTTTTACATGTGACTTGTGCTCCATGGGATACTCCCATATATTCTCTTTTGGTCCATCAGGTACTCCAATCTCCATGAACACCAGCGACAACAAAATAGCTCCAAAGCTGATATTTCCTCTTGTCCGTGCTTCCTCAATGATAGTTTCCACAATGTAATGTGAAATGTTATATACCACCCCTCAGACATCTTTTAGAAATGTGTAGCCACATGATGTTCACTTGTGACCACCTTTTGGTCATTAAGCTTCATAACAAGATGTGCGAATGCTTGCACAACTGGATAATTATTCAATTTATCTATGTCCATACCATGTGGACCCTTTGTGTACCCTAGCTCCTTTCCGGTCTCCAATATTGTGGCCTTGTCTATTAAATCATCTTTCAAATTTTCTCATGTTCCCTTTAATTGTGTTACTATGGAGATCAACACGGATGAGATTTTTTCTTTGCATCCTGCAAAGTAGAAAAAATCTTTGTGCACTCTGCTCAGGAGCCACTAGTACAAGGGCTCATATTTCCCAAAGTAAAGGAGCTCATATAGTTGGTAAACTCCAATATTCTTCAAGAGCTTCTCACCAGCATCGTCATACACCGACATGTCCTCCACCGTGTGCTTATTCATCGTTTTGTTCAACAAGGCATCAAGCTCCTTATTCTCTGCGGTATGGTGGTTGTACTCACTCACCTCACTTCTCCTTATGTGATAATCCAACTCTTGGCTGATGATAACCCCATCTGGATATTGCATTTCAGAAAAATTACTTTCGGGAGCCATCTCCTCTTCTTCTACGACCACCTTCTTCTTTCCCTTCACTCCTACTACAACTACTTTCTTAGGTGCCATTTCTACCTTGTAATCCTTTATAGATACTCACCTCTTGAATTCTATAATTTGTGAATCAAACCCTAGCTCAATTTAGCATGCCCTAGGTGAAATCACGTTCCCTCGTTCCTCTCTGTCACTTTCCTTCACTCAAATCCTTCACCACCAGGACACAAGCTCTTTCTACGCATAGATATCTTCATCACGTTTGGTTACACACCTTTCGCACCTCAATTTGATCACTCGACTCTTCACTCTTAGATATTTTTCAAATACTCTTAATCATAATAGTAAAAATGAACTCGCATCCCATCCTTATATAGATTTTCAATTTTTTTGATGCATTCATTGCTCCTTCACCTACCAAATATCCTCTCATTGATTGACTAACTTTGTTCTTTCTACATGTTACATCTTCGCGCCCTAGCTATAACCTTCTAGCGCACCTTACTACCCTTTGGTTATAGACTTCTCTTCAGTATTCTTCCTTGTGTTTGAGTACCTCATCTTTACACCTTCCACTGGTAGTTGTTATGGCCCCTACTTACCTCATGTTATACTTTCCCTTCATTCATCTCCATCTTTGGTCACTTTTTAGAAGCAATCCCTTGGCTTGAAAAGAACCTGTAGCAGATTATTCCTTTCACATTTCAATTCCCACAATCTTGTACCTAGATATCAACAACCACCCCACACTAAAAGTATGTGCAGTCCTCTGCACATAAACATGCTTCATAGAGTAATTAGCTTCGTGCACATAAGCACGCTTATTGCACAAAAAACCAACTAAATTGACAAAGCATAGAAACACAGAAGGAAACACATTAAGGAAATATATAATTGAGAACCTAATCTAAATGGCAATACTACCTTATTACAAACACCAAGAAGACTCATTTATAGTAGGGCTTCAACCTACTCCCATTGAAGTAACCGGGTATCCATGTTCCATCAAGGGCTTCTAAATAGCAAGCACCTATTTCAAGGATGTAAGTGATAACATATGGCCCTAACCAATATACCTTAAGTTTTGCTAGATGGTGTAAGAACTTAGAGTCATAGAGAAGCACCATTTTTCCAATCTCAAGCTTCTTGTCCCTTATGTTTCTATCATGCCATGCCTTTTTCCTGGCCTTTTCTTGCCTCTGACTCCAACATGCTATGGCTCATCATTCATCTAGCTTAATTATATTTTCAATCCATTCTTCTAAATATTTCTCATTATCTAGACCTCCAGTGCACACAATATGTAAAGAAGGTAACATAAATTCCATAAAAACAACTTCTGCGCCAAACACTAACTGAAATGGTGTGGCTTTGCTCAACATTTTGTATGTTGTTTGATATGCCCAAAGTATTGCAGATACTTTATCATCCTAGTCCTTTCTTCCAACATCAAATATTTTTGTCAACGTCTGGCTCAAAATTTTGTTGAAAGCTTCAGCAGTTCCATTTTCCTGAGGATGATAGGGTGTAGTCTTATGGTGTGCAATCATGAACTCATCCAATAAAATTCTGATTATCTCATTAAGAAAATGTGTGCCCCTATCACTAGTCAAACTCAAAGGACATCCATACCTTGTAATAATATGTTCCCATAGGAACTGGGCTATTGTAACCATTGTACAGTCCTTAGTAGGTGTTGCTTCTGCCCATCTTGTTAGACAGTCTGTGCAAGTTATGATGTAGCGTGATCCTGTTCTGTGCACAGCTGGTGAAATAGGACCCACAAAATCTACATCACATTTCTCAAATGGTTCTGTGCTAGTAATAGGTCTCAGAGGCATTTCATCTCTTTGACCTGGTTTTCCAAGACATTGACAATGATCACATGCCTTACAAAATTCCTTAAAATCTTTATAGAAGGTCTCCCACCATAATCTAGTGAGTATAATCTTGTGCGCTGTGGCATCATTGACATAGTGGCCAGCTATAATTAAACCACAAGATTCTTTCATAATACCCATGCACTCATGTTCCAATACACAACGTCACAATACTTCATCTTGGCCCACTTTTTTACAAGTCATCACTGATTAACATATAAGGTGCAATGCATATAACAAGCTATTTCTTCTCCAAGGATTTCATTCCTTCTGGTGCCATCCCTATTCCTAGAAAGACAACAATGTCCTCTAGTTCTGATGGCATGCATTGTAACCTGTATAACTGTGCATTTGGCATGGTCTCCTCAATTACATGTGCTTCTTCTCCTGATTGTATTCTTGATAGATGGTCTGGTCCAGAATTTCTTTTTCCTAGTTTTAACACAACTGTGAAATCAAATTCTTGAAATAAGAGCACCCATCAACATATGTGCCCTTGTAAAATAGGTTTATTTACCAAACACTTCAATTCCATGTGATTTGTATAAAAGAGGAATGTTATAACTAGTAGACACTGGTGGAATTTATGCACCGCATAGATCATCGAAAAAGCTTCACGCTATGTAGTTGTGTAATTATGGTATGTAAGAGTTAACTTTCTATTAGCAAAACACATAAGATGATCTACAATGCCTTCTCTAGGTTGAGCCAAAAATGCGCCAATGGCCATGCCTGAGGCATCAACATGTACATGAAATGGTTTTTCCCATGAAGGAAAATGTAGAATAGGCATGGTAGTATGTTTCTCCTTTAAAGTCTCGAATGTGTGCTGCTATTGTTATCTCCAGTAGAATGTACCTTTCCCCTTTTAGTAACTCTTCTAAAGGTGCTGTAACTTTGGCATAACCTTTTATAAAATTCTGTAATATCCTATATGACCTAAAAATCTGCACACCTCACTTTGACTGGTAGGATCCCTTAGGCCTATAATGACTGCAACCTTTGCTGGATCAACCAACAAACCCTCCTTGCAGATTATGTGTCCTAAAATTATCCCAAATGGTGTAGAAAATATGCACTTCTTGATGTTCAAAGAGATACTCAACTGTCTACACCATTCAAACATTAAGCACATATTGTCACAGTGATCCTTAACTAATCCATACACCATCCAATCGTCTAAATATACCTGTAAGAAGTTTTGAATGAATTCCTTGAATACTTGGACAACAATGCATGAAAATACAACAGACATATTTTTCAGACCAAAGGGCATTACAGTATAGGTGAAGCTACCCCTTTCCATAGTAAATGTAGTCTTTTCTTGATCCTCCTAGGAAATCCTAACCTGATGATACCCAGAGAACCCATCTGTAAACGAATAGATTTCACACCCTACAACTCCTTCTAGTATTTCCTTAGTGAATGGCGTAGGAAATGGATCAGTTACACATGTAGCATTCAGCTCCCTGTAGTCCACACATATTCTAATCCATCCATCCTTCTTGATACTGATCACCATAATACTAACCCACTCTGACTCATCAAGGGGCTTGATAATCCTAGACTTCAACATTTTATCAATCTCTTCTTTGACCTTTTCACACAAATTGGGGTTCATTCTATAAGGTCTCTTTCTAACTGGGTGCACTCCCTCTTTAAGCTTTATCTTCATCTCCCCTAATGATTCATGCACGTCTTTAAGTTCATGGTACCCCCTAGGAAATACGTCCAGGTAATCCCTTAGTAACTCTATGTTTTTTTCCACTTTAGAGTCTGACCAATTGTCTCCAATTATGGCTTCTTTAGGCTCAGTATCTGTTCCAATATTCACCCACTTTGTCTTCATAGGTTCATGATAGGTGTAGGTGGTCTTATCCACATTGTCCAATACCTCATGCCTCCCTGTTGAATGGTTTGAATCCAGATTATCTACTTCTTCTTCATCCACTAAGTAGACCATTTTTCCTTTCTGTTTCTCAAGGCAAGAGCGTTGAAGAATTGTTACACCGACCTCTAGTTCATCATCAAGACATGCTCCTTGAGTCTTCTTTATCTAATAACTATTGAAGGATTTCTTCAGTCTTGGCACTATCCCCTGATAGTTAAGCACTTGATAACTTTCAATGCTTCTTCCACCGGAGGCTTTGTAGAGAAGAAGTCAAATGTCTGGGCCATTCCTGCAATTAAATTATGCCAATTTCTAGTTTCTCTATGGAGTTTTGCATATACATACCAAGCACGTGCACACAACCTTGTAAAGTGGAATAAAACCAGTGCACCCATAGCGAAGGTGGTAAAGCTTCCTTCCCTTCTATCTAGAGTCTCTCACACTTCTGAACGTGGTGTTGAACATGATGATTACCATGATAAGTACTTATTTGAGTAGGTGCATTGCTCCTAAAGAACCTAGTAGTAAGAGCAATCCCAATTTCATTCCATCTGACAAGATTATCCCCGTGGACCACCCACCAGCGTGCTGTTGTCCCACATAGTGTATATGCTAGCATATTTCTTCTTTCCAGTGGGTCTATCCATTTTTCTTCCATGGCACAGGAATACCATGAGGATCCCCTTCTCCTGTGTAACAAGGTACCGATTTGTTACCTATCCTCTTGACATAACGTGGTTTTGTGCCTTGAGGTAATATGCTCTTTACTTGCTGCCCTACCAACTCATAAGTGCTGTGAGCCCAATTATCACATGCAACACTCGTAGTATCGCTAATGGATTGTGCATCCTCCCACTGAATTAGTCCTTCTTTGGTTGGTTCAATCATCTCTGGATCTCAGATGGCGTGTACATAAATCCTATTCAGATCTTCTTCACTTAAGGGCTCAACATAGGGCACAGGAATTTCCATCTGTTAAAGGGATAATAAATCTTTCCTCTTTGTTTTCAAAACTGATATAGCCCTTGTTGAACCAAAGATCAACATTATTTACATAGCACCAAGGATTCCCCAATAGAGTTGGGAAGCTATCTGACTCTGTCCAGCACTAAAAATTCAAAGTCTCCAGTGAACTTGGCTCCTTGTATGGTAATGGATGCATCTTTCAAAACTCCTATGGGAGTGGCCTTAGTCCAATTAGCCATGAATAATACATTAGAGGATGGATGTAATGGGGGTCTTCCCATTTATACCCATGCATCCAAGGTAAGAACATTGACTTCTGTGCCTTTATCAATCAATATATTACTCAATAGCCACCCATCCACAACAACATTAAGAGTGATTTCCTTGTCATAATATAGGCTATGAGGAGGGATGATTTTCATGCAGGATCTGCCATCTAGTCTCAGTACTTACACGCACAGAGTGTTTCCTTTTAACCAACTCCCTAATAGTGGAATGATGTTTTCCTAGTGCAACATTTTACACACTTCCCTCAAGTCATCTATATCAGTTTGGACCATCTCTAATGCTTTCTTTTTCTCCTTTAAGTATTGTATCTCACCCTGAAGATTCCTTAGAACTTCCATGGTTTCCTGATAAACCTCCTTCTGATAGGCAGGATCTGGGTACCGTGCATGAAGAACTTCTTCTTTAGTGATGGTAGGTTTCTGCTGTAATGCTTCTCTGGCACGTGCCATGTCAGCGCAGGTCATGATCTTTACTTGTAGTGCCTCATGATTCTTCTTCCATCTTAGGCATCCATTGATTTCAACAATGCACGCTGGATCCTAACCATCCTTGCGCCTTTGTTTTCTTGCTTGTGTTGCTTACTCAGATGCTCATATAAGTTTGGACACTCTTCATAGCTATGGTTCTTTCCACATAAAGAACATGTAATATTCTGAGGACATTCACGCATGTAGTGATCAGGAGATCCACATGTATAACATGTTCTGCAAGGAAACTCACCTCTTCCACCACCACGGCCTCTTCCTCTGAATCCACCATGGTATCCTTGACCTCTGCCACAACCTCCTTCAAAATTCCCTTCATTCTGATCATAGCATATGTGCCTGATTGTGATCCTGGTCCTGATGCTCATTCTTTCCCTTAGAGTTATCTAAAACTCCTGTCTGTCGTACACAAATATCTATAGCATCATTGATATGTCTAATCAGCTGAATAGTCTTCTGTGTCATGAGTCATGGACCTACAAATTTCATAGTAGCTTGAAACATTCTTCCTTATCACGCATTGTAATAATGGGAAAGCAACTAACATCATGGTTTAAGTGGCATATTTCACAATCCATTAGCAATGAGCGTACTGTTCTGTGAGGAAAACTATCCTTTGTGTGACCTTCTACTTCACAATCTGTGCACCAAATCCCTTTACGCATCTCGTGTGCTGAATTTGCTGATAGTTTCTCTAACTATTTTACCATTGCTGCTATTTGTGCTTCTAAAAATGGGCTTACCTGAGTATCTATGCTTCCAAATGCCTCAACATGCAAGGCTACTTTAAGTGCTTCGTGTGGATCACTGTATGTCTTATATGATAATGCCCTCCTAAAAGGGGTAATCAAACACCCAACAAACCATTGTGCATGCTGGATTACGTGTATTTCATAATAAACCTTTGATAACAATGTTTTAAACCATGTGCATCATACTCTCTTACAATTTCAGTAGTGCCTTGCTTAATATCCTTGAGTGCACTTATACCCTTCTGCTCAAACTCAAGGATATGAAACTCCTTAAGGAATGGATCCTTTAGAGCTGTATAATCTACACAAGTCTGATTAGGGTCAAACTTTCTATACTAGTTGTGTGCGCACCCTTGTAACATAGTAGCAAATTGGCTTTCCCTACGCTCAGAAGCCATGATTCCTTTTGTGCGCCACTGTATTATTTCACACATGCGCACATGTTCAACAACATCTTTTATGCTCCTATACTCCAGAAGATGAAGAGGTATTTCCATGTACATATTCTGGGGTTAGTGTGGACCTTGCCCACCTAATCCAGAACCTCATGTGTTTCCCCTACCTATAGAACCTCCAGATCCACCTGAACAAGAGCTACATATGCCTCCTGATTCCAAACCTATAGCTGAGGTCAGAATAGAAGACGTACTCCCCTATGTCCCAATAGTAGAACTGAATTGTACCATGACAGTCTGCAAAACATTACTACTCCCAAAAGTTAATCCAAAAATAAGAGCGCTTATATTCTATGTTAATGATACACCCAAAAAGGTACTCCCATATAATAACAAAGCCATTTGTGCTACCATCGTTATGCCTCTTATAAGACTTGCTCCTTCTATCCCACTGCTTGAACTAACTTGTTGACTACTTATTGTACTAGATGCTGAAAAAGCAAATGCAAGGGCAAGGTTACCAGATTGATTTATGTGCATGCTTGTGGCCCAGGTAGTCTCTGTTAGTGTGATTCTACATGAGGCCAAGGGGGATCCCTATTATGCTTTCCAAGATAGGGGAGTTCCTGATGCTTTGGCTCCACGTCTTCTACGTGAGATTCAAATCCTTCACGAGCCATCTCTCTCCTCAACGCCATACTTTGTGCAACGTTACGATACTTCTCTATCTCCCTATCACACACCTCATTATACTTAAGTCACCTTTCCTCTCCCTTCCTTTCTATTGCTAGGTCTGCCATCTTTCACCAAACTTGCTCTTGCCCCCATCCATAGTGATGTTTAGTTGGCCATCAGTTTTAATCTCCAGATTCAAAGTCACCATTAGGATCTTGATTTCCAGTGGAATTCCTTGTAGGTAAGCTCCCCTTGGATATCATAAAAAATGGAATTCAGCTACCTCTAGACACGAATAAGTGGAAATTGAGTATTCCAAGATATAATTGTTCAAGGTAGCATGGAACCACGTATCCATAGCTCGAGTCCAAATCAAATCAGCATCATAAAGGGCCTTGAATTCTTCCTACGTCTAGACAAGTGCGTGGTATCTCCAATTTCGCTTAGATGCATAAGCAATCAACCACTCATATAATTCTACTGACAAGATAGAGAAAAATATCTCATATAAACTATCATACAGATTCTTTTCCACCCACACGCATACGCATAAAACTTAGATCTAGTACTGAATCGCCATGTGTATTCTTCTTCTAGATCTCGTATCCATTCTTCAACACTTGTTAAGGTCAACCGGTATGTTTTCATCGTGAACCATCCTGAAAACAACTAAAAAAGAGGTCCCGAAAATGGAACCAATGATGCATCCTAGAATTCAGTGATAAAAATCCAATAATACCCTAGAACGCAGTTGGCATATCACTCAGCCTAGACTGAGCACTCACTTGAAGCACGCAAAGGTATCGGGACCCTCTTTAGGGTTGCTGTTATAGGATGTTAGCATGATCAAGACTTAACATATATAGTTCCATTACTAACACATCATTCTATAAAGCATACCAGATCTATACTCTAAGGGAGAACAGAACTAAATATTAACTATGACGAGATAAAAGACATACTAGATTCAGATACACACTAGAACTAACACTTAGATTCAGCCAACATCCTCCATTTTATTCAATGCAATAAGTATACAAAAGCTTCATTACAATAACATTAGTATGTGCATAACAAATTTAGCAACATAATCTCACTATATATGCACATCTCTGTGTATGTCGATATCTGTCTATATATTCACCATCATACCTCTCTATACTACATAGTTTACTACATATATATAAGGGTGGGGAATTTCCCTTCACCGCTTATCCATTCCAAAAATAGTCGCATGCTACTAATAGCCATGTTCCATTACAAAGCTAGCCACACATGCAAGTGCACTAAAAATAGACTATTAATAGTTAACTAATAGTAGTAGATCTATTTCCGTTATGTGTCCATACAAATTTATTTGTAACCAGTCCTCTAAAAATAGCCAATGCATGGCACAAATGTCTTTACCTCGTTTGTGTTCTCTACACGCCATCTCTATAAACATAGACCTTCATGAGCAAAAAATGGCTAAGTCCCGAAAACTTGAACTTCTGCTCTACGTGCACGTGTTCTCCCTTATCTGTTCACACCTTTGAATACGAAATCACTTTCCTGCGTGCGGACTTCTTGTGGGATTTGTGCCAAGTGTTCTCTGATCAACAGAATCTAGGTCCCTCTACTTTACCGGTGAATAGGATTTCATACAATGCATGCAGAAGATAATGAAGATTTATAATGGAGAGAGAAAGAAGAGCTGGGAAAGATCCAGACAGGGGGAAGGGACTGGACCCTTTGATAAAGATACGAAATCTCTTGCTAGGGAATAATCCTTCTAGAAGTGGGAAAGGGAGTTATGAACTTTGAGCAAGGATATTTAATACTGCACTGGTAGAAAATCAGATTCTCACACTGACTAGACCACAAACTTCATCACTTGCATGCATGAGAAGAAACATCTCTACAAATAACAGTGATGACCACATAGACTCTATTGATGTACAGAGTATCCTGGAACCACTCAGTAATGAGTAAATCTAGAAAATATTTCTTCTTGTATTGATTTACGGATGTAAAAGCTTGAGATCAACAGTGTGGGAATGCACACAATTTGACCCTCCTTGAAACTTGGTAGAAAATAGCTATCTCCTTTGCTTGGTCTAAGTACAATGCGTTCTCGAGTTCACAAGATCAATTGGCAACCCTTTGAAAAGCGAATAGCTTTACTAAGTGATGAAGATATGAATTTTCACATTCACCTGCCTTGCACATGACTCTTCGCTTTGTATATTCCACTCGTGACCTGATCATTCCAAACCATGAGATTACCACCATCTCTCTTCATGATTGATTACACATGAGAATACTTTTTACAAATTTATCACTTAAGTGAATATGACGAAATATAATGATGATGCATTATGAATAATTAGAAAGGAGAGAGAAAAGAGAGGGAGAAAATGAGAGAGAAGAGGAGAAGATGTTTCCCTTGATAAATTTTGACGATCCTTGAATGATGATGGAAAGCTCTGTTATGCCAAACTTTCCTTTGAGAACAACCTACTAGTTTTAGTAAGTACACCTCAGGCAACTTACTATTTTTAGTAAGTGTCATACTTAGCTTTTCCCAACCTCTTCTAGCTATGTTATCTTGCATTATTTATTATTACTATCTTTATGTCACCTTTTGGACCAACTGGCTATTTATAACGGGGGCTTTTGGAACCACTTACTATTTTTAGTGTCAATTACGAGCTGAGATGACCTTTTCGATGAATTTTCCTGCGATACTCCCCCCATGTTCACTTCCTTTTTTGTATCCCCTTTAAATGGTGTATTACCTGAAGTAATAGACCTTTATGTAGGAAGGCATTATATTTTTAGTAAGTGCACCACAGATGTCAGGATGCAACAAAACAAGTCTTGAAACTTTATGTTTTATTCCGAGGTTCCACGCTCCATGTTTGAGTAAATCCTTCATTTGAACAAGTGGGAAAACTATATTTTCATGGCATGGGCAGAATACTGAAAAAAAAAACACAGCCCTCCATATCCCTAAAAAATAGCGGCTTAATGGTGAAAAAATTAGTTCACGCGAAGCTATATTTTCAACGATCATTCCCTCCAATTTTCACACGATTTCGCCCACTGGAACCTTGAGAAGTGAAGAGGGAGCTCACTACCTTTTTCATAGATTTTCTTCATGTGATAGGGTAGTGTACTAAAAAAACACAACCCTTCATATCCCTAAAAAATAGGGACTTCAAGTCGTGAAAAATAGTTCATGCAAAACTAGATTTTTCAACAATCATCCCCTCCAATTTTCACGTGATTTCGCCCATTGGAACCTTGAGAATTGAAGAGGTAGCTCACTACCTTTTTCACAAATGTTCTTCATGTGACAAGGTAGAAATATGATGAAAAATATTTCCTTTATATCCCTAAAAAATAGGGACTTCATGGCACGAAAATTAGTTCATGCGAAACTTTATTTTTCAACGATCATTCCCTCCAATTTTTGTGTGATTTCGCCGACTGGAACCCTGAGAAGTGGAGAGGTAGCTCGCTTATTTTTTCTACTACTGTGTCATGGTGGCCATTAATGGAGCTTGAAAATTTTAGTTCTGGTTTTTGTCTCCATTTGTGACGAAATAAATTCCATTGTGAGAGGTTTACGAATACTAGTACGATAAGCCCATAAGGCAAAAGGAATATGCATGTGCCAATCCTTACGAGTATTTTCAACCAATTTCATAAGAATTTTGTTTAAGGTTTTTTTGGTTGATTTGGCTTGGCTATTTTTTTGAGGATAATAAGGTGAAGAAAAACTGATTTGAATACCAAAGACATCACAAAGTTTCCGTAGGGTTTTATTTTTGAATTGTTTGTCGTTATCAGTGATGAGGTCGTCAGGAACACCAAAGCAAAAAATGATATGATGATTGATGAATTCACATATTTTCTCAAATTTTGTAGAAATAAGAGGTACGGCTTCCACCCATTTAGTTTAATATTTGGTAGCGGTAATAATCCATTGATGACGTTGGGAAGAATGAGGGTTGATCTCTCCAACAAGATCAAAACCCCATTGAGAGAAAGGCCAAAGGTCTCGTGCAACCTATAAGGCATGACTAGGGGTGTTATGAAGATTAGCATGTTGCTGACACTTCACACAATTCTTGACATGGTAACAACAATCATGGTTTAGGGTTGGCTTGTAATAGCCTAGGTGAAGGATATGCTTAGCGATAACTAAGCCACTGAATTGACCCCCAGAAATCCCGTCTTGAACTTCCTTAATGGTGTATGGAATTTTAGAACTCGTAAGGCATCGTAAGAGGATAGCATCATATCCGTGTTTATAGAGAAGACCACCCATGATGAAATAATGAGAGACACTTTTAAGAAAAGATCGTTATCCATTGTGAGTAAGATCTGGAGGTAGAATTGAAAGGGAAAGGTAGTCAGCCAACTGCTTATACCAAAGGTCACATTGGTGAGTTTCAATGTTTCCTACAAGGTTGAAGTCTTGAATTAGATAAGAAGGTGATTGTAACCTTTATACTGTAACAAATATTTTTGATTCGGAGGGCGAAGCGGGGATTTGAGAAGAAAGATAGACCATGGTATCTACAAATTTATTATTGGAATGCGGGGTAGTTTGAAGTTCATAACGGTCAAAGGTAGTCAAAAGGATGTTAACATGATGCTTATACTTTTTAAGTATCTCGTTACAACACTAGTATATAACATTAACTTGGTTCACAACCAATTGAGAATCACCAAAGATATTAATTGATTCAAAGTCTTAGGCTACGGTAGTTTGAAGACCTAACACGAGCGCTTCATATTTGGTGATATTGCTAGTACAATAAAAATCTAGTTTGAAAGATAATGGAATAGGCTCACCATCAAGAGGAATGAGGATAAATTTGAAACTAACCCCATGCTGACATTTGGAACCATCAAAAAATAAGGTCATATGGTAAACAATATCATCCAAGGAGAGGGTAGCGATGGATTCATCAAGGAAATCGAAGTTAGAGGATTGGTTTTCAGAAAGAGGTGCGTCTACAAGTTGGTCACCAATTATTTTTCCTTTGATATATTTCTGATGGATGAATTCGAGATCTAGTTCTAAAAGAAGCATGAGCCAACGTGTATCGCATTGATGTTGGTAGGGCTTAGCGTACATGTAATGTAACGGGTCAGTATTGGTGACAACAAAGTTTTTGTGGTTGAGTAGGTAATGGAAAATTTTAGTGGTGAAAAAACTAAGGCTAAGAAGAGTTTTTCAGCATGAATATATCTAGTTTCATAGTCTAAAAGTATACGACTTATGTAATAAACCGATTTCTCCCTGTGTTGCTCATCATGATGAGCGAGCATGTCACCCAAGGAATGATCAATAGCATAAATGTAAAGGTAAAATGGTTGGTCAATCCTTAGGGGGAATGAGCACAGGTGGTTGGAGGAGGTATTGCTTTAAGGTGTCAAAGGATTTGTGGCATTCATCATCTCATTTGAAGGAGACATCATTTTTGAGAAGATGATGAAATAGATGGAAGTAATCATAAAGATGAGAAATAAAATGACGAATAGATTGCAAATTGCCTTACAAACTACGAATTTGACAAAGGTTAGTAAGTGGAGGCATTTTGAGAATAGCCTTGATTTTAGGGGGATCAACTTCAATGCCATGCAAAGAAAAAATTAAACCAAGGAGCTTTCCAAAGAGAACAACAAAGACACACTTCTTAGGTTGAAAGAGAACATAGTATTTGATGAGATAGTCAAAGACCACTTTAAGGACAGTAACGTGTTTAGACCGATGTTTAGATTTGGAAAGAAGATTTTCAACGTAATATTCTAATATGTTATGCATGATTCCATGAAAAATATAAATCATAGCTCGCTAATATGTAGCACCATCATTTTAAAGGCCAAATGGCATGACATAATAATAGAAGGTTCCCCCAGGAGTGATGAAGGAAATTTTGTGTTGATCTTTCGAGGTAAGTAATATTTGGTTATAACCTGAGAAACCATGTATAAGTGATAACATCTCATCGCCGGCAGTGAGATAACCTAGTTGGTCAATACTAGGTAGAAGATAATTGTCTTTGGGGAAAGATAAGTTAAGGTCATGGAAATCCATGCAAATGTGGAGTCCCCCTATCACTTTTGTGATAGGAACAATGTTAGAGATCCATTGAGGATAATCAATGTGTAGAATGAAGGAAATTGAAAGAAGGCGTTGGATTTTTTCTTTGAAAAGAAGTAAAATGTGAGGATGTATTTTTCGTAGCTTTTGTTTCATGGGTTTGGCATCAGGAATGGTTACGATATTGTGGACCGGAATGTTTGGGTCAATATTGGGAATATCAGCGTAGGACGAAGAAAAAGCATTGCTATGATCCTGGAGGAAAGAAGTAAAAGCTTCCTATTCAACAACATCTAAATATTGGCCTATTTTTAGAATGTGTGTCATCTTGTGTGAATGTTGATTTCAATGGTCGATTCATTCAACATGGTTTTCATCTCAAAAGGTAATGACTGGTGAATATAAGAATCTTCCGCACCAAGGTAGGTGATAATATACTCATGGTTCTGACATTGAACAATGTTAATAGAAGGTGTATCATCATTAATCATGTCAGGATACATGAAGGGAAGAGAAGAGGGAGACTTGCCATCTAGTTGATAAGTCAGAGGTCCAAGGGAAATAATGTTTAAAAAAAAAAGTTAGGAGAAATGGATTCTGGGTCCATAGACTCTTTAGGTGAAGGTGGTAAAGTAGGTAAATGGGGCGGGGAATGTTTATCATCCTTAATGAGTTTGACTCGGGCCTTCCTAGAAGGTGGTTCAAAAAATCCAATACCACTGTGGTCTTTATGATTATGAGTGGTGCAAGGAATGAACATATGGAAACCTTGTTCATAGAAACCAAATCCAAATCCCTTCCAAACACACCGATGGAGGAAGGTCTAGGTGAAACGGTGGTTAGTGATAGATTGAAGGTCAATAGAAAATGATCACGTTTGGGGAGGTGGCTCGGGTGAGTAGGTAGAAGCATCAAGTCCCCCATACATTAAGTTAGTACGAATGTGGGGAGGACCGTAGAATAAAACATCACCGATGCAGTGATCATAGCGGGGATGTTGGTGAAGTTTACCATACTCTTAAGGAGTAAGGAATGTGTCAATATTATAAAAGTAGCACTCCCCCAGAGTGAGGCATTGAAAAAAACCTTCTAAGCAATTAGTAGTTGATATGTGGGTAGTGGGAATGGATGAATCACTATTTAGTTGGGAAGAAGAAGCATTAGTTTTTTGAGAAGTAGATGGGTTGGTTGATGGGTCAACTATAGAAGCTGTGGTAATAGTGGGAATAGAGGAGTTAGTTGTGGAAGAGGTAGCGACAACATTGGTGGATGAGGCAATGGCTGAAGTAGAAGTTGTAGCAGTGGTAGATTCCTTAACTAGTATAAGGACATCATTTGGTCAATACAACATATTACAAGTCTTGAATGGTGAAGGGTCAGCTGTAATGGTATAGTTGTGCCCTTCATGTTTGAGTTTTAAAGAATGGTGTAAGGTTGAAGGGATACAACCCATGGCATGAATGCAGGGTCAGCCAAGTAGCATGTTATATTGGAATTCCCCCTCTAAGACATAGAATAATTTAGGAATGGTATGGGGGCCTACACGAATGTGGAGAATGATGGTGCCAAGGGTAGAAGTCATGGCATTGTTGATTAAGAACATCATAATTGGGTTATTATGCATGCAATTGGTAGGGATGCACATTTAGTTGTACGCATGGGAGGAAATGATGTTAATATAGGCACCTCCATTGATCATAACACATCGAATGTGAATATTATCAATGTAAAAAAAAATAAATAGGGTGAGATTAGGATCATCTGATTGGAGAGGTACGATATCATCATCAGAGAAACTGAGAGTGGATACTTGATGAGTAGTAGTGGGTGCAGAGGAAGGGGATGAAGTGGTGAGAGATACCATGTGATGAGGAGTGATAATGGATGCAATAGGAGTAGGGTCATTACGTAGAACCTTAATAGATTGTGGAACCTCAATGAGGGCCTGTCGATGAGACTCAGATGTTTGGACAAGGTCATACAAATACATTTTGAGAGGAGATTGGTGTAATTATTTAAGCATTGTATGATGGGAAACCCCGTCATAAATAGGGTATGTGGGTCCACGGATGGTGAGTTTTGATTCACATGCGAATGGAATATTGGGTAAAATAGTGGTGGATGAGTTGGTTGTTACCTCCTTTCCTTTGTCCTTCTGGGCTCGAGTGGCAATTTGAACCATATTAGTTTTTGGTAAAGGATCAAGTGAGTCATAACAGGTGTAGCGACAGGATGAGAAAAAATATGGTGAGGGCATACACTGGTTTTGTGAAAACAATACAACACATTGGAATTTTGGCAGAGGTTTGGCTAGATCTCTTATGTAGACCATATTGATCTCAAATGTTAGATCAAGATAAAAGGGTTATGGAGGGGGAGATGAAGTTCACTGAATAGGTACGGGATGAGGATGTGTGGTGATAGGTGTAGGAGGAATAGGGTCCTCATCTAAAAGATCATCATCGTCAAAGTTTTCTACGAGAGGACATAGATGGAGAAGAATAGTCTTAAGAGCCTTACAGTTTTCCATATCATGGCCTGACACATGATGGTAAGCACAAATTTTTGTATCATCAAACCATTTTGTTTTAGGTTTGAGTGGTTTGTAAGGTCTAAGTGGTGGCAATGTGATGACAGAGGTTTCCAAAAGGTTAGCTAGGATGTTTGCGTAAGACTCCACCAATGGATCACAATGTGAAGTAAGTGTGGGTCTAGATGGAAGTGTGGGTGAATTTGGTGGGAGAGGCACCACTAGAGGTGGAATATGAGGTTAAGTAAGTTAGACAACCTATTTGGTAGATAGTACAATTTTAGGTTTGGATTGCACCTTCTTGGGTAAAGATGTAGCAGGTGAACTAGTTGTTAAAGGTGGTGTAGGTTTAACTACCTCTTTGGAGGGTAGTGGGTTGTTAGGCTTTGGTTGCATCTTATTAGGTAAAGGTGAAAAATAATTTCCTAATGTAGAAGGGAAGGCATATGGTGAAAGGGGTCGGATAAGCCAAGGTGATAACAAAGGTGAAGTGAAGGTTGTAGTAATAAGCAATGTGGAAAGTACTGGTTGAAGAGAAGGGAATGGCATAGGTAATGATGACGATACTGGAAGTGGTGTAAGTATAGGAGGTAAAAAGGATGTAGGTGATGGTGAAGGTGTAAGTTATTGAGGTAATTTGGGTGGAACAGAGGATCGTGATGATGAGGTGGGCTGCTATGTTTTTGGCTTACTTTGGGTAGGAGGCTATTTGGCCAAGGTTGATGGGTGGGGACCTAGGATAGATGGAGCTGGTGAAGGTGACATAGGGGTAGTGGGCAAAGATAGTGTATGTGTCCTAAGAGGTTGGGTCTTCCTCTTAGGTGGGGGAATGTTCTTTGTGATGACTTGTGAGAATGTGGCTAAATCTATTTTGACAAGAGGATGGACCAACCTTGATGTTGGCATAAATCCCAATGTGGCAATGGGTCTATATGCGGAGGAAGATATAGGTGCAGGTAAGGTTTTAGGCATTGGAAAATTTTCATTTAATGGTAAAGGTTTAGGTGTGGGTGAAGGTGATGAAGAAGAGGTTGACACAAATATAATGGGTGTGGTGGGTTTGGCTATCTAAAACACCTTTGGATAAATCGTGGAAGTATTAGAAGACAACATGTGCATATGAGTTTAAAAAGGCAACCAAATGCATCCCTAAAGGATGGAATTGTCAACATAATCCAAGCGGTCGGCTAAACATGAAAATGACACCGTTGTAGGGGGGATGATGTTGATTTATTAGTAATCCCTATAAATAATTTGTGTGAGATAGGGAATTGATTAGCTTCAGACTCTGTGGGTAAAAGAGCCGAGAGAAAATCAACATGATCCTTGAAATGTAATGAAGAATTTTCACCAATAGGAAGGGATGCTGCTAATGGATCCCCTATGGGTAGGGGAGATGATAAGTTGGATGAGGTAGGTTCATCGTTTGGTGAAGAGGAAGGTAAGCATGACTCTCCCATGGGTAGAAGAGTAAGTATTATCGATTGTTTTTCCAGTTGAGAGGTGAGTTATGGTACTACATCGACGAATATGATGGACTCCTCTGTGGGTGAATGGGGAGATAAAGGAGACTACTCTATGTGTAAAGGAGTAGATGAAACAAGTCCCTCTGTGGATGAAGGATCTTGTGCAAGAATCTCCTCGATAGATGGAGTAGGAGGAAATTGAGCAGGAAGAGATTCTATGATGTTGAAAACAACATTAACCTCACGAACGTTACTGTTATTGGTGGAGGTTTCGCTAGTTTGATTAGACAAAGAGGTGTGATTTAGGAATGGCTTCCTGAAGATGTGAAGGTTCTGATTAGTTAGTGCGTTAGGATTATCTAAGATGAGATCTCCATTATCTAACATTTCTTGGATGATATTTTTAAAAGCAATATAATTACCATCGCTGTGACCTCTAATGCGATGATAGTTGCAATAGTAAATTTATTTTACCATACAGGCATAGGATGAGAGGGGTCAAAACCAATATGTGGTTTGACGGGTGGAAGAGTCACTCCTTTGGATTTTAATTTTTTTTCTAAAACTGAAGATTAGGGTTCTCCTATGGGAGTATATTTTGGTTTCTCCCACTTGAACTAAAAATCTTAAACAAGAGAAAGATTGGAAGAAGGCTTTGATTAGTTAGATGGGTAAGATGGGACGGATTTCAAAACTACTATGTTGGTAGATCCTTTTTCTTTAGAGTTATTATTTTGTGGTTAAGAAGAAGAAGAGGTATCCTTTTATTTAAATGTGGCATTCTTGTTATGCAATTGTATCTTCTTCTCTTCAATGACACAAATTTCAAGTTTTCGGGCCATGGTGAATGCCTCATCAAATATGTGGAAGGTTTGAACTTGGAGCATTGGTGAGATGTGTCTATCATAAGCCCTAGTGAACAACTCTATTAACTCGGTTTTAGGCAGTTGGAATGTGACCTCGTTGATCAGGCTCTGCCAGCGAGTGAAAAAGTCTGTGATAGATTCGTCTTTGTATTGGCGTGTCGCGTACAAGTCGGTCATGGTGAAATTATTGACAATCTTGATATAAAAGTGGTCTAGGAAAGCTTAAGCACCTTGGTTGAATGAGAAAATGGAGTGCCTAGGTAGATCACTATACGAATCCAAAGTAGGCCATGTCAAGGACATTGGGAATGTCTGCAAGAGCAAAGCGTCATCATGAGCGATCAGATAATACCTAAGTTTAAAAGACTGCAAGTGTTGTTAAGGGTCTTGTTTACTGTTAAATCAATTGAATTTAGGAATTTCCCAATGCATAGGCTATAGATGAATCATAATAGATGGGTGAATGGGTTCATTGCAAATCTCATCATATGTAAGAGAGTTACATGAGCTAGAGACATATGCTTCCAATGTCTGTATCTTGTCCATCATCATTTTTATAAGATCATTGGTTGGTTGTGATAACTATACAATCCCTGCAATGTAAGGGGGTAGATGAGAAGGGTATGACGAGCGTAGAATCCCAGTATGTGGTGGTGTCAAGTACAAAAAATTGTGAGGGAGGAATTTAGGCTAGAATAGATGTAGCTGGAAAGTATCTTGAATAAGTGATAAATGAAATAGGGTGATGTTGGTGATAAGTGTAGGTAGGTGGAGTAGACATAACGACCCTCATAGCAATTAGAGGAAGAGACTATGGGATGGAGAGGATTTTTTTTTAGAAGGGAGTATGGGCTGTCGGCACCATGGGTAGCAGAGATGCAATAGGTTTATGATAGGTGGCGGGTTCAGATAGACCTACACTCAAGGTAGTTGATAAAGGCATGGTTGAAATCATAAGAGTGACTTACGTTAAAGGCATGACATATGCTGTAGATACAACAGATATCAATGATGTAGGGTCAATATGGGACATGCTAGGTGGTAAGGTGGAAGAGGGTAGGGCTGAGCTAGTAGTAGTTGATGCGGAAGTGGGTGCAATGGTAGGAGGAATGGACATATGCATGCCATATACAAGCTTCCCTGATGAACCATGAGTAGATGAATGAGTGAGATAGTACTGCACAACAATGGGGTTGTGATCAAGGATTTTTTTGAACTCCTGATCACTAGTGGGTATGGCAAGAGCTTGATTAGGGTCCATAGGTGATGAGATTGAAGTGGGTGATGGACTAGGTGGGAGCGGCTGGTGGCTAGCATGAAACACAAGAGTGTTAGCTTGTTTATGAGTCAAAACCATGTGATTGATGATACAATAGGAATTTTGAGCTTCATTGATGATGCATAAACACAGAGGTAATAGGAAAAATAATTTTAAAAAAAGTGATTATATCGTTGTTCTGATTGGAAAATCAAAACACAGTGACCAATGTTTTTTAGGGTAACCGATGCCAGTATAAGGGTAACCACCACCGATTGGCTCAGACCAATGTAAGCCACTGTGAAGAATAAGAGATTCAAGTATTTGGCAATGATGGGTGAAAATGGGTCAACCTAGATCCTAAAAATGATATCAGAGACTCAGGAGTGGAATAAAAATGGTAGAACAAACCATGAAAAGAATAGGAAGGTGGAGAATACTATTCTAGAAAAAATAACCAAAAATTATATAAAATGATGTCGGTCATTGGACCGATATCGGTTGCTGTGAAATATGGGAAGAGAAAGAAAAAAATGGAATTTTGGTGATTTAGATCAAATAAAAGGGCCAACCCAGAGACTGAGTATGACTATGAGGAATCCTAATAAAGCCAAAATAAAACCGGAATACACCAGTCATGATGTGGGGTATAAAAGGATAAGAACGAATGGAGAAACACAACTCACACCTCAAAACGCAAGAAGACAAAAATCTAACAAACACAAAATCCTACGTTATATATTTTATGTTGTGGATTATGCTATTTAGGACTGAATGTAAGCAGAATAGAATTTTTGGTCAAGAAGGGTGCCCTTTAAAAGCTGACAACTTTGGCTGGTTTCAGGTAAGTTTTGGCATGGTTGATCCTTCTCTGAAATGATGATTGAATAGAGAAACCAACTGGAGCCCACTATTAATCTTCTAATCATGTGATTGTTGACATATTCTTCTGGGGAAGATGTTTTTTAAGAATTGTGTAATTTGGTTTTAGTGATTTCGTATAGAGAATGTGCAAAATGTGAGCTACGGTTCAATTTTTCAACCATCAACTAGGCATGCATTTCAGCATATAGGTTTCCCACAATTTTAGATTAGTTATAATGCAACAAACTTAACAATGCAAGTGTACAAGTTTTAAAACCCAAATCCACAAATTATATTTGATGAGGATAAATTATGAAGAGGTTAAGGGTATGAATTTCACTAAATGCAAGACAAGAAAATAAAGAAGAATTCTTTTTAATCCTGAAAGACATGTGTCATTGAGATAATAAGAAGAGAAGAATGTTTCCAGAGAAGAAGCTTAATATGAACTCATTTCGAATGAAAATAGACACACAAGATTTCCCTAGGAATGAAAAATGTAAATAACCCTTGATGGGTTCCACTGAGTGTTCCAAAATGTTTCACCTAATATTTTATTTTGGTTTAAATGAAATAGGACATAGGTTAGGAGGAATACCTGTGATATGTAGGCTGAAGGTTAAATGTGTGCGTTACTGATTTTTGAGCCAAGCTGGTTGTGAAGAGCTTCCCTTTAGGTAGGAGGAATGTCCTGTATAAGAAACAAAACAAGACCACCAAATAGTATTAATAATATAGGTTAGTGGAATGCCTAGCGATTGCTAGATCCAGGAAGCGAGGTGCTTCCTAGAAGGCTATCAATCCAATTTTAAATATAATTTAATGCAAATATCATGAATTAAGGAAATCCTATTGTAGTTATACAATTTAGGTATCTCGTGTAAATAAAATAAGAAAATATAATCTAATAGGAAAGGTTATGATTAAATCTGGAGGGTTTGGAAGGTTATTATGGGTTTTGCATATTTGACAGGGGTCTAGGATTGGTCGGGTAAGGTCTGGGCTAGTTTTAGTTGATTGAGATACTTGTTGGTCAAAAGGAATGACATTACATAGAGAGCGATATCAGTCAGGTGACCGATGTTGGTATGGAGATGAAACCGACGGCGGTTAGGTAACCGACGTCGATAGGAGAAATTGACAATAATTTGATAAAAGTGTTTTTTGGGTTTCTCTATGATTGCACAAAGACTAATAAGGGTGTGATTTGGTTCGTAATATTATTGAGAAGACTCAGGAATATAGATGGGAAAATTATGGAAGGAAAAAAGGATATAGGTGGTTAGGTTGGTAGATTGGTGAGGAGGTGGAGATAAAGGAATACAAGCAGAAATAAAGTATAATGAAAGAGGTAAGGAATCTATACTTTAGGAAAGCACAATATGATTGAAATCACATATAGTTACTTGCATTTACAAAATTTTGTCGGCGAATGTGGAGGATAGTTGATCCGTGAAGAGATTCTGGAGTCAATGTTGCAGAAGTACTCCTGTAATGTTCCTGTAAGTTTTCCAATGCTCTAGAAGGAGAACCAGATGCTTTCTTAGGGATCGGGTTGAGTATTTTGTGTCTTCTAGATGCTGAGAGGCTTTGGATTCTTGCTTGAATGCAATAGTTCTTCCAAAACTAAAAATGACCAACCTGGGTAAAAGGTTTCAAAATTGTATATAAAGTAATCGATGGCGATTAGGTGATTGACGCTGATTGAGGAATAACCGACATCAGTTAAGGCAGATAAGTCTAGGTTTTCCAAAAATAACCTAATTATTTCTCTTTGGCGTGATTAATATCCTTAATCTGGGTCTCAAGTGATAGATTTCACCCAAGTAAGTATGAGTTCTTTTAGGAGAGGTACTGGGAGTTAATGCTAGGTTTATACTAAGTCTTAGTTGGTTAGGATTAGTATAGAGTTAGTCCTAATTAATTAATAGACTGTGAATGGGTCTTTGAGTGAGGTGGATATTTGATTTGGCTGTAGGTGAGGTGGATGGGGGAGTTAATTAATAAATTTAAGTATTGTAATGAAATTAATTAACTTTTGTGCACTAGGGACATGAGTGGGTATAGTATGAATTTATTTAATTGATGGGGGTAAAGTGAATGTGACCCAAATTCTGTGTCTACATGAGGATCCTTTTGGATTATATGGTCTTCATGAAGTGAGACCATAGAAATATAAGGTTGAGAGATCAATGGTTTTGTCTCAAGTTTAGAAAATTATTAGGAAAGATCATTAGAAGAGGAGATGTCATTGTGATAAGGCCAAAATATGTCTCGTTAATGCACAATTAATGATCTTAGTTTACTCTCCTTTTTATCAAGTTTGACTATATTTTGTGAATTTTGTTTGATCTAATGTAAGTTAGGATGTAATTGTCCATATTTTGTTGAATTTAGTTCTAAAGTTTAAAAGCTCTATAATTCCTAAAAAAGTGTGTGGAAATTTATTTTTTGTAATAAAACAGGTCATAATACAGTCAAAGAATGGATTATGAAGTGATCAACATGTTTTTGGGAGCCTTGGCTTCAATACAACTTAGTTATGGAAACTTCCAGACTTAGTTCTGGAACTCTATCACACAGTTTATGATCTCTATCACTTAGTTCCAGAACTTTTGGACTTAGTTACGGAACTCCAACACTTAGTTCTGGAACTCCTACGTTTAGCTCTGGAAACTTTCATGGTTAGATCAAGATTAGTCCCCTTTAATTCCGTAACTTCTCAAAAATTCCATGAACCAATGGCAATCTATTTATTTTGACAACATCCAATCATAGAGAAATCAATGAATCCTTTCAATTAGGAGCAGACTAAGAAAATTTCTTATTCTTCATACTTGAAGATCTAGGGATAACTTATCAGACAACTATACATCTAGCAAGGTTCCAAATTCAACATCTATTTTGGGCATAACTTCAGTTGCCATTTGAATCGGTATAAAAACTATGGTTATAAATGCATATTTGAAAGAAATACATATATAAAGACTTGTAGATAGATTAAGAAAAAAAGAACATATACATACAGACACATAGAGATAAAGATATAGAAAGATTCAGTATATTTTTGTAAGACAATATTTAAACAATAAAATAGCCACTTCATTTTGAGAGAATATCACTTTGTCAAATCCTAATTCAAGGTGAAGCAAGGGACCACTCTTCCAAGAACCAGGATTCTCATTTTATTGGTATTTATATTTCTAAAGAAAATAGTGTAGATCTATTAATTTTGTAAATGTCTTTGATTCTTTAAATTAAACTCTGTTTTATACTTGTCCCTGTAGGTGTTATATACTAGATTTTCATTTCCTTGCAAGATTTTCACAACATGTTTAAGCATGTGTTTATTTCCAAGAAAAGTGTGTTTACTTATGCATTGTGTGTTTATTTCCAACAATCTATTTATTCCTATATGTGTGTTTATTTCCAAGCAATTCATTCCAGCAATGAGTGTTTATTTTAGCAAGTTTCTTACAACATAGAGATAATAAGGCTTTGGCCATGGAATCCTAAAGCCACTACAAAACCCCTAGAAAATAAAATAATAAATACCTATAGTTAATTACTAGATCCTTAATATTTCTTTTTGCATTAAGCTTCAGACACCCCCTAGTTTAAATATGAAATCACCAAAGAGTTGATTAAATTAAGGGAATAACGATACCAATCATTTTTGGTGCCGTTTTTGGGGTCCCAATAGTTATAATTTTCTAATGAGGTGTCAACAAGAGAAACAATCATATATCTAGTAATTGAAGAATCTTCCCTACGTCATCATAAAATTTATGAGTAGACCAAGAGACTCCAAGGGTAGATTCCTCCCAAAAATATATGAACAAGAATCATTAGCATCTTCTTGATTAAATAAGGAAGTTGACCAAGAATTAGAAGCACCATTTTCCCCTATTAGACAAGAAGTAGAATTGTCACCTTTGGAATTCTTGGATTAGTCACTAGAAGGAAGTGGAACCTTTAGAAATAGGATTATATCCCAAGACCCATTTAGAGTAAGTTTTGATTCACAATTGAGTAGTCAACCTCCTACTCCTGGCTTTTCACCTTCCCTAAAATAGATCACATACCATATTGATTGGGAGAAAAATCTAGAAGGTACTGTAGAAATGGCACGAGAAGCTGAAAGAGAACCTGATAGGACCTTTACTTATTCAATTCAATTGGATGATGATGATACACCCATGGAGAATATTTCACCTGCACATTTACCCACATTTAGAGGAATGTCATCTGTAGATCCTGACCAATTTCTGTTTGAATTTAAAGTATTGTGTCAAACTTATGATTACAAAATAGATAATCAGAAGCTCAAGTTGTTTCCATCTACCCTGAAGGATGCAGAAATGAGGTGGTTTATGAGATTAACATCTAATTCTATTACCACTTGGGAACAAATGGAAGTTTCCTTCCTAGAAAAGTATCAAGACTACTGTAGAGGGAGGAATAGGAAGAAATAAATTTTTCAAATCAAGTAGGAGGAGGATGAGAATATGGAAGATTATTTAGACAGATTCCTCTTTGTGAGTAAAAGATGTGGATTTGTACTACAAGAGGAGTTAAGCAAAACCATTATCCTTAAAGGTCCAGATGATGAATCTAGGAAGGCCCTTGATTTTATGGGAGGTGGAAACATTGATCAATTAAGAATGAATGATATTAAATACATTTGTAGAAGCTATTTAAGAACAAGGGTTGGACCTAGAAAAGGAAAAATAGTTAAAAATTTGAACCCAGATATGAACAAAATGATGGATAAACTGGAAAACTTTAAAACCGACATTTTAGTTCAATTAACATCCACCATGGATGGATTACAATCTAAAGCTAATGCTAAAATTGAACCATAAGCTATGTATTATCCTAAATGTAGGAAGAATCATGCAATAAGAGATTTTCCCCTAGATAAAACTGAAATGTGTCTTATTTGTGAAGCTAGGGACCATGAGAGTAATGTTTTTTCTCTTCTTCCTTTTATTAAAAATTAGCTTAAATAAACTAGCACTCCATCCACATCAGAAGAGGTACATTTTGTCTAGAGATAACCTAGCCAAGGGCAGTTCATGCCCAGGTCAATTCCTAACCCCTGGATGATGCCATGGGCAACTCAGACAGTACTAAAAATTTGGGAACAACCACCTTGGGTCCCTCTACCAATAAGGAATCCTCAGGATTGGTTAGGACAATCTTGGTATGCCCAAGGACACCAATAACCATGGTTTGGTCAAGGTAACCTGAATGCTTGGTCACAACCTAGGTGGAGTACTAATAATTATGCTCAAGGGAGGACATATCCCAATTAGAATTAACAAGCCATAATGGGTTCCCCAGCACAAAATTTAGAAAATGAAAATGTGGTTCAAACACAAATCCCAGCACAACCAGTTGCTAATCCTAGAAACAAGCAAACAACTCCTGTCTATGGGGAAAAACAAGAAAAACTAGTGGATCTAAATGCCATAGATTGTAAAGATATTCAAACTAGATTTGGAAAAATTAATTGGTATTCCACCTATTATAATTACGGAAATGACAGAAGAAACTGAAACCCGTAGTGTAGTTGTTCCCAAGAAATATGAAAAATAAAAAGATAAAGAGTCAGGTAACAAATCTGCTGAAACTCCATTCCCAAAGAGATTTCAAGAAGTTATAGGTACCAAGGAATCTAAGTTGGTGCAAGAGTTGAAGAAATTAAATATTGAAATACCATTGTTACAAGCAATCAAGGACATTCCAGAGTTGAAAAATTTAATCAAGATGCTATGTTTAAAAAGACCTGGAAGGAAGAAGCAATACTCCAGGACTATTAAAGTAGATGGGAAACTTGCTGATTTATTAGCAGGAAAACTCTTACTTCCCAAATATGGAGATTATGGTAGCCCTGTTATTTTTGTCTCTATAGGGAATAAAGATATACATAATGTCTTGGTTGATTTGGTAGCAACTATAAATGTGATGACTGTGGAAACTTTGAAAACATTACCATTAACAAGTATCCAGCCTACTAACCCCATATTGTAGATGGCATACCAGTCTGTAGAAAAACCAAAAGGAGTTATTGAAGATGTGGCAGTTATGCTGGAGTCATGGGATATCCAGTGGACTTCCTTATATTGCAGCCAAAAGGTAAAACACTTGGTTACCCCATTATTTTGGGAATACCATGGTTACCTATAGTTGTTTCTGTAATTGATTACAAATCATGTGATATGACTATCTCAAATGGTAAGAGTTCTAAGAAAAATTCTTTATACCGCTCTGCACAACCTTTTATTGATAATCAAGAGCAATTTTGGGTTGATGATCCTGACACTAATATATAAAAATTTTCTTCTTTGGCTATGATAACATTTCAGGACCATGTACGGGAGATAGAAGATATGATTAATCAACCATTGAAAAAACACTAATTGTCCTTGGAACAATTTGAGTTAGTTCCAGAACCTATGGATTTAGTTCCGAAACCATCACATTTAGTTCCAGAATGTTCAAACTTATCTCTGAAACCACAACAACAGCAATCCCATGCAAATGCAAATAATTTCACTCTAGAGGAATGAGATTTCTCTTAGGGAGGAGTAGAAACAACCATGAAATTAGTAGTTTTAGTTTCAAAAAAATCAGGAAATGGTGGGGAATTTTTGGAAAACAACAATGATGAGGAGTTTGACCAACAACAAGATAAGTATCATAACTCTTCCTACCGTCCTTTATCCAATATTATTTCTCAAGGGAATTTTGGAGATGTTACTGCATATCATATGTTATTACCACATCCATGTCCACTGAAGTCCTTAATGGAACTCTTTCAACAAATCAGTTATCACACATTGGAACCAAACATGTTGAAATTCAACTGGGTAAAATTTTGAACATTAATAGCTGGTCGAAGAATGATGAAGAAGCTAAATTGTTAGATGTTATGAAGGATCATACTAGAGATTATTCTTGGGACTATAAAGAAATGAAAGGAATACATGAAAGTATTTGCACCCATCACATCTATATTGAAAACATTAAACCAGTTAGGCAACCTCAGAGGAGAATTAATCCTGCCTTAAGGGACATAGTCAAACAAGAAATTGAAAAACTATTATAAGTAGCTTTTATCTACCCTATCTCAAATAGTCAGTGGGTGTCTCCTCTTGTAATTGTGCCTAAGAAGAATGGAAAATGGAGAATTTGTGTTGATTATAGGGAGCTGAACAAAGCCACACTAAGAGATTATTTTCCCTTACCATTCATAGATCAAGTTTTGGACAACCTTGTAGGTAAATTTTTTTTTCCTAGATGGCTTTAGAGGATATAATCAAATCAAAGTTTCTGCTAAGGATCAGGATAAAACTACCTTTACTTGTCCATGGGGTACCTTTTCCTATAGGGTATTTCCATTTGGACTATGTAATGCTCCAACAACCTTTTAAAGAGTTGTATTAGCAATTTTTGCAAACCTAACAAATGATTTTGTAGAGGTATACATGAATGACTTTACTGTACATGGAAACAAATTTGATGATGCTTTGAAGAATTTGGACAAAGTACTAACAAGATGTGAGGAACACCACCATTTTTCTTTTATTCATGAGAAATGTTTAATGATGGTTGATGAGGCGATTGTGTTAGGACACCACATTTCAAAAAGAGCAATTTAGGTTAACCAAGAAAAAATTAGGATTATTTTAGATTTACATGTTCCCCAAACCCCCATAGATATCAAGTCATTTTTAGGGCATGCTAGATACTATAGGCATTTTATTAACAATTTTAGTAAAATTTCTACCCCCACGTTTAGTTTACTTATGAAGGATTATGAATTTTGTTGGTATGAAAAGTGTCAACATGCTTTTGAGGAAATTAAAGAAAAATTAATCACTACCCCAATATTGAGAGGACCTAATTGGGAGAAACCTTTTCACATCCAAAAAGATGCCTCAAATAACTCAATAGGTGTAGTTTTGGGATAGAAAGATGAAGAAGGAAAAATTTATGTTATTTACTACCTTAGTAAAAATCTTACTCCCATTGAGAGAAATTACACTACCACTAAAAAAGAATTTCTTACTATGATCTATGCAATTAATAAATTCAGACATTATATCACAGGGTACAAAATATTTGTACATACATATCACTCAATAATTAAATACTTAATGAAAAAACCAATGGTTGGAGGTAGGATAATTAGATGGTTATTAATTTTACAAGAATTTGATATTACCATAGTAGATAATCCAGGAAAATATAATGTGGTAGTGGATTTATTGTCAAGACTGACCACTACATGGGAGCAAGATCTAGTTAAGGAAAACTTTCTAGATGAAAAATTGTTTGTTATTTCAGCTGATACACCATGGTTTTCTGATATGGAAAATTATCTTCCAACAGGTAAGTTTCCTCCTTCTTTCACTAAGAAACAAATGAAGAAGTTGATCAAAATCAATGCATAGTTTAAATGGTTAAATGGAATGTTGTTTAAATGTGGTCCTGATTTGGTTTTATGCAGGTGTGTGAGAGAAGATGAAATATTTGACATACTTAGGGCATGCCATGATGAAACATGTGGAGGACACTTTTCAGTTAAAAGAATAGATCACAAGATACTTGACACTGGATTTTATTGACCATCTGTGTATAAAGATGTGAAGAGATATATCAAGTGGTGTGTTCCCTATCAAAGGATGGCATAGCCAACCTTTACCAGTGAAATGCCTCTGCAACCTCAAGTAGTGATTGAACCATTTAAAATGTGGGGGCTGGATTTTTTTGGCCCCTTTAGTCCTCTTTCACAAGGAAAGGAGCACATTCTTGTGTGTACTGATTATGTGAAAAAGTGGGAAGAGGTGTAAGATTTAACAACTGCCACTGAAGAAGTAGTTTCTGATTTCCTTTGGCACAAAATTATGACGAGGTTTGGTGCACCAAGGAGTATAGTTTCATATTAGGGGCCACAGTTCATGTCTAATATGATCTAGGCCTTCACAATGTACTATTATATCAATCATAAGAAGTCATCTCCCTATCACCCATAATCAAATGGACAAGCGGAAGTAATAAACAAAGAATTAGAAACCATCCTTACCAAAAAAGTTAAATCAGGTAGAAGAGATTGGGTAAAGAGACTACCTGAGGTTGTTTGGGCATATAATACAACTTGGAAGACTACAACAAGGTTTTCATCATATGAGTTAGTCTATGGGAAAAGTTCCTTGTTACATATTGAATTTGAACTACAAACATTGAGGACAATAGCTAAAGTGGGTATTGAGTTGGATGCAACACAAAAATAAAGAATTCTTTAACTCATGAATTGGATGAGTTGAGAATAGAAGAAATTCAACAGACAAAGATAATCCAAGATCAAATAAAGTAGTGGTGTGACACACATATCAAGAAAAGGAAATTCAAGGTAGGAGATTGGGCATTACTATTTGATTCCAAGTACTAGCAATTCAAGGGCAAGTTAAAAACCATATGGTTGGGACCCTATCATATTGAGCAGATATTTGACAATGGCTCTATTCAGATACTTCTCATTAATGGCAAAAGAAGGACATTTTTGTTCAATGGACATAGGCTAAAACTTTATAGGAAGTATCCTACTAGGGATGAATTCTTGAAGTCGATTGAAGTAGAAAAACAATTGGATCAAATGGAAGAACCCAATTGGATAAAGGGAAGAGAATGAAAACTAGAAAATGGGGTTCTCTTCCCCCAAAAAATAAAGAAAAAAATATATAAAGGGAAAGAATGAAAACCAGTAAATGGTGTTCTCTTCCCCAAAAAAATAAATCTCTCAAAGATCAATTGAAAACCAGCAATAGCGATTGGTCTCCTCAATAAATGGCTAATGCAAAATCAAAATAATTTTTTTGAATTCCAACTGTCTTTTCTAACCATTTTTTTATTTTTCACTTTTAGGAATGATGAGTCATCAAGACGGAGAGATTACATCAGAAAAGGATAGTAATTATGTCTTGAAATTATTAATGGTTAAATTAAAAGTTCACATATGTGATTAGAATTGATTTAAAAGGTCAGTATGATGAGTAATTTATTGTGCATGATTAAAAGCAAGTAATAATGAGGTTGAGGTTGATAGAATAATAAAGTGGTGGTGCATTTATACTTACCTATCATTTGGGCAGAATAAACAAAGTTGAGAAGCAATTGTAGAATAATCTTGAAGAGGAAGTAGAAGAATCATATTTCAATTCCATAGATAAACAAAATAGTTCCGCATCTTGTTGGTCATCAAAAAAGGACTTCAAAGAGAACAACAGTCAGGGGACAGAAAGTCCCTCCTCTTTAATGGGAGAGGTTCCCTTATTTAAAGACCAAGCTTATTACATAGGTATAGTGTATAGTTTTAATGTGGAACTTGGATATTATGAAAGTGTTTTAAAATAGAATGGATCATCAATACAAAAGCACAGAGGAAGGAAGTAGTGGAAATGGGCAGAAAGGCATTCTCAAGAATTATAGATAACAAAATAATTCCTTACACATGCCAGAATAAAATTATTTAGAACAGAACCATTTGCATTTGAATCAATAAGATGTTGTTGCAAAGACACAAAGTTCTAGAAATAACATCTACAAGAATACAAAACTTCTTGAAATAATACAGACAAATGATTCAAAATCATTCAGTGAATAGTAATGAAAGAACAAGACCATATAGAAAGGGAAAGAAAGCTCTTTTGTATTGATTGCTATGTTACTCCTTACACTTTCAAAAATAAACCAAGTTCCAGCCCCTGAAAATGGTGTAGGGATCCCATTATATAACTTTACAAATTAGTTACAATTGGTAACTACTTCTTTGAACTAAAATGTTTAGTTAAGGGGATGATTGACACAAAACCCTCAACTAATTACAATAAACCCAAATTATGAAGAAGAAGGAAAGGAGAAGCTAGGAGAGAACACGAATACTTATGATTGGGGAGGGCCCACTGACTTGAGGATCCGTTGTCTAAAATTTTTCACTACTTCTGCTATGTCTCGGCCTCGTGGGACTGATGTTGTTGGTAGTAGCCTGGGTCTAAGATCTAAGACATTTCTCCATATCCTTATCAAACTTGGTGTGCATATGATATTCTTTATTAGCTTCCTCAATGGCAGATTGGAGAGAGAAGATTTCCTTTATCTTCTCTTTGGTCATTGAGTCCTCCTTGAACATGTTTTCCTTAAGAAATGCTCTGAATTGAGTTTTAATTTCCTACAGGGAGAAAGGAACACCTAAAGTTTCATTGTGAAGGTGACAATGTATATCATTGAAAGTGGATACAACACATGCCTTGAAAGCTTCTCCCTTCTGCTAACTATTCCTCAATTCTCCTAGAGCCTCCTCTAGCACTTTTATTTTCCACTCTACACTGAAAAACCACGACCTTGAAAAATTATCCTTGGCATCATCAAAAAATTTACTTGCCATCAATAAATTTTCATCATTTTGCCCCATCAGGCATAGGTCTACTATGCAGTTGCTCTAGAGTTTAAGTTATTTATCTATATTTCTAATTACGGAGGAGAGCTTTTGTCGTAGATTAGTTACCTTCTCATTGAGTTTGAAGGATTCTCCAATGAAATTCAAACCTTTAATGACCATATCATCTACCATGGCTTCCATAGCTCTCCCATAGATGGAGTACCTGTGTATGTATTTGATGCTCTTGACTTCATCTTGATTAAGGATCACAGGTGGTGGAAGGGCAGTTAATGCGGTAGGATCCATAACTTTGTCTTTAGACAACAATGACTTGATGAAACCAGAAAGCACTTGAGCTTGCTCTTCCAGCTACTCTATAGTCTACTTACCTTTTTCTACCCTTCCAATAACCCTGGTCACTATTTCCTAAAGGTTATGTATTTCACTTTCAGGGGTAGACTCTCCCATTCAGATCCTAGAAAGTTTCAGATCATAGGATTGCAAATCCTATTCTACCTTATCAACCTTAGGCTTGGCGACCTCAAAAAAATTGCTGGCCTTGGGCATTTGTCACTATCCTTGAAGTGGTTCTAGCTTTCTTTGTAGGAGTAGAAGGATTAGTGCCCAACAAGGCAGCCACAACATCAAAATTAGGCCCTGTCAATTGAGAAGAAGACTTCCTCTTCCCACTGTCAAAAAAAGGCTGCACCCATGCAAAAGTGGAGGAAGAAGAAGGAGGAGCAAGAGAACCAAGAGTAAGAGAACTCATGGGACTTAAAGTATTTACCATTGTTGCCTCTAGTAGAGATGTGAGTGGAGTAGATGAGGTTTCTTGGACAAAGGAGTCAACGGTGCTTAGAGGCTCAGTGTCATGAGTTTCCTTCTCTTTATCCATTGTGGCTTCTAAAGCACCTGCAGGGACTGGCACTTCACTATCCTTACTTTCACTAAGAACAATGATGTTCTCTAGCCTAGAAGGTAATTCTGAATGTTTTATCAAGGGGTCTTCCTCAATAGGCTCCTTTTTGACTTCCTTCACTTTCTTTTGATATACCTAGGTGGATGAGGAAGGGGTAGAGGATGCAAGTTCTTTACTTGATGAAGGAGGAGTTTACGCAGGTACCTTTGAGATAGGTGTATAAGACTCCTTTCTTGGTGTTGAAGTGTCTTTAGAGGAAGACTCTCCAGAATTCTTCCTTAGCTCTCGAACCCTTCTGTCAAACTAGATCTTGGTTCTTACCAGGACAGGGGCTAGGATCTCAGCTAAATAATCTTTCTCCCTTTTGAACCAGTCTAAATCCTCTAAGGGAGTATGCTTGATCAAGTATCATATTCATATGACAACAGGTCTGTGTTGTCATCTTGAAGCCCTTCAAGAATCTGATATAGGTTGAGCTCTTGTATTAGCTGAAGGGAGAATCTGTCATAATGCCCCTGCCTTGCCTCAAAATCACCTGTGCAGTCAGTTCAGTAGTTCTCAGTATCTTCTCTATGATGATAGTTGATTATGAGATTCAGCTCACTGAATTTCTTCAAATCAAAATAGGTTTTGAGGCTGAAGATGTGGAAAATGATGGGGGCAAGGGATCTTTCTATGTTCTGGGAATCCAAAGCTATTTTGCATGTATAGTTACCCAAAGATATGGAGAAATGAATCTCAGTGATTTTCTTGTCTCTGCAGGTCCTATGCAACTTGTCCAATTGTTTGCATACCTCAATTAGAGCCATCTTATCATTAAAAAATATCGGGATATTGAGAGGAGTGCTCTTGTAACTGTCTAACCTGATATATGAAAAGTTCTGAATTGAATGAAGTAAGCTCCATACTTTTCTATCAGGTTCATGGTTTCATCAGAAAATCTCCTAGCAGTACCACTTTCCAGAAGCCTCACAATATACATGGTGAAAGCATAATTCACCCTCTTGAAGTTGTGATTGCTAGTGTCAAGAGTGAACTGAGGGAAATAAGCATAGATGGGATCACCCTTCTGAACGTCGATGTATGTGAAACCAAACAATTGTCTGGATGCTGCTAGGGTATACATAAGATAAGAAGTCATGTAGAACTTTTTAGTTTGCTGTACATTAGACAACTACTCTATCAAATTCATAAAAATGATGTCTACCTAATTGATGTTCTGAGTACCTTCATAGACTATGTTGATGAGCGGGAACATCCAAAAGTGAAACTCACTGGTAGAGGGTAAACCCATGACATGAGCCAACAGGATGATGAAATCAAATAGCTCCTCATTGAAATCAGCCCTAAACAGAGCTTTGGAAAGCTGAGATGCCCCTTTCTTAGGGTTCTTCAACCATGAATTTGCTACACTTGCCTTGTATTTCTCACTATCTTGATTGAAGAGAGCTTGTGCTTGAGTTTGAGAGATTACCACAAAATTGTCCATTTTGGGGATCCGTAGGGCAGTGGCAATGGCAGCAGTATTAAGTTTAATGATTAGCTCCCCATGCACATTTGTTAATTCACTTGTGTCGGTGTTGAAGTGAGCTCCGTAGGTGAGCACAGTATCGACACATTGTACCGAGATTAGGAAACCCTCAACAAATGCAAGGCCACTGTCATTAATCATTTGTGCTATGGGAGAGGGGTTCGGGTCTATTAACTTGGTCTAAAAATCACCAAAATATAGGTTTCGAACCTCAGTATCTCTGATATCGGGAACAGAAGACTTGAGTGGAGAAACTTGCTCCTGGGCTTGAAACTTGATCTTCATACTGATAGTGTTTAGAAAAATAACCTTACAAGTTGAATCCGTAATGAAAATGCAAGGTAAATGAGGACGCGAGCAGATGGTTTCAATTGCAAGGGTATGAGTGAATGGCAGTGAGAAAGTAGTGTGTAAAATTCATAGTTGGGAGTCCCATTAAATATCCATTTTAGGAGAGATAAGGTTATAAATGCACATTAAATTCATATACATCAAATCAAAAGGCAAGCATCGGGAAGAGCGGAAAAAAATTAGTGTGGATGGCCTTTGGTACATTTGGGACATGAGGGACACAAAAGTGTAATTCGGCCGATGCAGGCGATGTGGGTAAAGCGGGGACAAAATGCACAAATGCTTCCAGGACAAGTGGGACCAAAGTACGTGAAGGGCCTGAAGTTGCCGATGCGAGTGATCAAGGAATGGAGAGCCCTAGCAAACTTAGAACATTTGGAACAAAAAGTTCTGACGGGTCCGTAATTAAATAGATTCTGGGGAAAGTGGGTGATCGGGGAATAGAGAGCCCTGAAGAACTTGGGACACATGGGACAAAAATGTCCGACAGACCCGTAAATCACTCAAATGACTCAAAAAACATGAAATTTTCTTAACTCCTCAACTTTTCTCCTCACTAGAACATCATAAAAAGGTGTTAACTCAAAATTTTCAATTTTTTATCTTTCGGAAGAGGGGAACTTTTGAGAGGATAACACATCTAAATACAATAGTTCCGTAGTTAAATCCAGTAGTTCTATAGCTAATTGTGATTTTGAAGGAAGAAGAATTCGAATTGTCCTCTTTGCTATGGGGATTAAAAAGAAGTCAGAGTCAGAGGATGATACCCAACTTCTTGTAGATGAAGAAGTGACAACATTTTTTGGATGAGAAGGGTGGCTGGAATTCCTGAAAAAGTTCTCAAGGTATAATGACAAATTTGTAAGGGAATTCTTTGTAAATTTAGAAGAATCTAGAACTAAATTTAGAAGCATTATAATTCCTCTTACTGTCAATACAATGGGTAACGTGTCTATAATATCAATTGTGCAAGTCCCAAATCCTGTCAATGGAACCCTTAAAGATTTGGTGGAAATATTGATACAAGAGGGTGAATCTGAGCCCCAATATATCTATAACACCAAGAAAATCATAAAGGGGGTCAGAAAGACCATCTTGCCCAAACCCTTTGGCAGGGTAGCATTTTGGGTAGTTAAGTATTTAACTTGCGATGGTCAATTTGGGAATGTGGGAACAAAAGTCCTTAAGATTTTAATATATCTTAGGTATGGGAATTCAAAACTAGAATATATAGTAAATCTTCCAAGATTCCTTTCTGACTCCATCTAGACAATGGCTCAGAGGTATTCCTAGGAAGTTGGAACAATATGACATCATGGGTTAATCCATTTGGTATGCCAACACCATTTTCTTTTGAAGAAAAATGGAGAAGAAATATGGGAAAAGTTTCTTAACAAGTTTAAGAAAAACCCTGATATTATCAGGAGTGGAATAGCAACCCCCTTTTCTCCAAGTAATTTGGAGATTGATGCCCTTGCAGAGGAAAATAAATAAATAGGGGGGGTAAAGTACCAAAAAGAAGGAGATCTGAAAGAAGGATTAAAGCAGCAGAATCTAATGTGCCTGTCAAAGAAACTCCTTTACAAAAATACCAGGAGAACTAATATGTGTCTCTGATAGTGATAGTTCACCTAAGTTAGAGCATAAAGTAAAAGTATGGAGAAGCTTTAGGAGGAAACCCATTTCCAGACATTTTGAATCTCCCTAAAGAAGAAGAGTTCATAAGAGATCTAGGGAAATTACAGAAGATATGTAAGAATAGGATGGGTTGGAAAAAGAAGTTGTTGATATTTTAGGAAGCATGGACATGACTCCTCCTGGACCAAGCCAAACTGATATGGATAAGGGAGATGAAATATTTGAAGAACATGATTTTTAAGAGTTTGGTGAACCAACAACACAGTCACATGAAGAAGAGGAATTCGCATCGTAGAAACAGAAAGGGAAATCCCCTTTGGTAGAAGAGGAGTGCTCATTTCCCAATGAAATTTCATAAAAGGAGGAAAACCATCATTTAAAACAGACTCTATTTTTTTCCAGAGCAGAACTCATCATCAGAAAGAAGGATGAGGAATTAAAATTCCTCAAACTCAATTTATAACAGAGGGAAAATCTCATTGAGAAACTAACAAAGCAACTCACAAATAGGACTGGAGAATTGACAATGGTCAAACAACAGATGATGGAAAAAGAAGAAGAATGTCAATTTTCCAGAAGACCAAGTGTTATGTCAGCAGTATCTGCACAGACTGAATTAACTTACTGGCCACTCAAACAGTTGTGGGATGATACCTACAGGGAAATTAATGAATTCAAAACATCAAATGAGGACCTGAGAAACAAGATGGAAGAAGAAAATAAAGCAAGTAAGAAATGGGAAGAAAAAATATACAAAGAGGAAGAAGAAAAATTTAAATGTCTTGTAAAAATACAAATGGTTTGCATGATGAGTGAAAAATTACTTACATGCAGGAGACCTTCTCCTGCATATAATATCTTTTTAGAAGAATAATTTATTCACTGACAGCTGTCAAGAATTGCTTGTGGCCTTCCACATGAAATAAAAGATGAATCTGAGTTCATGATGGCCTATTCCTCAACTAGTGCAGAGCAGAAAAATCTTCTCTGTGAATTCTATCTCTACAATCTTATGTTGGAAAAGAACACAGGCTTTATGATCAATTTTTATGTAGGGGAAAGCTAGCTGGATGTATTTATTTCTGTTCTTCAAAATCAAGTGTCATGGAAACAGAGAGATTTTGAGCATCTATTAAAAGCTAGTTCATCTGGTCTCTGCATGAGGTCTCACTATGGTAAACCATCTGCCTTTGTTATACATTTCAGATCCCATGCCTTTGATAATCGGTTCAAGGCACACTATCTAGCCAGTTTACAGAAAATTATTGATGCCTTCACCTCTTATGAGGAGGAGAACTTTGAAGAAATTTATGATGGATGTTTGAAAAGATGCGAGTTTCTCACAGTTGCATTGAGAAGAAGAGAAGTGATATCTCCCACAAACTTAATATGGAGCTTAGAAAGAGCTAAAGCCTTGTGCACACTAATCCCTTAGGTCAATGAAAAATGTAGGAGCATATGGATGGGAATGAGAAAAAGGCCTCCCCTTCTTCTTACTCCCATGTCTCTAAGGAAAAATAGAGAGCCTTAAGATCCCACTCAATTTGAGAAATGACAGAGGAAATTAGAAGCAAGATCAGGGTATAGTACTTCTGAACTAAAACACTAGGGTATTCAGTTTCAACCATTTGAACTGAGAAGTCAATTGGAATGCAAAATACCCAACCCAATATTTTAAGAGTAAAGTTTGTAAGGAGACTTACAAACAAGTAAGTATGAGGGAGATGCTAAGGCCAAAATATGTTTCATTAATGCACAATTAATGATCTTATTTTACTTTTTTTTTTTTTTCAAGTTTGACTACATTTTGTGACTTTTGTTTGATCTAATGTAAGTTAGGATGTAATTTTCCATGTTTTGTTGAAGTTAGTTCTAAAGTTTAAAAGATTTTTAATTCCTAACAAAGTGTGTGGAAATTCAGTTTTTGTAATAAAACAAGTCATAATCAGTCAGATAATAGAGTATGAAGTGATTAACATATTTTTGGGAGCTTTAGCTTCAATACGACTTGGTTTTGGAACTTACAGACTTAATTCCAAAACTCTATCAAAAATTTTATGAGCTTTGTCACTTAGTTTCAGAACTTTCAGACTTAGTTCTGGAACCCCAACACTTAGTCCTAGAACTCCTGCGTTTAGCTCCATAACTTTCACGGTTAGATCAAGAACAATCCCCTTTAGTTCTGGAACTTCTCCAAAGTTCTAGAACCAGTGGGAATCTATTATTTTGATGACATCCAATGATAGAGCAATCAATGAAGCCTTTCAATCAGGAGCAGATCAAAAAATTTATGAATCTTCATACTTGAAGATCCAGGGATAACTTATCATACAACTATATGTTCAGCAAGGTTCCAAATTCAACATCTATTTTGGGCATAATTCGGTTCCATCTGAATTGGTAGAACAACTATGGTTGTAAATGCATCTTTGAAAGAAATACATATATAAATACCTATAGATAGATTAAGAAAAGAATAACATATACATACAGACACATAAATATAAATATATAGAAATATTTAGTATGTTTTTGTAAGACAAAATATTTCAACAATGAAATAGCCACTTTGTTTTGAGAGAATATCATTGTGTCAAATCCTGATTCAAGGTGGAGAAAGGGCCCACTCTTCCAAGAACTAGGATTCTCGTTTTATTGGTATTTATATTTCTAAAGAAAATAGTGTAGATCTATTAATTTTGTAAATGTCTTTGATTATTTAAATTAAACTCTATTTTATACTTGTCCCTGTAGGTTTTATAGACTAGATTTTCATTTCCTTGCAAGATTTTCACAACATTTTTAACCGTGTGTTTATTTCCAAGTAAAGTGTGTTTACTTATGCATTGTGTGTTTATTTCCAGCAATCTATTTATTCATGTATGCGTGTTTATTTCCAAGAAATTAATTCCAACAATGAGTGTTTATTTAAACAAGTTTCTTACAACATAGAGATGATAAGGCTTTGTCCGTGGAATCCTAAAGACACTGCAAAAACCCCTAGAAAATAAAATGACAAATACCTATAGTCAATTACTAGATCCCTAAGATTTCTTGTTGCATATAGATTCAGACACCCCTTGGTTTGAATATGACATCAACAAAGAGTTGATTAAATGAAGGGAATAACAACACCCATCACATTGGATGAGGTAGATTGTTTCATGTTCTTATCCTGAGAAGGAGTGATAACATGCATGAAGTAGATAACTATTTGTCTATGTAATTTATTAACAAACATATCAAGCAATTTTTTTTATCATCATGACTATTTAGATGTGAAAAATAAGTAAAAGGGACTCAAAAGGAATATATGAAATGGAAATCTATGGATGGTTTCAGGTGGTTTTGGTTATGGAGTCCTTGATATACCTGAAGGTACATGAGGCCCAAATATGTATATAATTTATAACGTCGCCAAAATACTACGGTGGATTTCCTATTGGGTGATAAAATCCTAATAGTTCCACCTGGTAAGGGAGTTTTATATGTGTAAGTTTTTTATGGGTTTGGTTGTGTGTGATGAAGTGAATGTAACATGTAAAAACCCCCTGTTTAAGCTAGGTTATCAAGCAAGAAACGAAGGGTTCGTTTTAGATTCTAAACCAAAATGTGTTATTCGATGAGAAAAATAGGCAAGAAAAGAAAGTACAATGCAAAAGGAGTAACTAAGAAAAAGAGGAATACCTGGAATAAATTTTTCCTTTTTATTTGATCTTCAAAGAAAGTAGTTGAGAAAAAGTGAGTCCACGCAATCCAGGATGCAACACGAGCAAGAAAACAAGCATGTACGTTCTTCCTTTGCAAGGTTGGTGGAAATAGAATGAAGATGAAAATAAAAGAAAATAACAAAATCACCTAAAAAGGCTGTGTCCCATAAGGCGTACCAGAATATTGACCAATTTTCTTTATTCTTATCCAAGTTAATGAGCTAGTAACATAAGAAACAAACAACTCGAAATATAGAGGGTTTGTGGTACCTCAAGGTGATGATGATATGGATGGGCACAAATGATGAGTACCTCCTTACTGTAAGCTTGATGATTTACACAACAAATAAAACTAGAAAGAAAATGGATTATTAGGTAGGATGAAGGGTTGCATGACTAGGTTAGTCCCAATAAGCGTAAACTTCCTTAGATGGATGTCAACCCTCTTATAGATAAGATAAAGTGAAATCTATGATAATGGATTTGATAAAGGTATGAAGGATCTGAAGTAAGAAATAAATTGAAAGCTAAATCCAAAATATGAAAGAAAATATTATCTAAATACGACAAAAAAATAAGATCTGACAGGGGTCGACAACGACCCAAGGCTGTTGAAAGCCAATCGATGGTGACTAGGGCTGGATGAGTGTTGGCAAGAAATTTTTTCATGTGGACAAATTGATGGTTATATTTCCAATGCTCTGATACTCTAGGTCCATCTACTTGGTTGGTGCATCTCCACTTTGTTGTAAATGAACAGAAACAAAAATTTGTTGTTTTCCAAAAGGTCGGCAATCTAATGAGGACACTCCACTATACCCATAGAAAATGCTTACAATAAATTGTAAAGGAGGAATTTTCTGAAAGGTGGGGGAAGGGGAGTGAGAAATTATACAAGGGGAATTAACTTTGCAAGTATAAAATCATATTCTTTCTAAAGATAATTAGAAGGTTCATATCCATAATTTATAAGAAAGAAACAACAAGATTAGAGTGTAAAAAATCAGAGGAAACCATGCACACAAATTTTCACACGTTCATGAATCTTGAAAAGAAACAATATCTTTCTTTATTGACATATTTCATCAAGTGGTCTAATGCTGAAAATAGAGGAAAAATGGTGAAGGAAGGTGGAAGAATTGTTATCTCTCTTGTTTAGCTCAAAAAAATTCTCTTGAGTGTACAAAATTGAAAACCATTAAGCAAGAGTGTAGACACCAAAATTGGGTACCCCTCCCCTTGGTCCCTCGACAAATAGCCACCTCGAACACACTCACCTAACCATGGCCCCTTTCACCCCAACCTAATATTAATTTAATTAAATTAATCTATGATCTCATAATATCTATTATTTAAATATCCTAATTGGATAATGCCCACACCACCACCTCACCTATACACCTCATCTAACCACCTCACCCTAAGACCTATTCTTAGCATGTTTCCATAACTAACTAAGACCTACCTAAACCCTAAAAATCAAAGCCTACATTCCCTCTAGCCACATTCCCACCTGTTAAAAAGGAAGCTTCCATTCTAATCCGTGGAAGGAAATGAACGAGATCCAAGAAAATAAAAGGGATCTGCCCAGTTTAGAAAACATAGGAAATCCTGTACTAACCAACGTTGGTTACCCTAAACCATCACCGGTCAACCCAGAACCGCCGTTGGTTACCATTTAATCCCCAAAACAACCTAATTTCAAGGTTGGCACATTTTCTGAGAGCAAAGGATGAAACTAGAGCTATATGCAAGTAGAACCAACATTTGTACACGTATTAGAGTATCCACAACTAGCACCAAAAGCCATCACAGAGACATTGTCCTTAACGGGAGCATCCAGGGATGTGTAGCACTACACCAAGTCCCTTCCATTTAATCACCCACCATTGCCAACCTAACATCAAGCTTGTATGAAAATAAGTGTTTTGTTAACCAAGACTTGTCCATTGTCATTTTAGTAGACTCTTTACTTTTGTTATTATTTTATACTCCCATTCCCGTTCCCCCACCATTTACCTCCATGCAAACTTGACCGTTCCTTCACCCAAACCATTGAAAATACCATACCTAGTTTGTATAGATCCCTGAGTATACCTAGGACCCTCATGGATCTTGCCATTGCCCTTTCCATTTCCATTCAACCTCAGATCTGTCACCCCCACCAAGTTTTTAATAAGCTCCCTGTACCCCGACCATACCGATGCCGGTTACCTAGAACCATTGCTGGCTCACCTAAACTGACATTGGTCATACCAGACCAACGTTGGTCTCTGTGTTTTTACCCTTAGACAAAGAAAATAGATTAAAACCTCCACCAAATATCCAAAACAACTCAGAATCAGACCTTGACAAATACCAGTACTCTGGACCAGACCTTGACCTTCAGATTCAGTCATAGCTTAACCTATTGTGAATGAATTTGTTTATTGTAGTTGAATGAGATACTTAAATCATTTTAACTATAGTAGGATTTCCTTTATTGTTAACATGGAGTTATTTTAAACAGTGGATTGACATCCGTCTAGGGAGTATCACACTTCTTAGATCTAACATACACTAGGCAATCTGCTACATATACTGTTTAACTTTTATTTGGTGGTCTTTTTTTCTATTTCAGGTAGTTCCTCCAAGCCAAAAGGAAGCTCTCACGATTAGCTGTGGATCAATAAGTCATATGCACGCACGAGGAAACATTCAAAGAAACACTCTAGAATCAGGTGAAACATTTTGGCATGCCTGGTGGGACCCATTCAAGGTTCTTTGCATTTCTTCAATTCTAGGTGAAAATTTGCATGTTTGTTTGCTTTCTAAAAGGTTCTCACATTAAAATTTCTCCCCTGGAATCTTCTTTTCTTCTATTTTATAAAAGCAATCATATTTTGGTGCTTTGAAATGAACATTTCTTTCCTTTCATTAGTATTGCATTAGTGAAAGATAATCCCTTCTCCTGTTCATCTTTTTGTGTCATCGAATTCAATATTTTGATTTGGGTTTAAAAATCACTTCATTTCATTCTACTTTTCTACATTATCTCACATTAACTAAGGGAAACCTATATGTTGTAAGTCATTCCAAGCTGATGGTTGACAAATTAACTGTAGAAAGCACACTTTTTATCTCTCTATGAGTCTTACCAAACTGTACAAATTCAAAAATATACACATTCTTAAACAACATCTTTCCTGGGAATACCTGTAAATGATCGAACTGATCATAGGATTAACAGGTACTCCCCAACTTGATACTTCTGTCAAGTCATACTTTAGAGGAAAGCCTTCCCCCACCATAACATACCTAATACCTCTCCTTATAGATCTCCTTCTTCGTAGGAAGCTATCCTCACCAAAAATTCTATTCTAAAGTTCATGAGTCAGTCCTTAATAACATTAGCTGAATAAACATAATAGAAAAAGCACTCTTAGGATCAAATTTTTCTAAGTGTTTCTGTTTGGCTTGTGTTTTGAGGTGAGAGGACACGTTCTTCATTTTCTTATTTCCCCTTGCACATGCCTCATCATAGTTGGTGTATTCTAGCTTCATCTGAGTGTGCCTGGACCCTATTTTCATCATTCTCAGAATTCTAGGTTTGATTCCATATCTGATTTTAACTCACAACCACCTTTTCTTCATCATTATTTCAATTTCATATTGACCAGTGTTTATCTAGTGACCTTCGTTGATTACCCTCTGATCATCATCAATTTTACCCAAGCGGCGTCAGTGTACTATTATTTTGGTTAACCTAACCAAAAGGAAACCTCCTTCACCTTCTTTGTTGTTCAGAGTCTCTATCACTCTCATCATATTCACTGCCTAGGTAAATTCCATCAGCATCTTGTCTACTTGGCAAATTATTAGCCTTTTACCTTGTTTTTACAAACTATCCATTTTCTACAGTGATCGACCACAGTTACCTGTGACCAGTGTCAGTTTACCATAACTGGCATCGGTTGGCATTTTCAAATTTCTAGCTAACATTTTGTACCTAATCCACCTACCACCGCCTATTTCTCCTATCTCTGTTGTATTTCTGTGTCATTTATAGAAAGTAGTCCTACCACATCAGTACTTGTTAACATGGTGTTGACACATCGTCAATCAAACGCCCTCATATTTCATGCTAGTCATCAACCACTGCTACCTAGTCCTTCAACACCTTCCATTTTATCACCCATGGAGCCTATTCAACCTATCTCTATCACCACAGGAGACGAGGAGTTCACACAAATCCTTGACCAGAACCTTGCCGCCTTCCAGTTTTATCTTTCCTACTCATCCACCCGAGATGCCTCAGGTCAGTTGATATATGACATGCATGTATCTATCCCCCTGACTCTCTTATCTACTCCTACGACAGCCCCCTCTGGCTCTATGCTACCCACACCTGCCTTACCCCCAATCGTTTCATAGCTAGGCCCTATACCTGCTATGACCTCCACATCTGCCACATCTGTTGCACCCACCACATCCACTATACCTTCACCAACCACCCATAACATAACCTCATTTGTGCCTATTGTCTCACATATACCTCTAGCTACACAACCACCCCTAGTATCGGTGACCGCTACCCCTTTCCAAAACATTGTCCTTTCTATTCCACAATCCTTATCCCCCATTGCTACTAGGGTCACCAAGACCCTTCCACCTCCGTATACATACTATCAACAGCCTCCTGTTTCATCTATAATTTATTCTGGGTACATACCCCCTATTTCACTCCCTCCTTCTCAATCTACCTATACGGAAGCACCATAAATTAGAATGCCACCCCCATCATATGCCCAACACAAAACTCCTTATGCTATAGGAGGTACCCATCCATCACAACCTACCAACGACCTAATCAAGTTAATGATGGACACGATGTAGACACTAGAAGCATTAGTTTATAGCACACATAACTCTCTCACCTATGATGAGATTTGTAATGAGCCTATCTACCCTTCCATTTCTATCCGTCCATATCCCATACATTGGGAAATGCCTAAATTTAACTACTTCAACAGCAAAGAAGACCCGCAACAACATTTGTCATCTTTCAAACATGGGTGTTATTTGATTGCCCATAATGACGTTTTTTTCCTAAGGACCTTTCCCATGTCTCTGATTGGGCCCGCATTAGACTGGTATGGTGGGTTACCTAGACATTCTATCTTCTCATTTAATCAGTTAGCCCAAGCCTTCCAAGATCACTTCTCCATTAACATTGTTAAGAAGGTTACCATGACTGACCTCTACTCTATGCGTCAATATGACGACAAATCTATCACAAATTTTGGCACTTGCTGGCGTAGCTTGATCAATTAACTCAAATTCCAACTACCACAAACCAAACTCATAGAGCTCTTCACATGGGCTTGTGCTAGACATATCTCGCCAACCCTACAGGTGCAGACTTTCCAAACCTTCGATGAGGCATTCACCATGTCACAAAAGCTAGAGATTCAGGCCATCAAAGAAAAGAAAATTCAACTATGTAATAAGAACTTAGCATTTAAGTCAAATGATACCTCTTCTTCTTCAAAACCACAGAACAATTATTCAAAAGCCAAGGGAACCACTAATGCAGTGGTACTTAAGGCCGACCCAGCTCATCCCTCAAATAAGGCTAACCAATCATCTAATATTTCTTTGGTCCAGACCTTTCAATTTAGACGAGAACAACGGAAATATACCCAAATTTGGGAGCCTTATTCTTCTATCTTAGAAAAGATCATTAAAGCTGGGGCCATCACCCTTCCTCCCATAAAACCACACACTAGTTTTGATCCTGATCACCCCACACCCATGTGGTACAAAGAGAACAACTTCTACAATTATCATCAGGTAAAAGGTCATAGTTATGGAAATTGCATCACTTTCAAAAAAATTATCCAAGAAATGCTCGAGAAAGGTGAGTTAACCTTAGATAATCCTAACACACCTGCCAATCAAAACCTACACATCTTCAAGAAGCCATTTCCTAAGCATGCCCCTTCTTCTGATCAAACTAGAGAGACCTTAATTCATGATAACCATACCCGTGAGGTCCATGTTATTTTCAGTGATGCACCTGTTGCTTCCCAATTACCTCATATTCCCTCCATAGAGGAAATCCTAGCCTGAAGTCCTCCACCTACACTTGAACCCACTTCACCTATTCCTCCACCCATAGAGGAACACCCTTCATCTCCTCCCTCACCTGTGAAGGAACCTTCTGTTAACATTAAGAACATTTCACCTTTGGCTTCTCCACCTTGAGAGCCGTCACCCACGGTGCCCCTCTATTCCATAGAATATTATTTTTTATCTCCTCCATCCATAGAGGAGAACCCGTCATCTCCTCCACCTATCAAAGATCCAGTATAAATGCCTTTGCCTCTAGGTGACCATTCTCCATCATCTATCCAAGACTATGTGGACTTAATTTCAGCTCTCTTACCCACAGAAGTTGAAGATTACAAATTCCCCATTTCTAAGACACATTTTACGGGAATCACCATTGGATCCTCATCAACCTCGCCCACTACAATGCCATTCTCATGCTTAGCCGACCACCTAGATTATGTGGATAGAGCCTTACTTTGGGGGCGTCTTCTACTTCATGTCTCAACACAAATATAGATGTCACTCGTTGACACTTCCACTATCTATCCAAAAATATTTCAGCCTATTGAACCAAACACAACCACACCTATCACAAATTCTTCTACGCTACCACTCATTGCTCAACTCATACCCCTACCCATAACCCAACATGCATCTAAATCCAAACCCACACCTACATCATCTTCCTGCCTAATCCTATCACTACCTTAGGGGTCATCCCAACAGTCAGCCTCACTCATCCACCCATAAAATTAGATTTAGCTACATCCTCCAAAACTAAAACCAAACCTAATACAACCCCTAAACAAAGGAACCAATCCCATAGATCTCATACTCACACCTCACCGATCACACCTTTATTACCTTTACCCCTTATGTCCGTCTTAGGACCTCACCCTTCTAGCATGGTTAAGAAACCTCCACCTGCCATTAATATAAAAATGTGGCAGCCCATTTTTCCCTCGCATACCTCTAACATACCCAAGCACCTGATACAACTTCCACACACACCTGTAACATTTTTATCACCCATACATCCAATACCATTGATAAATTCTTCACTACCCACGACACTTCAATCTCTTCCCCTCACACCTCCTGCACGACCCACGCCATCTACCTTCATAGCACCTTGGTTATCCTCATGGGTAACTCTCCATCTTCCACCATCCACCTTTCCCTCTAGATCTCATGTGCCTGTATCACCTTTACCCAAGGAGGTGCAACCTAAAGATAAAAATCTGCTACCCTCCAATAAGGTAATCAAACCACATAATATCTTTACTAGTTCATCTACCATACTCCTACCCAAGAAAACATGACCCACACCTAAGACCACACCGGCACCTAAAACCATAGCTTGACCCACTCCCCCTCTTGCAAAAATTCTTCCTATACAATCGGCTGCACCCAAACCCAAACCCACATTCACCTCCCATTATGATCCACTGGCAGGATCCTATGCAAAAATTTTAACCAACCTCTTTGAAACTTCTTTCATCACATTACCGCCTCTCAGACCTTATGACCCTCTCAATTCCAAACCAAAGGGGTTTGACGACACCAAAATTTGTGCCTACCATCATACGCCAGGGCACGATATAGAGAACTGCAAGGTGTTGAAAACCGTTCTTATCCAGTTGTGTCCTCCTGAAGAAAAATTTGACGATGATGACCTTCTTGATGAGGACCCCATTTCACCAACACCCATTCCCACAGTTCTTCCCTCGTCACCTACTCAGTAACCAAGACCTCCATCCCCACAACTCCTAGAGCCACCCCCAAGATTCAAAATTATTATGGTTTACATCAGAGAACTTGCCAAATCTCCACCCAAATGTCAGTGTGCCTAGCTCATTTCACAAGGTTCCTTCCTACCTCTGGGCTTCTTCCCTTCTTGTCGTTACACCTTTCATGGCTCACCTACTTCACCTACCTCTCTGCCTCAAATAAACATGATCCACGTTTCTACCCATGCTCAGAAGGATAAAGGCTAGGAAAATGAAACTAACCCACCGACCAACCCTATACTCAACATACAATCTGCACCCACACCTAAAATCACTATTCGCAGCCCCACATATCCTATTTCTAATGGGGTTACACATCACGCGTTGCTCAAACAATTACACTAATCCCCCCTCAAAATGTCCTTGTATGACCTCGTCTAAACCTTGGAATCCCATTGTCAAGATCTCATGGAGGTTCTTTAGTCTATTGAGGTCTTACCCAATGATCCTATAACCATGGCCTCCATTATTACACCCCATCATATAGCCTCTCTCACCAAATTACCACCTTCATCTACACCTCCACCTACTCACCAAGTAGCTACACTCAACTTCTCAAATGAAGAGATCGCACCGTACCAAATCGATGACCCAGATCCAGCTCTCTTCATCTCTTTCCACATTGATGATATACATGTATGACATGTTATGACCGATGGGGGCACTAGCATTAATATAATATCCTCCCATGCATTCACCCAAATGTACATAATTGAAAATTACATGCATAAACATCCTATCATGTTGCATTCATTCAATGATACTATCACCTCTACAGTTGGCACCATCATCCTCTATGTTTGCATGGGACGTCGCACTGTTCCAGAGCTATTTTATGTCTTGGGGGGGGCATTTAAATATAACCTGTTGCTTGGTAGACCCTAGATTTGTGTCATGGTTTGTGTTCCTTCCACTTTGCATTGTTGTGTAAAGTTTGAGCATGAAGGACACACATATACCATTCCAGTTGACCCATCACCCTTTAAAACCTGCAACATGCTTTACTGACCCAATGACATGCTTATACCCATTAAAGCATCTACCTCCACAACCACCGCCTCTTCAACTACACCTCCACTCACTAGTGCCACTGCTACCTCAACCACACCTACATCCTTTATTCCTACCACTGCCACAACCTCTACGGCCGAATCATTAGCCTCCCAATCAGTTGGCTCCACCCCCAAGTCAACCTCTAACATGTCTTCTATCCTAGCTACATACATATCAAGCACCAATCCCTTAGAAGGAATTTTTCAACACCTCACTCTAGGGGAGTATCACCTATATAGTGTTAACACATTCCTTACTCCACAAAAGTACATAATTCTTCACTAACACCCTCGCTATGATCACTGTATAGGAGAGCGCCTCCTTTATGGTCCTTCACACCTTTGTACCAATCTCATCTATGGGGGACTTGATACTACCACTTATACACCTAGACCACCATCACAAACCCACCCATTTTATGCTGACCTCTAGCCACTCACCAATCACGATTTCACCCACACCTTCTTGTACCGATGTACATGGAAGGGTTTTGGTTTTGGATTTTACAAGCAAGGCTACCATACTGCTATTTCATGTATTACCCACAAACATAACAACCACAGTGGTATGGGCTTTGCTGAACCACCTACCAAGAAGGCCCACATTGAACTCATTGAAGACATCAGCCCTTCTCCACCTTCTTCACCATCTTCGTCAATAGATTCGATGGATCTAGAATCCATTCCTCCTAACTTTTTTTTTCATAAACATTGTTTCCTTGGGGCATCTGACTTATCAACATGAGGGCGAGGCTCCGTCTTCTCTTCCCTTCCTGTATCCTGAAATGATCGATGATGATACACCTTTGATTAACATCGTTCAATGTCAGGATGATGAATCTATACTCACCTACCTTAGTGCTAAAGAATCATATATTCATCGGTCATTACCATTTGAGATGTAAACCATGTTGAATGAATTGACTATCGAAATCAACATTCATACTCAGGATGACCCACACATTCTAAAGATTGGTCAATCTTTAGATAATGCTGAACAGGAAGCCATTACTTCTTTTCTCAAAAACCATAACCACAATTTTGCTTGGTCTTACGCAGACATGCCTGGTATTGACCCCACAATATTGGTCCATAATATCGTAACCATTCCCGATGCCAAACTCGTAAAACAAAATATGAGGAAAATGCACCCTCACATTTCTCTTCTGGTTAAAGAGGAACTTTAACGCCTCCTTTTAGTTTCCTTCATCTTACCCATTGATTATCCTCATTGGATTTCCAACATTGTCCCTACCACTAAGGCAACAGGGGGACTTCACATTTGCACAGCTTTCCGTGACCTCAACCTAGCTTGCCCAAAAGATGACTTTCCTCTTCCTGGTATTGACCAACTGGTTGACCTTACTGCTAGTCACGAGATTCTATCACTCATGGATGGCTTCTCGGGTTATAACCAAATCTTTCTTTCCCCAGAGGATCAACATAAAACTGCATTCATAACCCCTTGGGGGACCTTCTACTATCGAGTCATGCCTTTTGGCCTTAAAAATGCTAGTTCCACATATCAATGGGCTATGACTTATATATTCCATGATATCATGCATCATATATTGGAATATTACGTGGATGATCTCCTTCCCAATTCTAAATGCCGCTCTGAGCACCTCACTGTCCTAAAAACCATCTTCGATTGCCTCATTAAGTATTGCGTTCACCTTTAGCCCAAGAAGTGTGTCTTCACGGTTCTCTCAGGAAAGCTCCTAGGATTTATCATTTCCTTACATGGTATAGAGGTTGACCCCCCTAAAGTCAAGGCCATTCTCAAAATGCCTCCACCAACTAATATTAGACAACTCCATAGCCTACAAGGTAAGTTATAGTCTATTCACCATTTCATTTCATAATTATTTGATCGGTGTGAACCATTTCATCATCTTATCAAAAAGGATGTCTCCTTTAAATGGGATGATGACTACCACAAATCTTTTGAGGCCTTTAAACAATACCTTCTCCAACCACCCATACTCATTCCACCTAAAGATGATCAACCCTTCTACCTATACATCTTTTCTACCGATCACTCCTTGGGGGCCATGCTCGCTCATCACGATGAACAACACAGGGAGCAGGCAGTTTATTACATAAGCTGTACTCTTTTAGACTATGAAACCTGATACACCCATGCCAAAAAAATTTTCTTAGCCTTAGTTTTCATTGCCACAAAACTCTGCCATTACATACTCAACCAAAAACCTATGTTGTGACCAACACCGACCCCTTACACTTCATGTATGCCAAACCTTACCAAAATCAATGTGCTACATGATGGCTTATGCTTTTGGCTGACCTTGACCTCGAATTCATTCATCAAAAGTCCATCAAGGTCCAAGATATTGCCGAACAATTAGCCAATGCACCTATTTCTGGGAATGAACCCTCTAACTTTAACTTCCTAGATGAGTCAATTGCTACCCTTTCCCTGGATGAATCTGCTTACCAAATGACACTCTTCTTCAATGGTTCCAAGTGTCAGCGTGGGGGTGGGGTTGGTGCTATCCTCATTCTACTTGATGGTGAACCAATTCCTTTATCTTTCAAACTTGATTTTTATTGTACAAATAATATTGTTGAATACGAAGTGCTCGTATTAGGTCTCCAAGCTACCTATGCCTTAGATGTTAAGTCAATCAACATCTTTAGTGATTCTCAATTGGTCGTAAACCAAGTCAATGGTATATACTAGTGTCGTAATGAGATACTTCAAAAGTATAAGCATCATGTGGACATACTTTTGACCACCTTTGACTGTTATGACCTTCAAACCATCCCCTGTTCTACCAACAAATTTGTGGACACCTTGGCCTCCTTGGCTTCTCAAATACCCACTTCGCCTGTCGACTCTAAAATCTTTGTCACCGTATAAAGACTCCAATCACCCTCTTATTTACCTTGTGAAGTTTACTCTATCAGAGCTGTTGTTCCCGACCCGAATGACCTTTGGTATAAACAATACTCAGACTATCTTTCCTCTCCATCTTGCCTCCTAACCTCACTTGTAATGGACAATGTTCCTTTCATAAAAAGGTCTCTCGTTACATCATCATGGGTGGCCTCCTCTATAAGCGTGGCTTCGATGGTATTCTCTTACGGTGGCTTACGAGTTCTGAAATTCCTTATACCATTAAGGAAGTTCACGATGGCATATGTGGAGGTCACTTTAGTGGCCTTGCTATTGCTAAACACATTCTTTGCCTAAGCTATTATTGGCCAAACCTAAACCACGATTGTTGTGATTATGTCAAACATTGCATGAAATTTTAGCAACATACTAATCTCCATCACACACCTATTCATGCCTTACAGGTTGGATGAGACCTTTAGCCTTTCTCTCAATGGGGTTTAGACCTTGTCAGTGAGATCAAATCCCATTCTTCACAATGCCACCAATGGATCATAACTGCTAATAAATATTACACTAAATGGGTAGAGGCCATTCCCCTAATTTCTACAAAAGTTGAGAAAATATGTGAATTCATCAACCATCACATCATTTGTCACTTTGGTGTTCCTCACAACCTCATTAATGATAATGGAAAGAAATTTAAAAATAAAACCTTGCATAAAATTTGCACGCTTTCGACATTCAGCTCAGTTTCTCATCACCTTTTTACCCACAAACCAACAGCCAAGCCAAATCCACTAATAAAACCTTAAAAAAATTCTCATGAAAATGGTTAATGATACTGGGAAGGACTAGCATACGCACATTAATTTTTCCCTTTGGTCGTACCACACTAGTATTCACACTTCCACTGCTGCCACACCTTTTTCTCTGGTCTATGGTACAGAGGTTGTTCTGCGTTTTGAAGTCCAAATTCCCTCAGTTCACATTTCTCTCCATGACATGCTAATGACAATGAATTTTTCTAGGACCGTTTAGCACAACTTGAGTTATTAGATGAATGTCATCTTAACGCCCTTGACCATCTTCAAGTTTACCAAAAACGTATCAAACGTGCCTATGATAAACGTGTCCATGAACGAACCTTCCAATTCGGTGACCTTGTCCTGAAAGAAAATTAACATGTAACCAAAGTAGAAAAAGTAAACGGGGAAAATTTTCTCCTAATTGGCTTGGACCATACATCGTGACTCATACTTATGGATCAGGTACTTATCATTTATCTTCACTGGACGGTAAAACATAACCTGAGCTCCTTAATGCCTTGCATCTTCGACCATCCTACAATTGAATTTTAGTCCTACCTCACCTTCTTCCTCTTTCCATGCTCATCTCTTGAGCGCTATCCACTTCCTACACCATCACCAACGATTAAACAAGAATCATGTGTGTACCCATCACTTTTTAATCTTCTCTTAAATATGTGTACCATGGCACTACAGATGGCATGATTCTCATGGATAATTTTCATCTACTTTTAGATGAGATCCCATGGTCATTTCACCTTAATTTCTAAACAAGAATCGGATTCTTCACCTTAGTCTTGTCCATGACTTAAAATCCCTCACATGGGATTCGACTCCTTGAGTCAAACTTCCAATAAAAATATGACTCCCTCAAAAGGACATCTTTCTCTTTACATCTTTGGTATAAATAGACTACTCCCTCGAAGGACAGCTATGTAAATTTCTTTAGAGAGAGAGAGAGAGAGAGAAAATAATATGAAACTTCCTGCATCGATCAGCTTCACGAAGACCTCAAGGAGTTAATTTTATCATCCCATATTGACTTCCCGCATCAATCATTCAATCTCAAATATCAGTCAAAACAAAAAAAAAATCGTCATGGACTTGCCCATTGTGACCTTAGATCTCTTGCCAAAAGGCATGCTACCAAATACCATATAAACTAACCACTTTTCCCCTCTCACCATTCACACTTGCATTCCCTACTGCCTCAAGGGACACATTGGAACAATGAAATTTGGTGATCATGTGACTACTCTTCATCTTTAGAATAATCAATCATGAAATGTCTTTAGGGTCTTACGTTCATCAACCTATCCAAGGTATGACATACTCATTATGATCCTTACCAATCAGGTGGCTTCCTTGCCTCCTCTTGTCTTTTAACCTTCTCCATTTACGTATTGATTACCTTATACAAGACTAGATCCTTGATGACTATCTTTGGGTAATTTTCCCTTTTCGCCATAATCAACTCAAAATCACCCATACCCATGTGCCCACAATTCACCCATATCTAAAAAAAAAACCTAGACTCAATCATGCCTATAACCTACCAAATCATTCTCATACCTCCTCACATTCTTCCCTATCTTATGGGAGAACTACATCAACCTGAGGTCCCTTTTTGTCGGGACTATGTAGGCAGCACTACGAGGGCATGGGGCCCTTGGAGGTTAGCTCGGCCACTCTCTACCATAACCAATTCACCTTTCATTTTCCTAAATCACAATCTACCCTAGTTAGATTTATTTTTATATCAATAATTGGAAATTAAGCCAAGAAAAAATAATGATTGCTTCATATTTTCATCATCATTCATACATTCATTATGTCTACCATTTCTTTACCATTATCATGCATGTTACTATAAAACATCTCAAACATGACCCATATCATCATTAATTGCACAAAATTAATACTCAACCCATTTTAACTCAACCATTTATAAACCAACATGAATCCATCCATTCCTAGGAACTGACTCAATCCATGCCTAGGACCCGACTCAATGCATCCCTAAAACCACAACCTGACTCAACCATGCCTATAACCTGACTCCACCATGTCTAACACACCTATCATTAATCCATCTATGTATAATAATCAAATTTTATCAACATAGATACATCATGCCAAAATCACCATCATCTCTATAAATAAAAACATCCAAACATGTGTATCCATATACATAACTCTCAAATATTTTTGGCACACAGACCGGTGTATATAACAAAATATACAAAAAATCTCGTATACATCCTCAATCTCTTCGGCATGCAGGCCGATATATATAAATAATGAATAAAATAATTCAAAATGGAGGGATGTGCATCATGCATCATCATGTCAGACATCACCCATATTTGTCTCGCCCATCTCCTCCTCCCTCCCAACTCTTGTGCGATGGCTTGATAATATCTCACCGCCCATCATGGGTTGTGGCTGGGTCCTTACTGGTACATCACTTGGGGATGGTCTCCATGAACTATTTGGCCTCCCTCTGATCTTATCTCAGAGATCAATGGCCCCTTGTGCTCTCCACACTATGGGTATGGGATCTGGTCATCTCACTTAAGGCCTACTGTGCCCTGTACTCTCCATAGGATAGAAAATCTATCCCCACCGCCATCAACTGATCCTAGTAATACCTGGCCTCACCTAAGGCATACTGTAACCTCGATATGGGTACTGTCTGTGGTGGCCCCATCGGCATTTGCCCCTGTGCTTGTCCTATGGGACCCTGTCCCACCCCTGCCTATGAATTGGGACCCTATCCCGGTACCTATGGTGGTGCCATCGGCCTTGCACCTTGTACCTATACCTGAGCCTTTAGTGACTCAATTTGCATCTGTGTAGTGGCCAAATGGCCCTATAAACATGTAACCTACACCTGTAAGGTGGACACCTACTCATCATCACCCTCTCCATCTCCACCCTGGGCCATCTGGGCCTGTAGACTAGCCACTTGTGCATGTAATGTGTCCACCTCCACCTCTAAACCTAATAATTGCTCCTATACCATCCGCAACTATGTAATCAAGGTCGCCACCTTCCCCTGTAGGGTGTCTCTCTACACAATGATAGTGGCTAAATCTAGTTACCTCGGCTATGAAGTACTACTCATAAATGATCCACCCACCACTATCTATATGTATTAGTCACTATGGCATCATCTATCCACTAGTCTATCACCTACTCCTCCTACCCTATAGGTACTGTTGACTATGGTAGTGGTAGTGGTCTCTCCACATCATCTCTCTAGTACTGTGGGAAAGGTGGTGGTATATCCTGCGGTAGCCCAAACTGTCGTCTGACCCTGTCTAATGGGATCATCTCGTGCTCCCCTACATGATTCCCCTCAATCCATCTGAGTATCTTTAAGGCATCTAACTCATCGGACATCTATCTGTACAAGGGATAACTCACATATAGTCACAAAATAATGTCCATGCCAGACAATCCCTCCAGTAGCCACCTGTAATAGGCTACATCATGTGTAACCCTACCTGTTCACCGCTCTCCCATCACAGGCACCCATCGCCTATACCCCACCCAAACAAAACTAGGCTCAAATGCATCTACCCGGGGCATACCAATTGGATGAAAATAAACAATGTGCTCGTAGGCCCAACAGTGAAGAATAAATGTGCAACATAGGCTGAACCTACGGAGCCACCCATATGCCTATAGCTCTCTATATAGCTACACTAGGAATGTTGGCACCCATGTAAAGTAGGTCCTATCCATAATCATGTCATGTAGTACCCTCATCAGTGATCGTGGGAATCTCGCACCCTCTACATCTAGTAGTGCAAAATAGCAGACTGCCTCCATCAATAATACTACTAGCCTCGTCTCCTTTGGATGGGCTAGGTACACCTCTCCATAACTCAAGTTGGCATTGTGGAATGTCATCTCTACCAGTCCCTCACCAAATACCGTCAGCATCAACTCCTTATATGCCTTTGAGGAGATCAAATATATCAGCATCCCCAATATAGGTAACCGTAGGATCCTGTACACATCCTCCAGGGTGACTATCATCTCCCCTATCCGTAGGTGGAACGTGTTGGTCACTGAATCCCATCTATTGATGAGAGTGACCATCAAACTTGGCTAGCAGACTACATGCCGGTAGCGTTGGACCCTAATCAGGCACACATCTGTAACATGCCTCCACTCCTCGACTGTCACCACACCTTGAACTCTCAATAGCAGGGGTGACACCATGTCTCTCATCCGCAACTGATCTCTCACCTACATATGGAAAAACATCACATTAATTTAACCTTAATCATAACCACATTCTCACTCAGCACCTCACCTATACCTACCACCCTACCTCTCTTTCCCTAGACCTCCTTACCTTTGTATCACATATTCTACCCACCCCAACCCCACCCTACTTTCATTCACCCTTACCTATTTTTACCCCTTACCTATGTTATGATTTTCCCCAAAAAATCTTTTGTTACCCCTACCTACCTCACCCACCCAACCTAGGACACATTTTGGTCCCTTTTTTCCCCAAATTATGATCGGTACCAATTGCCCATAACTGACCCCAATCCCCCATAAACTAGAATCAGTCACCTGTTTCGTGACCATTACTAGTTCTTTACCACAAACATCGGCTAACCCTTAATCGATGCCGATCACTATCACATCAAAAACCACGATGCCCAAACCCCCCTTCTTCCTCAAAAATTTTTTTTGCTCCATTTTACCCACCCAATCCTACCCACATTCCCCCATATCTCCATACAAGGAGACTATCAATGGAGTGATGTTGAAAGTGTTAAAAAACACCAATCATAATTTGATCAACAACTACATTTATAGGTGTGCCACAATATAAGAATAATAACCAAGGCAACAAGGTAAGGACACTAGATCCAAAGTAATAAGAGTACTACGATCCAAGAATAACCAAGGTAACAAGGCAAGGACGTAAGACCCAAAAAAGCAGGATCATCACCACACCCTTCCATATTGTTGAATGGGTAGATTGGCTCTACAAATATGTATGAATTGTCAAAACAACTACTTGAACAATGAAAAACTAACATTGGGCTTCACAAGAATATATCCCCCATAAGAGATACTGTCAACATGCCTAAAAGAATTAAAAATAAAGATCTAAAATATCTCAAAAAATAATATATATTTACTACACTTTTTAAAGAAAATTTATTAAACAAGAATCACAATACATATGGTATAGAAAGTGGAGTAAGAATATAAATGGTGGAGGAGCCACACTTGTATATTCCTCTCAACGAATTCCTATGTCGTCGCCACGAGTGAAAAAAAACCCACCCCAAACCAACATGGATGGATGAAGAAGAGGCCTACAAATGATTTGGTGAAAAATTAACACTGAGGTCATGCAAAGAAACATCATAATATGTGTTAGGTTTATCATGTCTGAAAACTAAAATATTAGGTTTATCAAGCCTAAATGAAAGTGCAGAACTGATTTGTAGCTCATGATCCTTGAAAAGAGTCGAGCGAACAAAAAGTGGAGCTCTGTCAATGTGTGATCCCAATGAAGTACTTGCTTAAAAACTAATGCTGTGACGAGAATCCCAATTAATAGGATAAATAAGGGAAGCAATACCATATGAATGTTTACCAATACCTTTGTTAGTGAATCTCATATAACAAAGCATGTGATAACCAAATGTGGTAGTATGCTTATCAAAAGAGCCATGTATGTGAGCAGAAGGAAATGAAGTGGGATACATAGAATGTGTTACCACAATAGGAATATGTGTGGAAGAAGAACATGTAGTAACAAACACAATAAGATTAGGAGAATTAAATGCTGGAGGAGGCTTAGAAACTGACAAAACAAGGCCAATGGATATTGGAGCAATATCTGCAAGTGGACTAGGAACATGAGTAGGGGTTTGAAATTCCACAATGTGAGGATGATGTTGTAAGTAAGAAAGTGTTTATTATAGGGAGTGTATTATTTTATACTTGTCATAAATGAGGTTATGAAGAAGAGAGTTTTTCTTTTTTAGTGATATATTTTGTTCCACCAATTTAAAAATATCTTCCTGAAGTCCACACACTTCAGAGAAAATAATATCGTTCTAAATATACATGATAGATACAACAATTCAACACTTGAAAATTTAAGATGTCGGGATCAGCTAAAAATGCATCCACATGTAAGTACAACACCCCTCCAAATGTTGGCACTTTATAATTGAGTGTGTGTAAATTTTATAATTTCAGTGTGTTTTTAAAATAAATAGTTCCAACATGGAACAAACATGAAAAAATAAGCACTTTAAAAAAATGGAACTCGATTTCAAGTTCCCTATCAAAAGTTACAAGATTTTTATTTTTTTCTTTAATATTTATTTTAAAAATATAAAATGTCTTTTGCCTTCACTCTTCCTCAATTTACCTTTTTTGGAAAAACTTTCTAATTTTGGATCTGCAAAATGGAAGAAGAAAAAAACCCAATACCGAACGTGAAAAACTTAGAAAAACCTAAAAACTATTTTTCTAGACCTTTCTACCTTGTTGGCACGGAGTTGCCAAGATCCTTTGACATCGGTATGGAATTCCAAGATCCCCAAATCCTTACCAAACATGAACTTTGTAAAACAAAATAAAAAACCCAGATACTAAATGCATACAAAACCCATAAAACCATTTTTTTGGACTTTCTCCCTATGTCCTTGTTGCATCACTAACACAAGAATTCAGTAATATTTTGAGATCCTCGCCAAACAATAAGATCCTATACACAGTGGAAGAAAAACTCAGCCTAGACTGTGAGCTCACCTGAAGCGCACAAAGGAACCTAGAAATCATTTTTCTAGAGTTACTGTTGCTGCCTCTTAGCATGATCCTGCACTGAATATATCTAAGTTCCATTACTAACAGATCCTTGCCAAATAGCATGCCAAATCTATGTCTAAAGCGTAAGAAAAAAATTACCCAATATTGAACACTTGAAAAGACCTAAAAACCATTTTTCTATACTTTAGATGCACTTTGAACTAACATTTCGTCATTGAACACAAAATCCTCCATTAAATTCTCAAATCCTCTCCGTATACTAGAAGCTTCATTACAATAATAGTAGTATGCACATAACATATTTAGTAGCATAATATCTCTATGTATGCACACACCTCTATATATCTATCTCTATACAGTTTAATACATACTTATAAGGGTGGGGAATTTCCCTTCACCACTTATCTATTCCCAAAATAGGTCGCATGTTATTATTAGCCACGTGCCATTACAAAAATAGCTACACATGCAAGTGTGTTAACAATAAACTACTGGTAGTTAATTGAAAATAGTATATCTATTTCTGGCCTATGTCCATGCAAAGTGTTTCGTAGCTAATCCTCCAAAAATAGCCAATGTGTGATGTGCAAGTCTCCAATCACTTTGAGTGCTCTACATGCCATCTCCAAAAATAGATCCTTAACATGAAAATGACTAAGTTCTAAACATGTATTTGTTCCCCGCGTGCAAGCCTTTCTGATACTTCCACGCCTTTGAATGCACTCTGCTCTCCCACGTGAACCTTTTGTATTTTCTTTACTAAGTGTTAGGTTTTGACTGATCAAAACTTTTGACTCGTTGCCACGAATTTCTAAGACTTCGGCATGAACTTTTAAGATCTCCATATCCTCTTCAAACAGGTAACTCTTCAAAGAAAAATAAAAAAACCAGTATTGCATGCAAAAACCTAGAAACCATTTTTATGGACTTTATGTCTTTGCCTCGCTTCCTCACTAACACAAATTTATAATATTTCTAGATCTTTGCGAAACAAAAACTCTGCAAAGTGGAAGAAAAAACCCAATAACAAAAGAAAAAAAACCAGAAAAACCCATAGACCATTTTTTTTGAACTTTCTAACTCCTTGGCATAGATTTCCTCCTCGACATGAATTTCCAAGTGGATCTGTACATATCCATGTCTACTTCTGCAAATCCAAAACAAACTCAAAAAATAAAACCTCTCCTTCAATGGCCAAGTTTACAATTGTTTCTGGGGTTTTTCCACCTTCCAAATCTAATAGAGCCCTCTATTTTATGTAAAAATAAATGTTGCAAAAAAATGCTAATAAATGCTAAATATTAAAAGGAATGATAAAAATATTGTACCAAGCCAAGAACACAAATGCTAATCAAATACCATTTTCTAATAAGATTTTCAGACCACTTCTCACGGAAAAAATCATTAAAAAAATATTTGCTAAAAAAAAATGAGCAACAATAAAATTCATCCTAAGATAGATAGTGGTACTCAATGAATTTTCACCGAGAATGGGCCTTTCTTATATATGAAAGGAATAAAAATCTAAGAATCCAAATTGTGGGCAAACGGACATATAATCTTATAGGTGTAAATCAAAAACAAAAACCAAGTCATCAGAGATCTATGGAGTACCATAGATCATAGCTAAGAACTTGTCTGTTTTTTAGATCAAGGAAATTAGTAGTACCTAAAAACTAGATTTTGGATGCTAAAATCTCAATAATATAACAATAAATATCCACACACATGAGTGCGCGTGATTGCTAAATAATCCCTACAAGTTGAGATAAAGTATTTTCTAGGTGACCATGAGCGTCCACTTAAATGACCTACTTTTTGGTCCCCCAACTATGCTGCAAACAAGTACCCCCTTGCTTGTAAATAACACTTACAAGATGGATGTCCACATCATCTACCGCTTCTGATATCATGAAAGGAAATGATAAGACGATTTTTCCAATTTGTGAAAATGTCATATGATGATAACATACCGTGCATTTAATAAGTTAAAATTAATTCACCAGAATAACCTTACAAAAGGATTTACAAACAAAGAGCTAAAATATCATATGTAGAAATTCATTATAATACCATTGATTAACTCAATAATTGAGATGTACATATAGGAGGAGATAAGTTTAAATACTACCTATATTAGTGGTGAATAAATCCCACTAGATAAAACTAGAAGTTAAGTTAACTCCACAAGACTAATAAGCTAACTCCACATAACTGGTAAGCTAACTCAACACAACTAGTAAGTTAACTCCACACAGCTAGTGCACCTAAGAAACATAACCTAACAAGTGTAGGGATAACCTAAGTGCAATAATTATCCTAATAAATAATAACATACACTAAAAATGGAACATCAACCCCTCCAAAATTTGTCGTGGGTGATGATCTCATGAGGAGGGGGCCAAATTTTGTGAAACATGTGAGTTTATAACACCTCCCTAACATTCAAGTTGTAATTTTTAAGTGAAAAAATGTTTCCTCTATAGGGGGAACACATTTTTTTGTCTCTAATTTACCCTTAGTATTTGGTAAAAAAGGACATCACACGTTAAAATCACCGCCAAGGGTCCATATCTCATAAAAAAGTGGTCAAATCCAACTTAAGGTGAGTTTACAACTTGTTTCTAACCACTTAAGTTGCATTTTAAGTGACACACTATAACACTCAATGAGGGAGCCCAATTTTGTGTCCTCCATGTCCCCTTACATGTTGGTAAAATGGGACATTAGGACTCCAAAACTCCACCCAAGCTTCTTGGAATGCTAATGTTATCAATCTCAACATGAAAATAGACTAAAGAGTGAATTCTCGGGCCTAAGAGAAAGACATGGACTTTGGAGGGCCAAATTTATATTATTTTGACTCTAAAGGACCCATTAAGTCCATTAAAATAATTTTCAAGACTTTATTCATTTTGAAATTTACCTTTTCATTCTACTTTACACTTTTACCCATGTGTGTATATCAGTAAGATGAGTTGCCACTAGAGTCCAGAATGAGCATGAACCAATATAAAACATGTACCATAAGGAGGGTCCAATTTGATCCAATTTCATATTTGGTTATGATTATAAATATTCTTGAGGTGTCTGAAAACCTCTGAGAAAGTTCCACCTTGTAGAAAGACTCTTGTGTTGCACTGATGGACATGTTTCCACATTTTTATACTCTGAGAATTTTATCTTGATTATTTCACCATGGGGTATAATATTTTAAATTTCCAATTCATAGGATATAATCTCCCAACACTTCATGAGGCTCCTAAACCCTTCAAACAAGGTGACTATATCCTTTGGAACATGCATTCCCCAGTGCCTTGCCCAAAAATACCTGGTTTTTCTTAACTTGTTCCTGACCTCAATTACCTACACAAAATCTTCCTAAACTAACTTGTAAAACTTCATTTATCTCCCATAAAACTCCCAAATGATTAAATTTTTCCTTGTAATCTTCCAGAGGATGTTCAAAAGTGACAAAAAGACCAAAAATAACCCTTTTGAAGCCTTCGGGGACACTGTGCTTTCATAGATATCGGCCACTTTAAGAACCACACTAAATAAAATTATCTACACATAAAATTCACTTGAAAATCATTTTATCATGTTCCTCTCAACCATAATGAGGGTGACACATATGAAATGTTGGCCAGAGTAAAGGTTTATATTGAACGGGAAAGGGAATTTCAAGTGTGGGTTTGGTTGTCATGACCAAACTTTTAAATATTGTATGTTATACATTTATCATGAAAACATTTTGCTATTACTCGGGGACTTGTTTCTAATTGGATAAAGGAAAAATGGAACAAGAATGAAGCTTAGTTATCTCATGGGGGATCAAACTAGTTCCTTATCCATTGGGAAAATAGAGTTACATAGCACACAAGAAATACAAGCAAGCAACAAAAACACAAACAACCAAAATAAACACATGAAGGAAAGGGAAGCACACCACACAACAAGGAATAACAATCTAAATAACCTATGGTATATGCAAAGGATAACCCTCTTTCTTTGTATCACTTTTTATCCTTTGAATGTTACCTGTGTACAGGTAGCACAAAATGAATTTGTTCAGCGAGCCCATTAACTAGTTTGATGAAGTATGGCCCCTTTCTCAAATTCTTGAGAAAGAGAGGTGCTATAGGAGGTCTCTAGGTACCTGACAAGAATAATATTTCATGTCTCCTCTTGTAACTGAATATCAATATGAATAGCTTACTTTCCTCGCTACACTGATATTCCATTTGAGGTTGGAATTTCATTTTTGCATTCACTCATGCTTGTGATTTCACATTTTTCATTTTGTCACTACCACAAGACTTATTCTCAATCATACGGGGCTCACCATATTCACAACTAGCCTTATACTATTTGATAAATAATTAATCCTTACATCTCATGTTCCTCATAACTATTATTTATGTGAGATGATTCTTGGTAGATATTTTGAAATTTTCAACATCATCATATATCTCTTCTTGATTTATGTTCAATAGATTCTCTAGATATCACTTTAATTTACCTCTTTCACACACACCGAATCATTATTGACCTCAATATCACTTTCTATGATGGAGGTACTATCCTCGTGAATGAATAAATCCATAGGAGATTTAAGTATTTCCTTTCCCTTCTATTTATCGTGAATATAATATTATTCACAAAATGGGAAAGGAAAGGACTCATCTTCACATTGATCCTCATCCATAAATGTTTCAAGAGGGAAATTGAGCTATTTATTTTGTTCTATTTTATCATTTAATGTTTGTGCATCAAATGAAGAATAAAAAATGAACTCATGTTTATCTTGAATATTCATAGCATAGATCAAGATTTCAAGACTGATTTGAGGGTCCTCAGTTCCTTCTGAAACCTTTAACATATCTTACAAAAATTGCTCCTTTAAAGCTTCCACATACTCACCTTCTCATTCATTTGAAAAACCTTCACATCGGATCTTGGGGAGATAATTGGAAACTTGGAAATCATATGGCCAAAGCTCATTTGAAACATCCTCTTTCCCATTATCCACAATTCTTATCATTTGGGGGTTTCCTTCTTGCAAGTCAAGGCATACCAGATGTTCATCATTTTCAAACAAAAAACAATATCCATGCTAAGTGGGAAGGGCACACCTTCTAATTTAGGATCCATCAAATCATCCTCATGTTCTTTGACTAGTTCCATCACCTTTAGGGACTCTTCTGTCACACCCCATAATTAAATGATTTTTCTGTTGTTATGATTGTTGGTTGATGACTAAATTAATTGTAAAAGTTCATTTAATAATTATACATACACACACACAAACATATATATATATATATATAATCCTATATGTATATGTGTGCAAATATTTTGTTATGATTGTTTTTATTCAATAACCATAATCTTGGTTACATGATTTGTCAATGTTGATTTGTTGGATTAGTTAGACTATCACTTTCTAGTTAACATCGTCGCATGATAATGAATTTTATTGACTTAGTTAATGGTAGCGAGTGTTGTTGATATTTGGAAAAGTTAATGTGATGCTATCGTAACTTGGTGTTGGAACGCTTTTCATTTCTAAAGATACGACATTACTCGAAATGGTTTAAAATTCAAATGTTTTTTGAGTGGTTCTTAGACCAATATATAAGGTAATTACTTAATGATTATTGTATAAATGCCTTAATCGTGGTTGAATCTCCTTGACATTAAGAAAAATGGTCATGGACCATATGCAAGTAATTATAAATGTTTATTTTTATTAAAAGGTCTTAGACCGTATTGCATTTGTTATTGTTTAAAAATTTGGTAAGGTTATAGTTGTTATTGTTGAAATGTATTGGTCATGGACCATGAGTAGATTAAGGTGATTATTGGGTAGGTTGAAAATGGTCATTAACCATATGAATTTGCAAAGGAATGGATAATGTTTAAAACATTTTATTGCTTAAATAATTGGATTGGTATTAGAACATACATTGTGTGTAAATGGTAAGTAATAACCATACACATTGCTTATAGAAATTGGAAAATGGAGGGAAAGTTAAGAGGATTGTTAGTTATTAATGGAATTTAATAAATCATGCATGGTTTTTAGGCAAAATGGAAGCTTGCTAAGCAAGCTAAGGAATGCATTCATTCTTCCCATACAAATTTTCAGGTTTGTACTTATTGTTTATCTGGATGGAAAATTGAAGGAGAAGAATAGGGAAGTATATTGTGGAGGTTACATGTAAAAAAATGAAGCTATATTAATGGCATGATGTGTTTATCATGAAGGTTTTTATCTTAGATATTTTAGAAGTAATTTTGTTGGTAATACGCATTGGAAGTTTCAAGTTTTGCACTAAAAATCTAGAAAAGAAGTAAACATTACCATGCATGGGATCTCTTACTGATTCTCTTACTATTTTAAAAGAAATACATGTATATGTTAAGGGTTATTATCATATTTTAGATCTGGTAAAGAATAAGGAATTAGTATGAAATCTTCTTTTATTTTTCTGGATTTGAATGAAAAAAATGGGTGTAAAAATGTTAAGGAAAAAAATATATATTGAGCTTGATACAAGACATTTTGAAATGGAAATGAATACCCAATTTTAGTTTTTAAATATGGAAACTTATTTTATCTTAGTATGAAAACTTGATAGTGTAATAAGGAGAAATGGTTGGAAAAAGAAAGAGGTTTTCATTGTTGTTGTAAAATCTGAATTTTTGGATTATTAAGAATTTCTTGGTCTGCTATTTTTGGATGAAAATTTAAAGGACATCGACTTCATTATTACCTCGATTTAATCATGTTGAAGTCAAATGCGAGTTGGGTATTTTGCTTGTTTTTTGTTAAGATGTTTCATTTTACAAAAAATATTTTTTGATTCGTATTAAGTTTTAGATTTGAAAGAAATTAAAATGGGCTTTTGGGTTTGCAATTTTACCTTAAAAATATGCATTATATTTGTTTATGAGCTCAATTAGAGATTTTTGGTCGTAGACTGGTATTTGGGATATTTGAGTGAGTTTGTATTGTTAATTTTTATTGAAATTATTGATTTCTAATAAAAAAATTCAACCCATTTTGGGTTGAGCCATTGTTAAGTTGGAACTACTCATTTTGAGATTAACTGGGTTGGTTTATTTGATATGAAACTCTTCATTTACTTGGTCAAATTAAAAAAACATAGCCTTATTTATAAAAGACTATTTTATTATGTTGAATGATGAAATGAATGTTGGTCAAGTGATGATTTTTCAACAAGTTTCTAAAGAAGGTCAAACTATTTAAAATTACTTTGTATTACTACAGGATAGTTAATTATTAATATAAAACATGTAATGTAATTCTTGGTTGATTACTAACTGATTTAACAATCAGCTAAAAAATGAAGTACAAATATGACCTAAGTAAATAAGCTAAAGAAATATAAAACCCTAGGTGTAAGAGAGAGAGAGAGAGAGAGAGTAGAGGACTTAAGCTAATTTCACAATTGATCCCAAAATATGTTGGAATAGAGAACTAATGAAAAAGAGGAGGAAATGGTCACAACCAGACACAAAAAATTGTGGAACTATCAAAATAATTCAGACAAGGGCGCCTAGACTGGGTCAGGGGCACCTAGGCGCCAAAGTCTGCTCATGTGCTCCTGTGACTGTGAAAATGGTTAGAATCTAAATTTTCTTGTGTCACACCAATATCTCCAACCTTCTCTATTGATATCCTTTGTGTCACACTATGTCTACAGAATTCACATATAACCTATAAAATAAATAATATCCTACAAATACCCAAAACACATCAAATCCTAAAAAGAAAAAGATGTAAATGGGAAGTCAAAATGACCCTAACGTTCACCTGACAGAGTGAAATTACAACCAATCACTGTACTACATCTTAGACTCCATGTAGTTCTATGTGCGTGTGTGTAGAATCATGACCTACGAGGAACTTTTTGCAAGATGCAATTGATAGCGAGTAATAGTTAGATGTAGCAATGTAAGTAGATGTGTCTATGGAAAAATTAAATTCCCTTCTTATGAAGTGTATGTAGAAAAATGAATTTCATTGTCCCTTGACTGATAGCTAGATGGATGCTTTGATGTTATTAGAATGCCTTTGGATGGAACTTTAGGTGGTGATAATAGATGTTTAGAGCTTGGTCCTTTATTATTGATCCATAGGGATCTAAAGAAACACCACTTCATTAGAGAAACAAGAACCAAAAGAAAAATCGAACAGAAAGAAGAGAAAACTGTAAAGTTATAGAACCGTGAATCTTTGCAGAGTAGCGACCACTCTGTGCAGATTAGTAGTTTAGTGGGAAACCCATCTATCCACTTGTGAGAAGAAGAAACATCATATTCTAAGATCTTGGGAGGGTTTTAAAGAATTTCTTAGAGATAAGTTTTATCCTATTGGCCATAAGACTGACCAAATGATTAAATGAAAGTATTTTAGACAAGGAAGTGGTCAAAGTGTGTAGGATTATACTACGGAGTTTTAGAGACAAGCCATGTTGCTTAATATGGACTTGGAGGATGAGAATATTTTGACCAAGTATTTAGGAGGACTTCAAACTCACTTTCTAAAGAAGGTCATATCCACAAATCCCAAGGATATTAATAAAGAATGTGTGCAAGCATATTACATTGATTATGAAAAGAAGAAAAGAGAAATGGAGTTGAGGACAAAGAAGTCAAAAAATCAGCCAAAGAAAGAGCAAGGACAAACAAGTAACAAAGGTAAATGGAAACAGAAAAGTAAACAAACCATTACTACTTTGAATACTTGTAAATACCCTAATAATTTTTGTAATAATTGTGATATCAATGGTCATACTGACGCTACATGTTGGAATTTACATTTGGAATTACACCCAAAGAACCGAACCAAGGATTCAAATAAATCCATGATAGATGTAAATACAGATGGGGAGGTAGAGATAGAGGATGATTTTGATGTAGATGAGAGGCATGGATGCATAACCACCAACATGGACATCCAAGAACACGAGGAGAAGATGAGTAGGCTATTTTAGATCAAAATCCAAATCAATATAACTAAGGTAAATGCTTTGGTTGATATTGGTTCTCAATATAACTTGATTTTTGATGCATTTGTAAATAAGCTTAGTCTTGAAACTTATGGGCATCCACAACCGTATCCTTTGGGATGGGTGAAGAAGGGTGTAGAAATTTGGGTAACAAGAAGATGTAAGTTCAAGTTTGGGATAAATTATCAATATATAGATGTATTGGAAGCTGATATAACTCCACTTGTTGAATTTGATGTTGTTTTCAGGAGTCCTTGTATATCAAGGATGTTATATTCATTAGAATGAATAACCGATACAGATGGGTCAAGGATGAAGTCAATTACAACATCTGGGCACACTAACATAAGAAAAATATTGTTATAGTAAGTGCTAACCAAGCAAAGAGACTAATTCAAGAAATCATAATCAATTTTTTTTACTTTTACTAAAAGATAAGCAAGATGGGGTATAAATTTCAGATATTTCTAACAAAGGAATGAAGGATTTGGATAGTATATTTCATTATTTTCAGGAAGTATTCTAAATTCCTAGTGGGTTACCAAAAAAATGGGAGGTAGAGCATGCGATTCAGCTTTTGCCAGAGTCCCCTATACCAAATAACGGGTTGTGTAAGAAATCCTTGTTGGAGAGTACATAGGTAAATAAATGACTCCATGAGCTACTGAACCAAGGGGTAATACGTCTAAGAAACTCACCATGTAGTGCACCTATTGTGATGGTGCTAAATAAATATGGTTCTTGGAGGATGTGCATTGACTACTGTGTTTTAAACAAGATTAACATAAAGAACAAATATCCACTCCCACACATAGATGACCTCTTAGACTATCTTCAACAAGAAAATTTCTTCACAAAGTTTGATCTTAATTTAGGTAATCATCAAGTCAAGATGAAGGAGGAGGATAAATGGAAAACTACCTTTAAAACAAAATAGAGTTTGTATGATTGGTTAATACTTCCATTCGGTTTATGTAATGCACCTGCTACATTTATGAGATTGATGAATGATGTATTGCTAGAATTCATAGATTCATGTGTCATTGTTTATCTAGATGATATTATTATTTCTAGTGCCACATAGGAGGAACATATAACACATTTGCAGAAAGTCTTGCAAATTCTTAAGGATAAACAACTGCTTTGTAATATGAAGAAGTGTGAATTTTCCAAACAGTCACTTGTCTATCTTGGGAACGTGGTTAGAGGATGAGAGAGAAAAGTGGATTTGAAGAAGGTAGAAGCCATCACCAAGTGGCCAACACCAACATGATACACAGAGACTAGAATTTTATTGGGAGCAGTATGGTACATGAGGAAGTTCATTCCGGGCTTCTCCACTATTGCAGCACCTCTACACACAGTGACCAAAAAGAGTAAGGTTTTTGACTGGGGTAAGGAAAAAGATCAAGATTTTGAGTTATTAAAATATGAAATTAGTCATACTCTATTACTTTCTCTTCCTAATTTTTTATCATCCCTTTGAAGTAGATACAAATGCAAGTGATTATGTTATGGGAGCAATGTTGTTGCAGGGAGGTAAGCTACTATGTTATCATTCTAAAACTTTAACTTCAACAGTTAAATGATATTTTGTATACGATAAAGAGATGTATGCACTAGTTCAATAAATTAAGAAATGGAAACATTATATATTTGGTAAATAAACTATTGTGCACATTCACCACAAACCTCTCTAGTATTTGCAAGCATAGTCTAAATTACGACAGGAAAGGCACTACAAGTGGATGGGATTCCTTCAACAGTTCCATTTGGTGATCAAGTATAAGAAAGGTAGCACAAATTTGGTGGCAGAAATGTTGTCTAGGCTTCTGACATAGGAGAAAATATCTATTTCTTCCAATATCTCTCATATTGAGCCCTTCACAAAGGAATCTTACGGAGATGTATATGCTCAAGACAAAGATTTTGGGGTGACATATCAGTAGTTGCAGTCCAAAGGGGTTGAAACTAAGGGTATTAAATATTTTTATCTCAAATATGGGTTGCTCTATTAATGGGGTAAGCTTTGTGTGCCAAAATAAGAAAGGCTTCCATTAATGAGGGAAGCACATACCTCGAAAGTAGTGGGATATTTTGGTGTTGGCAAGGCCATGGCCCACTTGCAAAGGTACGTGTATTGGCCTAATATGCAGGAAGGAGGATCTACATTTATAAGAGGATGTAAACTTTGTTGTACAAAAAAGCCAAAAATTAGGAAGGAAGGTTTGTATATGCCTTTTTCGGTACCCAATCGTCCTTGGGAAGATATTTTGATGGATTTTATTGGAGGACTACCTATGTCTTAACATGTCTATGATTATCTACATGTTGTTATTGATAGATTTATAAAAATGTGTGTTCTTATGGTATGTAAAAAGACAATAAAAGCATATGAGGCAGCTGAAATTTTCTTTGCTAATGTATAAGTGCATTTTGGTTTTCCCAAGTCTATTGTTTCTGATAGAGATTCCAGGTTCTTGGGGAAGTTTTGCACTACTTTGTGGGACAATAAGGAAACTAGGTTACAAAGGAGCATGACCTTCCATCCACAGACATATGGATAAATAGAGGTGGTGAACATGACTTTGGTACAACTGATTAGAGGATATAATAACAAATATCCACAGACTTGGAGTGAATCCTTAGCCTACATTCAACATTCCTACAACTGAGCAGTACACACATCCACTATGTAGTCACTGTTTGAAGCATGCTTAGGATATCTACCTACTAATACACTGGACATATCAGTTGGGAAGTAGGAATAAGGGGATATACATGATTAAGAGGTGACTAGAGCTGTGAATTTCATTGAGAAGATCTAAAAAATCCATCTCAAGGTGAAAGAACAATTAGAGAAATATCAACCCAAGTATAAGGATAGACATGATCAACATCGTAGATGGAAAAAAATTCATGTTGGAGACAAGGTTTGGATTTACTTGAGAAAGGAGATATTACAAGGCCAAATAATGAAACTCGAACCACTATGGTATGTAATCTTCACTATACTGGAGCAGGTTGGAGAAAATTCCTTCAGGCTTGATTTTCAACATTTCATACAGATGTAATCAGTAGTAAATTGTGAAAACTTGCACCTATATGAGCCATCCATTCTTGAGAAAGAACAATAATGTCAGTTACTACCTTCCATAGAGGATTGTGTCTTGGAATCATGATGCAAATTAGAGGAGGACGTAGTGCTGCAGTAAAAGATCAAAGAGACAAGGATAGGTTCACCGGAGTCTTGGTAGGTTAGATTCAAGGGGAAGATACCAAGGTAGGATCGGTGGTACTGAAAAGAGAAAGTGAGGGAATTATTTCCTCATCTACTCCCCATCTAAAATTTTACAGGACAAAAAACCTCCTTAGTAAGGGAGGTGTGATCTATAGGGATCTAAAGAAATACCACATCATTAGAGCAACTAGAACTAAAAGAAAAATTAGACAGAAAGAAGAGAAGACTATAAATTTACACAATCACCACTCTTTGTAGAGTAGTGGTTTCATAACCACCACGATGGTTGTGTTACCACTCCTTTGCATAGAATGGCGGTTAAGTAACTATCGGTTTGTGTTAACCGGTGGTCCTGTCACTAATGAACATAAAAAAATAAATCCATGAATGGTCATGGATTTCAAACATTTGGTCGTGTCTCTTCCTTGTATGTTTCCTCCCATTCTCTAGTGCATGGGAGGACATGGGGAGAAAGATATTTAAAAAATATAATAAGTGGAATTGGATCATCAAATTTGGAGCAAATAAAAGTGAAAAAGAAACCATTAAAGTTGGAATTATGTTTTAGAAGCAAGGTGTGAGAACAAGGAAAGAAAGTATAGAAGGGAGGTGTTGGCATTGTTTATCTTCCTTCAGCTTATTGTAATTTGTTATTCCTTTTAATTTGGCCAATATATAAGTGGGAAGAAAGAACAATTTCCCTTCCCGAATGATTTTCCCTCAAACTGGGGGTTTCTAGGATAAAAATATTATGTGTATGCTAAATTGTCATCTTTCCTTTACTACAAAATAGTTCTAAGTTCATATTTCATTCACTAGCATTAAGGAATGTCATTTTCAAAGAATTAGAAGTAGAACAATAATTTTTGTGGTCTTGTAAATTTTTAAAGCTAGAGGTTTACAAATCAATTATGATCACATAGATTTTGCATTTATATGATTCCCTTGTTTGAATTTCATAATTGACAATTAAAATGATGACCCATAATAAAATAAGATGTCCAAAAGATAAAAGAGGCCCAAAATGGGCGAGCAAGATACAAAGAGGTCAAGTATGCTCAAGAGGATGAGGATTCTTGGGCGCTAGCATCATGGCTAGGAATTGGTGCCCAGAGTCATTAAAGATAGAATAATGAATATCAGACTGGGTTATGAGGGGTGTAATACCAAAGAGGAAACTAAAAAAATAGAAAATAGGCCAAAGATAGATGTCAATTACTAGTTTTATCGCTTAGGAATCATATGAATATTAGTATGTGATTAGGACTTAGAAATGTACCCAAGTGTGTGATTTAGTGTCTACACTAAATGTTGAGTTGGGTGAAGAATAGCTACATTAAATCTTATAAACCATACAATTATACTCAATTAAAGTTTACTTGGTGACATAGTTATACTGAAAATAATGAAAAGATAAGATTGTTGATGATGAAAATCTTTGTCCGAGATATTGTTTTGAAAACATTTACAACAATCAGTTACCTTCACTAAATAAAGGTTGAAATATAAATTGAATACATGAGATATTGGAAATGTATGATTTCTTGCTAAGCATGATTATGTTTTATCCCCCTTCCAATATTTTTTAAAAAGGGTGATGAATTATTTAAGTGTATTCCTTAAGTATGACGTTTGTATGTTGATAAAGTTTGATCAATTAAGTAGTTGTCTTCGATATTAACTCTTGAGTATTGTTGATGTTGTTATGAAATTTAAGACTGGTCTATGACAAGTTCTTATTGCATTTTATAGTAATTTTAATCTGTCTCAAGTTATGAACAACAGTTGGATTATAGGATTATTTTATAACATAGCTTACTTTCTATAGTATCATTCCATTAGTGTAATGCTATATAAATGTAATTGATGAATTACAAGTTTATAATTATTAGTTGATTAAAACTTAACGTATTATTTTATTTCAATTAAATATAACAAGCTTATGAGTTAAGATAACTCATGCCAGTTCATAGAACTGACCATGTATACATTTCTCTCTCCTATAGTGTGAAGGATAGAGTGATATTGTGAAGTGAATAACTAGATGTATACCCATGGTTTCTCATTTATATTGTTTAAAAATTCATTTAGGATTATTGTATTTAGATATAATGTGAAAGTATTATTTTCACAAGATGATTGAAGGCATTTTCCTATTGTACTATCATAATTTATTGTATGTCATTATTTAAAAAAAAAAATATTTATCCTTGTTAAGTTCTAATAAATATACTTGTTGTTTCATATCACATTTTGTGAGTTATAAAGGTGTTTTTAATATTGTTTTACAACAAAGTATAAATTAAATTTAATGATATTATTTTATGAAACTATATTCGGTTCATTATGGATAAAATATTATGATGATTTACAAAAATAATATGATATGGAAATCATTATAATGAAAACAACATTTATAACCTTATTGTTCTTTATTAAAACGAAAAGTGTTTAAGAGTTGTTATTAACTGTAGTGTATAAATATAAGTTATTTTTACTGTTAAATATTCATAACAGAATTTATAGTTTCATTACAGATGAAATAAAGATATCATTAGTGCATAGTACATTATGGAAAAATAGTACAACGTAAACTACGTTATATTAATATTTTACCTTACAACATAAGTCGTTCAAACATTCAAATGACAACCAAATGAGATTAAGTGACCTATTCATATCAAATGATAAAATTATGAGACTAAACAAAATAATAATAGGATGTGATTAGATCATTCAAATGCGATACATGATTAAGTAAACCTATCATTAGTAACCAACGATATGTTATGATATCACGACAAGAGATACTCATTAAAGTTAGTGATAAACACAATTTTCTAAAATCCTCTATTGTGAAATGGATGATGTAATGCAATGTGAAACAAAATAACCAAAAGAAAATATTATTTGCTTAAATAGATAACAAATTTGTAAATGAGGTGTAGATATCTGGAAACTTCATTCTTATCGATGGAATCCTAACCATGCTAACTTAGGATGGTGTTGGTGAGAAAATTTGTCAATTGGGAAAATTAGGTGTCTCTGCCAATTTTCATGGGGCTAGACCCCTCTACATTGAATGGCACATCTCCCATTATTGAATGAAAACTAATCTAATCCTATATATTACTGTGAGTTGGCCAAAAGGTCCGGGGATCATATAAGGACACTCCAATAAAACTGTGGCGATATGCATATACAATGGTACAAGGGAGAAAATTACAGCAATGTAGGGAGGAGGGAAATTAGGAAAGCAAGGTTATTGTTGTGAGTAGGAAAATTGCATAGTTCACACTCAATAACCAGAGTAGTTCAATCATTCAATATAGACGAAAGCAACAATGAAGCTAGCGGGACCAATTAATTTAAAACACAAGGTTTTTGGATTCATCTATCGTGGAAACAAATTTCCTCTCTAACATCATTTAGGATCACTATACTTGCAAAGTGCATAAAAGAGAGGAGTAGAGGAAGCATAAGAAAAGGATAATAGAAGAAATTTATCTTTATTTCATGTATATTGATGACATAAAGTCCAACAACATATCACAATCCACTATTGCTACAAATTATAGAATTTTCATGGTTTTTTGGAATGGAAAGGCCATCCCAATTTATAGAAATGTGAATTGAATCTTCGCCTACCCCCCCAATGACTCTTCGTGGTCTCATTCAACTTATGAATTTTCACCTTCCTAGGAGGTGAGAAAAAATTTCCCTTTTTACACATCAAAGGGACTTTGACAATGTAACTTTATAAATTCAATTAAGTGAATGAGACAAAATATAATGATTATGCCCAATGAAGAATTAGAAAGGGGAGAGAAGGAAAAGGGAGAGGTTTTCATATCCGATGAAGAGGGTGTTTATGATGAATAATTTTTTGATGACAATCACAATCTCCTCCTTTGGCATGATGTACAGATGCCTCAGGTTGCCGAATGAGTGTTTATAAACATTGTTTTAAAACTTTCCAATGTGAGCTCAGTATGAAAACAAGAAATTATCTTGATGATCCTCCTTGATACTTGATTCATTAACTTCCTTAGATCATTTATCTTACCCTAAACATTTTATTTCAAATCACCCAGCTCACCGAGAGATGGTGATGGATCCACTTGCTATGTTTGGTGACATTTATCCTTGCTTCTAGACACTATTTGAATTCAAGATGTTGTTTCCAAGATTCATATGAAGCTTTCATCCCTCTGTTTGAGATATGATATTATCCCATTACACTGTGGTGAGTCTAAAAATTAGAAAGATGACTGAAAATAGATTCATCTGTAACTTTCTTCTCCGAAAACGAAGACTTTCTATTTTTAGTAGGTAGGACCGTGACCTACTATTTTAGGACATATCACCTGTTTTGCTCCAATTTCACCTTTTGAAACTTATAACACACTCCATCCTCTTTCATTGCTGATTCATTTCTATTTTTATCAAATTTCTATTTTTAGCAGGCCACTTTTCCCGGACCTGCTATTTTGGGAAAAAATTCCATTTTTCCTCTACCTTCCGTTTTGCACCATTTTTTATTGTTCTAGGTGATCCAAAATTGAAATTCAAGGGAGTTAATTTTTTAGCATGTAGAGGGGCATAACATATGCTATTTTTAGAAAGTGTAATGTGGGGTGTCGGGTTGTAATGAAAAAGGTCTTGAAAAATTATACTTCTCACTGGGGTGCTCTGCTCTAAATTTCAAGGGTTTTTTTTGTTTGGATATTCACGAATTAGAAGATGAAAATTTTAGGTCTGGATTTTCCTCATGTGACATGTTATAATGCTAATGAAAACTCACTCCTCCATATCCCTAAAAAATAGGGAATTCATGGCACGAAAACTAGTTCACGTGAAACTAGTTTTTTCAAGGATAATTTCCACCAAATTTCAAGGGTTTTTCTCATCCATATCTTCATGAATTAAAAAAATAAACTTAGGTATGTGTGTTACTCATGTGAAATGGCAGAATTTTGATGAAAAATCAGTCTTCTGTATCCCTAAAAAATAGGGGCTTTATGGTGCAAAAACTAGTTCATGCAAAACTAGATTTTTCAAGGATCATTTCCACCAAAGTTTATGCGATTCCATCCACTAGAACCTTCAGAAGTGGAGAGGTAGCTCACTTAATTTATCAAAGAGGTGTTTTGAAGAATAAAAAAACATCTTGAACCTTAGTACAATTAATTCCTTTGCTCGTCGGCAGTGGAAAATCTTCATTCCGGTAAATATGAATGTTCTGAGAGAGATTTGTCGTGGTGTCTGAGGAATTTATAGTTTTAATGGAAGAAATAAAATGGCCTTAATGGAGATCTAAATAAAAAATTAAGGGGTAATGAGTTGCAATGAATGTTACACCTTCTTTCGGCATCACCTTTCTCACACGCACATAGATGGAAGAAGCACGACAGTAAGAAATTTCTTCGAATCTGGATTTTTCATCCTTCATGGGATTGGGCACATTTTTGTATCCCAACTGTCTCAAATTTTTATCATGGTTGGTGTAAAAAAAAAATTCCTCATCTGGGATTGAAAAGTGGTACATGGGGATTAGCCGACATATGAAAGAGAGAGAGAGAGAGAGCAATAAGCACCTCGGGGCTGAAACTAGGTCATGTGGCCGACTAGGGAAGGAGCTGAGTATGGGTGGAAAATTTCCTAACCATCCCAAATGTCAAAAAAAATTTCCCTCACCCAATCTTGGCAAGTGGCGATGCGTGATTCGACGAGGGAAAGGGCTAAGGAATGGTGCGCTGGGGCTAAAGTGGCTTGTTTAGGCTCAATAGAGGTCATAAGAGGCTCCAAGGGTCTAAAAGGAGGTTGGGCACAATTTTTTGTCCCAAAATTCCCAAAAAATTGGGACAATTGGTGCAAAAAAGTGTGCCACCACTTGGGCTCGACATGTATCCACCCAAAAAATTGATTAACTCCCAAATGCATACCTTGGAGAGAAGCTTTTTGGAGGCATAACTTGAGCGTTCAAAAGTATTTTCATACACTTCCTTATATTATTTTTACTAGAAAAATAATTTTGAGAAAAATTACATGGGTATCATCCTCTGATTCTTCCTAAAAAATCCTAAAAGAAAGGATTTTTCCTTAGGATTGCTTGTTGTGCAAGCAGAAAAATAGTCTATGGAAGGAAATGTTGATGCCTTAGGAAAATTATGAAACCACCATCATTTAGAGAATTGAAATAAATTTCCAATGGTATTTTTTTGACCTCCAAATTTTCATGAAGCTCCCATAATTACTTCCTGAAACTCAAGGGCTATTTGTACACTACAAGCTGTTTGACCCTCTAGGACCCGCTTTTGCTAAAATTGTCCCAGAACCTTTGAAACTTCCCAAAATATTTCAAAACCAGTTGGACAATGTTCTTATCTCTCTGATATACCTCATTGATTGATTTTATCCTTTCACTCCACTCCAGTGGGTATGCATCAGCCTTAGGAAGACTAGAAATAGCCATTCCTAAGCTTCTTAAAGAGATTGTCTTGAAGGATCTTAACTTTGAAGTACTTGAATGGACTTTATATCCATAAATCACCTATGGAATAGGTTAAAACAACACACATGACCAATTATAAGGGTAGGATATGACATATACAGGGGATACCATGACCTGAGATAGTTTCCCGAAAGGTTTACAATAAAAAAATTTGACACTTGGGTCTGTTGCCATGCTTAAAAATATGAAAATTTCATGTTGCACGTTTACATGACAATAGATGTCTACCAGAAAGAGAGTGAATATGAAATTAAAAAATTAATTATGTGGATCTATCTCTCCCATATGGATCATAAGATGGGACCAATAGGATCCCTTTGATTAGAATAACGAGTCACAATCCCTGCAACTTCAAGAACAGAAACTTAATTTCTTATGAAATGAAATAAGATCTAGATAACTATGAAGAGATGGTTGTGCAGTGATGGAGAAAAGTTTCACTTACTTGTGTGCAGTCATGAAAAACATATTGCATTGCTTTCTTGAAAACTTTTCAAAGTAGTGTAGCTAGTTGATTACACTATCTGTTCAACATACCCCTAATTTATTGTGTCAGATGCCAGATGGATTACAACTTGTCTATTTTCCAGGTTGATATTAGGAGTTGCACATAGTTCTAAACACCTATTAAAAGGTTTTAACCAAAAGTATACAAGTTATACTCACTCAGTTACAATGAAGATAAGGGGGATCAAGTAGATCTAATTGACCCTTACAGCTGCACATGGTTATTATTTTACATCAGATGGATTGTAAACATTTTATTATGCTAAATTTTAATTATTGTAATATGAAAATCATTGAAGGAATTAATTATGTTTAAGGCATTTGTTTAAAAACATTTCCCTTAATTTGGATGAATTATAACATGGGTGTTACATCTTCCATCAAGATAGGAAGCTCAACATTTTCTTATAAAGTTATGAAATAGTTACAACCTCTTGAATATTGATACAAAATGTCCTACCTTGGGTCATTTTACATCAGAAAAATATATTTCATCTTTCTTATCGGGAGTAACTTATTCATAGTAGTTTTGAATGATATGGTGGCATATGACCAATATATCTTTATATCTCCACCAATGTCTCTACAGAAGCTTCGACTCAGTAACATCCTACATGTAGCTGTAATATCTATCACTCATATTTTGATATTTACCTTCTTATCAAGAAAGTTCACAAGTGCTACATGAGCATTTTTAAATTGACCAACGAGAGGTACTTCTTTGATCTCCATATAACAATATTGATCAACTACAAGGATAAGATTGAGACCAAGAGACTGTTTAAATTTTGCAGGCATGATTTTATTCGAGGCATCAAAGTCAATAACAAAGTTATTCAATTTGTATTCATTGACCAGAAATGAGAGGTAGAAGGGTTTAATTTTTCCAGAAGAGGAAAATGTGAAGGAAAGAAGGTTCTGAGATGCAAAATTGATGACATTGAAAATTGACTCTTTTGCAATGAGGTTTGTGGAACATGACTTTGATTACTTCCTTTGATAAAATGGACAAGTTTATCAAATTACTTTGCATGATTCCTCAAATACTCAAATTCAGAAATTTAGACTTTAGACTTCTTTACATGTTCAACTATGTCAAAATGAGACTCAAATGATGAGGATGAAGGATTGGATGTAGTAGCGAGATGATTAATACATCTTGGAATGGTACCACTAGTAGTTTTGTTCATATCATTACATTTGAATGTAGAAATGGGGCTATAAATTAGAAAAAAGAGATGTAGACTTACTCATTTTGGAAGATTTAGAGGAAATTGTGGATATATTAGGCTTCTTCTTTACTAATTGCATGGAAGAGGGCATAAGTGATCCTCCTTTTTTAATTATTTTTCATAGAGTCTTCACTTGAGGATATTTGAATTTGAAATAATTATTCCTCTCTTGAGCCTTCAAATGGGTAAACATAGTATAAGAATGCCTATTCATATCAACAATGATTTCATCATCTGAATAAGGGTTATATTCAAAAAATCCAATGTTTCCAGTGTAGACACCAATTTTTGGTATCATTCTTCCATTTCACCCAACGTTCACCTCTTTCACCATGTTTACCTATTTGAATTCCATTTCCCTCCTAAAATCCTATTTTCCCCCATATCCCATTTTATTTACCATTATCCTACCGAATTTTCATTATTCCCATTAGCCCCTCTTATCCTTATATTTTAAAATTACCATTAATCCCTAATCCACCCTTAACCCCTTTATTGTCCTAATCTACCCTTAAACCTCTTTATTATCCTAATCCCACCTTAAAACCCTTATTTAATACCCTCATGGGATTCTCATCCCCACTCATCATTTCCCCTCATTAACTCCTTCCCTAGGATTCTCCTCACTCATTGCATGCCCTCCTATGATTCTCCAAGCCTTTAAACACATATTACATATGTGTAGGGCTAAAAATAGCCCTCTATCCATTTCTAAGTCTATTTTCACCACTCCATTACAACTTTAACGTCTCTTGGTAGACTACTCATCCTAGTCACTGACGATTGACCCAGGTCACCGATGACCTGACCCTACCTTATTTAACCACCCTTGCCCCCTCCTCTCTCAGGGATGCAACATTGTGATTTTTGAGCTATCTTGTGATATCGTCTTCATCACTAAGTGCTCTTGTAGCTATATACCCATCTTGAAGTCTTCTTAGAGCTTTTGTGCATAAACATTGGTGATTTAGGGATATTTATTTTTCCTTGACATATTTTGTGTTTTCATTTACTGTATTATTGCATGCATTAACCCCTAACCTCTCGTGCAAGTTCAACTACCAATAGGTGTTCTACATCAACCATTTTCAACCTTTTGTTTTGTCTACAGGTATTCATTTCATCCCATCTCATTTCATTCAAATCCTAACCACTTCAGGTCGAGGTCGACCCAGTATGAGCGCCATCGAATCAGCCTGCATTCTATTTGTCTCTGCCATCTCGGTCAACAAACATCTCCATTTTGGATCCTAGCCCTCATGTCATCCATAATTTTTCATTTTCTCTAGTTTGATACTTTGGACCCATTTTTCCAGTATCCCATCGCGTTTTATTTTCCCTGGTCACCATTGAATAGACCCAGTTTCATACCATTCACCTTCTCACTTCCTAATTCTCTTGCCTCGCTTCACCCATTATCAGATATAGTTTTTTCTGCAGGTATTTATATTTAGCTTAGGTTTGGTCACAGGTTCAGATAATTCCAAACCCAGATATAGAAGAGCTTATAGGTCTATTTTGTTGCAGATCTTCCTCATTTTTTTCATAATATTTTTCAAGGGAAAAATTCACACCTAAAAGCATGACAACCATACCCTACTCAAAAATTTTTACTTAAAGGTCATCCTGCACCCTCCTCTATATCACCCTAATGCTTGTGTCGATCACCCTAATTCCCATGTCGATCTTATCCCACCTCTATAAAGTAATAAAATGTAGTGTGTTTGTGTACCCATAGGTGATTTAGGGTTATTCATTAATTCTGAGTACTTCCAAGGTAAGATCCATCAAGACATGTCTTTTGACGAGCTTGGCAAATATCATTCTCTGGTCTCCCTAAGGATTGTGCACACTCCCTGGAAATGAATGGAATAACTAAAATAATTAGGGAGGTGTATTATAGGGATGAGAGAATTATGCAATCATTTTCGGAAGGTTTTGGGAAGTGTCACAAGTTTTGGAGTAGTTCTAACAAAAGTGGGTCTTGGAGGCTTAAGCAGTGCACAATGCAAAAACAACCCCGAGCTTCAGGAAGTGATTCCGAGAGCTCTGTAAGGAGTTAGAGCCAAAAAAATATATAGTAAAAAATATAATTCAAAGACCTAGATGATGGCCATATCATATTTTTCACAATACCTATGAGCATTTTGTTTATAACCTATTTTTTGAATGCATATCTGACAATCCTGATTAAAAAAAGGATCCATTTCAGGGATTTCTAGGAAGAATAAAGGTATGAGGTAATCACCATTGTGTTTATAAGGACATTTTCATGTAAATTTATATAAATAATCATGTGAAAATACATCTGGGAGCTCAAGTTATGTGCCCAACAAGTTGCTCCACAAGTTAAAGGAGTTAGTCATTTTTTGGTGAAAAAATGGACCAATGGGAAGGTGGAACACTTTTATGCACCAACCATCCCAAGGAATTGGGATGGATGGTACAAGAAAATGAGCCTCCTCCAATTTAATCCCTTGGACCTCAGTATGACCTCCTCTAAGATCCTTTTTGCAATCTAAGCTCTTGTGCTCCATTTCCTAGCCCCCGACCCTATCCAATCACATTCTGGCACTTGGCCCAATAGGAAGGGGACACTTTGTTTTGCACCAATTTTCCCAAACCTTTGGGATGGTTGGTGTAAAAAAATTTCTCCTTCTCATTTCATAAAATTGTCCAATTTTTTTTGTATTAAATGTAGCTTCCAGTTGCTTCTCTTTTTTCCTGCACGCACGTCCATGAAAGCTTCAACTACTAGAAATCCATCCTCTCCTCCCTTGTTTCTACATCCAAACCATTTATATCACTTACATCATCCTTTTTTCACAATTCCTCTCTCCTGTAATGTAAAAAATTAAGAGTTCTGAGATAAAACCATGCTCATGTGTTGCTAGAAACTCTTGTAGGTAAAATCAAAGAAATACTCATATCTCACCATCCAGAGAAAGGATTGAGATGAAAATATTTATAGACTTCCTAATTTTCAGAGGTCGTCAAGTAGAAATTCATAGAATTTAAAATGATTCCTTGGTTTACTTTATTAAAACAAAACTCTGTTTTGTGCCCTAGATCCCATTTGTCAAATTTCCCATCAATCTGGCCGTCACATGAAGATGAAATTGTGATCACAAACTTCAAATGAAAAACCTATCCTGATGGAATTGGTTTCATTATAATCAGAGGTGGAAAAATAACTTGTTAAAATCTCAATCAATCTATTAATGGCTACCATGGTAGCTCCATGCCCGAAGCTCTTAGCAAGTGAAAAATTCCTTTTTTATTTCTAAGCTTTCCGATGAGCGAATCATAATGAAAAATTGAGCACGAGATTGCGACGATGAGACAAATCCAAAAATGTCACCCCCATCGTAAACTAAGGCCATTTTTGACACTTTCTAAAAATAGGCTATCTTATTCTCTTTTACATGCTATAAATGGTAAGCCCCCCTATGATCACTCATGACAATCAAGAAAGATGTGAAATGGAAAGTAAGGCAAAAAATGATAATTTTCCCGAAATAACAGGTCATCAAAAAAGTAACCTGATAAAAATAGAAATGCACCAGTAAAAGAAGAGTATGGAATGTGATGGGAGGTTCAGAAGGTTAAATTCGAGAAAAACTTGCGATATGTCTCAAAATAGAAAGTTTTAGTGTTGATTGCAGAAAGTTATAGATGGCCTCATTCTGACTCATATTTTCACTTTTTGGAATCTTATCGAGGCTTTAAGATTGAGGAATGATAAATTTAAAGAGGTCATAGAAACATCATTGTGAGTTCAATTGTATTCAAGAGAAAAGTATAGCATCGCAAGGTGCGATGGGTAGATCTGTCTTCATCACTCGTGGATCTGGGTGAGTCAGACTGAGTCAGTCAGGGAGACTTAAATGAGTCAAGGAGTTCATCAATAAAGTGTAAAGGAGGATCATCATGGTAATTGTACATGTTCATCCTGAGCTCACATTGGGAAATCTCAAAATAATGTTTCTAAACACTCATTTTGTGGTCCAAGGTATATGTGCATCATACAGAGGTTGTGATCATTGTTGGTGGGATCTCCATCGAAGGCAGAGGTATCCCCACTCTTGATTTATACCAATATTCCCTTATCTCTTCATTATTTATCCTCTTCTCTACTCCCTTTCTAATTCTTCATTGTGAACAATCATGACATTCACCCTATTCATTTAAATGTGGCTTTGGTAAACATTGTAATAAGTTGCCCTTGATTAATATTGAAGGGAACTTAATTTCATTCCTAAGAATTTCAAGAGTCACACTTTGTGAGGAAAAAAGAAAGGTCATTAGGGGGTATCCAAAGAGTCTTTTCTTCTTATATATAATGTAATGGCATACTCTTTGTTTTACCTGATTCTAGAGCATTTCTTTGAATGTTGATGAAACAAATAAGGGTAAAGGGCTAGGAGGAATACCTGTTGAAATGTTAGTTGTAGGTTGTTGCACGCGTATGACTTATTGATCCACAGATGATCATGAGAGCTTCATTTTGGCTTGGAAAAACTACCTAAAATAGAAAACAAGACCACCAAATAAAAATTAAACGATATATGCAGTGGACTACCTAGTGTATGCTAGATCCGGGAAGTGTGATACTCCCTAGATGGATGTCAATCCACTGTTTAAAAAAACTCCATGTTAACAATAAAAGAAATCCTACTATAGTTAAAATGATTTAAGTATCTCATTCGACTACAATAAGAAAATTCATTCACAACAGGTTAAGCTATGACTGAATCTGAAGGTCAAGGTCTGGTTCAGAGTACTGGTATTGGTCAAGGTCTAATTCTGGGTTGTTTTGGATATTTGGTGGGGGTTTTAATCTCTGTTCTTGGTCTAAGGGTAAAAACACAGAGATCAACATTCGTCTGGTATGACCGATGTCAGTTTATGTGATTCGGCGATAGTTGTAGGTAACTGACATTGGTATGGTCAGGGTACAGGGAGCTTATTAAAAACTTGGTGGGGTGACATATCTAAGGCTAAATGGAAATGAAAAGGACAATGGCAAGATCCGTGAGGGTCTTAGGTATACTTAGGGATCTCTACAAACTGGGTATGGGTTGTTCAATGGTATGGGTGAAGGAATGGTCAAGTTTGCATGGAGGTAAATGGTGGGGGAATGGGAATGAGAGTATAAACTAATAACAGAAGTAAAGAGTCTACTAAAATGACAATGGACAAGTGTTGGTTAACAAAACACTTACTGTCATACAAGCTTGATTTCTGGTTAGGAATGGTGGGTGATCAAATGGAAGGGACTTGGTGTAGTGTTGGTGCTTCCCCGGATGCTCCTGTGAAGGAAAATGGCTCTGTGATGGCATCTGGTGCTGGCTATGGATACTCTAATCCATGTATGAATGTTGGTTCTACTTGCATGTGGCTTTGGTTTCATCCTTTGCTCTCAGAAAACATGCCAACCTTGAAATTAGGTTGTTTTGGGATTAAATGGTAACCGACGGTGGTTCTGGGTTGACCGGCAGTGGTTTAGGGTAACTGACATGACGACGTCGGTTAGGGCGGGATTTCTTAGGTTTTCTAAAATGGGCAGATCCCTTTTATTTTCTTGGACCTCATTCATTTCCTTCCATGCATTATAATGGAAGTTTCCTTTCTAACGGGCGGGAATGTGGTTAGAGGGAATGTAGGCTTTGATTTTTAGGGTTTAAGTAGCTCTTAGTTAGTTATGGCAACATACTAAGAATAGGTCTTAGGGTGAGGTGGCTGGATGAGGTGTATAGGTGAGGTGGTGGTGTGTGCATTATCTAATTAGGATATTTAAATAATAGATATTATGAGATCATAGATTAATTTAATTAAATTAATATTAGGTTGGGGTGAAAGGGGCCATGGTTAGGTGAGTGTGTTCGAGGTGGCTATTTGTCGAGGGACCAAGGGGAGTGTGACCCAATTTTGGTGTCTAAATTTTGGCCCCTTTTGTTGGGTAGCTTGTATTGGTAAGTGACGCTGACAAAAATAAGATGTGGTTGCCCCATGTGTGAGTGAAGGTGATCCCCCTCAAACCAGGAACTGATGAGGTAGAAGGAAGAATTAGTTAGTGGTTTGATAAAATATGAATGTGATGAAGAGGAAGGTGAGCAATGGGGGTAAAACGGGAAAAAGGTCTACTTAGGTAATCCAGGTAATGGGTCAGGGTCAAAGGTAGTAACAATCAAACACACGCACATGTATAAACTGCAACACAGTACCAAGTTGAAGAGTAAGAAAACTCTACATTGTCTAAGGTCATGAGGTTTATCCAAATAAGGTTGAGGTGATTATGGTATCCAAGATATAGGATATGGTCAGGAAACATGATGCAGGTCAGGTGCAGGAATGTTTAGGTATGTTCTAGTACACCAAGGCTTGGGTTAGGATAAATGGTTATGGAAAGAGATAAGGTAAGGGTAGTATGTCAATCAACACATGTAACAGTGCCACAAGGTATAGTGAGCACATGAGGTCACATGTCACTAGCGATGTTCCAGGTCCAAGTCAGTAGGTGACGACATGGGTAGGGACAAGGTATGGGGAAAATAATGAGTCCCAAATGAGGATGAGGTGAGGTCAGGGGGATAAAGTGAAGTGTCTAAGTGAGGTGTGGGTGAGGTAAAAAGGATTTAGGCCAGCAAAGTGGGGGAAAGGGGGTAGAAAAAAAAGACTAAACAGGTAAACCAATGACAGTTTGAAGGAATCGATGCCAGTCACGATGGACAGACCACAGTAAGCTAGGGCACAAGACCGATGTCGGTCAAGGTAAAACCGTTGCCAGTCAAGTCAGGTAGGTTATAAAAAGAAAAAATTTCACTTTTTACGGAATCATTTGTCACTTGCCAAATAGGAGAAAATGACAGGTGAGAGAGAAAGGTGGAAAACATATGTGTGGAACAAGAAAGCTGAGTTGGAAAGGAGTGTAGCAGGTGATTGGTAGTGGATAGGCAGGTCCACGAGATCAGATTGAGTGATTCAATTAGTTGGAGGTGAGGAGGTTGATTGGGTGATGACAGAGGCAGGAGAGGGATCGGGTGGACCACCGGTGTAGTGGCCCGACGTGCCACCACGGCGACGGAACCGTGATGAGGTAAGAGTCAATCCATTTCTTTGTTTGTGAGTTAGATTGGTTTAGAGGTTGGGGAAATAGAAAACAGGTTTTAGGGGGAAATTGAATTTTGAATTTTGGGAGGGCAAATTGGGTAAAATAGGAATGGGGTGAGAGGTGGTTAGGTGAAGGAGGGGTGGATAAGGGTGGAGGGGTGTGAAGCCAATTGTCACTTGTTTTTTGGTTTTGTGATCGAGCAGTGGATTTAAACCACGATGCATACCAAAATTTCTTAAACATTGTATGCATTTTTTAGAGCCGAGCTTCTTGGGATGCCTTGCAGTGGGTTTTTTCTCTCTCTACTTTTTTATTACTAGTTTTGGGTACCTTGAGGTGTCCCTTTTCTCCTAGTTATTGTACGTGGGTACCTCGTCAGGCCTTGTTTTCATGACCCACCTTATTTTATGCCCGCCTAAGCTACACTTACAAGGGTGTTAGTGTAAGTTAATATTTATCCTTTTATTTATTTATTAGGATAATTCTTGCACTAAGTTTATCCCTACACTTGTTGGGTTAGCTTTCTTAGGTGTACTATTTGTGTGGAGTTAGCTTACTAGTTGTATTGCGTTAGCTTATTAGTTATGTGGAGTTAGTTTTTTAGTCTTGTTAAGTTGACTTAACTATCAATATTGGTTAGTGGGAGTTCTTCACCACTAATCTAGGTAGTAGTTGCACTTCCCTCCTCTTATATGTACATATTGATTATTGAGTTAATCAATGACATTATGATGGAATTCTATACATGATATTTTAAATCTTTGCTTGTAAATCCTTTTGCAAGGTTATTCTTGTGAATTCCTTTTAACTTATCAAATGTGGTGTATTATTATTATTTGATATTTTCACTGCATGGAACAATCTTATTAACATTCCTTTCACCCTTTGTCCCCTATTTTTATGGTAAAACCACATCTCTAACCTCATAAGTTTTGTCAGAGTTGTAGAAAATAACACAATCAATAATATCCTTCTTGATTGATTTCATACGGGAACTCTTATAAATATATAGCTAGTGAGTTTCCTATAGATAGGAATCTACTCTACCCATAAATATTGTTCAAGTAGTATTGTTGTAACTATTAAAAATACCACTAACTAATTCTTATCATCTCCAAAAATATCTCTACTATAAGTTACGTGACTAATACTCACAATATAATATACAAAATATAACTTTTCTCACACATTAACATAATGGAGCACTAATAGAATTTTCCTAACATTCCCCCACTTAGTGCGAACATGGGGACAACATACCGTATACTATAACGTGCCACTTCATATCCTGCTCATGATATAGATGGTTTCTTATGACAATACCAACAACCTCTGGATGGTTTTCCAAGTGGTTAACCAACAACCACACAATGGATGGTTGTATTTAGGACAGTACCAACGACCTATGGATAGTTTTTCCAGTGGATTACTAATAACCACAATATCATGATGTTGCAGTAGTACCATCGGATCTCATCAAATTCTTCCTTTACGAGATTACATAGGAAACAACTCGCTTATCACAACACTAGAACAATAGAACATATACTGGAAAGAATTCATATTACCACCTCTAAGAATTGCAATATTCTTAGTTGCAACCACTCTTGTCAATCACTGCCACTCGATCTCAAACAACGTAGGAAACTACCACTGGCACTAGAAGATGCCTTTGACTGTAGTTGTTTTAGGCTTATAATGGAAATAGGACATTGGTGTCATGTTCCACCCCACAATGTGAAATTTCCACACATGAACATTGAGAAGCAAACTGTATCGAAGACATACAACTGATCGGATCTTGCTAGTTAGATCTTACTGCACATGGTCACCATTGCAAGTGAATGTATTCATAAGTGAACCATCTTCCAATGAATTACAAAAGTCAGAGGGTCAAGTCAGCCAGATGATCACTGATAGTCATTTGTACTCCAACACAACTCTTTTCCAGTATCCACCAAACACCATACAAAGCAACAAGAACACAACAAACTGAAGTACACTGAAAAACATATACTCACACTATATATACACCACCGCATCTGCTATGCATCCTCGTCATTGGTGACTAACGAGAGGTCGATGATTGACCTCCAACATCCATTTTTCTCCATCCTCTAATGTAATGTTGCTAACTCAAAAAATAATAATTTTGAGAATCAATGGTTGTTAGGAAGCAAGATTCCACCGAAAATGCATCCATGAGGCAATTTTTTTTTTTTTACAAATATTGGACTTCGAATCTTGACAAAATGACTTGATGAATGTTTAACTCTTTTGACAACAAATGATAATTTTAACATGACAAATGATGATGACTCACAATTTTAACATAGACATTTTATGTGTACACAATTTTAATAATAACAATAACTCATACAATTTGACTTGACTCTACTGTAGACAATAGACAAAGATAACTTAAAACAAATTATTTTGAAATAATAAATATGATCTTATTAAAAGTAGACTAATAATACTTGGCATGGTTCAAAAATGCATCAAATTGAGTATCGATTATTACTCTTGACAAGAGTATAAACAAAATCGACTCTCCTTACTTTAATGTAGACTCGGGGAGGACGATTATAAGCACAAAATATTACACAATGAATATTAACAAGACGTGGAGAATGTTACCAACAAATATGGACATGTTGAAATAAACATACAAGTTATTGACACGATGTACAATAAAAACTTACAGAAAGCTTTATGATTTCTTTCAAGAACCTCTTGGATTGATAGCCCGCAGATGTAGATAGAATTTATGAGAACGAACAGGTCATCTCTAGCCAAAATATTCCCAGCTGGTAGTGATCTAAACATCTAATATTTCAATGAACTCCCATATCATACTACCTTTGATCTCATTCACATGATCTCATAATAGGCAGACAGGGTCGTTCTAACGAGCCAAAGGAGGAAAAAATAACAACAGATACAAATTTGAAAATAGTTCGCATGGGAAAGGACGTCTAGAGATTAAAACAAGATCGATCCATGGATTTTCCGATGTCAAGCTAGCTAGAGAAACCCAAGATTCATATAACAGAGTGTCCAAGTTTAATCTTTTGAGTTTGATTTACACAGAAACAACTAATCACCAAGAAAGATGGAGTTACATGCTAGTTTATCATTAACCGCAAAGGTGTTTAATGTCCACGTGAACGGTAGAGAAGAAAATAAGGCTATAAATGAAATTGCAGGTATAACTCTTGAATGCAAATGCACAGAGGCACATAAATATACAATGGTATGACAATGCTCTTGTATATATTAATAAACTATCGGTCCAGGGATGTGTGGCACGGATCTAAGTTCAAAATATGCCAAATGAAAACACCAATATACTTGAGCAACATAATGCAAAATGCTATAGGCCAATAAGGGAGACTTAAAAGCATATCAAGATGTAGATATAAAAAAAACTTTCATATGCAGGGACAAAAATTAGCAACGGGTCTGTCCCTTACAATTCTCAGAATTACATACTACTCTCCATATCGCTCTGATACCAAATTGTAAGTTTGGTCAGAGTTACAACAAATAACAAAATTAGTACTATCCTTCTTGATCGATTTCATACAGGAACTCTTACAAATATATAGCTAGTGAGTTTCCTATAAAATAGGAATCTACTCTACCTATAAATACTATTCACGTAGTATTGTTGTAACTATTAACAATACCACTAACTAGTTCTTATAATATCCACAAATATCTCTATTATAAGCTAGGTGACTAACACTTGCAATATAATATACAAAATATAACTTTTCTCACACATTAACATAATGAAGCACTAATAGAATTTTCCTAACATCCACCTAACCCAGGTTGAGCTTGTTTGAGTTCAAGTTCAGTTAAGGTTTGCAAATGAGAGGGAAAACAATTTTGAAAGAGGGAAGGTCATTTACGTGCAACACTTAGCCATTTGTATTTCATTTTTGTTATTTTATCACCCTCATTGCTTCTGGTATGCTATTATGCTGCCAAAATGTCTTTAGGCATCATACATGTCAGAATCTTCTTTTTCTCATATCTTCTAAACCACATGCCCATTTTCCATGACACTTGGATTGTAGCTTCCTTAAAAAATAGATTTAAGAAGATAATTTACATGCCTCCATTGATGCTCTAGGCTATTTTCTACAACCATTTGAAATTTTCAGCTCAGAATATGTTTTCTCAGATCTACAAAAACCTAGTGATTGAAATCCTTTGAATTTTTTAGCAAAGCCTCACATTACAAAACAAAAATGTCTGAGACCACTTTCATTCAATTATGACATTAGGAAAACCTACTTATAAAAATAGTAGGCCTTCATAAGCCTCACTTTATATAATTAGTAAGTGTTGCAAACAGTTCATTTTTAGAGTTGTCATTCCCCTTTGAACATCAGGGAAACTCAAAATTACCAATTCAAGAAATTGGTAACTAAAATGGACTTCTAAAAATAAGGCTTACTAAAATTAGTAAGTGTCAGGTTATTGGTCATAAAACAAGGATGTTGAGACCCCCATGCCAAAGAAATAGTACCTATATATGTTTGAGACATTTGTTGAACATCACAATGGTTTGACGGGCTCATAAGTTCACAGTTTGCAACTTCAATTGAGTATGTGATCCACTTCTATGTTTAGTAATCATAAAGTTCACAGACACCCTATCTAACTAAAATTTAAGTAAAATGGGGGTAATGTAATAATAGTTAATCTAATTTAGGACTCAAATGTTGTGAATAAATGTACTAAAGTAATATAAAATGACTAAAATGATTGAACTAGTAGAAATGAAACCTTGATATGTGCAAGAATGAAGGTGAGGTAATGAACTCAGTTGATTGTAGATGAATCGTCGCAGATTTTTAGTAGGTATGACAGGAGAATATCCCGAAGCTGGGAACGACTGTGTGAAGAGGTCCTCGAAATGAGTGGATCTGGGAGATCTGAGCAGACTGGAATGACCTAGGAGGGTACTGGGGCGCCTCGTGGGTGCGCCTTGGTATGGCAAAACAGACACCCTGGTCTCTTAAAAAGGTCGAAACTTGATTCTTTCATGGGTCAGGAGGATGACATTGTAACCCTCATTTCCAATTGTCACACTAGTTTTGTCTGAACTATGCCAAATGCTACCAAATAAAGCCAAGATGATGTTGAAAACCTGCAAAAGGCAAGAAGAAGTATCAAAACCCTAAAAAATAAAAGATGCAGAGTGAATGGGTCGGACTGACCTCAACTACCACAACAGTGGGCTTACTAAATTGAGTGTTGCACTACATTTCGGACCCAAATGTAGTTCTGGTGTGTGTGTGTGTGTGTGTGTGTGTGTGTGTGTGTGTGTGTGTGTGTGTGTGTGTGTGTGTGTGTGTGTGTGTGTGTGTGTGTGTGTGCGCGCGCGCATGTCGTGCCCTAGGTGCTCTTGTGTCAGTCGCACTATGTGAAGTAGCAAGCAATAACTAAATGTAGAAAATGTAATAGCATGTGTGCATGGAATATAATAAAATTCTCCCCCTATGAAGTGTGTGTTGATGTAAATCCCCTAGTCTTGATGCATGGAACTATGTGGATGCAAGTGATGCAATGGATGCAACTCTAGATGGAGTGATAGTAGTAAGATGACGTTAGGACCCCTCATTATGGTCTCATAACTTTATATTTATAGGGGTTGTCTTGATCTAATTTCGTAATTAATCCTGACATGGCTGACTAGGAAAAAGACAAGGATGAAAAATGGTTAGAAAGAGGCCCAAAAAAGAGGCAGGTAAAGTAAAAAAAAAGGACCGAGGCACCCGTGGCGCCCCAATACAAGCCTGGGTTCACTCCGATTTAGGCTAAAATGACGTGAAAGTGTTAAAACAGACTGGGCATAGTATATAAAAATATGCGGGGAATGACAGAAATAAAAGATAACATAAGACGCCCAAAAGATGGGATTAATTAGCACTTTCTTCACTCAAAAACCTTCTAGATAGTAGTATGGGACCAAGCTAAATAATGTCTAAAGTACATGGTTTTATGACTACAGTTTTTCCTCCACTTTATGTTGCTGAGTTGAAATAGCTCGATAACATAAAGTAGATAGAGATGTGTACCTAATGTCCATGTAGAGTGTAGTAGAAAATGTGTCAAAGGACTAGACAAAAGCGTGGAATGGTAAAAAAAGAATGGAGCATAGAAACTATAGATGAAAAATGCACATAGCAAAAGTGATGAGAGTGAACCTAGGGCTGAACACATGTGTATAGTTGTTGTAGTGTGTAGTCTACCTACATGGTTAGTAAGGTGTGTGTCATCGCGGAATGTTTTTGTTGTCGTCATTGTTATTGTTGTCCCTAATTTGACTGCTTGTTTCTCATACGGCCGGATCTGCAAGGAGAAAACAATCAAGTAGACATATATGTATGTATGTATGTATGTATGTATGTATGTATGTATTTAAAAACGTTGTGTAAAATATGGATGTGTATAGAAATGTGTAAAATACAGTAAAAGGAAAGTGTAAATGGAACATGTGCACCTGATCCATGTCAAGAGAAAGTGTGTAGAAGGATATCCTGTATTGTTGTGAGTTTTTTGGGTGATCTCACGCAACATGGCCACTGTGAAGAAGTGTAGGGAGGAAATGCTTTGTGTCCTCCAAGCTCTAACTGCTTCTGCGAAAATGTGTGTGAAGAGATCTTTGTAATGTCCTAGTTTTTTGGGTGATCCGACGCCACTGGTCGAAGTAGTGTAGAAAGGTACACCCAGTGTAACCTCCTAATCCTGTAATTGCTTCCCAGAAATGCTAGGGACATCATGTCCTGTAAAAGGTACATTGTGTATGGGGTTTCGTAGACTGGTTTGAACCCACTCATTGTATGTAAACCCACAATGTCCAAGGGCGGAAAGTGCATTGTACTGAACCGGTGTAAATGTGTTGTATTAGTATGTAAACCCTCAATGATGCCCACCCACTTTGGGGGTGCATGCAACGTCGCTGAGTAAGAGAATATGGCAGCCAAAAAAATGACTTACCACATGAAAGTCTGCAACTCTGCCTTGCAGGGGGAAAGGGGATGTCCGCTTGGTAGAAACCACGACGCGTACAAACTGTATGACTACCCCAAAATTACACTTGTTAGTTTCCAAAGATACATGCATCCAATATTATTCTAGTACAAAATATGTAGACAATGCACCCATTTGCAATTACATTAGATGTAAACACGTAATTAACAAGTAAGCCACACAAAGCGGGTTGTAAACATGGTACATCACTCACGATGTCGCTAGACATGCAATTGTTATTCATGGCCGCATTAAATAATTAATTAATTAAGTGTGTGCACAAAAACATAGTCATCTGCCCGCTTGCAATGGCAAACAATCCACTTAGACAAGTCCACTTAGACTCCCTATCCTTACCCTAGTTAGACTGCACTTCTATGAAAAGTCCTACAAGCCATGGATTTTGGGCAATTAAGAATGCACGTACAGACCACCTTTCCGGATGCAGCTTTTTTGCAATCTAATTCATTTACTGCCCCCGACACTATGTGATAAGAAATGCCCATAGTGTTATCTTCTTTGCATATAATCATTTGAAATAAACGTGCAAACTAACCAATTTCAAGCTAACCTCTCTGCTTTGAAAGCTATGAAATAATGAACCTAAGAGGATCTAAGCTTTCAGTTATGTGTTTAAGAGAAAGAGATCTCCCCATTGAATGGCTGAAATACAAAAAAATCTACCCTGAATTCACTCCATGTCTAGTGGCTATGAAATGCAAAATCAAATGCTTGGAGATCATATTCAAGAAGCACCCACATCCAATTTGCAAGGTTCCATAGACAAAGTGCTTCACAACCTATACTAGGAAGAAGTTTGTATTCTAAAGGAAATACAGGGAAGGGGTATAGCATTATTTATTTGTGTTTTGGTTTGGAAGAATGGGAGATTATGTGTGCATGTGGGATAAAGGCTAAAGTCCAAAAAGCACATTTAACAAGTCAAAGTGTGATTTGACTATGTTTAGGGTATTTAACCTAAGTGTTAGTCCGAATTAATCATATGCATATAGAGTAATTAGGGTTCTGGAAGTGTTTCTGAAGGGCTTAATGTGCCCAACAATGTAGATTGACTATTCCAAGCAGCTAATAGAAGTAAGACACGCAAGGGAATGAGAAGCTAATGTAGTTCACAAGGCGGGTATGCAACAGCATGGTAAAGTCACTCATAAGATGTCGCAAGACACGACCAAAAAGGTGTAGTGAGATGGCCGTTAGGTCTAACAAACAACTGTACACGTCAATTTGCATAGGGCAAAGCCTGCATATAATGGCAAACAATAGCAATACATATTGTACAAATCAAACAAACAAGTAGTCATGGAAACATGTAATCCTGCAAAATAAGTGTTGCACATGGAACACCCATTAGCATGTTAGAGCGATAACCAATATGTCAAAGCGTGTATAACCAAGTAATATAAGATGTTAAGTACAAAATAAAACAATAGTACCTGGATGAGATGAATGTGGATGCCCCTAATGACTAGTATAGGAAGGGTAGAAGACGAGCATCCATATTGCGTGTAGGAGTCTTATATCTGTGATCACACTACACAAAGGCGTGAACGTGCATGTGTGGATGATATAGATAATGACATACAAGAAATAAATCTAACACGTGTAGTAAAGTGATCATTCAAAACACTAGCAAATAAGAGGAAATGCTCCCATAACATTGCAGTATGTTGTGGATGGACGGAATGGAATGCAAGATGGAATGATAGGAGTCGCGTGCCCCCCAAGTGGATGGAAGTATATGCAATGAGGTTCATTGTGTTTCCCCCCTCAAAAATCAAGAATGAATTGTAAATGAGAGTGCGTCATAGGGAAACACCCGAGTAGTGTTTATTGTGTCTAACACGTTGTGATGATTGTGTATGTAGTGGTGATGGGATGCGACATGTAGAAAGGATGTGTGTGAACCCTATAGCTGAAGCAGTATATCATGACTTGTTGAATAGGTGAGTGATGAGTTAGCCTGAGCGTATAACACTATATGATGAATGGATGAGTGATGATTTATCCCTAAGTGTATATCACTACATGATGAAAGGATGGGTGATGATTTAGCACTAAGTGTATATCACTATATGATGAATGCATGAGTGATGATTTAGCCCAAAGCTTATATCACTACATGATGAAATGATGGGTGATGCTTTAGCACTAAGTCATATATCACTATATGATGAATGGATGAGTGATGATTTAGCCCTAGGTGTATATCACTACAATGATGAAAAGGATGGGTGATGATTTAACACTAAGCGTATATCACATATGATGAATGGATGAGTGATGAATTAACCCTAAGCGTATATGACTACAAGATAAAAGAGATGGGTGATGATCTAGCACTAAGCATATATCACTATATGATGAATGGATGAGTGATGATTTAGCCTAAAGTTTATATCACTATAAAATAAAGGAAGGAGTGGTGATGTAACCTAAGGTCTATACCACTACAAGATGAAATTAGAGTGAGTGACGATTTATCCTAAAGCGTATGTCACTAGCCTAGGAATGTCATGTGATGAAATGTAGCATGGTGAGTGAAAGGTCCATTTGATTTGTAAACCCTCACCTAGTTGAGTATGGGCTGAGGAAATATAGTGTGTCACAAGGTAGTGAGTGTCAGCACGTAGAAGACAATGTAACATGTATAATGATACTAGACTACCATATGATGAGTAGGACTTGTAAATGCATGGAGTGTGGGCAATGCAATGTAGGATGTGTAGGATGTGTAATATGTATACTAGGTAATATGTAAAATGTGATAATAGGTGTAGATAGGAATGTAATATGTAATGATAAACTGTAAAGCTAGACTCATATATAATTTAACCTAGCGTAGTATGTATAATATGTGTATAAACACAGAATGTATGATGTAACGATGTATAGGTTATGCATGAATATCCTAATAATGTATGTAATGGATAAAATGACTAGGATATATGGTACGTAGAATGACCAAAGCATGATGCAAGATGCATGTAGTAGAAAGGTAGAATGTATACTAAGTGTAGTATGTAGTGGTGTATAGCATGCGATGTGTGATGAAATGCAATGCATAATGCCTATAGTGAAGTATGTGGGGTTCAGTGTAGTGGTAATCCCTCAAGAATAAAGTGTGAACTGAAGCACAAGAGTGCGTTATCAAGTATTGATAGTGTTAAACGTGTGATAAGATAGAGATGTGTAAGTGAGGGGGGGTGAGTGTATTAGGTATTATGTCCCCCAAATGCACTATGAAGATGGAGAACTATGCTGTAACATGAGAGGTTCCATGTCATTGTAGGAGAGTGTTGTCTATGTCATGATAAGATAGAGGGCCAAAAAAATGATAGGCCGAAGTAATAGTAGGACCATGCGATGGTGGTAGAATTTGAGATGTGTCTTGTTCATCAATAGGAGTAATAGCTTTGAAAAAAGTGATTGGATGTGATAGAGGAGTGTGACCATCAAATGGTTCATCATCATAGTAAGCATCATCTGGGTCCCAATCGTTAATGTATGTAGGATCTATAGCGGATGTAGTAATTTCAAGCTTTACTTTAAGCGGTGATTACTACGTATAACTTGGTGAGGTGGCTGATACCTTTAATAGAAGAGGAGTGAGATCATCCTTAAGATGAGGTTGCTTATGTTGACTTGGTGATGCCAGAGATGGTTTGAGAAGAGGTGGTGTATCGATGTTGAGGGGTGGTTGCTTAGGCAGATCTTGAATTCACTTAGAAGTAATGGCATGATGCTCATTAGACAAATTAGATTTAATAACCCATTGAGATGTAACAAGTGGAGATGACCATGTACCAGGATGTTGTGTGGTGAATATGATGAAACCCTGATGCTCAAGATGTTTAATTCTTTGTTGTAAATCATAACAATAAGTTTCATTATGTATGGTGATTTGATGATAATTATAATATGGGAGGCCACGATATGTTGCAAGATGATAAAGAGGATAACAATGAGTAGATGACAAGTTGATCAATTGATGAGCTATGAGTTTGTGAAGAACATCTTGTTGTGTAACATTGATTGTAAACTTCAGAGGTATGGGTAGCAGCAAGATTTTAGGTTCGCTAATATGAGTGCATGTAGAAGATATAGGATGGATATGAGAAGAAGAATAATCGTGAGCCTGAGACGTATCCTGAATCTGTTGAATTTCATATTTAAGAGATGTGATTATGGATTCCATATCTTGAAATTTATCTTAAAATACAAGATGAAGAGCTTTAATGGATTTGCAAATAGATTGATTGGAATTAGAATCAAGGGAGTCCATAGAAAGACGAACAACAATAGCGTTGACTTGGGTAGGCAATATGTTGATAGGCAGACACATATTCTCTAGGGTTTGTTGAAGAGTATCTTTACAATATGGGTGCATTTGAATCAATTGGAGCAAAGAGATTTGACAGACATTAGAAGCCATGGTATAAAAGATGAGAAAATCCCTACAATGAAGGTGGAGTCAATGGTCGGTTCACCAAAATGATTAGCTAAAATAGGAATTTTATTTGGGGCCTAATAGTTCATCTAAATAGAAACAATAATGGAATAACTGATACAAATAGAAAATACTAATGCTAGATGATTTTTTATTTTATTTTAAATGAAATAAAGTAAATGAAATAGAAGGGATGAGACACTAACTTGAATATAACTTACCTTACTATGTGTTGGACCTGGATAGGCTGATGTACGGGCTAGGCTGGGTATGAAGATGTTGTTCCAAAAATTTCATAAGTTGGAGATTTGACTAAACTCGAGCACTTGGGAGAAAACTGGGGCGCTTAGGGGTGCTCTAGTCTGTGTTCTAAGAACTCTGGTCTACAAAAAATATTATGACCTGGTTCCAACAATTTCACTAGGTCTTCGCTAAAAGAAACAATAAGAATATTGTTCCAAACTGTGATCTTATATGATAATAGTACACCACATTATATTTGTAAAATGGAAGAGCTAAGATACCAGATATAGAAATCCATCATAATCCATAATGCTCAATACATTACAATATAATGAATTTAATTACTCAATAAGAAATATGTACATATAGGAGGAGGGAAGTGCAACTACTACCTAAATCAGTGGCGAAGAACTCCCACTAACTAATACTGGTAGTTAAGTTAATTCCAGAAGACTAGTAAGCTAACTCCACATAACTGAGAAGCTAACTCAACACAACTAGTAAGCTAACTCCACACAACTAGTACACCTAAACAAGATAACCCAACAAGTGTAAGAATTATTCTGATAAATAAATAAAATGATAAATAATAAGTTACACTAACATTTGTTGTATCTTTGTCTCTGTCGCATAATTTTCACTGTACCTTCACTTATGTCGTCAATAACCTGATGTGAAGATCTACATACACAACCCCATACAAAGCATCAATTCCTAAAAATAAAGATGAAAATGAAGGGTTGGAACAACCTTACATTCCACAATGGTGGAATTTGGACTAAGTGTTGCACTACATTCCAGACCCAATGTAGTTTTGTGTGCTTGTGTATGCAATTTTGTGCCTAGGGTTCACTAGCACCAATGACATATAAGTAGGGGGAAATAAATAGATATAAAAATGCAAATGGTGGATGGAATGGAAGGAATACAAACCTTTCCCCCTATTCTTGTGTGATGTAGATGTAGAAGATGCCTAAATGCAGTCCCTTTCCTTAGTAGATAGTTTCCCTTGATAGTAAGATGTTCGCCCATAATGTATTTAATATTCTATGTTTATTTAGGGATCTCTTGTTCAAATTTCAACACTAATGACCCGAAATGATGACTATCACCTAGGGGAATGAACAAGGTAATGAAAAATACTGACCTCAAAGAAAAAAAGTAAGTGTGTGATTTTGTGACTACACACCCTGGATTGCCACCACTCAAACCTGGATGACAAATGATGTATACCATAATAGGAAAGTAATGCCAAATAAATTATGCCAGTGTGAACCTCAATTCTCCATCATCTTCCCCACATCTGGAATTGAGATGTGTTTTATCAAGTATGATTGAATGCAGGGCCTCTTCCTTCCCTGTTCAGAGAAGAATACATCCTCAATAAGGAATAAGTGAACAAGAAGGTATTTGAGTCTCTGAGGTTGATTCCATTCCATCGAGGAGGCATATTTTTCACAAAAGTGAGATTTGAATATCAAATGAGTCATGAAGAGTAAATTTCTCATTCTAACTTTTATCTTGTGCTTAACTCTCTTTCTAAGGATAGGGGACATCATATGTGTCACACTGTGACAAGGAATAGATCATAATAAGTCAATGTGTGTGAAATATGGTCACTTGGACAATGGGTGAAATTAAGAACATCATGAGGTATATGAAGGATTTAAAACATCAACAACTCTGTTAAAATTCATGTCATCAAGGAAATTTTCATTAGGAACTTTATAAGAGAAGATCACCATAAGCGATGTTGGCAGTCATCTCAAGTTCACAAACAATGCATATCTCATGATAGTGTTTTTGAACACTCATTCAAATGCCTTTAAGTATATATGCATCTCACCAAAGGAGGAATTTTCAACCATAGTGTTCAAATTCAACAAATGGTTGAGGCAAAGGAAATTCATTCATGATTCATCAGAAGAAGATTTTTCATGAACAAGAGATTTCATGTCTCTGGATTTCCACTTCTTTCCACATATCTTCTCTCTCTGCTCTCCCTCTACTTTATAATTCTCCATTGTAAAATTTACTTTATGGCTCTTTTATCCTAATCACTTAAGTGACCATTATAATTTTTCATTGTAAAATTTCTCTTTTTATTAATAAAAAGGGAGCTTATTTTTCTTTCCTAGAGGAATGTCAAATGTCACAAGTGGTGGGACTATGAAAGGTTGTGTGGGGGGTAGATGAAGAGATGGATTGTAAAGCTATAAATTGGAATAGCTTCTCCATTTCAAAGGATTGGTTTTTCTTGGTTGATATCTCCCATAGTCTTACTACAAGCAAGAAACTACAATTATTCTATCTTCTTGTCTTATGTTTTCCTCTCCATATCAAATTTAGTCCATGGGCATGCTTACTTGTGTAATATTATGCAAATAAACTTGCATTTACTTGTGTTTTGTTCATCTTTCCATGACATGGTGTCTTCTCATTGTTAACTTAAAAATATTTTGGTTTTATGTCAATAAACTTAGCTTATTATTTATTGAGTAAAACCCCCTTCTCACTTTATCCCCTCTCTCCATATACACACCTTTCCTCCACATCATTTTTACACATGGGTTTAGTGGAGTATTCCTATATGATCCTCAGTCAAAAGGCCATCCCTGATGGCTAAATTAGTGCACTATGCATCCCTCAAAGACCTCAAAACTTTTACGAGGTATAATATGCACCTTGATAATTTCTAATGATTGTACATTCTTGGAATGTTTGAATCCTTACTAAATTGACCCAAAAATACATGACTAGGAATAGTTGTTATATTTTCAAAAACATGTGAATTCTTTTTCTTTGAGAAGTTAAAATCATGGGTTTATTACTCCAATATTTTGTTTTCACTATCTAGCAAAGGCCCATTTGCTAGAGGTCCAATCATGCCCATGGTAGAGGATGTTTTATCACATTAATTTCACCAAATATTTCTAAAATTATTATTTCTTAGGGATCTAACCCTACCCATCTAGTTGTGTGGACCCTCTTTGAATTTGAAAAACTTATTCTTGGGTTTTCCAACCTTTACACCTCTAATGATGAAATGTTATGAGATCAATTTTGGAGATGTCTTGATCCAAAAATGGATCAAGAAAATCCCAATTCTACGTAATCTCTATATATTGTACTTTCTCTATAGGTTCTCGGCTCAACTTATATTCAGAATATGGTCTAGTCAAGCTGGGGGTGATCAAGACACCTTTGAATGACACTTTGGACCATATATGTTTTGTTTCATGATGGAGATGTCATCAAAATCCATATCTGATTGCATATTTTTGTTCCTCTTGAAAAATTGTATAAGTTAAAAAAAAAAAACCCGATTCTGAGTTCATATGCAAAATTTATGACCTCCGGAAGGTACCAGACTTTGTATGATGATAGAACCACCCCTAGTGCAGGGTGGAGGTTTTATAACCACCAGTCTGCAAAAAGTGGTAGTTTTGTAACCTTTGATTTGCGTAAAGCAAAAATGTGGGAATCTCAATAGTTGAAAATGTTTGGGATTCCAAGATGTTTGTTTCATCTTTCCACGCCTCCCTAGGGTTGTACATCTATAAATTCGAGCCTTTGCAAGGTGTCAAGCAAGTAGGTTTGAAGGAATTCAGCTATGAGAAGGGTTTGAGAAGAGTTTTTCTTCTTGTATATGTTCATGGTGCATAGTTCTTAGGTGCTAGAGAATATTGAGCAAGTAGATACAATTTAGGAAGTTTATTCATCTTTCTTGAAGTCCAATTGGTAGTATTTTGTATCAGTTTGAGATTACATAATGGAAGGGGAGATAATTTTCTCACCCAGCTGGAATTTTCCCATATTGGGTTTCTCCAAGATAAATCTTGTTTCAATCTTGTCTTTGTTATGTATTTTTTCAATCTAATGGTGTGAATAATCTACACATTAGTTTGGTTAAAAGAACTTAAGAAATATTCATTTCATATTCATGAGCATATTCATATGTCGATTGTTAAGTTAAGAAGTTTACGGATCATATTGGTATCAAAGCTAGTTAGATTTTAGTTTTTGTATGGTTAAATTGTGTTGAGATTATAGTTAGATGCCCCTTACCCGAAAGGAAAAATAAAGTGGTGAAGGTAGCCTGATTCCCTTTGAAGAAGAGATTTCTACAAAGAAATTGAAAGCAAGGAATTCATGATATGGCTCGAAGAGATGATGCAGATGATAACAATGAAGAATGTTTCTACAAGATGGAGAATAATGTAGAGAAATCTATCCAAATATGCTGGAAACATTTCAGCATCCTTAGGGAAATTGGAGTCCATCATGGGACTGCTCATGGAGAAGCTTGGTGTTTCGAATGAGACCTTGCAAAACTTTAAAGAAGAGGTTTGTCAATAAGAACCATCCCATGCCATTCCCATACCTCCTTTGTTCAAAGTAGAGGAAAATATCGAAATTGAGCCTTATGATGGAAATGTGAATTGTGAGAAGCTAGACCATTGGCTAGCTCAACTGGAGGTATATTTGAGTTTGCATCAAATTAATGAAAGTCAGTAGATTTTATTTTTCTCTGTTAAAATAGACCAATCATGCTTTAAATTGGTTTGAAAGTTATGTTCATTATTTGGTTATTAAGAATTGTCCTCATATTACTAAGTGGTATGAATTTAAAAATCATAATCAAAAATAATTTATATCCTATTTTTTATGAGGAAAAGAGGTCCATGTATTAGACAATATCTCAGGTAAAAGTAAGGCTAGACTATATAGGAGTACACATAGTGAGTTCTGGAAGAAATATCTATTCAGATGAGAAAGGATGTAGCGGACCAAGACTTATTGATTAAATATGTTGGTGAACTCCATAGCCACTTAAACAGACCCATTCTCTTGGCCACAGCTGGATAGATGTAGATGAGACTTGTACACAAGCTCACTATTTAGAGACTGGACAATGAGAAGAGTTCATCTGCGTCTTAGTATGCTTTAGATAAATAAGATGACACCAAGCATAGAAGGACAAAGGAAAACGGGAAATGTAAGAATAATGTATACTTTCTATTTCTAAAAAGGATACTAAAATTCACTGTGGGCACTGTGATGTTGAGACTAATTTCTGAGGAAAAATGTTGTAAGCTCCACTCGGAACTAAATCCCTTCAAGAATAAGAAAAATAAGAAGAAGGCTATGGCTGCCCTTCAGGGAGAGGTATTTTTTTGTAGTGAAGACATGGATGAGACCCTGTGTTTTGCCACTGCATTCGATAGAGAGGTATGTTTGGGTAATAGTAGTAATGCTAAAGAGAATGAACTTACTAATCTCTTTCTACATACAAGATTCAATTCAAGAAGACCAAAGTGGAAGCTCCTTTTTTTATTCTTGTTCGCAAGCTAATTTGGATTAGTAAAGAGCTAGTTAACAGACTGATTTTGGAAACTTAGAATTATCTAAGTCCTTACTCATTGGGTTTGGTACAGGAAATGCATGTAGATGTCAAGGTTACTAAATAGTGTAAGATTACTTTAAGTATTGATCGAAACAAATTATTGATGAAGTTACTGTTGATGTCCTTCCCCTTGATGTGTGTGGTGTGGTATTTGGACAGTCCATATTTATATATGAGAGATGCTCATATTCACAAGAAGATCCAACTCAATAACTATTTGGTGAAGGGTGGTAAGAGCTACGCCATTAAAGCCTTTGCAGGAGACTCAAATATTTTGTTGGTAAGTTCCACTGAAGTCCAGAAACTTAATGTTATTGGAAGATTTTATTTACTTCTTCTAAGGGATAGACAAGTTGAGGAAGTTGTCACAGAAACCACTCATATCCTGATTACTAACAAAGAGCAGAAGAAGATGGGAGATTTTATTCAGTAGTTTAGGGAAGAGCCTATGGGGATGCCCCCAAATAGGTGAATTGATCACATGATACCATTTTTACCCAATGGTCTACTTCTAGACTTGGGATTCCACAGGAAGTCCATAGAGGATGCCTATGAAAAGAAACAACCATTACAATCTTTTTTTTTTGAGAAATCATGCACTTCAAGGGTGGCTGGTCACTCTGGTGTGACAGAGACCGTTGAACACTTATACATGTATGAATTTTGGCCAATTATGCATATAATAGTTGTTAACCTTGTCAGAGGGTTTTGAGAAATGTTATGGTTATTTTCTTAGGAGTGTACAGTTGATGTTGTTTTCTGATTACCATACTGAGACAATGGAAAAGTGGGACTGAGAAGTCCACAAAGAGGATATGTTCATTGGAACAATAAAGCAAACACACCTCCAGATGTAGGAGTGATATTCTAGAGAAGATACGAGGAATAAATTTCCTCGGCTCATCATTCCTTTAAGATTTTAGGGAGTTAACAATCCTCAAATTAGGGAAGTTATAATCCAAAAATGGATCAGGAAATAGCCCAATTCTATGTAATCTTTATATCAGGTTACTTGCTCTACATGTTCTTGGCACCTTGATATCTTCTCAAGAATATGGTCTAGTTAGGTTGGGGGTGATATGAGACACCTCCAAATGACACTTTTGACCATAGATGTTTTTTTTCATGATGGAGATGTCATCAAAATACAAATCTTAATGTCATATTTGTTTTCCTTTCAAAAAATCATGCAAGTTTGAGAAAAATGGTACCCGAATACCGAGTTCATATGTAAAAGTTATGACCTCTTGGAAGGTAGTGGAATTTATATGATGACAGAACCACCCCCTAGTCGAAGGGTGATGGTTTTGTCAGCCGCTGGTATGCAAAAAAAATGGTTTTGTAACCATTGGTTTACGTAAACGGTTTTGTAAATTTAATGGTCTAGAAACACAGGAACCTCAATAGTTGTAAATTTTTTGGATTCCAAGTGGTTCTTTTCAGCTTTCCACGTCTCCCTGAGGGTTGTACATCTATAGATTTAAGCCTTTGCAACATTTCAAGCAAAGTGAGTTTGAAGGAATTTAGTTATGGGCAGAGTTTGAGAAGTGTTGTTCTTCTTGTATATGTTCACGGTGCATAGTTCTTAGGTGCTGGAGAATATTGAGCAAGTAGATACAATTTAGGAAGTTTATTCAACTTTCTTGAAGGCCAATTGGCAGTATTTTGTATTAATTTGAGATTACATAGTAGAAGGGGAGCTAATTTTCTTACCCAGCTAGAGTTTTCCCACATTGGGTTTCTCCAGGATAAATCCTGTCTCAATCTTGTCTTTGTTATCTATTCTTACAATCTAATGGTGTGAATAACCTTCACATTAGTTTGGTTAAAAGAACTTAAGCAATTTTACTTTCATATTCATGAGCATAGTGATCTGTTAATTGTTAAGTTAGGTAGTTTATGAATCATGTCTAGAAGACTCTCTACCCAATTCCCATTGGGTTCTTTGTGGATATTTCAAAAATGGTGGAATCTCTTGAAGAAAAATAAGGATGACCTCCAACGTGATAGTGGACCATTGAAAGGGAAGCTTAGTTTATATGTCTAATAAACTTGGCATTTCCAACCCCAACCACAATACAAAACATTCTTCTACTTCCTCCTCATTCACTTGGTCTAATTTGAGGTAGACATGATAGATTTGTTAAGGGACTGGACCAGGGTCTTTTAGCATAGCAAGATATATTCTCTTTTTCTTATGATAACAGACTCTCTAATCCATTGATTGATGGAGTTACTCTTTTAAACCATTCCCCTATCCATTTTTGCATTGAATGGTCCAAAATTCATCCTAAACATCCTAAATCATAATTTTATCTTAACACAACACATCTTAAACACAAAAATAGGGTCTGGAATATGGTCCCTTGCCCCAATGGAAACTTGGGATGGATTTATTGATGGGAAGATTCCATCACATGAACTACCACCTTCCTTAGAACTTATGGAAAACAAAAATTTTTATATAGGAAATGAGCTCATGAAATGGTCTATTGTGAATTTCAAAGAGCCTTACAATATATTGATCTCTCATAATTTAATCTCTAGCTTCAAAATTGGGATGTCATTTAGAAGGATAAGCTTAATATGGAGGAGATGTATGAAGCTCGTGAAGCTCAAATTTGGGCCCATATACATTGGTTAAAATTTGGGGACAGAGTCACCAAAAAATTCTTTTCCATTATTAGATCTTGACAAGTTACTAACATAATCAAGTTAATTAAGGATTCTAATGAAATAATTACTAAATTACCTAACATCATGTAAGCATTTTTTCCATAACTACAATGGTCTTTTCTCTTCTCAAACTGCCTCCCCAGCTTAGGATAATGCTCTTATGAAATGCCTCTAATTTTCCCATGCAAATTTTTAATATCCCAATGGGTTGCCTTTAATAGACTCCTTTATATGAATGATCTAAGAGAAGTTGTAAATGGCCACTGACAAATCCTTTAGAATTGAAAGTTTTCCTTTTGAATTCTATCAAACTCTATGGGATACAGTTGGGCCAAATTTACATAAGGTCTAATTGGAAGCTCTTCAAGCTAACACTCTTGGTGAACCTATTAATAAAAGAAACATCAATTTCATCCCTAAAGTGGGAGACCCTAAATAGATCATTAATTGGAGACACATTACCTTGTTTAATGTCTCCTAGAAAATCATTTCCAAATATCTAGATTCTAGGCTAAGGGACCTTCTTCCCCTCATTGTCATAAGTGATCAAACAAACTTCATCCTTAAAATATATATTCTTAACAATGTCATCACAGTATGGGAAGGTATGGAATGGACTAGATAATCCGATAAGAAATATTACTATGTTAAAATAGATTTTGTAAAATATTATGATAGGATTGAATGAACTTTCATCATACACATGTTACAATCCTTTGGCTTTGATCCTATAATTATTCACATTATCAATATGTTGTTTCAACATATTGGTGCCTACATCACCATCAACAGAGCCCAATCTTACAAGTTTTACCTTTTTAGGTCCATTAGACAAGGCTTTCCTTTAGCCCCTATCTCTATGTGCTAGTTTTTTTAGGTTTCAACTACCTCATTTCCAGTTACTCCTCCAAGGGTCTAGTTAAAGGTATCTCTCTCCCTCACACTAATCAAAAACTCACCAAAAGGCAATTTTTCGGATGACTCCTTATCTCTTCTTGAATAAAAAAATATGAGCAGTGATATGGAATTCTTAAACATATTTTGTCTTTCCTATGGATCTTTCATCTGGTGGAGAAAAATGCAATGCTACAAACACACAATATATCATATGGTTCAAAGTGTTTTTTGTCACTCATGAGTACTATTCTTCTTGTTGGGATCCCTCCAAATCTACCTATGGAAATCTTAAGAAGCTCTTGAGAGACTTGGTATGGGATAGGTTAGAAGGAAATAAAGGATTCCATAGAGCTACCTAGTATATTAGTTGCATACCTAAATAATCATGGGGGATTGAACTTATTGACATTAAACTCCAAGGCCATGCTTTAAGTGTTATATGAATCATCAGAGGCCTAAAAGGCTCAGAAGCTTGGAAAATTCTAGTAAGAAATTGTATCTTTCACGAAGATCCACTTGGGAAGAAAGCATTGAGATAATTATAATTTCAATATATCCTCCTCGTGTTAGTGGCTATTAAAATTGGAGGTAACTTCGTGCCCAAAAGCATATGTAGAGATTTGAAATTTCTAAAAGCCCATCTCATTTTGGTTGGAAATGAATTCAGCAAAGGGATTTCCATCAACTCTCACTTAGTTTGGTGGTCACTTATTATTCAATGTTAGAATTAAAATATTTGATTGAGTCCCAGATTCAATGGCCCTCATCTCTTTAAAAGGGGTAGTATCACAATCAATGATATTTTCTGTAAAGAAACCAAAAGTCACTACCTTGGGCTAGCATCAAGTGAAAATTCCTACCTGATAATGAAGATGCCAACCTAATCTTAGAAATTCAAAATGCTATCCTAGATGAATTCCTCCATGAAATCGGGGTTACATCTCCAATTTCTTGGTGAAGGGACTGGAATCATACGACCGGTACTCCTTTTTCTAGTACAAACCCTGGATTGGTTACAAATTTATCTTAGCTCATGAAAATTTTGTGGATTCATTGAACCACAAGTGGAATATTAATCCCTCTCATAAAGTATAGGTGAGGATATTTGACAAGCTTTGGAAAATTTCCACTGAACTTAGGAAAGCTCAAATTTTTTGGTGCATTCTTTACCAAGGTCACCTAGTTGGGTAACGACTAAAGCATATGGGAATAACAAATCCCATCTACCCTTCCTACCTTCAAACTGAAACCGTTAAACACTTATTTTGGTTATGCCTCTTGCTTCCTTTGCATGGTCCTAGATCTATTCCCTATTTCAACCTTTTCTTTTGGATCCATTTACCTGGAAAATTATCCTACTTGGGGAGTCAATCATGATTCCTATAAAATACAACCATGTTTGACAACTATTCAAAGTTGATATTCATTTTCAAATCTAGAAAGATATAATTTATGTTTTTTTTAATCATATTTATATGTACATATTTTTCTGTTTCTAATAAAGTTGTTTTCATTGTGAATGTGTTACACTAGATGCAAGTCAAGGAAAAAAAAAATTCTTTTAAGTGGAGTATTTCCATATGCTCATCGACCATTGGGGCGATTCGCCTTGTATGGTCAACCAAGAACTGCTATATCGCTCACGAAAACACTCTCCTCCTTAGGGTTAAGGAAAAAATCTTTCACGTTCCTGCTCCCAAAGTAGATACAAGATTTTTAGTCCCAAGTCTCGACCTCCCTTTTGCAAGGTGGTAGGAGGTAGAGTTATGACCACTTATGTAGCGATGAGATGGTTGATAATGTTGGTGGTGATGGTGGCGATAGTGGATGGGATTCTCCCCTGATGGAGATGGTGCCAACGGTAGTTTGGAAAGTGAAATTTGGGGCGTAACCTCTTATGGGAAGTTTTCTCACCTTCTTTAGGCCGTTTCACCTAGGCAGGAGGACAAAGATGAGACTTAAGATGGTTGGGAATGTGTCCTAGATTAGGAACCTACTAGTCTTTCTAGGTGGGCCGAAAAGGCATATAATCTGCCACTTCCTATATCAAGAACCATGTTCGCAATTGCTTAATTTCCTCATGTTATGTGTTTATTTCTCCTTTCTTGATTGAAATATCTTTGTTGGTAAAATCAAGTTGTGACTAACTTGGCCCATGTGTCGGTTTATCTCAAACTTATTCGATTTGGCATTCTGGGGTATGCTTCCATATCACTCATCTTTTTGTATGATTAACCATGTACTATATTTTTCTATTAATTGAGAGCTTATCAATCAAAAATTTAAATAGTTTATTTTTAAAGAAAATATTTAATTGATTGGAAGTTTTGATGTGAAACACGATATAAATCATATATATCATAATCCTTATAACTATTAAAATGACCATCCTATTTTAATATTAAAAATGATGTGTATGTATGGCTCTAAATTTATCATATCAATAACATGTTAAAATATCATTATATATTTATAAACTATATAATAATATTTAAAATAAAAACCTTTATTGAGAGCTTGTCAATAAAAAATTTAAATAGTTTATTTTAAAAAAAAAATCTTTAATTGATTGGAAAATTTGATGTGAAACACGATATAAATAATATATATCATAATCCTTATACCTATTAAAATGACCATCCTATTTTAATATTAAAAATGATGTATATGTATGGCTCTAAATTTATCATATCAATAACATGTTAAAATATCATTATATATTTATAAACTATATAATAATATTTAAAATAAAAACCTTTATCAATAATCTTTTTAAATTTTAATATTGTCATAAAAATATTTTTTAATTTATTTTTACGCCGAAGGCATCCCCCCTATGGGAAAGGCCCTTCCGGACGTTTTGGCAACTATGTTAATTGTACATCCATTTGGACATTTTTCCAAGGTGATTGAACTTAGCAGCCATTTTGACGTTTTCGACGAGCGTCTAGATGTTTTTGTGTTTTTTTGCATTTTGCATAAGGGCTCCAAGAAGGGACAGAAAGGCATTTCCGCGCAGGACAAGCACTCTAGCAAAATACCCAAATGCGGAGATGCACAGAAGGGCTCCAAACACAAGAAACACTATAATTATAATTATGTTAATAGTAATAGATCATCAAAATATTTTACACACAGAACACGATTGGATTGGCAAGAAGGGGCTTCTTCAATAGAGAGCATTCAGGCACTACAGAAGGTGGGTATTTCTACGCATTTTAGCAGTCATTCCTGTCATGGGTAAGTACATAATTTTGCCATGTCAAGTCTTCACTGTGCATATGAGAGGAATCGTGTCATTTATGTTTACATGGATTAGTTCCTTCAAGCTTTGATTGCTCTGTATTGATTTGTGTCCTCTTGAAAATCCATGGGCAAGGTTCAATATTTTTCATTTTGTGGGCATTGTTGTTTTTCCTATGGAGATTGATGAATTCAAGCCTAATGCCAAACCCAATAATTCTCATTCAAACCTAGGGAAATTAAAAATTTTGGACAATTTTATTGTAAAGGGATGTCTTTTAGGGGTAAATTGAAGTATAAAAAGATGCCTTTTGACACCAATTATATATTCATATTCTTTCAGATGTTGGATTCCTGAGAGTTCGATTTTGGTGTATTGATTTTGGTAGTTGTTTCTTAATTGTTAGTTTTGAAGGCATGAATAGATCTTTGTTAGTTTTGAAGGCATGAATATGAACTTTGTCAATTTTGAAAACATGAATATGATTATTTTAAGTTTTGACCGGCAAAACCTGTAGTATGTGAATTAGTTTTATTAAAGAAGGAAAGCATATAGAGATTCCAGGGCTTACCTCGAGCTTGTTGACTTACACTGAGGAAATCCTTGCTTCTTCCCAGCACTTCACTGGTTTACATTCATCATCATGCTGAACCTATCCATAATGGCCTTGGGTCCCGCTTCTACACATAAATAGTTTGCCTTTAAATACTCCCACCTAATTGTTGGGGAATTTTTACATCTTCACCTTTCTCGTACACACATGGCCTTATGCCCTTGTACATCCTATCTATCGCTAGGGGCATCCACGCTTCCTCTTCTTCATGTACATAGTTTCAAAAAACTTTCAAAATCATCAAAACATTCAAATATGTTAGAAAAATAAAAAAAATCAAATATGTTTCAAGAAACATCAAAAACAATATAAATCATCCTACAAAACGTCGCTCTTTGGTTCTCACTTGTTCATGTGTGCGACTCGCAGATCATCTTGATCTACCTCCATCAACAAAGCTAGGCTTCTTACTTTTTCTGTACTCTAGGGCACAATGAGTTTCCTGGTACTGTTTCGTAGTGCGCATTGCTTTATCATCGGACTAAAGTGTGCTCTGTTATTACCTTTGCATGTATCCTACTACACTTTTCATGTCATACTACACTTTTTTTCATTCTTTTCAATAAGGACTGATGATGAATATCTTTAGTAATATGATGAAAATAATTTTTTTAAAAAGGAATTGGATGGATGTTAGCTCATTCCCTCTTCCTCATACTCCTTTTTCTTCTATACCCCCTTTATTCTTCTTCACACTATTATTTCTTCTGTTCTCTTTCTATCATCTTTTCAATTGTCAATCGAGTTCTTCTATCACCCCATCGATAATCGAGGGGGCATCCTTCATTCTACTCATTTTTCTTCTATCCCTTTAAAATTTTCTACTTTTTTATGCTTGTCTACTTTCTTTGAAGTGACGTTACTTACGCCACCTCAAAGAGGGGAAAATGTAGACACCTAAAATATTCTTACACTTAGCATTTCCTCCAATCCATTCAATTAATGAAAATTCATTATTCAATCATTCTTCAATCCATTCTCAGATGCCCATTCACGACACCTTCTCCTTCGTATTCTTCCCATATTTAACTATTTGGCTAATATCTCTCTTATTAGCTAAGAATTCCTCATTTCTACCATTCAGAACCTCCCTAGTTCTCTCTAGACCACTTCTATAGGCTTCATAGGCTATCTGTCAGTCACAATTGGTTATCCAGACCCCCCCCCCCCCCCTCCCCCCCCCCCCCCCTCCCAACTCTCAATGAGTCTCTAATCACTTGCTAATCAAGTTTAACTAACCTAAACCCTAGTTAACTAGCCTAAACTAAGATTAAATAATCCTAAATTATGTTTATTTTAATCTAATCTAAAAGTGATTTTTGATCTTTAGTTCCACATGCACTCAAATTTCAACATCCTCTCATTTGGAAATCTATAAATAGAAGGGTCGTGTCACCCCTCCCTTGCAAACTTACAACTTCACTCATAAGTCCTTCTCTCTCACATTTGGAGATATAGGCATTAGACCTCATTTGCATTAGTCAAGCTAATAGGAATTTGATCTTGGTTATCCTCCATTGTTGAATCTCCTCCATATTGCATCCATAACTTCATAGTAGGTTAGTAGGAGGGTATCTAAATTGGCCTTGTAGCCATTTTAGAGAGACCTCTTCACCTCCATTGAAGCAAACAACAAATATAATTTGATTTCTCATAGATTTAACTAAGTTAAATTTATGTTTTAAGTAATCATAGAGTAGTTAGAGATAAAATGATAGTGTTTTAGTTTAATTCAATATTGTAGAAGTTATCTTGTTTAGCACTCATCTTGATGTTTATGATAGGTTTAGTTAGATCATGGAACTACTTAGCTAGTTTCTTGTTCATTAACATAACTAATCTTCTCATGCACACACCTAGTGTTTTATGTGTTACAATATTTAGTTGTGTTACTTGAGTATGGGGCTTATTGATCTTTTGAAGCTCCATTATCAATTTAATCAAATCATCACAAGCTCTATTATTATTTTACCTATTATTATTTCAATTTATTAAAATCATAGGAAGCTTTAACTTACTAATGAAGAAAGTATTTAGCAATTTAGCACACGCCCAGACCATGACACACACACCTTAAAAACTGACATTTTTTTAAGCAGGGGCGCGCATGCACACAAATCATGGCGCATGCACACAAATCCTAGCACAGGCACACAAATCCTAGCACATACATCATTAGCAATCTTCTAGAGGCCATAACTTTTGCTCCCGAGCTCAAAACGAATCCATTTTTGTTGCATTAGAAAGGTATTGAAGAGAAGTACACAATGGAATCATAAAATCAAGATTTTGAGTTATATAAAATTTATGGTTTATATGATTATGTAACTATTCATTTTCTAACGTATCTTAAAGTCTAAAAAATTGTTTTCTTGGCCATTCTAACACTTTGAAAGGTTTTGTGACACTAATCAGTTGTTTGCAGGGTTATTTTGGTCTTGTTTTTTACTAACTTAGTTAAGTGTTTCATTTCTTAGTTGATAGAGGTTTTTTGAAGTGTGTATGCTCTTCCCTCGCACCTTCTAGGTGATCTTGGGAACCAAAAACACTTTCCAAACCCTCTTATTGATTTCAAAAACACTTAATTTACGCTTCCTAATGAATAAAAATTTCAAAAATGGTTAAAATGAACTCAAACTTTTGCAAAAACACTTAATGTATTTTCCATAAACTTGTTTTAGATGATTTTTCGCGTTGTGTATGCTCTTCCTCTACACCTTTTGGTGATCTTAGGAATCAAAAGCAACACGCAAACTCTCTTTTGATATCATGATATTTTGTGGAAAATTACTAATCTTGGTATGTAGGACCAAAATCACATGTCAAAGAAAGGAGGATCTAAGACAAAACAAAACCTTCTAATATGTGTTTTCATACAGGTTGCCAAATGGTGTGGTACTTAAAACCACATTTAAGATAATCAAGATAAAAAACACACCATTCCCCTTCACACTAAATTGTAGGTTTTAGAAAAGGGTACGTCCCTATCCGCTCAACTAGAACATAACCCCTTTGGCATAACACCTTAAGCTACAACAATGGGGGTGGTTCCAGGAACCCTAAAGTAATCCACCGCTAGGTAACCTCATGGATGAAACAATAAGTGATCCACTTACCCACTTGATTAGTACGACCATTTGAGAGATTAGCGTCACAAGTTATCCATATGGCGCCCCCCAGTGATGGTACAACTAAATGCACTAGTTGCTCATTGTATCAGAAGGGTATAAAGTAAAGCCGAGACACTCCCAAATTAGTCATTATGACTTTTTTTGGGTAAATCAAGCTCGCTTGAAACAAATTTGTGACACCTAGTTGAGAGATATTATTAAGGAAGCCATTCCATCAAGGAGCCCACTTTACTAGTCAATTATCACATCTTGTCCATCACAAAGTGATAACTTGTTTGGATTCAGAACCTTTTTTTGAAACACGGTAAAAAATCCACATAAGTTATATCTAAGTGTGTCTCATCACAAAATTAAATGACGTATCACTTAGCTTGGTTTCTTTCTCACCTTTGGATGAGGTGAAACTCTACCCAAGTAGCGCTTAGCTTATTTTCATCTTTTGATCTACACCTTTGCATTCTTATTTCCCATTTGGGACAAGAGGATTCATCTTTTAGGAGTGTTGTCATAGATAGTGTTCACCACGTTTTTGTCTATTTATGCTCATCCATGTTTGCGGCTGAGTTGTTAAACATTTAAAGTGTGTGGATGTGTCCTCATATATTTGATGGCCACTTGATCTTGATTTCAATATCATGATCATAGTTCATATTGAGTCATCATTTGATCTACCTTTGACTTGTTACCTCATTTGCATTGTCTCGACACAATTAAGATACTTATGTCATGTTTCTCGTAAACATGATCTAAGTGACCGCATTGTGGCATTACGTTGAGCACATTTTAGCACATCCTCAGTATACCTTGACTTGGTTTAAATTCAAACATTGCTCCAAATCTTGATGGGTGTCTCTTACTTTATTTTTTTTCATTTCAATACCAATTTGATACCAATATCTCACTTCTCCGCGAAGCTTGAAAGACATGTCTAATTTGGTGGGGCTACGTAGCTTATATTTGTAATCCTCTCCCTTTGACATTTAGGCCTTGCTTGTCTCTAAATTGGTCATAATATCCTTTTATTGGAAGTCACATCTACCCTTTGTTAATATTTACGCCTTGTTCATTTCAAACTAGACGTAAATATTGACAATGTGTTGATCATCTTTGTATCGAACTATCATTTTGCACACACATTTTTAGGGAGCATTTCCTTATGGATTGGCTTTGTGTTTCACACTTGCATGATTTTTCTTTATGATTATTCATCTAGAAAAAAAATTTCTTAGACAATCTGTTTTAATCTCATCGAGATTGCACCATCACGATGTCTATTTTCCTTAGACCTTCTTTGGAAAATCACACACGTGTATCCATACTTACGCAATGTCTAGTTGGTTTTCATTATGATTCCCTAAATTCACATGTCACTTCCTTCCCTTTGAAGGATTTCCATCACACTATCTAGGTCTAGACATTTGTGCTTAAATGATGCCAACAATGACTGACTATCACGTGATTTCTCACACTTACTACAATATGGAACCTAGGTTTAGGAATTCAAATCAAAAGATTCCCATTACGACTAAGCCTAGTTTGGTTATTCACACTAGAGGGCCCACTCAGGTACCATGTTCCCCACCTTCAGCTCATAGTCAGTGGTACGGTTTGGATGCTTCTGATCCAAATTATTATTCAGGTTCCCCCCACTCTTCTTCCGATTCAGATCCAAACTACCATTTGGATTCCCACTCTTCTTCTAAAGATTTGTATCCCAACTATTGTTCAGATAGCCCTAGATTAAATCTTGAATCATGGTCCTCCCTTCCTTTGTAGGATCTTTATTCTAAATCACCTCAATGATGTCTTCCTCCTTTGAAGACTCGTGTAACTCCAAGTTTTGTCAATCAAACATCTAATTCAGTTCTTGAATCATGGTCCTCCCTTCCTTCACAGGATCTTTATTCCAAATCACCTCAACAATGTCTTCCTCATTTGATGACTCATGTGACTCCAAGTTTTGTCGATCGAACATCTAATTTGGTTCTTAAGTCATGGTCCTCCCTTTCTTTGCAAGATCTCCTTCATCGGTTGTCTCGACGACCTCTTCCTCCATCGAAGAATTCCATGATTTAGATTCAATCTAGTCAATCATCTAATTCGACTCCTACGTTGCAAGTTAATGAATGGTTATGTGATCCTATTTTCTCTCCCACATTAGGTCATCTTCTAGAAAAATGATATAAGTCCAAATCTAAATCATCCATTCATGATACATCTGCCACCAAGCCTACGTCATCTCTTGAGTCATCTTCTGCTATCAGTCCAACTCACATGCCTCTTCGGCCCTTGATCCATTTCAACCATATCATACCATTTCCTCAATCATCTTTTAAAGATAAATGTCTACAACTACGTCAAACCATTACAATAAATCCATGTGCAAAGATATCTTTTCAAAGCACTATAAAAACTCTTCATGGGAGTGATAAGGTCAGGCCTTCCCCTCATCTACATCATCGACCATCTTCATCTTCTTTTGTCAATCAATCTCCCCCTCTTGTCGAACCCATTTTTTCTAATCAACCTCCTATGGTCGAAGAACAAAAACCTCTACTAATTGATTTCTCTCAGAATGAAGGAACAATTAGAAAACACGATGATATCCCTTTAGAGGATTGTAAACAAGGATTCTTTCTAGAACTCGATACACTCACGTATTGGGGAAAGGAAATTTAACCCTTTTGTCATAATATAGATGAGGATCCTAAGGTCATGGAACTTGATTCTTCTTCTGTTATTCCATCTTCACCTTCCTCTGAGCATTATGAGATGTTAGGGTCTAGCATTGATCTATGGCCTATCTTCTCATTGCCAATTCATTCCTTATCTATCACCATTCCTCAATAAAAATATCACCTTAGGTCACCACTGAGTAGCCCATCATCTTCTTCTATCTTGGAGCCACCCCCAAGCAACCCTCCATTTTCTACATTTGGGTCACCTCTTGGTAGCCCATTACCTTATATTCGTCGGCCACGTCCTAGTATCCCTTCATTCTCGTCTATACTTGGGCCACACCCTAGTAGTCCCTCACCATCTTCTTCTATTCTTGGGCCATGTCCTTGTAGCCCAAATTATTCCATTTTGGGGCCATATTGTAGTATCCCTTCATCATCTTCTATCAGTGGCTCACCTCCTCGTAGCCCATCCTATTCAATTCTTTGATCGTATCCTCTTCATCCCTCTACCAATGACCGGGGCAAGCCCACTATCATTTCTTTCATTTCTCACATCAATTCTAAATGTCCACATTCACTTTCTTCTCCTTCTCAAGATCAAACAAGTCACGCATCAGCTTATAAAAAACCCAAACAACTTGATTATCAAGCTAAGATTAAAACTTCTAAGAGCTCCAAAGCTCCTAAAAAATCAAATGATCTTAGGATTAAAAATCAAGCATGATTGAAGAATGAAAACCAACGCAACCATCAAGTATAGTGAAAAGTGCATAAACCTATGAATCAGGAACTCAAGCTCCCGCATAATAAATCCTTGTTTCAAGATAAATCACAGTCATTTGTTGAGTACGATCTCACCATGATCATCGAGATCGGGATAACATGACTCTTGATAAGAAAACATGCCTAGTCTCCCTTATCAAGGAAGGCACAGACATCATTGTTAGATCTTACCACATGGAGTGACTTTATTGGCCCCACCTCTCCTAAAACTATCAAAAATACAAAAAAATCATGAGAAAACACAAGAAAAATCAAAGGTACAAATATCGAACATTGTAATCAGCTATTGTGTACACATGGATGATATTTCTTCCCTTTCTTTCTCTTCCTCTACAAGTATTCCTACCATTTTCATCCCTTCGATGTTATTTTGGTTAGCTTATTCTCACGTATTTTGTGAAATTTATCTCTATGGTATCCATTTGACCCTTGGTCTTTTATCACCTTGGTAAATTAAAGAATGACTGACCTCTTAGATATCCTATCACATTCAACATCTAATAAACTTGTTGCAAAGAAATTTTGGACATATTTGTTGACACTATCCAATGTTTTCATCACAATTACTTCAACCTCCTTTCATCAAGCCATCAGTGGTTCTTAACCCTTTGTTAAACAAGAGAGCTTAAATAAGTTTTCAGAAAAAAAAAAAATCAAAATCAATCAAAAGCACAAAGCTACAAAGAAAAAGTAAATTTATATATTACTCTCTCTTGGGGTATTTTCAATAATATCTATCTGGGATATGAATGCCTGACTGTTGGTAGAGTAATTTTGTGATTAGAATCAAATGCATCTCCATCAGGCTTATGGACACCTGGCTGGCAGTGGAGCAATGTACAGCTATCCTTCCACCATTCATTCACAAATCACCTATCATCTATCAAAATAAATCATTCCTACACATTGGCTAGGGTTTCTTCACTTATTGTCTATTAAATCTTCCCTTAAAGAGGTAATTAAATTCCACGTGCACACACTAGATGTCTATGAGTAGGCAAGATTAGTATGTTACCAACTGTCTTCTCTCAGACCTTGTTCAAACTCTTACTCTAGTCTATGTCTTGTCTCATGATTTGTGCCTTTAGCTAACCACTTATTCATCGTGAGGCTTCTAATCGACATTTATATCATTCTTATACTTCGTTCAGAACATCCATGTGTATAAGATTATTTTTTTTCCATGTTTTCAGACACCTTTGTCACCTTTCACAAAAACAATCTCTTCTCCTTCCTTTCTATCATGTGCTTTTATGCCAACTTACGCTGGGGGCATCCTTGCTTCTTCCTAGCACTTCATTGGTTTACGTTCATCATCATGTTGAAGCTATCCATAATGGCCTTGGGTCCCGCTTCTACACATGAATAGTTTTCCTTTGAATAATCCCACCTAATCACTGGGAGATTTTTTGCATCTTCACCTTTCTCGTACGCACGTGGCCTTATGCCATTTTACATCCCATCTATCGCTAGGGGCATCCATGCTTCCTCATTTTCCTATACATAATTTCAAAAAACTTTCAAAATCATCAAAACATTCAAATATGTTTCAAGAAACATCAAAAATAATATAAATCATCCTACAAAACGTCGCTCTTTGGTTCTCACTTGTTCATGTGCGTGACTCACGGATCATCTTGATCTACCTCCATCAAAAAGGTTAGGATGCTTACTTCATCTATACTATGGTGCATAATGAGTTGCCTGGTACTGTTTTATAGTGCACGTTGCTTTATCATCAGACTAAATTGTCCTCTGTTATTCCCTTTGCATGTATCATTTCTTGGGAATGTCAACACCAATCCAACACTATGATAATTCTTCACCGGGAACTCCTCGTGCTATGATTATTTACTAATGCACAACTTTTAGTTTGGTGGATGAAATCTAGAAACACAACAACAAACATAACACAAGAATACCATAGACTATGATAAGAAGGAATGATGATAAATTTGAAATACCAGTATAAATTATAATATCAACATGAAATTGTTACAATCTCACCCATGAGGTACTTCAAGTGTTACTGACTTCACTTGCCTTCCAACAATAACTATGGGAGTAACTTCACAATTACACATCTTAATGGCTTCTTTAACACACCTTCCAAATGATGGCTTCCTTTACACACTTACTCATACAATATTTCTCACTACTTCCTTATATGCTAAATGAGGGGGGTGTGACCTCTTTATTTATAGGAACTTCCAGGCTTATCCACCCTATCTCCAAGATAGGATAAGAAAATCCACTTCCGGATGAATCATATTCCATGCATAAACTCTTGCCTTTACATGTAGGCTTATTTTCTAAGATAAGATAAACCTTATCATCTCACATGGGTTCCACATTTTTAGACTTTTCCCCCAAATAAAATACACAAAATATTTATGACATCACTCTTTGTTCTTATTACAAATATAATATTTCTAATTCCTAATCATGTAGACCCTACTTCTCTACTTACCCTAACTTTGACATTTTAACATTACTAGACCACTTACGACAAATATTTATTTTTTACCACAACATTCCTATTGTATTTTTGACTATTACCATACTATACATTATTGGCGGTGTCGTACTGGCAACGCCGTTATCTTTTATCAGATGCTACTACTAATTATACTTAACAACATCCTATTCCTAATACATACATTAATGTAATAGAAATTACGGAGGAAAATTTTAGTGTCGACATCTTCCCCCTTCCTAGCTTCTACTCCGTCCTCGGAGTAGACTATTCTGGTGCTTGGAAAATCTTCAACTTGTCATGGTTGACCCATTTCGTAATGGGAGTGCCATCCAATTCCTCCAGTCAGTACGTACCATTTTCATGCACAGCTGCTATTTTGTAGGGCCCCATCCATTTTGGAAGAAATTTTCTGTCTTCTTTTTTTGTATTTGGAATCATATACTAGAACCAAGTCATTCACATGAAATGGAGACCAATGGATCTTTTGATCAAAGTATTCCTTCTGCTTCATTTTCTTCTTATAGCTTGTATCCTTCACTATTTCCCTCATTTCCTCTAGCAAATGAAGATGTACCAACCTTTCTTTTACTGAATCACTTTCATCCATCCTTTCATTTTTCATAACTCTCACAGTGGGAATATCAAACTCAATAGGAAGAACTGGATCAATGCCATAAGCCAACTGAAATGGGGATTATCCTGTTGCTGACTTTGATGTTGCCCTATATGCCCACAATGCTGCATGAATCCTTTTATCCCACTTATGTACCTGCAAGGCTGCATCTTTTGCTAGAATTTGACAAAACACAAAATTTGTTCATTCCACTTGTCTATTTGTGCTTGGCTTGTATGTTGTTGCCTTCCTGTGCTTAATAGAAAACTTATTGACTAGGGCTTCTACCACCTCATTAATGAAGTGGCTTCCTTGATCTGTTACAATTTATAATGGACAACCAAATCTGGTGACAATGCATTCATATATGAACCTTGTTACTTCATCCATGGAAGCTGTTTTCAATGGCCTAGCTTCAAACCACTTGGTTAGATAATTTTTTACAACTACAATATACTTATTTTGGCATGGGGTGGTTGGAAGTGTACCTATAATGTCTATTCCCCACTTTTCAAAGGGACCAAGTGAAAGAATAGGGCATAATGGAGCTGATGAAGTCTTACGGTTACCATGTATTTGAAAAATATCACATGTCTTACAATAATTATAACAATCTCTACAAAGAGTGGGCCAATGATAACCTGCATCCAAGATCCTTCTTGCTGTAAGTTGTACGGAGAAGTGTCCTCCACATGTACCATTGTGGAATTATTCTATCAGCTCCTTCCCTTGATCACGTCCAACTGCCCTCTTGTACTTTCCATCAGGTCCTATTCAAAATAATACTTCATGCAGAATAGAATATGGACGACTGGCTTGAGTAATCTTCCTCTTAGTATTTGCATTGGCACCATCAGGAAACTTGAATTCATTTAGATAATTCCAAATATCTATGTATTCACTAGGGATTGTGTCAAGGGATAACAATGCTGCATCTGGGAAATCATCATCATCACAAGATGAACCTAAACCATCATAGGCTCGAGAGAGTGCATCTGCATTGACATGTAGCAAAATTATCCATATTGCTATCCTCCCTGATGGGTTAGGATTATTTACAATATATTTTAGAGCCTGATGATTTGTTACAACTATGAATTTCTTCCCTAACAAGTAATTTCTAAACTTCTTTATAGCAAAAATGATAGCGAGAGCCTCTTTTTCTGTTACAGTATAATTTACCTCAGCACTTCTCATTTGTCTTCTCCCAAAGTAAACTGGATGATCATTCCCATTTTCATCCTTTTGGCTCAGAATACTTCCTAGTTCTACATCTGAAGCATCAGTATACACAATGAATGGCTTGCTCCAATTTGGATTCTTTAAAACAGGTGAAGACACCAGGGCTTCCTTCAGTTGTTCAAAAGCTTCATGTGCTTTATTTCCTAGTTCATAAGTAACATCCTTCTTCAAGAACTGGATTAGTGGTTGTGCAATCTTTGAGAAATTCTTGATGAACCTTCTATAGTAACCCACATGGCCTAAAAATGATCTCAACTTACTTCTATTCATAGGAAATGGTAACTCTTTGATTTTTGAAACTTTATCAGGATCAGTACCAATACCATCTCTGGATACAACATGCCCTAACAAAATGCCTTTAGAACATCCAAAGACACAATTTGTAGGGTTTAGTGAGGCTTTTGCTTCATCTAACCTTTGAAATGTTGTCTCCATCTGGTGCAGGTGGTCCATCTTGCTCCCATAGATGTAAAAATCATCCAGAAATACTCTGATGAAGTTCCCAATGTAGGGTTCGAACACCCTATTCATCAAATGCTGGAACGTTGCCAGAGCATTACACAACCCAAAAGGCATAACTCTATAAGCAAACGTTCCCCAAGGAGTGGTGAACGTGGTCTTCAGCTGATCTTTCTCTGCTATACGAACTTGGTTGTATCCGCTATATCCATCAGCAAAACTATAGCACTCCTGGCCAGCTACTTCATCCAAGATTTGATCTGAGAATGGAAGAGGGTAATGATCCTTCTTTGTTTCCTTATTGAGCTTCCTATAATCAACACAAATGCGTAGCTTCCCATTATTTTTTATTGAGATCACAATGGGAGAAACCCATTCTAAATTCTCCACAACAAATATGAATCCTACATCAAGCAACTTATCTATTTCTTCTTTTACAATCTTGGAAAAATTAGGATTCATTCTATATGGCATTTGCTTTATGGGCTTAGCACCATCTACCAGCTCAATAGAATGTTCTACCCAACTTACTTGACGGAGTTCCTTGTAATCAAAAGTGAATAGGTGTATGTACCTTTGAAAGAGCTGGAGGTAGGATTCCTTCTCACTCTCCATCACAGCATCACCAATCTTTATTTGTTGGAGATGATCATCAATTTCTTCTTCAGATAATTTTATGGGTTCATGAGTTGGTGTGACTGGAAGGATATCCATGACCAAAACATCAACCTCACTTTCTTCATCTTCAGTGTCCACTTCACTGGTACTAGAGTAATCAGAGGATGTCCAATCATCAGTTTCATCACTTGAATCCACAGGTTCTTCCTTATGATGTCGAGGGATCACGTTTATCTTCACCCTCTCTCTACCACGTCCAAGTGTCATGAAGCCTTCATTCCAGTAGTTTCTTGCATGAACTCTCCTTAGCCATGGTCTTCCCAACAACATTGGGTACGCAACAGTACCATTTTTCATCACCTGAAAGTCTACCACACATACAACACCCATAACAGATATTGTCACATTTGAAACTACACCTTCTGGTTTAGTTTTTCCCTTATTTAATGACCTTAACATAAGTGTTGAGGGGCGATAAATTTTTAAACCCAACATATTCATTACAGACTCAGTCATTACATTAACTACAGCACCTCCATCAACTAAGACATCATGAATTGAAATACCATTACATAATACCTCAGCTTGTGGAGCATAGGGATCCGCCTCTGCCTCCAAAACAGGGACCTCAACCTCCTTCCTTCGTCGAGCATTGAGTCCACTTCGCAGCTCCCGCCTCTTCTCCGAAGACATAGCCAAGATTTGACCATATGTAATATTTGCAGGCCTTTTGGATAGATCTTCTAAGATGGAGTATGGTCCTTGTCCCTGTGAAATCATAAAATCCTGCACACCCAACTTTCTTCTCCTATGTTTCTTACTAGTTTCTCCTTTCATCTTCTTAGGATCATTTCCATCTTGGTTATCTTTTTCTTTCTTTCTTTTTGTTACAAACACATCTACTTCATTATTTATGCTCTTATCTACTACATCAAAAGAATTCACAGGTGCTTTTCCTTTATCATTATCTCCTTTACTAGATGTAGAAGCTCTATCTAGACAATTATACTTATAATGACCCTTTTTATAACAACCATAACATACAACTTCAGAAATATTTCTTTTTGGACCTCTATCTCCTCCCTGAGAACTAAATTCTTTTCCTTGAAGAAGATTAATAGTTAACTGGCCCATCTTCCTGAGCAGATATTCATACTCAGTAGATGTACTAGGAGAAATATTTGTGCTCACCAGGAGTGGTTGTGGATTCTGGACCAAAGGTGTTGGTGTAGGCTCTACTTTAGCAACAATTTCTTTGGGCTCCTCTTCCATGCTTTCTTCTTACCTTCTTGCAATCTCCTTTGCTTGTTCAATGGTAGCTGGGCGGTCATATTTCACTCGTTGTCTGATCTCTAGCTTCATCCCAAGAATGAAGTGCTTACAGAGGAGATTATCCATGCCATTCATCAACCCATCCGCTAATCCTTCCTTCCGAATCTGGGCATCGAGCTTCCTCCTTAGCTCTAGAACACGAGCATGATAATCCCTTATCTTCTCCTTCTCTCCTTAGGATAGCTTTGTGATATCGATCATGAGATCTGCATATTTTTGTTGTTCACCAAATTCTTAAAGAAAACTTTCAATTAATAAATCCCATGAGTTTTTCACATTATCACCTAGTGTTTCAAACCACCTAAGGGTTGAACCATCCAAAAAGGTAGGAAAAAATTCAGTCCATTGTTCCCTTCTTATAAGGCCATTACAAATACAAGATCGTTTAAACTCTTGAATGAAAGAGGAAGCATCTTCATTAAATTTGGGTTGAAAAAATAAGAATCTTCCCCATTTTCAAAAGTAACCACAGTGAAATACCAACCCACAAGTACAATCAACAAGACTTATGTGCACAAATAATTGGAATCACTATAATAGAAAGTAGAAATGACCACGGTAAACTATGGTAAAACTTGACTTACTGCGGTAAAAACTGACTTTACTGTGGTAAACACTATTCACAGTAAAAAGTGAAGTTACTACAGTAAATACTATTCATGGTAAAAAGTGACTTTACTGTGGTAAATACTATTCACGGAAAAAATTGACTTTACCATGGTAACTACTATGCACAGTAAAAATAAGGTTACCCTCCAAATGTTTTCTGACTAAGTGGGAATATCTCTCCAGAAAATCCACCAACGAGGAATGGTCCTGGCAACGGAACCAAAATGTCAACACCAATTCGGCACTATGATAATTCTTCACCGGGAACTCCTCGTGCTATGATTATTTACTAATGCACAACTTTTAATTTGGTGGATGAAATCTGGAAACACAACAACAAACATAACACAAGAATACCATAGACTATGATAAGAAGGAATGATGATAAATCTGAAATATCAGTGTAAATTATAATATCAATATGAAATTGTTACAATCTCACCCATGAGGTACTTCAAGTGTTACTGACTTCACTTGCCTTCCAACAATAACTATGGGAGAAACTTCACAATTACACCTCTTAATGGCTTCTTTAACACACCTTTTAAATGATGGCTTCCTTTACACACTTACTCATACAATATTTCTCACTACTTCCTTCTATGCTAAATGAGGGGGGTGGCCTCTCTATTTATAGAACTTCCAGGCTTATCCATCTTATCTTTAAGATAGGATAAGAAATCCACTCAGACGAATCATATTCCATACCTTAACTCTTATATGTACATGTAAGCTTATCTTTTAAGATAAGATAAACCTTATCATTTCACATGGGTTCCACATTTTTAGACTTTTTACAAATAAAATACACAAAATATTTATGACCTCACTCCTTGTCCTTATTACCAATATAATATTTCTAATTCCTAATCATGTAGACCCTACTTCTCTACTTACCCTAACTTTGACATTTTAACATTACCAGACCACTTACGACAAATATTTAATTTTTACCACAACATTCCTATTGTACTTTTGACTATTACCGTACTATACATTATTGGCGGCACCGTACTGACAGTGCGCTGTTATCTTCTATCGGACGCTACTACTAATTATACTTAACAACATCCTATTCCTAATACATACATTAATGAAATAGAAATTACGGAGGAAAATTTTAGTGTCGACAGGGCACCATCATAACCCTTCTCATTAATTCACACAGGTTAGAAATGGAGCTCGATAACAAAAAACATTACGTTATGTTTCTCTATTAGGTTTGGTTTGTTTACTCTCTCGTATTACATTGCATTTTGTATGTTGCATGGAGTTAGTGTTTTCAGCAATGTATATTTGTTCATATATGGCTTTTCATGTCATACTACACTTTTGTGCATTCTTTTTAATAAGGACCGATGATGAAGATCTCTAGCAATATGAAGAAAATAAAGTTGTTTAAAAGGCATTGGATGGATGTTAGCTCATTCCCTATTCCTCATACTCCTTTTTCTTCTATACCCCCTTTATTCTTCTTCACACTATTATTTCTTCTATTCTCTTTCTATCATCTTTTCAATCATTGATCGAGTTCTTCTATCACCCCATCGATAATCAGGGGGCATCCTTCATTCTACTCATTTTTCTTCTATCCCTTCAAAATTTTCTACTTGTTTATGGTTTTCTACTTTCTTTGAAGTGACGTTACTTATGCCACCTCAAAGAGGGGCAAATGTAGACACCTAAAATATGCTTACACTTAGCATTTCCTTCGATCCATTCAATTGACGACACTTCGTTATTCAACCCTTTTTTGCTCCATTCTCGGATGCCCATTTACGACACCTTCTTGGTCGTATTCTTCCCATATTCAACTTATTTGGCTAATACCTCTCTTATTAGCTAAGCATTCCTCCTTTCGACCATTTAGAACCTCCCTAGTTCTCTCTAGACCACTTCTATTGGCTTCATAGTCTATCTATCAGTCACAATTGATTATCCAGACCCCTTCCAACTCTCAATGAGTCTCTAATCACTTGCTAATCAAATTTAACTAGCCTAAACCCTAGTTAACTAGCCTAAACCGAGCTTAACTAATCCTAAATCATGTTTATCCTAATCTAATCTAAAATTTCTTTTTGATCTTTAGTTCCACATGCACTCAAAGTTCAACATCCTTTCATTTGGAAATCTATAAATAGAAGGGTCGTGTCACCCCTCCCTTTCAAACTTACAACTTCACTCACAAGTCCTTCTCTCTCACATTTGGAGATATTGGCATTAGACCTCATTTTCATTAGCCAAGCTAATAGGCATTTGATCTTGGCTATCCTCCATTGTTGAAGCTCCTCCATCTTGCATCCATAACTTCATAGTAGGTTAGTAGGAGGGTATCTAACTTGGCCTTGTAGCCATTTTAGGGAGACCTCTTCACCACCATTAAAGCAAACAACAAATCTAATTTGATTTCTCATAGGTTTAACTAGGTTCAATTTATGTTTTAAGTAATCATAGAGTAGTTAGAGATAAAATGATAGTGTTTTAGTTTAATTCATTATTGTAGAAGTTATCTTGTTTAGAACTCATCTTGATGTTTATAATAGGTTTAGTTAGATCATGGAACTACTTAGCTAGTTTATTATTTATTAACATAACTAATCTTCTCATGCACACACCTGGTGTTTTATGTGTTACAATATTCAGTTGTGTTACTTGAGTATGGGGCTTATTGATATTTTGAAGCTCTGTTATCAATTTAATGAAATCATCGCAAGCTCTGTTATTATTTTACTTGTTATTATTTCAATTTATTAGAATCATAGGAAGCTTTAACTTACTATTGAAGAAAGTATTTAGCAATTAGTAATAGCTTAATAGGTTTAATTTGAATTTTTCAGTTGTTTATAATTTTTAATTTTTTTTTACTAGGATAATAATGTTCTATGCATGCTTATTTAGTTTTTAGATTTAGATTTTCTCATATTCTAAAGGAAAAGGCAATGGAGATTTAATATTCATTATCTTACAATGTTGGTATTATAAAATTATAGTGTTTTTGAAGTTTGACTCATTATTTCACTTGGCATTTTTTCCTCAAATGTAAGGATTTACAAACCATTTTCTTAGATATCCTACTTTTTTCTTACTGGTGGCCAATTGATCATTACAAAAGTATGCATTGGATTTTGTTGTGTTATTCCACCAAAATCCACCCAGGGTAGGATCCCGACCTCATCCCTTATTACACTATCTCCGGGCCTTTGCCTCAGTAAGAATTGAACCTCGGTGGGCTCTTTGTGAGCCAAGCAACTTCACCAATGGGCCAACGACCGTTCGATATTGTTCCACTTTTATTCGATCGGGTAATCAAATTTGTTTATTTATTTTTAATTTGAGATAAAATTATTTTTTACTCAAACGAATCCAATACAATAATTTTTTTAAGTAGTATTCAATTATAAAAGTAAAAATTATGATGTTTTTTATTATATATAATATTGATATTACATACTATAAATTAACTTGTAGTTCTTAAATACTATTAAAGTTCTCAAAATAATTAACAACTTTTTATAGTGTATATCAATATATTATTATATTAATATTATTAATTAAATTGTTACACATATATATTATTAAGCATACTAATAATTATTATAATATTACTTAATATATTTGTTACATTAAGTATCACTCATAACAACAAGATCCTTATATTATTTTTCTAGGATATGCCAAATTTGACTGTAGTGTACAATATTATCAGGGAAGTGAAAGTGGGAATTTGTAGGAAATAATTGTAGCTACAAAGTATTTATCGAGCTTATCCTTCTTCTCCAACTCAATTATCTAGGGAAGATCTATTCCATTCATTAGTGACTTAGTTTACAGGTGGGAGGTATGCATGCTACAAAGATGCAGATTCTATTTATTTTGTATGTTGTATGGAAACAGTCAAACCTAAATTTTGCTATGAATACCATTGTAAACTTTAGCACAGTTCCAAGTCCTATATCATGACAATTTACAAAGTTATTTTTCCATGTAGCAGTGCTCCTATATAACTAAGATTTTTTTGGCTAAGATTTCTTTGGTGGTGTCTAATAAACAAAAATCGACAGATACCCAAGCCAATATGAGAAATCACAGAGAAGCATTATGTATCATAACTAAATGTGTTCAATCCTAAACATTTGCATCATCATCAAAATTCCAAAGTTTTAACACAAATATAGGATTATGACATCTGTATTTGTAAATTATGCAATATATGTCTTTTCTAGCCTCAGAATTTGTTACATGTGCAATGGTTTATGGGAATATGGGTAATCTTGTGTGGTTGATTTTTAACATAAATTTTTCTATTGCCACATTTGTATTTGTAACGATTTAGTCACTTTATAGTGACTACATACAGTATTGATACAACGACCCATGTTGGGATCCCTCCAACCCATTACATATTCCAATACCCCCTATTTCAAAAAGGAATCGAATACAATTGCCAATTAAAATGGCTTGGGGATTAACTATCCACAAGTTCCAGGGACTTACTTTGCATAAAGCAACTTTTGACATTGGAAACACTGAAAGGCAAGGTCTGACATTCACAACTTTCTCTAGAGTTGTAACATCCACTTTTTTCCACTTCATATCTAGGATTTTTTATTTTTATTTTATTTTATTTTATTTATGTAGATGATTTAAATACCCATATATTTAAATCCAACATAAACCTTAATGAAATCCATTTCCGATAACTGTCATGAACTATGTGTAGCTGCATGAGAGAGTAGTGAACCTATTCATCCTCTCTCAATGCTATGTACGAGCCCACACATCAAATGTATCCATTGGTTCTCCTTTATCAGGATATGATATATATAAGTGAAGAATCCTAATTGTCTACATGGGTTCCACCTATGAATTCCATAGGCATATGAAAGCTCATAGATCATAGTAAAATCTCGACAGTGTAATCAACAGCTTACACCACTTTGCGCAAAGTTTCATATTCATGTATGCCATGCTCAATTCCATGACAACACACTCGTCATTAGGAAATTTGTCGTTTCGCCTTAATCACGTATTTAGTTATATGGATTCACAAACATAGATGTTGTAAACAGCTACAAGTCTTGAACAAGGTACAAATCCAATTTAACCTACATGAACACGTACCTCTATGTCATCCTATGATGCCTATAGAAAAGTAAGTGTCTTCATAAAAATTCACCTTGCTACTAGACCACTTCCCTTCCCATAGCCATCATAAGTTGATATAAGGGTGTGTGCCCATGAGGTCCAATATGTCTTTGTAACTCTATCAAGTTTTGTACTTAAAGCAACACCATACCACAATCTAGTCTCTTGATGAGACAACTCATTACAACTACTATACATCAATATCCTAATGGTGAAAACCATCATTATAGGGATACGACTGTGTAGAAAATCCAGTGAGTTAACCTGCCTAGAATCATGTATTGGAGAATGGAATTTAATGTTTTCAAGGTAATTATTAATCTTTAAAGAATAGTTTAGGCCTCACGACACCTTCTCCACGAATGGATCATACATAAGGTCTAGTGTATGTTGATCTCAGGGCCACATCGCTTAATTACCTTTCTACACCTCATGCCCAAGATAACCATAAATGGAGAATGATACTATCTTGGTCTATGATCAGTATTAATGTTTAAATACTGTCACAACTTAATCAATTAAGCCCATGTTTCTATAATTCTCATTATAGAGATAGGTATCTACATATAGCTAATTATTTAGTTATGTCTCATATTTTTTTTCAAGTACCATAGACTATAGATGACAATCAACATTTTAGCATAAGCACTTCACTTTTCTTAGTTGTACCTTGATTAAGAGCATTCATTTGTTTTACTATATCCATCAAGTAAGTTATGTTTGGAGTATCTAATATGTTAGATTGGATTCACTACTTACCCATTCCTCTTCTCCTATTATAACCTTTTTACATAAGATCTTTAATCTCTTTTATAATGTTCATATACTAATCCTCTTTAGAGATAATAACAGTGTTGACTAGGGTCAAGGTTCAGATACTATGTTCTTTCCAACTTAGTGAGCATGTTTCCATTTTACTTCCATTGTAACTAGATATCATACTTATATGCTCGTAATGATGCATTATGGGACAACCCCTTTTTAAATACATTATCATCTCCTAGAAAAAAATTATCGCATTTCTGCAATTCCTGAACAGTGAAACCAACCTTATTATATCTTCATGTCAACTTCTTTGGCAATTGTAGTTGTATGAAAATGTATCTTAGCTATAGGACCAACACCCTCTTCCTATAATTTGACGTAAGTCTACACGCTCTGAATTTATTTACAGTTATATTAAACTTATCTTTATATAAGTTTGGACCCTAATCCTTCATAGAGGTATCAACGTATCTTGGTACTTGATTATTTAGCATTGTATCCTCTTTCACTTGAATACTCAACATACATATATTATCTACCTGATAACACAACTTGACCATAAATGATTAAAATACTACCTGCAAGAACAATAGTCAACCACATACGGTTTACTATACCATTTTGAATACAACTTATATACTATTGTTTTGTCAACATGGATCACATTATCCATGAAGTCCTTTTTACTTCATTTGCAATTTATCTTTCCCAAATGACAATCATTCTTTCTGTTCCCTTACTATTTGCTTACATTGCATCACATCTTAGTCCAAATATGAGTAGGTCTCCACCATTATGACAATGGTTAAACTTTAAGGTCATAATTTATGTAAGTTGGATTATATTACTTGACCTTTCAGGGCATTAGATATGATCCACCACTTAATAATATTATCCTATTATCTATCTAACAAAACTATTGTTATTTACTTTTTGTCTCATCAATAATTACCTCCAATCTTAGTAATTGAATTCATAGTAGTTGAGGTTAGAGTGCTACAGGGTGTCTATACATGCTACCAATACATATTCATATCTTTTCGGTTAAGCCAATTGGTCAAGTTCTTAAGACCCCTATGGTATAAGGTCACTTCACTGGATATACCAAACATGATTTAAATAAGTATCACCCAACTATATACTGATGATACGCATCAATGTTGCATGCATCATTATCTATGTTATAATGTCATCCTAGTTTCAATAATACTTGAAATAATATGAGTTATTTATTTGTTTACTTTTGTTGTTAAATAGTGACATAATAGAATATTTTCTCAATATATTTATTTGGTATATAGTCCATAAGGATAACATATTTTGTAACTTATTGATAGTTTTTAACATAACCAATGATATTTTCCAATGTATAAAATTTATTGTGAACCATAATACGAAATGACTCTTGCACCCAAATGGAAATCAAAACATCATATTTTATATTCATTCAACTAGTTGATCTGTAAAGATATTTGATTACATCTCAACAATTAATGAGTATGATTAAGAATTCAAAAATGTCTAATCAAACTTGAACATAAATTGTAACAGGCTTATTTGCCTCTGGTTAAAACAAAAATCTTTTCTACACATCATCAATTGTCTTTTTTTTTACACACAACCAAGGTGAAGCTCATAAGTGAGTCAAAATATGTTAGCTCAATAGCCCTCATATTCACAAATTAATCTTGACTGAAAATTATGGTTTCAATACATTCCAATCATTCATGCATTCTAATGAAATATAAAATGTAATCGTCGAGACTTTATTTTCCACAAAATTCCTTTCACCCTGCACTAAAATTTTGATGTACAAAATTGCACATGGTCAATCCAAAATGATTGGCATGAAAATCCCTTTTCCCCGCTTAATGAATTATGCAATATAATACTTGATTAAATGATATGATGCAACATTAAGATCATAATAGCAACACAATGATGCAAATAATCGTTCATCATATATTTTAGAATAATTTATTTTATCCATCTGAAAACTATTCACTGTCATAAATTTTAAATGCCTTAATAAAAGGAATTCACAAGAATAGACCACATAACAGCATAGGATAAAAACATTCATAGCATTCATTTCACTTTCAATATCGAGATAAATTATAAGTCTGTAGCAAAACTTTTAATAACATGTAATTATATTACTATATTATTATATCCTTAAGATATTCTTCCTGGTGTCCATAGGGACTATTCTCTACGTGTTACTCAATTTCGTAACAGAAATTCACTAGAAATGGGTATTCAGAAAAACAACGCTTAAAAATGTTCTTTATCCTTATTTCCCACCAGACATCCTTTACTAGAATAGGTCGTTAATGATTTTTGAGCAAATATTATACACTTCCTTTCATGCATGACTGATATACTCTTATCAGAATAGTTTATTCTTGTTCTTTAATCCTATTTAATGTATCTTACTAGGGAATCCTTATTTTTCCTAGATATAACAACCACCAAACTCAACATATGATATTATACTACCAAATTCCCAAGTTAGACGTTAATAAGGTAATTTTTAATTACCTAAAACTGAATCGAGATCCTTCAAAATACCTGCATCCTTCTTGTTTAATTGAAACCCACCCCTGCTAACGTCGATATTAATCGACACCTCAAGGGGAATAAATTAATACTGGCTAATTTGCATGTCAGAAGGTCACCTTATTTCCTATATGACGACTAATAAAATATAACTAGATAGTATATACAAAATTTAGAGCCTAGCAGATAATCACTCACGCTCAAACAAGCTACTCATATTACCAACTTAGGTTAATATAACATATATGCAGGTATCAATCATTATATGCACTCAGATTGACTCCCTCATGGGCTCATGTGGCTCCTTTTTGATATGAGAAATTTGAGCCAAGAGAGCATGCACATCTTCAACAGGTTTAAAACATTGCTAGAATTGAGTTGTCATAGTAGTCCAATCAGTAACCGATCTAGCAAGAAGGTGATAGAACCAAAAAACAACATTGTCCTACAATGTTTCCACGAAGAGCATGACAAATAAATCTTCATGCTCAACCCCAAGAATTCCACATGCAACAATGAAAGATACAATGTGTTCATCTAGGTGTACTTTCCCATCACCCCATAATTTAGGAAAACTTTTCCTGTTACCCCTGGGTAACTTGTGCAATGGTTGAGGAAGAGCAAGAGGCCCAACCTGTTGTCCCCAAGGAAAAGATGTTACCATCTTTGGAAAGATTGACTGAAGGGGAACTGTAACTCCAGTGAGTAATAGAGCACGGATATTAAAATTGAGTTGATCTTGAGGATTTTTATTATTAGAAATCTTGCTTTTAGCAGGAGATGTGCTCGCATAACGAGTTATTATGTTCCTTATTTCTTAAGGAAGAGGAAATTATTTTTTCTCTAGAAGTTGAAAATGAGGATTTTCTACTCCTAGAGCTTTCTTATTACGTGTATATCTTAGAGTCTCCAGACCGAAAAATGGTCTTGAAGTTATTTAGAAAGGGATATGTTAAAATAAAATCCCCAGTAGAGTCACAAAAAACTATTGGTTTTTGAATTAGTGTTTTAGTAATCAAAAGTCAGGGAAAAGTAAGTCCCTCCTCTTTATGGGAGAGGTTCCCTTATTAAAAGCGAGCAGAAAATATTATATACAAATATACAACTTTCATATCAATGAGGACTCCTAATACTTTGAAATGATTTATGCCAATAAATATTATCAATACATAGAAATGGAAGAACAAGAAAACTGGAAGGGAAGAACAAAACAGTATTTTCATGTAATATAGATAGCAGAATATAACCTTATGTATACTTTAACAAAAAGAGATACAGAAAAGAATCATTCACATTGGCAATATCTGATATTATTTGATAGACACAAAGTTCTTAGAAATCATATCATAAGAACATAAAGTTTCTTAAAATGAAAGATTGATGATTCATAAATTTCAGATAAGGAAAGAAAGGATAGAAGATAGAAATAAGAGACAAGGAAAAACTTCAATATTGATTACTTTCAAATCTACTACATTTCAAGAGTATCAAGGTCCATCCCTTAATAATGGCATAAAGATCCTATTAAATAGCTTACAAAAACAATTATATTCAGTTCCAACTTATTTTTAATCTAAAAATTAAAGACCACTTATCAAATACATTAATAGAATGCCTTTAATCAAAGAAATACATCATGGGTGTACTTTCCCATAGAAAATAAAAGAATTTTCCTAGGACCCAAGAGTAGAAACATTCAAGGGAGGCTTAGAAGGGCCGACCGTCTTGAGAATCTGATGTCTAAATTTCTTTAATGCCTCAGCTATCTCCATACACTTGGGTATGGTGGTATTAGAAGTGGCATGAGTTCACATTCCAAGGAACTTCTCCATATCATTTTCAAACTCTGTGTTTTCAAGAAACTCTTTATTTGCATCAGTGATAGCTGACTGGAGAGAGCATACATATTTCATATTCTCTTTAGACATTGACTCTTCTTTGAAAAGATCATCCCTGATGAAGGTCTTGAACTCGGCCTTGATCTCCTGAATGGAAAACTGATTACTTGAGGCTTCATTCTAGATCTGACAATGAATATCTTGGAAGGCAGACAAAATAAAAGTCTTGAAATCTCCCCCTTTCTACCGCACATTTTTCAGTTCTCCCACTACTTCCAAAACCTCAATCTTCCAATCAATACTGAAAAACCTAGGATTTTGATAAATTGTTCTTGGCTTCATCGAATACTTTGCTTGCCAATACAATCTTCTCATTTGCATAGCCCATTGAACGGATATCTTGGATACATTCACACCAAAGCTTCAGTTCTTTTTCCAAGCCACTGATTGTTGTGATGAATTTTAGTTGCAACTTGTACACCTTCTCATATGACTTGAATGAATCTTCAATAAAGTTCAATCCAACCACTGTCATATCATCAACCAACACTTCAATGACCTTTCCATAGGTAGTATATTTGTGAATATATTTGATGGTCTGGACTTCATATTTTTTGAGAACTATGGGAGGTGGAAGGGAAGCTAGTGGAGCCAGGTCTAAGACCTTATCTTTTGCCAATAGAGAATTTATGAAATTTGAAAGAACTTGGTTATGTTCTTCTAATTTCTCCATAGTTTTCTTATCCTTCTCCACTCGTTCAATGACTCTGGTCATAGTATCTAAGGTTATGAACCTCACTTTCAGGTGTAGATTCCCCAAGTGGAATTCTCGTAAGCTCTAGGTCAAAAACCAAAATATATTTCTCCTCCTTATCCACCTTAGGTTCTGCAATCTCCAGGAACTGCTGACCCTATGAATCTAACACCAGCCTTGAGATGGTCTTTTCTTTCTTCACTGGAGGAGGAGGAGTAGTACCAAGCAAGGTAGCCACAACATCAAAATTTGGAACTCCAACCTGAGAAGAATACTTCCTTCTCTTCTTATTAATGAAACGTTGAACCTAAGTAAAGAATGAGTAGGAGGGAGAAGGAACAATAGATCCGAGTGCAAGTGAGCTCATTGCACTCAATTTATGCACTACTAATTTTTCCAGTGGGGAAGTTGGCATAATTTCAGAAAGATCCTTAGAAGATGAATCTATCAAATCTAGAGATTCAGTCCTTTGAAATTCATTTTCTATCTCAGTAGCAACGACAGGGGTTTCTTCTTCTTCTTCTTCTTTCATCTCTTCACTGTCATCCTCACTCAAAACAACAATATCCTTTGGCCCTACAGGGATGTATGGCTGTTCAAAAAGAACTTCTTCTTCAACCATTTCTTTTTTGATGGCCTTACTTTTCTTCAGGTATACCTTTGTTGAGGAGGATGGAGTAGATTGTTCATGAACCTCAATATCAGGCATAGGTTCTTCCCGCTTAAGAGAAGAAGTTTCTTGTGAAGAACACTTGGATTTATTCATCTTGAAGTCTTGCATCTTCCTATCAAACCAGAGTTTGGTTCTCACAATAACATGATTGATTACTTCCTTCAAATCATCTCTCTCTTTGACGAACCAATCAATGGTTTCCAAAGGAGTGTGTTTAATATACCTCTCATACTCAATAGATTGCAATTCCTCATCATCATCCTTAAGCCCATTAGGTACCTTATAGACATTGAAGTCTATGATTTTTTGAAGGGAGATTCTGCCAAAGTACCTCCTCCTGGCCTCAAAATCATCTATGCAATCAGCCCAATAATTGTAAGTGTTAGGAAGGTGATGAAAGACCATCCTGAAATTCTTATCAATGTATCCTTTGATATCAAAACAAGTCCTGGATTTGAAATGATGGATAGTGAGAGGAACAATGGTTCTATCAATGTTCTGGGCATCCAGGGTTGGCCTGCATGTATAATTTCCCAGGGCGATAGGAAAATGAATTCCAATAATCTTCTTATCTCTACAAGTTTTGTGGATTTTTTCCAATTACCTATAAACCTCACTTGAAAACGAATACTTGAAAACAATATTTGACACATAAGATTTTCACAGAAACAAGACGGTGCTTGTGTATTTTATTAATATCAAAATCAAGCATTACAAACAAATGAGAGAGCTACAATATTTATAGATATTGGACAACTTCTATCTCATCCACAATATATGGAAACAAATCATCTAATCTAAGAAAATATGCAGAAATAGCATATTCTCCCCTAACTGCCCCTATTACCCCTCATGGAAATCATCTGGGAACAAAATATGTAAAATATAGAACATGATCCCACAAACATTGGGATGATAACACTATCACTTAGTTGACTAACAACTAAGGAAAACTAATATCTATTGACACAAGTTTAAAGTATTTAATTAAATACTTTAACTTATTAAATTTATTTTACAAATTGCATTATATTTTTAGCTCATGGCAGAAATTACATAACATTTTCCCATGCCCTAAGTTAACGGTGACTTGGCGGCTTGAGATAGACCTGCTAGAGAAAGTTGGTTCTTGCCTCCTAAATACCTGCGGGGGTCTACTGGCTTTGAAGAAAAACTGTTTTCCTAATGGTAAATTTCCAAGGAACCAAGGATCCAGAGAATGCCACACAAATGAATGTCCTGGAGGTACATGGCGATACACTAGAAAAGGTCTGGTGTGTGGGGTAGTCTTCGGCAATGCACCTGAGATTCCTGGTCAAAGTTCACCAATTTCTGTGGGTCGTGGGGTTCTCTGCTATTGTTGGGGAATGGATTGGCAACATCATCTCAACTGCAAAATGTTGGATCCCTGGAAGTTGCTAAAAATAGAAACAATACACTTGTAATCCTGGTTGAAGGGGCAAATGCTAGAAAACACAGCTAGGGAAGATGCATCCTCAAACTCTGTGCGTTATTGGACCTCTTGTTCTGACATAGTTCAAGGCTATTTCAAGGATAAGGGCTTGGAATTACCATGTAAGGATTCAACTATAATTCTATTGCTTGCTTCATAAATGAATTTTTATATAACTTGTTCTACAAGAAAACCTCCCTTAACTATGAGCCCAAAGTGGAATATTATAGGAAAATGAGACTAGAGAAGGGAAAAATAGAAATCATTGTATGTCTTTGATACCACCTCTGTATAGAGACACTAAATAGAGTGAAATTATTGTATGGCTTCCAAAAGGCTCCCACATACTATCCCAGGTGAAGCCAGAGGGAATTATGACCATGCCTATTTAATTGCAGTTACTGAATCTTTCCAAATCAGATATTGGGTTCATTTGAACCCGGATACGTCTTATGAAAAATCCCCTTGATATTCTCATGGGATGTAGAAATGTTTAATTGCCATCAGTAATACTCCAATGGGTAAAATTTTGTGGCTTTCATTGACAAGTGCAAAAATGACCTTGTAGTGCGAGTATACTATGTATGGGTTAACAGGCATTTTAGTCATGATAGGAATGAGCATTAACTCTAATCGGAATATGTTCCTTTTATTTAAATTGATCTCATGGTGGAGGTCGAATTTTATGAAAATCAAAACTTGGATTCATGAATTTATGGTCCCCTTCAAATTTGGGAGAAAATGACTTTTCACTTTGACATTGCGAGCTATTGCGGCATTAATCGGGTCCGCGTGTCATGGATGTCCCGGACACATTCTTCCGCATGGAAGAATGTGGGCTTCCTTAGTCCCCTTTTGGTTGTCACTGCACCCAGTCCCATGCTGATTTTATCAACTGTCCTGAAGATGAAAATCTTGCACCACCCGAATAACTGACTTCAGTGGCAGGTCGGCCAATTCGCATCCCTTGCATACTTTTGTCTTGGCTGGGACCACCAGAACAAAAAATTTCACTCTTTGTGATTTCCACTCCTGGATTTTGATTTGTACATAAACGAGCTTACATCCCAACTTCCCACTGACCTCCTGGGACAAAAATATAAATTCACTGATGTCGGTTGTATTTCAGCTACAAACTTGGTCCAAAGCTTGGTGCGATACACTGGTACAAAGGGAGACATTAGACCTGCAATGCATTAAAATGCAAGCCTTCGACTCCCATTTTTTGCATTTTTTCAATTTTTTCTAACTCGTTGGGATTTTGTCCTTGGATGGGAGTTGTTAGTTTGTAGCCAAAGGGTGCCCCATCCATGATTTTCGGTGTTGAATAAGGATCTTCTTCCTTTCCTCATCATTATGATGCATTTTTCTCCTTATTTACCTCGAGGGGTGAATTTTGGCCCCTTAACCCGCTTTTACCTATACATTTATTCAAATATCAACTAATGATGATTAAGTTAAGTTTTAGTCATAACATTCTCCCCCTTAATTCAGCATGGTCTCAAGTGAACAGGAGAGAGATTCTCTAAAGGCCTCAAATTTTTCTCGAGCAAGTGACTTTGTGAAGACATCTACACGTTGAATATCTATTGGGAAATACTAGAGCTGGATGTTGTTGTTTTGAACATGTTCACAAATGAAATGTACCTCACACCTCAATATGTTTGGTGCGCTCATGAAAAATTAGATTTTGAACAAGTTTTACTACTCCTTCATTATCAACATGTAGGATAGTTTGATCTTTATGTGGTATTCCCAATCCTTCAAGTATACGTCGGAGCCATATCAATTCACAGACAGCTCCACCTGCTGCATGATATTATGATTCTGTGGAGGATCTTGAAACATAAGTTTGCTTCTTACTCCCCCATGATATCAGTCCAGATCCCAAAAAGAATACAAATCTTGAAGTGGATTTCCTATCATCTATGTTTCCTGCATGATCTGAATCTGAATATCCTGTCAAGAAGAAGTTATTATTCTTCTTGTATTCTAGGCCATAGTCCATAGTTCCTCTGATGTACCTTAGTATCCACTTTGCTGCTTTCTAGTGAGAAACCCTTGGTTCTTGCATGAACCGTGAAAGATAGCTGATTGCATAGCTAATATCTAGCCTAGTGTAAGTCAAGTAGATGAGACTCCCGATCAACTACCGATAGAGAGTTGCATTTACTTGTGGTGATGGATCTGTTCGAGATAGTTGAAGTCTTGTCTCCATAGGTGTGGAAAATGGCTTACAATCCATCATATTGAATTTCTCGAGCATTGTCTTGGTGTATTTCAATTATGACACAAAGATATGATTTTCTCTTTTCCAAACTTCAAGTCCAAGACAATAATGCAGAATCCCGAGATTGGTCATGTCGAATGATCGTGTTAGATCTTTATTTGTTGACTCAATCATCCTCACTGATCCTCCAGTGATGACTAGATCATCGACATATACTAAAATGATCACTATCTCCCCCCTTGATTTTTGAGATAGAGATTAGGATCGTATGGACTCTTGTTGAATCCATGTTGAATGAGATGCTCGTCGATTTTTATGTACCATGCCCTAGGAGACTGCTTTAGACCATATAGTGATTTTATTAGTTTACATACCTTTTCCTCTTTACCTGGTATGAAAAAACCTTCTAGTTGAGTCATGTAAACTTCTTCCTGTAAATCACCATTAAGAAAGGCATTTTTCACATCCATTTGGTGCATTTTCCAACCAAATTGTGTAGCTAGAGAGAATATTAACCTGAAAGTTTTTATCTTAGCTGTGGGAGCAAAAGTCTCCTCATAATCAATGCCTTCTTTTTTAGCATATCCCTTAGCAACTAGTCTAGCCTTATGTTTATCAATTTTTCCGTCTACTTTGTACTTCCTTTTGAAGATCCATCTGCATCCAATCAGATTTTTACCTAGTGGAAGATCTGTAAGTTGCCATGTATTATTTTTCATAAGTGACTTATATTTTGCATCCATAGCATATTTCCAAGGTTTAGACTGTAGGGCTTCTAAAACTGAGGATGGCTCAATAGTTTCAACAAATTTACTCATTAAGGCCAAATTGACCTCATTTCGAGCCATACTGCGAGTCCTCATTCCAGTGGTAGATGTGTCGGGGACACTATCCAATTTTGCATCTCTAATCATACTTGTATACCATTTAGGCATACTTTTTGTGGTTCCTGTGGGAGGTTGAATTTCATTATCTTCCCCATCATCACTGTCATCATCAAAGTGATTACCATCCTCTGTTTTTTATTGTAGGGATGATTTTTTCATCATGTGAGTGTATGGAAGGAGCATCTTCTTCATTTCTTCTTAAAGAACTCAACATCCCTACTAGTGTATACCCTTCTTGTTCTTGGATTCATAAGTCTATAGCCAAGTGCTTCATCATTGTATCCCAAGAAGATAAGTTTTTCTGATTGCATATCAAGCTTAGTTCTTTGTTTCTTAGGAATGTGCATACTTGCTTTACATACAAAAACTCTAAGGTGTGAAATAGATGGCTTATGCCCTGACCATGCTTCCTGTGGTGTTACTCCATCAAGAGCTATAGTGGGAACTCTGTTTAGTAAATACACTGTTGTTTTAGCTGTTTTGGCCCAAAATGTTTTTGATAAACCTGCATCATCAATCATACATCACACCATATCCATGATAGTATGATTTTTCACTTTCAACAACACAATTTTGTTGTGGTGTGTGAGGAGGAGCCATTTGATGACAAATGCCATGTGTTTTCAAAAAATCATTGAACTCATTGCTGGTGTATTCTCCCCTTCAATCTGAGTGGAGTGTTTTTATTTTCCTACTAGACTCTGTTTCAACAAGGGCTTTAAACTTCTTGAAAGTTTCAAAAGCTTGGTATTTTGTAGAAAGACAGTATATCCACATTTTTCTTGAAAAATCATCAACAAAGAGCATAAAATATTAAAACCCAAAGTGGCTAGGTCTCATTGGTTTGCACAAATCGATATGCACCAAGTCAGGTTTTTCCTTAGCTCGAAATGTATTATGTTTGAATGGTGCTCTATTTTTTTTTTCCTGCCAAACAATGTTGACATTTTTCTGTACCCTTTTTTAGAGGTGGTAAACCCCTAACCATGTCATATCGACGAAGTGTGTTAAGATAGCCAAAACTCACATGTCCAAGTCTTCGTTTCCATAGTTGAGATGATGATGTATCCTTGGCTAGAAGTGCTTGATCATTTCGTTGAAAAAAATCCAACTGAAACATTCTTCCAACATTCGAAGCTTTTGCAACAATTTTTGAGCTTCTTGACTTATCTCGAATTACGCACATCTTTTTACCACCTTTACAATCAAAGTTAATTTTGAGATTGTAATCTAATAGCTGACTCACGAATAATAGATTTTTTGTTAAACCAGGGACATAAAGAACTGTTATCCAAAATTCACCCCCTAGGGTAAATTTGATAATATGAATTAAATTCTTTGGTCCCGAGCAAGATAGATTGATTTAAGGTAAAAAATCATGTTTCTGGGGTCCCCTTGGATTTTTTTCTAACTCTCCTATCCAAGAATAAAGGAGCAAGTTCTAAAAAAGGGTGAAAAAGTTGCAAAAAAAACCAAGCTTGGGCTAGAAAAAATCATGAAAATTGGCTAAGTCCTAGTCCAGGAAGCACTGGGATAGTTGGGACGTCGGGGCGCGAATCAGCCGAAAAGCCTCCAAGCGGTCTACGCAGCACTGGGACAGTTGGGACATCGGGACGCGAAATGGCGAACCGGCCGAAGGTAAAAGCAAAATTGACTAACTGTTGTGCAGGTAAGGCTAGGACATCTGGGCCGTGAGGATGCGAAGGATGCAAACCACTCGGATCGGCCAGTGCAAGGAACTTCAGTCTGGGATAGTTGGAACAAATGGACGTGCGGGACGCAAAAAGCCGGAGGAGCCGAGAGCCAATGAAAGCGTGCCACGTGTCTTCACCTTGAAGAGGGACAGGGAAGCCCGAATCGGGTGGATTCAGAGGAATCCGAGCCAGAAAGTCCGGGATAGTTGGGACATGAAAAGCCGACACGTGGGACGCGGAAAGCTGGCAGGCCCGCAGACGAATTACGAAACTGCCACGTGTCACAAGGGAAAGCGTCCAAAATTTCAAAGGGAAAGGTTTGAAGCATTGGCCCGAGCCAATAAAAAGAGGACACGTGTCTAAGGAGAAGGGGAGTGTGGAGCTCGGGGAGGAATTAGAGAATTTGGCAAAATTTTTGGCCAAAAAATAAAAGGTAAAGGATGACCCCGTGCCCCTTGTCCTCCAGCCAGATCATGCCACATGTCCCAAGTGGCGGGGACGTGGGGAAAAAATGGGAAATTTTCCAAAATTACAAAAAGTCAAAAATTTCAAGGAAAACCCAATGGGTAAGGGAAGGAGAGAGAATTGCTCATCCAATCAGTGCACTGACATGTGTCGTCCAGGTGGCGGAGCGCGGGAAAAAATTTCAAAACCCATTTTTGCCTGTTTTGTGCCCTAAATCTTCAGATCGCCATATCTTTCGATCCAGAGCTCGGATTTGCACATTCTTTATATCATTGGAAAGATTATAAAATTCTCTACATGATTCTGGGGTCAATCTTGAATTTTGGTTTAGTATAGAGAGAGAAAGTTAAGAAACAGCTCTGACGCGTGTTCATGGCCAGAAGTGACATTTCAGCGACCAAATTTAATACAGAATGGGTCGCATTCTCCTCCAATTAGGTCAAAAATGACAGGGTATGGGTTTGTAAGGTCCCCCATGCCAATTTAATGCATTTGCAGTCAATGAGGAATGGGCTCCCACGTTTTGTACGTTTTCTCTCTCCTGGGCTCGACCCATGCAATGTAAAAGCTAGATTTGGCTCATTTCTTAAAGGGGGAACACTTTTGGCATAGCAAACTTCTTCTTTCACCTCCAACAAGTGATTGTTGCAAGAATCAGACCTCTTCAAAGATTGTAACAGGTTTTCTACCTCTCTGAGGTTGTAATGCAGTGGTTTTGACATTGGAAATGATAATGCAAGCTTTGTGAATGGGTTTCAGTCCTTTGTTTGTATTATTTGCTTCATTTCAGATCCTAAATTATATCTTATCAGCCTGTGTATGTTTTATGTTGCAATCTTTGGTTTGTGTCTATTTGCATGACAAAAATATTCACCACTCCTTTTGGTGCATCACCATCTTTAGTTAGTTTCAATTTTTGCACTTCTATCCCTGTCTCCTTGCAATTTAGAGTAGGATTAGGATCTGAACCTCTGTAGTTGTGCAAATATAGATCTAAATCAGAGGAGTTTGAGGAACCAGCCTCTAATCTAGAGATTCCTCTCTCAGTTTCACAAGTCCCACACTTGGAGAGAGGTTTCCATGTTGTGCAATCACACTAGATGCTAGTATGATCAAACTAGAAATCTGATCAACATCCAGGGGTGCTGTGATTTTGCACTAACAGTTTTGGCACGCCCGGTGGGACACTAGAGGTCTCATTTTTATTTGCAGCAAAGTTGATGTGCATCTGCTATAATTTTCTTGCTTGAAAAGAGCTATTATTTGCATATCTGGTGACTCCAAGGGGAAGAATCAACTGGTTTTAGCAGTGCAGGCCTGAAAACTCATGAGAAGAATCACCACAAGGTCAAGAGTTGGAGAAGAAGAAGTTCTGTTTGAATACCTGCAATTATCTCCAAGAAGAAGGCAAAGAGGAAGAAGGATTCAAAGGTCTCCATCTCCACCAAACAGAACTCTCTCAACTCCTCCACCTGGTAGGCCTTTCATTCAGTCAACAAGGGTTTTAAGACCAATTAGAATGGCACAAAACAACCCCTATGTCAACTTCATAGGCAGCAGCCCACTTGCCCTCAATGCACAACATCCAATTCCTATTGCAGCCTTGAAGAACATCCCTTACTTCACTGGAGAAAATTAGACTACTCCAGGTGATCATGTTAAAGATATTGCTAACCTTTGTGCAATCCATGAAATCAATGAGATGCAAGTGGCTGTCAAGTTGCTGGCATCTTCATTCAAGGGTAAAGCATTGCAATGGTTTAGGAGCCTTGGAGCTGGTTCTATCACAAATTAGAATCAGCTGTGTATAGCACTTCATGAGCAATTTGGAGAAAAGGGAGACAACTTGTCTCTTTTGGAGCAGCTGACAACCATCAAGAGAGCTCCCAATGAGCAGCTGACCGATTTCAACTTCAGATTTCAAAAGACTTGGGAGAGAATTCCAGTGGCAGTCAGGCCAACAGCAGAAGGTGCTTTTCTCTACTATCTCAAAGCTCTAAATTCTGATATTTCTATGTTGATTCAGTCCATGGGAGGCATAACTATCCCTATGGCTTATAGCATTGCCATTAGGGCTGAAAATTGTTTGATCCAAGCTGGCAAACTTGCCCCTAGACCTCCCATGCCATTGTTTCCAAGTTTAGAGAGTCCAAACACCAATCAAGCACCTAATTTGGCTCCTTCTCCCACTCCTAGAAATCAGAGTTCAAATGAAGCTTCCACTTCATCTCCAAGTGCCCCAAATGAGCTTCAAGAAGTCATGAAGCAATTGCAAAACCTAGGCAATGAGCTGGTTACTCTCAAAAGGCAGCAGGCCCAAGGTTTTAGACCTTCTTATCAACCCCAAGCTCAGCCTAATAGGCAGCCATACCAACCACAAAGGCCACCTAATCCAGTTGCAAATATAAATCAAACAAGGCCTCCTGCCAATAGACCATTTCAGCCCTATAATCCAAATGCCATATCTGCCTCTAAGGCATTGGTGCCAACACAAAACAACATTGCCCAGGAGTATGACTGGTGTTTTCCATGCAATGAGCCTCATAACCAATCCATGTGCTTCAATGGTGCTTTGAATCAAGCATTAATGGTGACAACTACTGGTGTGGAGGGTGAGGGCAGTCAAGGAAACAACCAACAACAAGAAACATTCCAACAGCAATCAGCCCCAAATGACACCACATTGGTAAATTGGCAAGCAGAGGATTTTTGTGGCATGAATCAGGTAGTTTCTCAAGGTGTTGCAGCCAACACAAGGTCAAAAAGGAGGAATTTGGGTGAAGAACAGCCATTAGCCCCAACCAATCCACAACCTTCCATGGCTCCACAAATGATTGGCAAGCAAAATCCAATTTCAAATGCACAAGGGCAGCCAAGAACAGCCCCTAGGCCAACTCAAATACCAGTTGTTGCTGCCCACATGCAAGGAGTGAATGTGCAAACCAAAGGGACAACAAAGAGATCCTTCATCACCATTCAGTATCATTGATCAGATGAAGAAGACAAATGTTAATATATCAATGTGGGAATCCCTATCTATCCCAGGCCAAAGAGATCTGCTGCAAGCTGCCATGAAGGACTGGCCAACTTCGAATCAGCAAGTTTAGATGCAAGACAAAGTGCTTACAAATGCTGCCCAGCCTGAGGGAAATCATGGAGGACAGCAAGGTAAAATGTTGAAGCCCCCTCCTTTCTATGTTTCATTGATCATTGGAAATCAGCTAGTGCACAATTGCATGATAGACTCCGGGGCAAGTAGCTCGGTAATGCCTAAACAAATAGCTGATCAGCTAGGGCTCCAGTATGAAACAATATCCAAAGGGGTAGTGCAGCTAGATGGGACAGCAGTAGCAACAGTTGGAGTGATTAGAAACTTGAGTCTTACCTTGCATGCATGTCCAAATGTTGTTGTTTTACAAGATGTATCAGTCATAGACCTTCCACCACTCTTTGCCCTATGCTTGTCAAGGGACTTCACAGCCAAGATTGGGGGATATTTGTCTGCTGATTGGTCACACATGCTGTTCAGAATGAGGTATGGAACTAAGGCTACAATCAGGTCTGAACCTATTGCAAACTTCCACATTGAGCCTTACACTCCAAGTCAGATTAATGCCAATTGCTCAGCATTTGATCAAGAAGATCACCCAAGCACTGATGAAGCTGACACCAAGGTTGGAAGCATCCCGGATCTAACTCTTGATGAATGGGCAAACAAGATACATGCATTTGATCCTTATCAAGAAGTGGAAGAATCTGAGCTAGGGGTCTATTGCATACACGAAGAAAATCAGCCTATTCCTAGCATCACCAAGCCAAACCACAAAGATGACAATGAGGTATGGCAGCTGTTTTTTGATGGATCAAGGAGTAGACAAGGTGCAGGAGGTGGAGCTATGCTTGTTTCACCTCAAGGAATAAAGTACTATTCAGCTTTTAGATTTCAGTTTGCATGCTCCAATAACACTGCTGAATATGAAGCCTTGGTGCAAGGGATGCATTGGGCAATCAAGAGAGGAATAAAGAACTTGCAAGTCTTTGGTGACAGTGAATTGATTGTAAATCAGGTCAAGGGACAACATGCTGCCAAGAATGATCTACTCAAGTGCTACAAGAACAGGGTGTGGGACCTCATGGAATATTTTGAGGGTTTTGGCATCAAATCCATTCCTAGGAAAGAGAATCAAGCTGCTGACAGGCTTGCAGCAGTAGGGGCAGCCTTTGACATTGTGGAAAGCATTCAACAAGACAAGGTACAGCCAAACATCCATGTGATTGTGAGGCCTTCAGTGCCAGATAACAATGTTAGTTGGCAAGTGTTTGAGAATGACCAGCAAATCATCCATTTCTTGCAAGAAGAAGCTGAGTTCTCAGCCAAGAATCAAGAAAAATTGGAACAGCAGTATGGTGACCAAGTGGTACAGCTGAGAACTAACAAGCTGCCCAAGGGACTTATCACTTTGGAGTCCATTTTTAACCCCAATGATCAGTTTAGAAAGGAGAAAGCAAACATTCAGGTCAAGAGAGAGGATTCAGTATCCATCTTGGTAGAAGAGAACAAACCATTGCAAATTGGAAGGATGACAACTGAACAAGAAAGGTATGAGTTCATACAGCTGTGTCAAGAGTTCCCTGACGTGTTTGCTTGGAGCTATGAAGACTTGAAAGGTTTCAATCCCAACTTAGCTCAGCATACCATCGAATTGGATCCAAATACTAAGCCTGTCAGGCAGAAACAAAGACCAGTCAATCCACACATGGAGCCTCTCATGAGGAAAGAATTGGACAAGCTGATTGAGTCAAGGATCATATTCCCAATCAAGCATTCTAGTTGGGTTGCCAACTTAGTTCCAGTCAGAAAGAAGAGTGGAGAGATCAGATTGTGTGTTGACTTCAGAGACTTGAATAGAGCCTCTCTCAAGGACCATTACCCACTCCCTTCCATGGAGCAAATCTTGCAAGTTGTGGCTGGCTCCGAGAGGTTTTCACTACTTGATGGCTACTCAGGCTACAATCAGATTATGGTGAAGGAAGAGGACCAGTTCAAGACAGCCTTCACAACCAAATGGGGAACTTTTGCATACAGGAAAATGCCATTTGGGCTGTCCAACGCTGGTGCTACCTTCCAAAGGGCAATGGACATGGCATTCAAAGGTTTGATTAACAATGTGGTGCTGATTTACCTTGATGATATCACTGTTTTTTCCAAAAATGCAGCAGACCACCTCTCTCATTTGAGGCAAGTCTTCACAAGGTGCAGGAGATTTGGAGTGTCTTTGAATCCTAAGAAGTGCATCTTTCTTGCACATGAAGGAAAGCTCCTTGGCCATATTGTCTCCAAAGAAGGATTAGCAATTGATCCAGAGAGGGTTGAAGCCATAAGAGCACTACCATTGCCAAGCCACAAGAAAGCCCTTCAGAGTTTCTTGGGAAGGATAAACTTTGTTCGGAGGTTTGTCCCAGATTTTGCAGCCCTTGTCAAGCCCATCACCAAAATGTTAAAGAAGAGCATGGCTTTCAAGTGGACAGCAGAAGGCAAGGAGAGTTTTGAAGCAATCAAAGAAGCCATCTCCCAAGCACCAACTCTCATCAACCCGGACTTCTCCAAGGATTTCATCCTCTATGCATTTGGAGGTAATGACACTATTTCTGCCATTTTGGTACAGCAGAACAAGGATAATGATGAGCAGCCAATTGCCTTCTTCAGCCGGAGCCTAGATGACTATGAGGTGAGGTACTCTTTTATTGAGAAGCATGTACTTGCAGTAATCAGAAGCTTGAAGAAATTCAAGCATTTAGTCTCAAACAACAAGGTCCAGTTGCTGGTCTCACATGCTGGGGTTAAGGACTTCCTCCTCAACAAGGATTTGAATGAGAAAAGGGCAGGTTGGATCACCCGTGTCATGGAGTATGACATTGAGATCAAGATCACCAAGCTGGTAAGAGGGAAAGGATTGTGTGAGCAGCTGGTTTTGGGGAAGCAAAAAGAAGTATGCAATGAAGAAGAGGCTGTTTTGACAGTCCAGGACAGCCATGAGCCAAGTGGCAATCAAGAAGAAGACAATGCTGCCCCCACTCCTTGCTGGACCCAAGGCATTATACACTTCCTAGGCACAGGCCTATGCCCTCCGGAGATGAACAAGACCCAAAGGAGACACTTCAGATTGCAGGCTGTCCCGTATGCCATTGTTGATGGAGTTTTGTTCAAGAAAGATGTGAATGGAGTGCTGCTGAGATGCATTAGCACAAATCAGATTCAAAGGGTGTTGGAAGAGTTCCATGGTGGACCAGCTGGTGGTCATTTTGCACCAAGAGTGACAGCTCTAAAAATCATGAAGGCTGGTTATTATTGGCCTAAAATCTTCAGTGATTGCTATGCATGGATCAAGAGGTGTAAGAATTGTGCATTCTTCACAGGAAAAGAGAGACTTGCTGCCCTTCCATTACATCCAATCTCAGTTGACCAGCCATTCATGCAATGGGGTTTGGACTTCATTGGAGTCATTAATCCCAATTCAAGCCAAGGGCACAAATGGATTTTGACAGCCACGGACTACTTCACCAAATGGACAGAAGCAGTAGCACTCAAAGAGGCAAATGAGTCTAGCATCTTAGACTTTTATGAGGGGATAACAACCAGATTTGGTGTACCTGCTACAATAATCTCTGATAATGCATTGGCATTCATTGGATCTAAGGTGACTGAGTGGGCTGTCAAGAACGGTATCTACCTAAGCACTTCATCAAACTATTACCCTCAAGGTAATGGCCAGGCCGAGTCTACAAACAAGAACTTGTTGAGGATCATTAGGAGGACTCTTGACGAGAATCAGAGGTCTTGGCATACCAAACTGAAATCAGCCTTATGGGCTGATAGGATAACTCCCAAAAGATCCACAGGTAACTCTCCATTCAAACTTGTCTATGGAAGAGAGGCAATCTTGCCCATGTCACTTGAGTTGCCAACATTGGAACTCATGAAGCAGCTGGAGTTGCTAGAGTTTGAGCCCATGGAGGTGAGGTATGCAGAGTTGATGGAGCTGCAAGAGATCAGAAATCAGGCATCCCAAGCAATGGAAAAGGATCAAGCTTTGATCAAGAAGACCTTTGATAGGAAGGCCAAGGATAGATCTTTTCAGGTTGGAGATCTAGTGTTGAAATGGGATGTGGATAGAGCAAAACCGGGAAGGCATTCAAAATTTGATGCCATTTGGAGTGGCCCATACATGGTCACGAAGTGCAAGAACAACAATGCTTTCCAATTGGCCTCATTGGATGGTGAAGAACTGCAGATTCCAGTAAATGGAATCTATCTCAAGCATTGCTTCTAGAGGGAAATTCACTACCTTGTAAATATTAGATTAGATTTTCATTCCTCCAAGTGCTTGTGCACATTGTTTTGTTGTAGGTTAGTTTTGTTTTCCCTAAGTGCTTTGGCACAGCTTGCTGTCCATGGAGATGTTTTGCAGTCCTTGCTTCCATCAGGTGATATTCCATCTTCCTCCTTACACATTCTAAGTCAGTTGGGGTTCTAAACAGAATATTTGATGACTCCATGCCCAATGGACTGCTTCAGGCAACTGGTATCTTCTACCTAGCAGGCAGGTAACCCCGCTGAGTCACCAAATTGTTATCCAAAATTCACCCCCTAGGGTAAATTTGATAACATGCATTAAATTCTTCAGTCCCAAGCAAGATAGATTGATTCAAGGCAAAAAATCATGTTTCTAGGGTCCCCTCGGATTTTTTCTAACTCTCCTGTCCAAGAAGAAAAGAGCAAGTTCTAAAAAAGGGTGAAAAAGTTGCAAAAAACAAGCTTGGGCCAGAAAAAATCATGAAAATCGGCTAAGTCCTAGTCCTCGCAGGAGTTGGGACAGTTGGGACGTCAGGGGCGCGAATCGGCCGAAAAGCCTCCAGGCGGTCCACACAGCAAAGGGACATCTGGGCCATGGGGACGCGCGGGACGCGAAAGGGCGAACCGGCCGAAGGTGAAAAAATTGACTAACTGTTGTGCAGATAAGGCTGGGACATCTGGGCCGTGAGGACGCGAAGGACGTGAAAAGGTGAAGCGACCGAAAGAGGGACAAGGAAGCCCATTTCAGGTGGTTTGGAAGAATTTGTCCCAGACAGTCTGGGACAGTTGGAACAAATGGACGCGTGGGACGCAGAAAGCCGAAGGAGCCGAGAGCCAATCAAATCACGCCACGTGTCTTCACCTCAAAGAGGGACAGGGAAGCCCGAATCAGGCGGATCGGAGGAATTTGTCCCAGACAGTTCAGGACAACTGGGCCAAAGGGACGCGAGGGATGCAAAAATCCGGCAGGCCCGCAGACGAATCAGGAAATGCCACGTGTCACAAGGGAAAACGTCCAAAATTTCAAAATTTCAAGGTTTGAAGCGTTGGCCCGAGCCAATAAAAAGAGGACACGTGTCCTAAGGAGTAGGGAAGTGCAGAGCTCGGGGAGGAATTAGAGAATTTGGCAAAAGTTTTGGCCAAAAACTAAAAGGTAAAGGATGACCCCGCGCCCCTGTCCTCCAACCAGATCATGCCACGTGTCCCAAGTGGCGGGGACGCGGGGAAAAAATGGGAAATTTTCCAAAGTTACAAAAAGTCAAAACTTTCAAGGAAAACCCATGGGTAAGGGAAGGAGAGAGAATTTCTCATCCAATCAGCGCCCGACACGTGTCGTCCAGGTGGCGGAGCGCGGGAAAAAATTTCAAAACCCATTTTTGCCTGTTTTGTGCCCTAAATCTTCAGATCGCCATATCTTTCGATCCAGAGCTCGGATTTGCACGTTCTTTATATCATTGGAAAGATTATAAAATTCTCTACATGATTCTAGGGTCAATCTTGAATTTTGGTTCAGTCTGGAGAGAGAAAGTTAAGAAACAGCTCTGACGCATGTTCATGGCCAGAAGTGACATTTCAGCGACCAAATTTAATACAGAATGGGTCGCATTCTCCTCCAATTCGGTCAAAAATGACAGGGTATGGGTTTGTAAGGTCCTCCATGCTGATTTAATGCATTTGCAGTCAATGAGGAATGGGCTCCCACGTTTTGTATGTTTTCTCTCTCCTGGGCTCGACCCATGCAATGTAAAAGCCAGATTTGGCTCATTTCCTGGGGTGGAACACTTTTGGCATAGCAGACTTCTTCTTTCACCTCCAGCAAGTGATTGTTGCAAGAATCAGACCTCTTCAAAGATTGTAACAGCTTTTCTACCTCTCTGAGGTTGTAATGCAGTGGTTTTGACATTGGAAATGATAATGCAAGCTTTGTGAATGGGTTTCAGTCCTTTGTTTGTATTATTTGCTTCATTTCAGATCCTAAATTATATCTTATCAGCCTGTGTATGTTTTATGTTGCAATCTTTGGTTTGTGTCTATTTGCATGACAAAAATATTCACCACTCCTTTTGGTGCATCACCATCTTTAGTTAGTTTCAATTTTTGCATTTCTATCCCTGTCTCCTTGCAATTTAGAGTAGGATTAGGATCTGAACCTCTGTAGTTGTGCAAATATAGATCTAAATCAGAGGAGTTTGAGGAACCAGCCTCTAATTTGGAGATTCCTCTCTCAGTTTCACAAGTCCTACACTTGGAGAGAGGTTTCCATGTTGTGCAATCACATTGGATGCCTAAGACATCATTTAGAACCTTGATTTACATCCAAGGATGCTGTGATTTTGCACTAACAAGAACATTTGTAATTTTACAATTATGTTGCCCAAGTGGTAGTGAAATGGAACCAATGCCTTCAACACTGTATGATGTATCATCACCCAAAGAGACATGCTTTTTGGTGGGTGTTTTACTCATTGTGAAGAACCAATATTTCTTTCTTGTCATGTGTCGAGTTACACCTGAGTCGACATACCAAATTTCATTTGTAGAATTGGATACTTCATTTGACTATGAAAAATAGAGGAAGTCATCATCATCAAATTGATCTTCCTGTTTGGCTATATTTCCTTGTTGAGTTGGTTTGTTCTTCCAGTTTTGATAATTTTGTCCCTATTTACTATGTTGTTGGCCTGATTTTGTTTGTTGGTAATTAGTCTTTTTACCACTTGATGATCCTTGTTGGAATGTGTTGTACCAACAATTTTTTAACTCATGTTCTTTTCGACCACACATAAGACATTTTTGTTGGTCTTTTTGGCCTTGTTGAGAATTACCTTTCTTATGAGGTTGTTTACTAGACTTCGACTATTTTTTCCCTTTTTGATTAGAAGTAAGTGCCTACTCTTCAATTTCAATAGTTGAGTGAATAACTTCTTCTTGTTGGAGCATATTCACTAACTCTTCAAAAGTTGTTGTTTGACTAGTTATGTTTAACGTGGTCACAAAAATCCTATAAGGAGGAAGAGCTCTCAATACTATAGGAACAAGTGATGTGTCAGTTACTTCTTCTTCCAAAGCTTGAAGTGATGCACACAAAGTTACCACTCTTCTCAAAAACATTTCAACTTTCTCAGTTGGTTGCATTTTCAAGTTTAATAGTTGACTTTGGAGATGAAGTATTGTGTTCTTATTTTTTTGACTCATATACCATTTTCAACTCGTCCCAAGATTCTTTTGTTGTTTTGGACTCACGAATATGAGGTTGTACCTCATCCAAAACACTAAACAAGATAATTAACTTTGTTTTTTGATTTGCACAATCAAATGTAGTCATTGTGTAACATCTGTTGTAGATCTTGTTAATGTACCTGAAACAATAGTCCATAGATTTTCAAAATCAAGTTGTGCGTGAATTTTTGTTTTCCATGCTAGATAATTATCAAAATGAAAAAGTTGAGAATATGGCAAAAAGAACTTTAGTGCTGTAATTGTGGCCATTGTGAAAACTGAATAATGAAAGAAGAAGAATTGAAAAATTTCCCCCCTTAAAGTATACACACCCCCCCTAAAAAATATTATTTTATTTATTTTTGGGCTCCTTTTCAGCTGTGTACAATGAATTTTTGGCACTATTGGCCCTGTTACAAATTTGGCTTTGTGGTCGATTTGCAATAAATGGCACTTTTGGCTGATTTGAAAATAAAAATAAAAATTTTGGACTCTTTGGTCTCTTTTCAAATACAAAAAAATATTTTTGCAATTTTTACAAGATAAATCTTTTCCAAATCAGATTAAAAACTAGAGCAAGACATAGATCTCGTAAAAACACACAATTTAAAAAAATGACACCTCAATTTGAGGTACCAGTTTAAAGTTATGCCTTTTTTAAATTGTAATTTTAATATCTTTCCGAGCCCCTTTCCAAAAATGGAAAAAAAATTCCTTCTAATTTTTTTCACGATGTCCAAAAGAGGAAATTTCTTTAAAATCGATTTTTTAAAACCAAACACAGGTAACGAATTACATGCATGCGTACTATGTTTTATGGCACAACTGCAGTTCATCCGCTTTGCATATGCGTTATAATAACCCTTGGCCACACTTTTCTTTTATCGTTTCTCTTTATACGCAAGTATTTCTTTTATCCAACCACTATGGAAGGAGTTGTTGAAAAGGCCATAAGGCAAGAACAGAAATTAAAGGCTATTTCTGCTCATAAGGAGGAAGTGCGGAAGAAGACTGCAAACCCTTCTTCAACCTCTCTAGCACCCAGAAAAGGACCGTGGAAAAAGTTTGGAAAGAAGAGTAAGTTTCTAGGAGATAACAATAAGAAAGCAGCAGTAAATAAGCCTGCTGGAAATATAAGGGATAATTTTGTTAAAAATTATAATAATGGACAGAAGTCCTATGGAGGACAGCGTGACAATTACAAGGCTGGAGGTAATGCTGAGCCTAAGAAGGGACCTGTAGGAGGTTGCTACACTTGTGGTAAAGATCATTACACAAATCAATGTCCTTTAAAGAAGGATGATCGTAATCAGCAGCATAAGATACATGCTGCAGTAGCAGACAAGCAAGCTGAAAAGGCAAGCAACACCTATAGAAGTTCCTGGTAAGTTATTCGACATACCTGTCACTATTCTTTTTGATACAGGAGCTACTGAATGTTTTATTTCTAATAAACTTGCTTCTAAACTTAAAAGAAAAGCTGGGAAAATGGATAAATCTTAGACTGTAGAGTATGGTAATAATTTTGTTCATACAGTGAGTATGTGTCTCTTTGGAGCAGTCCTTGATTTACCTAATTTCTCCATGGAAGTTGATCTCTATGTTACACCTTTGGGATCGTATGACATTATTATTGGTGTCAATTGGTTAGCTGACCATAAAGCAAAGGTAGATTGCTATGAAAATAACATAAAATGTTTAGATGATCAGCTGGAATTAGCAGAGATTCAAGGTGTGAAACGAGAAATTTCAGTTAGAAAACTGTCAGCTATGCAGCTTAAAAAGGCTAAGAATAAAGGATGTACTCTTTATGTAGTAAAGATATCTGAATCTTCAGAAGAAGATGGTGATTACATGAAGCAAATTCCACTGTTACAAATTTTTAGGGATGATTTTCCTGAGGAATTACCAGGGTTACCACCCAAGAGAGAATTTGATTTTACCATTGAAATCAAGCTTGGAACTGAACCTATTTCCAAAGCGCCTTATAGGATGACTACTACTGAGTTAGTCGAGCTTAAGGCACAATTACAAGAGCTTTTGTCTAAAGGATTGATTAGACCAAGTGTTTCACCTTGGGGAGCACCTGTGATATTTGTGAAAAAGAAGGATGGAACACTAAGGCTGTGTATTGATTATCGGATGTTGAACAAAGCAACAATCAAGAACCGATATCCACTTCCTAGGATCGATGATCTGTTTGATCAGATGCGTGGAGCAGCGGTTTATTCTAAGATAGACCTTTGATCTGGTTATCATCAGTTAAGGATTAAAGAGGAAGATATTCATAAAACAGCTTTCCGAACAAGGTACGGACATTATGAATTTACAGTTCTACCCTTTGGGTTAACTAATGCACCCGCAGCCTTTATGAATTTAATGAACAATATTTTTCAAGAATACCTGGACAAGTTTGTACTTGTATTCTTGGACGATATTCTCATTTATTCTAAAAGTGTTGATGGAGCACAATGAGCATCTGAAGATAGTTTTGGGAATTTTGAGAAAGAGAAAGTTGTATGGTAAGTTATCCAAATGTTCTTTCTTTGATTCAGAAGTTCACTATTTGGGTCATGTCATAAGTAAAGAAGGAATCACTGTAGATCCTTCAAAAATAGTGGCAATAACTGAGTGGCCTGCACCAAAGAATGTGCACGAAGTAAGAAGCTTCATGGGTCTTGCAGGTTACTATAGAAAATTTGTAAAGGATTTTTCTAAGGTAGCTGCACCAATAACTTCATTGCAGAAGAAGGATAAGAAATTCATGTGGAATGACAAGTGCGAAGTGGCTTTCAAAAGTCTGAAAGACCAGTTGACTTCTGCACCTATATTGGCTGTACCAGACCCTAATGGGAATTTTACTGTTGTAACGGATGCTTCTGGGGAAGGCCTTGGAGGTGTTTTGTTACAAAATGATCAGGTCATAGCTTATGAAAGTAGAAAACTTAAGTTACATGAGCTGAATTATGCCCCTCATGATTTGGAACTTGCTGCCATTGTTCATGCGCTTCAAGTCTAGAGACACTATTTACTTGGAAAACCTTTTGAGTTGAAAACTGATCACTTGGGACTGAAATATATTTTTACTCAGCCCAATCTGAATGCCAGACAAAGAAGGTGGTTAGAATTTTTATCACAATATGACTTTGATATTAGCTATATCAAAGGGAAGGAGAATAGAGTAGCTGATGCTCTAAGTCGTAGGAGGCACATTTCTGCTCTTATAACATTGAGAACTCAGTTTAAAGACGAGGTAAAAAGTGCCTCAGAATCAGATGCATACTTCCAGCAAGTAAAAGCAGCGCTTGCTGCAGAACCTAAGGATAAAAGGTATGAAGGTTTTCATTTTGATAATGAAGGAATCTTGTGTTATGAAAATAGGGTATATGTACCTGTGCTGAATGATTTGAGAAAGAAGTTGTTAGTTGAATTTCATAATTCACCTTTCTCTGGACACCCAGGTATCACAAAAATGCTAGCTGATTTGAAACAGCAATACTTCTGGAAAGGTATGAAAAAGGATGTGATAAATTTTGTGACTCATTGCCTGGAATGTCAGCGGGTGAAGGCAGAGCATATGCACCCTGCTGGACTGTTATATCCTCATAGCATACCGCAGTACAAATGGCAAGTAATAACCATGGATTTTGTACAAGGACTACCTATGTCCAGGAATAAGCATGATGTTATCCTGGTAGTTGTAGATAAACTGACTAAGGTAGCTCATTTCATCGCTGGAAATCTAAAGGATGATTCACCAGTGCTGGCCAAGAGGTTCGTACACGAAATTTTCAGATTGCATGGTGTACCAGAATTGATTATATCTGACAGGGATCCTAGAATGACGTCAAGGTTTTGGCAAACGCTTAACGCAGCCCTAGGAACAAAACTGAACTTCAGTTCTGCATATCATCCAGAAACGGATGGACAAACTGAGAGGGTAAATCAAGTGTTGGAGGACATGTTGCGAATGTATTGCATGGATCAACAGTATAAATGGGAAGAATATCTTCCATTAGTTGAGTTCGCATACAACAACACTTATCACTCATCTCTAAAGATGGCACCATTTGAAGCACTTTATGGAAGAAAGTGTAGAACCCCTGTAAGTTGGGACAGTGTTGAGGATAGAGTGGTAATTGGACCAGAGATTCTCACAGAAATGGAACAGCAAGTTAAGCTGATTTGTGAACGATTAAAGGAAGCAGCGGATAGACAGAAGAGCTATGCTGACCTTAAGCGGGTTGATAGAAAGTTTGAGCTTGGTGATAAGGTTTTCCTACGTGTTAAACCCAGAAAGAGTTCTATAACTTTTGGCAAGGCTGCCAAGTTGTCACCACGATTTTTGGGACCTTTCGAAATTGTCGAAATAATCAATCCTGTAGCTTATCGTTTAGCATTGCCACCTGCTTTATCTCGCATGCATGATGTTTTCCATATTTCTTTGCTTAAGAAGTACGTTTCAGATCTGTCACATGTTTTAAATTGGAATTCCTTGCAGGTCCAAGACCCAGGAATAATCGTGGTTAAACCCACACGAGTACTGGAAACTCGCCAATTGCACTTGAGAAATCGTGATATTCAGCAATGTAAGGTCCAGTGGGACCAGTTTAACGAAGAAAGTGCAACTTGGGAAAACCTGGAAGAGATGAAAATTGCTTTTCCTTCTCTTTTTGCAACAGAATGAAAACTGTTGACAAAGATATACTTTTATGAACTGATTGTTTTAAGTATTTATGAAAGCCAGATTAAGGCAGACTTTATTCAGGTTGAATAAATGTGTTGTGACATTGATTTCTGAAACTATTTAATATGGAAGTAGTCACATTGTTTGTGTACTAATAAATTGATTGACCTGAAGGTTAATTTAATATGAAATTCATCGGGACGATGAATCTTTTTAGGAGGGAAGCATGTAACACCCTGAACTGTTGTTACTTTCTCCTAAGCATACAAGTGTTGATATGTGATTTCTTGTAAAAGGATGTGTTCCTCGATTCAGAAATCATGCTTGATATGTACTGAATTTCTTGCAGATTGCAGATCTTGACTGAGTCAAAATATGAATAGACTCTTTTATTTATTTCATTTTGTGTCTGAATATTAATCTGATCACGGAATGAATTATAGAGATATTCATCTATAATATCTAGACTTGGATCAGTGGAATTGATCCAAGTAATGCTTTAAATCTGTTTGTGATAAATTAGATCACAGACCTTGAACAGGTTGCAAGGTATGGAAGCATTGATTAAGCTGGTCAGGAGTATGACTCAGGCTGATCTTGAGAAATGAATTGGTTCCTGATATGGAGGTATATCTGGAAGGTCTCGGTCGTGGACCCAGTAATAATTCTGTCATGTATATTTCTGTAGCCTAACGGCTGTAGAGTAAATCCTGTTCGGAGATGCATGATTTTAGGTCTTTTCCTTGGCATATAAAATGTTATACCTAACAGGAATTATTAATGGTTAGTAACCTTAAACTAAAACCTAACCTAGGGGTTAGATTATTGTTAATCTAACCTAGACCTAGGCTATGTGTTAATATCCTAAGTTAGTATCTATGTGTAAATTGGTTAGTATGGGTATGACCCTAAATTCTAACCTAAGATACTAACCTAACTAATGAGGAGATTATGAAAAGGGGCCTATGGAAGGGGGTGCGAACCATGGGCGGCGTTTTCTATGGCAATTAATGCTGGGGATAAGGATGAGGGACAGGTCATGGCGGAGGTTTAGGCGACGGCTAACCTGTGCAGACGTGGCAGGTCGCTAAGTTTGGAAATGAGCATGAGTTGTAGTTGGACTGTCGCCAATTCTGGCGGTCGGTGGAAGTTGAGTTTAAGCGGGAAAGTTGGTTTAATGACATTCAATGTTCTAGGGAGACGAGCTCGGAACTCGCGAGAAGGCATGCAAACAGGGAAGTTGAAGGTTTGTTTGGTTTGTCGCGATTTTCGGTCTTCTCTCTCTCTCTCTGCTTGTTTACTGGTTCTTCGCACCAGTTCTCCTTGAGTTGCATGGCAAGAATGAATTTCTCTGGCTCTTTTCTCTATCTTGGAAGATATATATGTGATGGAGACAGCGAAATTTTGTTGGTCGCTTTATCGAGGAAAAGAAAAGGAAGTTTGAGCTCTTCCTGTGGTCTGCTTCGGAAATTTTATCAAAATACAGGCATGTTAGGCCCTAACCTTTAAATATCTTGCTGTCTTTCAAGTGCTTTCATTAGAACAACTCTGTTCAAATGTTTTGTGAAAATTAGATGAATTTTCTATGGAGATCTTGTTTGATTTTTGGCACTGTATCTCTTCTGGTTCGATTTTTCAATTTCCTCTTGATGGGTGTTTATTGAAATCGAATTTCGGCTCTATTTGCTTTGAGTATTCATTCTGGCTTATACATGTGAGGTATTTAATTATAAAAGTTTGAGTGTTCGGCCTGTTTGGCGTGAGCCCTTAGAATATACCTGTGTGTAGTATAAGACCACTGTATGTTTTTGATTAGTGGTCACTGTTTCTTGTTATGGAAACTGTATGGAATGATTCTGATGAATACTGTAAGATTGATCAGTATTATTGCTTCTTTGGGAACTCTGTCGTGGGATTTGTTGACAGCGACTAATGATACTTTCGGGTTTCATTTGTTTTCAAATTTTTGGCTTGGAACAGGCAACTGTTGTGTTACCGTAGTCTTTACGACCCAGCGGAAGTGTTTTCCTTGTTATTGTGGAAACGGGATTATTGTTGACTGTGTATAATATTGTTACATCTATACTTTATTATAACGACTCAGTGGAGTCCTTGATTGAATCATATATAGCTATCTACTGTTGTGGATGTAGATTCATCCTTGTGTTTTGTTATTTGATTTCGTGGAAGCCTTATAGAGAAAGGAACAGGCCTTCTGACCACGGTTATTTGTAATAAATAATGAGTATAGATTTCCTGGGTATGTATTGCATTTCTTTGTGAAAGCTGTTTGAAAGTTTCGAAGCGGCTCAGTTGATTTCCTTGCTTGAAATGGGTATTCGATTTGCTTCACTTGTTTCATTCTGAATGTTTGCCATGAATGGCATAGATGGATTTATCAACCAATTTCATAGTACGTTGCTGTAGGGTTCAGTGGTTATGAGTACAAAACCATTAACAGTTTACAGTGTGAATATATAGATTTATACTGTTGTGAATTGGACGACTATGAGGAGTCGATTGAATGATTCTTTTTATTTTTGAGCCGAGTAAAGTTAAGTTGTTGGTATTTTATGTGCCGGCGACTTAATGGAATAACATGTTTTTCGATCTTGTTATTGCGATTGGAATTCCTTCGTGTTTCAGGGATTTTGAGGTACAGATTCTTAGGTGGACATGTACATCTTCAACCTGTACAAATTTGTGTAAAAAGGTTGGCAGAGTTCAGTCGGGTTCTTGGTTTGAAATCAGAGATTAATCTGTTCGTCTGATTCTTATTATGCTTCGTTGATGAACAACAGTATGAATTCATATGCATTTTCTTGAATTGTTACCTCCGTTTGAATCATTTGGAATTCTGGAAAGGTAGCTGGTACTTCTGTCTCTTTCTGAACTTGACTTTGGACACTTGTCTTTGTCACTGTTGAGATCCTTGAGTATGGATGACTGTTTCGTGTTCTGACCTTGTTTGGGTAAGTCGCGAATATCACACTAAGACTTGCATGCGCCAAGGTAAGGATCGATTGGTTGTATTCATTTCTTTTACTTCAGTCCGATTTTGACTGAGCAAGAATAAGTATGCTATGTTCCTTTCCATTTATTCAGTCCGATTTGACTGAGCATGATTTGGAAATACTGTGTGGTCAACATAGCATAGTCCCTAGGAAACCTTAAATTGCTTGATGCAATAAGGTTGTTGTTTTCAGCGATACGCTTGTAGTTTCTTGTTTTCGAACTTGGTTCGAAAGCCTTAATGTGCTTAGAAGAATCTAGTATTGGACTTCAGGTTGATTTATGGATTGATTGATGTGTTAGCTGTTGTGCAGGAGTTTTGCTGTGTTTCTATTTCTTGATTTAGAATAGCGATCTTGCTTGTGGCTTGTTTAACTTGTTCATTTATATACTGGTTGAATGTTTTTATATCTAAAGACGGTACAGTGATGAACTTATGTGAAAGGAAGTATGAATGGATAGGTTCTTTCTCTTCCTTTATTTAATACTTGTTGATATTTATCTAACAGTGGGAAATTGTTTTGTAACATATTGGTGGAATTCCGAATTGTTATGTTGTTCCCTTTTGGAAGAATGAAACGATCTGACCAATGTTGTGATTTTGGATTCAATGATTGTTGTGTACATTCGTTCCTTGATTCTTTTAATATTTGATGAAATATTAGAAAGTGAATAAGACTATTTGTAACAATGATAGAGTTACATATTTGTAATCATTCTGTATTACAAGGACATAGTCTGAATATGTTTACTTATTTGGATATTTGATCTCATTTAAACAGGGTGTTTAATGAAAACAATTGATGGATTGCAATTGTTTTAAAAGTTAGTGCTTATCATGCTCAGTTCATTGAACTGACTCATGTTGACTATTTTTGCAGATGGTTGCCGTAAGAGGTAAAAGCAATGCAGATCTGACAGGCTGATCAGATTGTTTATTTGATTTATAATAAATTGCAGCTTGATTTTATAGATGGACTATATGAGAAAAGATGTTTATTTTCCGTTAAGCATTGTATCAAGTATGCTGTTGCATAAAATGTAATTGTATAGTTTTGAAAGGAATGGAAATAAGTGTTTGATACACATATGTTGTATTCTATTTCTGAAAGTTGACCTTCTTCGGTTTATGTAACGAAGGGGCATTGTTATCATTGTATAATATGGATGCTTTTGTGATTGACAATGGAAGCTTGCAAGAAAATGAGATTGAATTCTTATGAGTATTTAGAAGTTCTAATCTGTTCTAGCGAAAGCAATATTGGAATTAAATATTTGTCTTTCTAGAAGATAGGTTAAAAGTGAGCCTAAAAGTGAACGATAAACAAACTGGATTAAATTACTAATCCCTAGTCCTAAGTATGACAGGGCAATATTAAATTGGATTCTTAATCATTTATATCTTTATACTAAAAAGTATGATATAAATTCAGTTAAGAGAACTGATATGCAAACAAATGGAGTTCAGAAGGCAATCTCAAGCAAAGGTTATGAGATATTGTCCGATTCTGTTGCTTTAGAAACAAGTGTATTCTAATGACTCCTTGATGAGAACTGACCGTAATACCTCTACCATGTAATGGGTTTTTTATAGAGGAGGGTCGTCTTAAGACGAAGAATCCAGGGATTTGGAAAGGCTAACCTTAGGGAAAAGTATTTAAAAGTAATTTAAACTCCTAGTGCGTAACGCTGGTTACTGAGTAGATCTTTTCGAGGCGGATTTAAAGGTTGACGACATAAGTCAACTGCAGAGTTGTACCTCCGAGAAGATTAGGATCTTCTCGAAGTTACAATAATGCAGATGAATTATGGCGACACCCTTTGCATTGATCGCTAAGATTTACACTTGATTTCGCACGAGTTACCCTGGGACCGATTAAGAACGTGGTCATGTTATAAGGCTACCTCGGAGATTCGGGGTATCATGACACACTGGTTGAACTGCAAGGTTGAACCAGTATGTCATCATATCCCTAATCCTCGTGGGCATCCATATAACATTATCACCTTGTTAATCTGCCTCCGAGTGATTCAGTTGTGAAAGGAAGGACTGACGGTAGTCAGTATAAGACATTCTATATAACATAAGAATGGGGTGAAGGACGTATTCTAGATTGACGAGTATGCCGTTAAGGAATACGAGACATGAACAGTATGTTTCAAATCTTTGGCCAAAGTATCGCAAGCTGCTGATTGCGTTGTCCTAATTCACCTAGTCTAAGGGATGAGATGCCGATGAATAATGGTAACAATTATTCAGTTAGATTCCTTGGACAGAGCATTCTGAATCCCAGATTAGGGAAGAGAACCGCAAGAGTAATGTGTTAAATAAAAACACCGACTCTTATTACTCATGAATAGATCGGTAGATTACCGAGTCATGGAATGAATAGATCGGAGGTACTCCGAGTCATTACAGCTGCATATGGTTGTCTGTTATATAAATGGTTATTTGAATTGTGAGTTCTAAATTATGTATTTAGAACCAGTATGCAATTATCAAAAAAATAAAAAAATTGACTTGTTCTATTGTCTAAAATGAGGATGTTACATCTTGGTATTAGAGCTGAAGGTTGCAGCTCTTGGACCTATTGAGTCCATAATCTGATAAAAACCTGAATTTTTCTTGTAACAGAAAATGGTTAGAACAAGGGGGAACGTTGCGAGTAATGCTCCACCTGAAGGAGGAGCGGAAACAACCCAGAAACTTGATGAGATCCTTGCTGCCCTGTTGGACACAAGAGATCGCTTAGCTGTGCTTGAACAGCAGGTGACGGGAAATGAGGAGGATGAAGAGGCTGATAATAATAATCAGCAACCTCCTGAGGACAACCCCGAAATGGGTGTTGATGTTAATGCTGGAAATGCACCTGTCCAACCAGAAAACAAAAAGGCCAGATTGGCAGCAGAACTCACTAATGATATAAAAAGGATAAGTCCACCTAAGTATGATGGCACCACATTAGGAGATGGAGCTGAGAACTGGCTCAGCGAAATGGAGAAGTACTTTGCTATAAGGAACTTCTCAGAGGAAACCAAAGCTATTTGGGGAGCCTATCAGCTTTCTCACGAAGCGTCTTCGTGGTGGGATAGCCGAAAAGCTGAGCTAAACATTGATGAGACCAACATTACTTGGGATCAATTTAAAGGCTATTTTAGGCAACGGTGGCTGCCACAACTTTTCTATGATCAGAAAATGACAGAATTCCAGAACTTAGTTCAAGGGAAGCTAACGGTAACTGAATTCTGGGAGCGGTTTACAAAACTCCTCAAGTATGTACCGCAGTATCAAACTGACAAAAAGTTCAGGATACGAAAATTCATCATGGGATTGAATCCTGTGATAGGGGGAGAGGTCGATGTTCACAGTCCAACCACTATGGAAGGAGTTGTTGAAAAGGCCATAAGGCAAGAACAGAAATTAAAGGCTATTTCTGCTCATAAGGAGGAAGTGCGGAAGAAGACTGCAAACCCTTCTTCAACCTCTCTAGCACCCAGAAAAGGACCGTGGAAAAAGTTTGGAAACAAGGGTAAGTTTCCAGGAGATAACAATAAGAAAGCAGCAGTAAATAAGCCTGCTGGAAATATAAGGGATAATTTTGTTAAAAATTATAATAATGGACAGAAGTCCTATGGAGGACAGCGTGACAATTACAAGGCTGGAGGTAATGCTGAGCCTAAGAAGGGACCTGTAGGAGGCTGCTACACTTGTGGTAAAGATCATTACGCAAATCAATGTCCTTTAAAGAAGGATGATTGTAATCAGCAGCATAAGATACATGCTGCAGTAGCAGACAAGCAAGCTGAAAAGCAAGCAACACCTATAGAAGTTCCGGGTAAGTTATTCGGCATACCTGTCACTATTCTTTTTGATACAGGAGCTACTGAATGTTTTATTTCTAATAAACTTGCTTCTAAACTTAAAATAAAAGCTGGGAAAATGGATAAATCTTGGACTGTAGAGTATGGTAATAATTCTGTTCATACAGTGAGTATGTGTCTCTTTGGAGCAGTCCTTGATTTACCTAATTTCTCCACGGAAGTTGATCTCTATGTTGCACCTTTGGGATCGTATGACATTATTATTGGTGTCAATTGGTTAGCTGACCATAAAGCAAAGGTAGATTGCTATGAAAAGAACATAAAATGTTTAGATGATCAGCTGGAATCAGCAGAGATTCAAGGTGTGAAACGAGAAATTTCAGTTAGAAAACTGTCAGCTATGCAGCTTAAAAAGGCTAAGAATAAAGGATGTACTCTTTATGCAGTAAAGATATCTGAATCTTCAGAAGAAGATGGTGATTACATGAAGCAAATTCCACTGTTACAAAGTTTCAGGGATGTTTTTCCTGAGGAATTACCAGGGTTACCACCCAAGAGAGAATTTGATTTTACCATTGAAATCAAGCCTGGAACTGAACCTATTTCCAAGGCGCCTTATCGGATGACTACTACTGAGTTAGTCGAGCTTAAGGCACAATTACAAGAGCTTTTGTCTAAAGGATTGATTAGACCAAGTGTTTCACCTTGGGGAGCACCTGTGATATTTGTGAAAAAGAAGGATGGAACACTAAGGCTGTGTATTGATTATCGGATGTTGAACAAAGCAACAATCAAGAACCGATATCCACTTCCTAGGATCGATGATCTGTTTGATCAGATGCGTGGAGCAGCGGTTTATTCTAAGATAGACCTTTGATCTGGTTATCATCAGTTAAGGATTAAAGAGGAAGATATTCATAAAACAGCTTTCCGAACAAGGTACGGACATTATGAATTTACAGTTCTACCCTTTGGGTTAACTAATGCACCCGCAGCCTTTATGAATTTAATGAACAATATTTTTCAAGAATACCTGGACAAGTTTGTGCTTGTATTCTTGGACGATATTCTCATTTATTCTAAAAGTGTTGATGGAGCACAATGAGCATCTGAAGATAAATTTGGGAATTTTGATAGAGAGAAAGTTGTATGGTAAGTTATCCAAATGTTCTTTCTTTGATTCAGAAGTTCACTATTTGGGTCATGTCATAAGTAAAGAAGGAATCGCTGTAGATCCTTCAAAAATAGTGGCAATAACTGAGTGGCCTGCACCAAAGAATGTGCACGAAGTAAGAAGCTTCATGGGTCTTGCAGGTTACTATAGAAAATTTGTAAAGGATTTTTCTAAGGTAGCTGCACCAATAACTTCATTGCAGAAGAAGGATAAGAAATTCATGTGGAATGACAAGTGCGAAGCGGCTTTCAAAAGTCTGAAAGACCAATTATCTTCTGCACCTATATTGGCTGTACCAGACCCTAATGGGAATTTTACTGTTGTAACGGATGCTTCTGGGGAAGGCCTTGGAGGTGTTTTGTTACAAAATGATCAGGTCATAGCTTATGAAAGTAGAAAACTTAAGTTACATGAGCTGAATTATGCCCCTCATGATTTGGAAATTGCTGCCATTATTCATGCGCTTCAAGTCTGGAGACACTATTTACTTGGAAAACCTTTTGAGTTGAAAACTGATCACTTGGGACTGAAATATATTTTTACTCAGCCCAATCTGAATGCCAGACAAAAAGAAGGTGGTTAGAATTTTTATCACAATATGACTTTGATATTAGCTATATCAAAGGGAAGGAGAATAGAGTAGCTGATGCTCTAATTCGTAGGAGGCACATTTCTGCTCTTATAACATTGAGAACTCAGTTTAAAGACGAGGTAAAAAGTGCCTCAGAATCAGATGCATACTTCCAGCAAGTAAAAGCAACGCTTGCTGCAGAACCTAAGGATAAAAGGTATGAAGGTTTTCATTTTGATAATGAAGGAATCTTGCGTTATGAAAATAGGGTATACGTACCTGTGCTGAATGATTTGAGAAAGAAGTTGTTAGTTGAATTTCATAATTCACCTTTCTCTGGACACCCAGGTATCACAAAAATGCTAGCTGATTTAAAACAGCAATACTTCTGGAAAGGTATGAAAAAGGATGTGATAAATTTTGTGACTCATTGCCTGGAATGTCAGCGGGGTGAAGGCAGAGCATATGCACCTTGCTGGACTGTTTATATCCTCATAGCATACCGCAATACAAATGGCAAGTAATAACCATGGATTTTGTACAAGGACTACCTATGTCCAGGAATAAGCATGATGTTATCCTGGTAGTTGTAGACAAACTGACTAAGGTAGCTCATTTCATCGCTGGAAATCTAAAGGATGATTCACCAGTGCTGGCCAAGATTCACCAGTGTTGCCAAGAGGTTCGTACCGCAATTTTTAGATGATGGTTGACCAGAATGCTTATATCTGACAGGGATCCTAGAATGAACGTCCAAGGGTTTTTTGGCAAACCGCTTAACGCACCCCTAGGAACAAACGAACTTCAGTTCTTCATATCTCCAGAAAGGATGGACAAACGGAGAGGGTAAATCAAGTGTTGGAGGCCATGTTGCGAATTTTGTTTTGCATGATCAACAGTAAAATGGGAAAGATCTTCATTAGTTTGAGTTCCGCCTATAACACCACTTTATCACTCATCTCTAAGATGGGCATCCATTTGAAGCACTTTATGGAAGAAAGTGCAGAACCCCTGTAATTGGACATGTTGAGGATAGAGGGTAATTGGACCAATAGATTCTCACAGAAATGTAACAGCAAGTTTAAGCTATTCGTGACCGATTAGAGGAGCACGGATAGACAGAAGAGCTATCTGACCTAAGCGTGTTATAGAAAGTTGAGCATTGTGATACGTTTTCCTGCGTTTTAAACCCAAAAGAGTTCTCATAACTTTGGGCAAGGCTGCCAAGTTGTCACCGAACACGATTTTGTGGGACCTTTTGAAAAATTGTGAAATAATCAATCTGTAGCGTATCGTTTTTTTTGTTCTTGCCACCTGGCGTTATCTCACAAGCATGATGTTTTTCCATATTCTTGCTTAAGAAGTACTTTCAGATATGTCACGGTTTTAAATGTAATCCTTGCAGGTCCACCAGACCCAGGAATAATCGTGGTTAAAACCCACACGAGTACTGGAAACTCACCAATTGCACTGAGAAATCGTATATTCAGCAATGTAAGGTCCAGTGGGACCAGTTATAACGAAGAAAGTGCAACTTGGGAAAACCTGGAAGAGATGAAAATTGCTTTTCCTTCTCTTTTTGCCAACAGAATGAAAACTGTTGACAAAGATATACTTTTATGAAATGATTGTTTTAAGATTTATGAAAGCCAGATTAAGGCAGACTTTATTCAGGTTGAATAAATGTGTTTGTGACATTGATTTCTGAAAACTATTTAATATGGAAGTAGTCACATGTTTGTGTACTAATAAATTGATTGACCTGAAGGTTAATTTAATGGAAATTCATCGGGACGATGAATCTTTTTTAGGAGGGAAGCATGTAACACCCTGAACTGTTGTTACTTCTCCTAAGCATACAAGTGTTGATATGTGATTTTCTTGTAAAAGGATGTGTTCCTCGATTCAGAAATCATGCTTGATATGTACTAAATTTCTTGCAGATTGCAGATCTTGACTGAGTCAAATATGAATAGACCTCTTTATTTATTTCATTTTGTGTCTGAATATTAATCTGATCACAGAATGAATTTATAGAGATATTCATCTATAATGCGAGACTTGGGGATCATGGCAGTTGATCCAAGTAATGCTTTAAAATCTGTTTGTATAACTATATCACAGACCTGACTAGTGGCAATTATGGAAGCTTGATGAAGCTGTCAGAGAGTATGACTCAGGCTGATCTTGAGAAATTGAATTGGTTCCCTATATATGAGGTATAATCTTGAAGGTCTCTGGTCATGGACCGCAGTAATAATTCGTCTGTAATTCTGTAGCTAATGGCTGTAGAGAACCCTGTCGGAGATGCAAATAATTTTAGTCTTTTCTTGGCATATAAAATGTATACCTAACAGAAATTATTAATGGTTAGTAACCTTAACTAAAACCTAACCTAGGTGTTAGATTAAGCTGTTTAATCTAACCTATACCTAGTGCTATGTGTTAATATTCCTTAAGTGTTTGGAATGAGCAATGAGTTGTAGTTGGACTGTCGCCCAATTTTGGCGGTCGGTGGAAGTTGAGTTAAGCGGGAAAGTTGGTTTAATGACATTCAATGTTCTCTAGGGAGACGAGCTCGGAACTCGCGAGAAGGCATGCAAACGGGAAGTTGAAGGTTTGTTTGGTTTGTCACGATTTTCGGTCTTCTCTCTCTCTCTCTGCTTGTCTTACTGGTTCTTCGCACCAGTTCTCCCTTGAGTGCATGGCAAGAATGAATTTCTCTGGCTCTTTTCTCTGTCTTGGAAGATATATATGTGATAAAGACAGCGAAATTTTGTTGGTCGCTTTATCGAGGAAAAGAAAGGAAGTTTGAGCTCTTCTGTGGTCTGCTTCGGAAATTTTATCAAAATACAGGCATGTTAAGGCCCTAACCTTTAAATATCTTGCCTGTCTTTCAAGTGCTTTCATTAGAACAACCTCTGTTCAACATGTTTTGTTAAAATTAGATGAATTTCTATGGAGATCTTGTTGATTTTTGGCACTGTATCTCTTCTGGTTCGATTTTTTCAATTTCTCTTGATGGGTGTTTATTGAAATCGAATTTCGGCTCTATTTGCTTTGAGTATTCATTCTGGCTTATACAATGCGAGGTATTTAATTATAAAAGTTTGAGTGTTCGGCCTGTTTGGCGTGAGCCCTTAGAATATACCTGTGTGTAGTATAAGACCACTGTATGTTTTTGATTAGTGGTCGTTGTTTCTTGTTATGGAACTGTTATGGAATGATTCTGATGAATACTGTAAGATTGATCAGTATTATTGCTTCTTTGGGAACTCTGTCGTGGGATTTGTTGACAACGACTAATGATACTTTCGGGTTTCATTTGTTTTCAAATTTTTGGCTTGGAACAGGCAACTGTTGTGTTACCGTAGTCTTTACGACCCCAGCGGAAGTGTTTTCCTTGTTATTGTGGAAACGGGATTATTGTTGACTGTGTATAATATTGTTACATCTATACTTATTATAACGACACAGTGGAGTCCTTGATTGAATTATATATAGCTATTCTACTGTTGTGGATGTAGATTCATCCTTGTGTTTTGTTATTTGATTCGTGGAAGCCTTATAGAGAAAGGAACAGGCCTTCTGACCACGGTTATTTGCAATAAATAATGAGTATAGATTTCCTGGTATGTGTTTGCATTTCTTTGTGAAAGCTGTTTGAAAGTTTCGAGGCGGCTCAGTTGATTCCTTGCTTAAAATGGGTATTCGATTTGCTTCACTTGTTTCATTCTGAATGTTGCCATGAATGGCATAGATGGATTTATCAACCAATTTCATAGTACGTTGCTGTAGGGTTCAGTGGTTATGAGTACAAAACATTAACAGTTTACAGTGTGAATATATAGATTATACTGTTGTGAATTGGACGACTATGAGGAGTCGATTGAATGATTCTTTTTATTTTTGAGCCGAGTAAAGTTAAGGTTGGTATTTTATGTGCCGGCGACTATAATGGATAACATGTTTTTCGATCTTGTTATTGCGATTGGAATTCCTTCGTGTTTAGGGATTTTGAGGTACAGATTCTTAGGTGGACATGTACGTATTCAACCTGTACAAATTTGTGTAAAAAGGTTGGCAGAGTTCAGTCGGGTTCTTGGTTTGAATCGAGATTAATCTGTTCGTCTGATTCTTATTATGCTTTTGTTGATGAACAACAGTATGAATTCATATATGCATTTTCTTGAATTGTTACCTCCGTTGAATCAATTGGAATTCTGGAAAGTAGCTGTACTTCTGTCTCTTTCTGAACTTGACTTTGGACATTGTCTTTGTCCACTGTTGAGATCCTTGAGTATGGATGACTGTTTCGTGTTCCAACCTTGTGGGTAAGTCGCGAATATCACACTAAGACTTGCATGCGCCACGGTAAGGATCGATTGGTTGTATTCATTTCTTTTACTTCAGTCTGATTTGACTGAGCAAGACTAAGTATGCTATGTTCCTTTCCATTTATTCAGTCCGATTTTGACTGAGCATGATTTGGAAATACTGTGTGGTCAACATAGCATAGTTCCTAGGAAACCTTAAATTGCTTGATGCAATAGGTTGTGTTTCTCAGCGATACGCTTGTAGTTTCTTGTTTTCAACTTGTGTCAAAGCCTTACTGTGTAAAAGGAACTAGCATGGGCTTAGGGTTGATACATGAATTGTTGATGTGTTAGTTGCTGTACAGGAGTTTTGCTGTGTTTCCTATTGCTTGATTAGAACAGCGATCTTGCTTGTGGCTTGTATTAACCTGTTCATTTATATGATGGTTGAATGTTTTTATAATCTAAGGACGGTACAGTGATGAACTTATGTGAAAGGGTAGTATGAATGGATAGGTTTCTTTCTCTTCCTTTATTTAATACTTGTGATATTTATCTAACAGTGGGAAATTGTTTTGTAACATATGGTGGAATTCCGAATTGTTAGTTGTTCCCTTTTGGAAGAATGAAACGATCTGACCAATGTTGTGGCTTTTGGATTCAATGATTGTTGTGTACATTCGTTCCTTGATTTTTTTTTTAAATATTTGATGAATATTAGAAAGTGAATAAGACTATTTGTAACAATGATAGAGTTACATATTTGTAATCATTCTGTATTACAAGGACATAGTCTGAATATGTTACTTATTTGGATATTTGATCTTCATTTAAACAGGGTTGTTAATGAAAACAATTGATGGATTGCCAATTGTTTTAAAAGTTAGTGCTTATCATGCTCATTCATTGAACTGACTCATGTGACTATTTTTGCAGATGGTTGCCGTAGACGGTAAAAGCAATGCAGATCTGACAGGCTGGATCAGATTGTTTATTTGATTTATAATAAATTGCATCTTGATTTTATAGATGGACTATATGAGAAAAGATGTTTCTTTTCCGTTAAGCATTGTATCAAGTATGCTGTTGCATAAAATGTAATTGTATAGTTTTGAAAGGAATGGGAAATAAGTGTTTGATACACATATGTTGTATTCTATTTCTGAAAGTTGACCTTCTTCGGTTTATGTAACGAAGGGGCATTGTTATCATTGTATAATATGGATGCTTTTGGGATTGACAATGGAAGTTTGCAAGAAATGAGATTGAATTCTTATGAGTATTTAGAAGTTCTAATCTGTTCTAGCGAAGCATATTGGAATTAAATATTTGTCTTTCTAGAAGATAGGTTATAAAAGTGAGCCTAAAAGTGAACGATAAACAAACTGGATTAAATTACTAATCCCTAGTCCTAAGTATGACAGGGCAATATTAAATTGGATTCTTAATCATTTATATCTTTATACTAAAAGTATGATATAAATTCAGTTAAGAGAACTGATATGCAAACAAATGGAGTTCAGAAGGCAATCTCAAGCAAAGGTTATGAGATATTGTCCGATTCTGTTGCTTTAGAACAAGTGTATTCTAATGACTCCTTGATGAGAACTGACCATAATACCTCTACCATGTAATGGGTTTTTATAGAGGAGGGTCATCTTAAGACGAAGAATCCAGGGATTTGGAAAGGCTAACCTTAGGGAAAAGTCTTTAAAAGTAATTTAAAACCCTAGTGCGTAACGCTGGATACTGAGTAGATCTTTTCGAGGCGGATTTAAAAGGTTGACGACATAAGTCAACTGCCAGAGTTGTACCTCCGAGAAGATTAGGATCTTCTCGAAGTTACAATAATGCAGATGACTTATGGTGACACCCTTTGCATTGATCGCTAAGATTTACCTTGATTTCACACGAGTTACCCTGGGACCGATTAAGAACGTGGTCATGATATAAGGCTGCCTAGGAGATTTGGGGGTATCATGACACACTGGTTGAACTGCAAGGTTGAACCAGTATGTCATCATATCCCTAATCCTCGTGGGCATCCATATAGCATTATCACCTTGTTAATCTGCCTCCGAGTGATTCAGTTATGAAAGGAAGGACTGACAGTAGTCAGTATAAGACATTCTATATAACATATGAATGGGGTGAAGGATGTATTCCAGATTGACGAGTATGCCGTTAAGGAATACGAGACATGAACAGTATGTTTCAAATCTTTTGGCCAAAGTATCGCAAGATGCTGATTGCGTTGTCCTAATTCACCTAGTCTAAGGGATGAGATGCCGATGAATAATGGTAACAATTATTCAGTTAGATTCCTTGGACAGAGCATTCTGAATCCAGATTAGGGAAGGAGAACCGCAAGAGTAATGTGTTAAATGAAAACACCGACTCTAATTACTCATGAATAGATCGGTAGATTACCGAGTCATGGAATGAATAGATCGGAGGTACTCCGAGTCATTACAGCTGCATATGGTTTTCTGTTATATAAATGGTTATTTGAATTGTGAGTTCTAAATTATGTATTTAGAACCAGTATGCAATTATCAAAAAAAAAAAATTTGACTTGTTCTATTGTCTAAAATGAGGATGTTACAAAAAATATCCAACTTAGCCACAAAACACTAAAAATGACTCCAAAGAATGAAATTTTCTAACTTCTTGAACTTCTCTCTTTACCAGAACCCTTCCAAAGGATACTAACCTAAAATTTTGGAAATGTTTCTTTGAAAAAGGAGGGATTTTTAGGGTGACAATAGCTGGCTCTTTCTGGGGATGACTTGACTAGGACGAAAGAACAAGGCAAGATCAAGAACCATAAGAAAAACTCTAGTAAAGTATACCAATGCCTTATCCATTGGGAAAATAGAGTCAAATGCAAAACAACATAGAAGACAACACACACAAGGAAAAAGGAACAGGGACACAAGGGAGAGACCAAAAATAGGATACTACACACAATATACAAAAAGGACTTCCTAATCACCTAGGACTTGAACAACTTCAAATACTACCCACTATAAGGAAGTGGGAGGGGATACCCATCCATGTAATTCAAATAGAAAGAATTTTCTCTAGCAAAGTGCCTTATCTTGAAAGGATCAAGCCAAAGAGAATCAAACTTACCATGGCTTCCACGAGGCTCATGTCTTTTGTCCCACAGTAAGACAATGTCTCCCACTTGAAAGTCTCTAGGTTCGGAATGTTTATCAAACAAATATTTTACCTTCTATTGATGAGCAGATATCCTATCAAATACTTGCATTCTATCTTCATTTAGTTTTTGGAGACACATGATCCTCTTGTCCAAAGAGATGATGAAACTTGAATCCTCAATAGCCTTCATCAAGTGCAAGGTTGGTAATTCAATTGTTACTAGTAGTTGAGCTTTAACACCATATACCACTTGAAATGAAGACATCCTAATTGCTCTCTTAGGTGTAATTCTATTTGCCCAAAGGGCATCATAGAGTTTCTTGTGCCAATTCGTTTGAGATTCATCAACAAACTTCCGAATGATGGTTACCAAATTTTTATTTGTTGATTCTGCTTGTCCATTCCCTTGGGGGTAGTAATATGAAGAATGAGCAAGGGAGATTCCATAACCATAGCAAAAATCCATCAACTCAGAAGAAGAAAAATTAGAAGCATTATCAGTCACAATTTTGTTTGGTACTCCAAACCTTATCAAGATGTTCTCTTTGATAAAATTACACACCACCTCTAAAGTAGTACTTTTGAATAGAATTGCTTCTACCCACTTTGTGAAGTAATATGTAGCAGTTAACACGTGAGTGTGTCCAGCACTGGAAAGTGGGTTGAGAGTTCCAATAAAATACAATCCCCACTGTTGAAAAGGTTCATCAATAACTACTGATTTGAGTGGTAAAGCAGCCAACTTAGGTCTTCCAACAAAAGTCTGATAGGCTTCACACTTTCCTACCCATTTTGATGCATCTCAAAATAATGTAGGCCAATAGTATCATACACAAAGGAGTTTGTGAGCAGTGACAATAGAATATAAATGCTCTCCAAAGGCTTGATCATGAAAAGCTACAAATAACTTCTTCTGTTGTTCTTTGTCCACACATTTAAGAAATCTTCCATTAATGCCTCACTTGAATAAAGAATTTTCCCATAATACGTAGTGTGCAGACCTTAGATTAATATCTCTCTTTTCCTTGGCACTTAAGTGAGATGGACATTATCCATAAGTAATAAAATGTGTAATATCAACATACCACTCATGTATTGACCTGAGAAAGAGGACAATAGGAACATCAATGACTTTTGTGATCAATTCTTCATCAACTCCCTCAGCAATGAGTTCACATAAGCCTTTACCCCAGAATAGCTTTGTCGGTTTGATATCAAGGTCATATTCCTAAACCTTTGCCACCCAACTTCCTCGCTCATTTCCAAACTCTCGTTGTGTAAGAATAGACTTAATAGTTGTATCAGGTACAAATACAACAGAGTGAGACTACTGCTTGACAACTTTGACTACTGCAAAAGCATGTTTCTCCATCGAAATATACTTTAGTTCATGATATTTTAGAACATAGATCATGAAGGAAATTGGAAGTTCATGGTTCTCAGAGTTTTTCTGAGTGAGTATAGCAGCCAGAGTATTCGCAATAGCATAACAATAGATAATGAAATCTTTGCTAAAATTAGAACATGCTAGGATGAGAGTTTTAGCAATAGATTTCTTTATACCTTTAAAAGCTTCTTTTCCTTCAAGATTCCAAACAAAGGTTTACTTCCCTTTCATCATGTGAGAAATACTCATGGTCAGTTCTGAAAAGTCTGGAATGAATCTCCTCAAGAAATTTATCTTACCAAAGAAAGAATGAACACCCTTTTTTCTTGTGGGAAGAGGAATATGTTGAATGGTCTGAACTCTTTCCAAATCTATCTTAGTTCTTTCTTTGGAGACAATATGTCCCAGTAGCTTGCCTTCAGTAACACAAAAGACAGACTTTTTAGGATTAATATATATTCCATGTTCTCTACATTTTTAAAGGACTATTTCAAGATGCTGAAAGTGATCTTCCCTTGTTTTGGAGAAAATAGTCAAATCATCAAGGTATACAATAATGCATTTTCCCTTGAGACAACCAAAATCGAAGTCCATTGCTCTTTGGAAAGTGAAACAACATTGATAAGACCAAATGACATCCACTTATAGGAAAACGTGCCCTAAGGAGTAGTAAAAGTAGTCTTGTGTTGATCTAGGGTACTAAATTCCACCTGATTGTATCCAGAGAATCCATCCAACATCGACAACATCTCAGATCCTGTGATAGCCTACAAAACTTGATCCATCATGGGGAGAGGGTAGTTGTCTTTTAGAGAGGCCTAATTTAAATTCCTAAAATCTACACAAATACGAATCTCACCATTTTTCTTTCTTATTGGCACAATGTTGGCAATCCATGTTGAATGGTGTATAGGAAAAATGATCTTTGCTTTAAGTAATATCTGAATATCTTGAAAAATGGTATCAGAAATCTTGGGATTGTATTTTCGTTGCTTCTGTTTGAAATGTTTAATCTCGGGTCTTAAAGGAATATAGTGTTGCATCTCCTTTGGTTGAAAAGATTTGATATCATCATATGAATAGGCAAGGACATCGGCATACATTTTTAATAGGTTCACTACTTTCTTCCTTTCTTCTTGAGTGTAGCATTTCCCAATATTCACCATCTTGGGTTCATCATTACTTCCAATATTAACCTTCTCATACTCAGCAGATTGATGAGCTCTTTGAGAATATTTAGATTTGATGTACCTATCATGCTTATCAAATAGATCTTCTAAACTTACCAGTCCTTTGGGAATCTTGTTTCCTTTCAATTTGATACAGCCATCCTGGTCCATTTCTTCCTTAATATCATCTTCATTAGAGGGCACATATGCTCTGGGAAGAGTCTCGCTTCCTTTAAAGTAGAACTGATTGAAGTTATCCTTAAGCTCCAAGAAAGAGATCAAGTGTTTATAATCATTGAAAACTTTCCAGTTGCTTGCATTATCCGACACACTCAGCCTATGAATCATTTCAATGGTAAAGTTTTCTTGAGAAAAATATAGATGATGAATGAACAAAGATCCTGAGATAGCTAGAGAGTCAGCTCTAGTATTCATTTCTCTTAGGACATCCTCAATTGAGAAAGCATCGATAAATTCAATGGAGTCCCAAACAAGACTTCTATAATGTTTTAATCTCATATTCTTGACTTGAAAAAGATCCCTGACCTGTTTCACAATTAACTATGCATCACCATGAGCACAAAGATTCTTCACTCCCATTTCTTTTGCCACATTCAACCCAAGGATGAGAGCCTCATATTCAGCTGTGTTTTTTGTATTTTCAAAATAAAGCTTAAATGAAAATGGATGAATCTTCTCTTCTGGAGAGATTAACACCACACCAGCTCTAGAACTAGCTAAAGAGTAACTTCCATCGAAATCCAAGGTCCAAATTCCATTAGGATTGTGAATTACTCCCTTAGGAAGTTTTGCATCATCTTCTGACATAATCATATAGTTATTGTTAGTGTGAAATCACAACACCCCCAAATGAGTTATGGATCTGCTTTTCTAAGGCATGGTCATTTGGTGTGATTTACATAGCATTGGATCATTCCCCAAGCTATGGGACTTGAAAATGAGAATGATCCTCCAGATAAGGTTGGTTCCTCTTCCTAAACTACTTGCCATGAGCTACTCCAGTGCAGGTAAACTAAATCTAACCTAATCTAACCATTCCAAGGAACCAAGGAGAGAGAGAGAGGGAGAAAATAGAGCCTACACTAAAGTAGTGATACACCAGCAAAGGAAGTGAGATATTCTATTGAGGGAGAAAGAAACGGAAAAAATGGAGATGAGGGAGGTTAGACAGAAGTGGCATGACCTAGATCTGCAAATCATCCATTAAACTCCATCAAACATAACATCCTGCACCTACAAATGTGAAATACATGCACAAAAAACCAAGACTGAAAGGGAGAGGCATGGAGAAACAACAAAACAATACAAAGGGTTCAAGAACACCACAAAAACACATTTTTTATTTCTCTAGAAGGTGCACAGACCATTAAATTTCTGGAATAGAGGAAAAAATACATTTTCCAGGCATGGGAGAAGGTTTGCTGCTCAAAAATGGTGTCAAGAAACAAATTTGACAGATTTTCTCTATGCCCAGAATGTCTCTGCTTCTCAAACGAGAAGTGTTACAATATATATAGAAATAAAATAGATGTGGGGCTTGTTTGAGCCTCCCTTTATGGATTCATCTTTGGAGAAGCACCGCTAGGGCACGTGGCTCTCTCTGTTGGCTCTTCCATAATTAGTCGATTCTAGATTCTTTCCTAAATGGTTTTGAGCCTAAAGACCTTGAAAATTCACCACTTCTTTTACTTCTTGCTCCTATCTTCTGTGTGACACTGCTCCTTCATTTCCAAGCCACCTGTAACCTATTTTTCATCCTGGAATGTGAGCTCACGGGTCTGAGTCGTTCCCTTCATAATTTCTTTATGTGCAAGAGTTTTCTTGACCAAATTTTCCGGGGGGGTGAATTTGGGATAACAGTTACAATGCCCTATATCTTCATAGAGTATTTATGCTTTTGGATCATTGGTCTTTTGCTCAATGTACTCAGTCTATCTTTCTGGTGGCATCTTTTTCATTTTTCCATTGACCAAGATTAAGGCATGCTACCAATCCATTTGGATTTCACCTCCTACTTCTCAAAAAAAAATTCTACTTAATGACATACCATATGAGGGAGGAATGCCAGCTACTAAAATAGTGGCTTTGACCCTTTTCTCTAGAAAAGTAGCGAAAGATACTTGTGCATCCTTGATTCTTCCAACCAACGATACTTCTCTATTTTCCATGGAGTAGCAGGAACCAAATGTACATGTAAGAGTCATATCGAAAGTATGATCTAATTTTACAGGAATCACATTGTCTGATGCTTCTGATTCAATAACATAACTACTGAGTTTGTGGCCAGCTATGAGGAGTGTTACATAGAATGGTTTAATATTCTCATTAGGTGAAGAAACTACAGCCACAAGATTTGGTTGAGATGACGAGGAGGGATTATGTAATAGACCTTTAGAAGTATTGGGTGAAGTTTTGGATTTGGAATTAATAAATTTTACTACTTTAGCAAAAGCATTTTGGATGAGTCTAGTAAAATTCTACCTCCGAGATCTAGATCTTTGTCTTCTTGATGTGGTCAATGATGTCAAAAGATCCGGAGGTGGATGGGGCATCATTACTAGGAATGAGGGGAACTTTGGGCTTACCAAGTTTAGGAGTTGAAGAACAAGGAGTTCCAGAAGCAGAGATAGAAGGAGAAGAATTAGCATTACACACCTTTTGTGTGGAGGTAGTGGGAGTAGGGACTCCTCTTCTTGCAATGACTAGAATAGTTATAGGAAATTCCTTAGATTTTTTAAAAGGTTGTACCACTTTTTCCTTCCTATGCATTTTCTTCTGAGTCATAACATCGTATGACTCGCTATTCATATCTACCACCACTTCATAATATTCATCTTCATCATCTATACCTTCAGTGGTGAGGAAATTAACTTGAGACTCTTCAAAATCTTCTTGTTCTTCATTGACTTCTTCCTCAGGCTCTTCATAGTCTTCATTTTCCTCTTCATCATCAGGTTCTTGAACTTCACAAGTTGCATTGACTGGAACCTTGATGGGTGGGCCTTCAATAGCCAATCTAGTCTAAGAAGAGGGCAAACGGTTTCTAGGATGAAAATTATTTCTTGGAATATCTTGGTAAGGAACATGTTGAGCCAATTGCTTCTTGATGGCAATAATATAATTTGCTAGCTTCTGTACTAACTGACCAGAATTGGCTCCTAGGGAGGAAGAGGTAGATGCTTTAGATTTGGAGGACTCTCTTTTAAATTTTCCAGACATTATTAGATCATCTTCAACATTGATAGCCAATCGTTGATAAGTATCCAGGGTAAGAATATTATCCCTCCTTGGTGCATAAATTACTTCAGGAAACTGAGCATTGAGGGAAAAGCACTTTTGAATTTGATCTACAGGATGGGTGTTCTATGGAATCTTATGAATCAGTTTGTTAAATTTAACCAAAAAATCCCTCACGGACTCATGTGGCTCCTTTTTGATATGCAACTTGTGAAGGTTCTTGAACTTCACAATTTGAATTGATTGGAACCTTGATGGGTGGGCTTTCAATAGCCAATCTAGTCTGAGAAGAGGGCAAATGGTTTCTAGGCTGAAAATTTTTTCTTGGAATATCTTGGTAAGGAGCATGTTGAGCCAATTACTTCTTGATGGAAATAATATAATTTGCTAGCTTCCGTGCTAACTGATCAGAATTGGCTCCTAGGGAGGAAGAGGTAGATGCTTTAGATTTAGAGGAATCTCTTTTAAATTCTCTAGACATTATTAGATCATCTTCAACACTAATAGCCAATCATTGATCAGTATCTAGGGTTAGAAGATTAGCCATCCTTAGTGCATAAATTACTTCAGGCAACTGAGCATTGAGGGAAAAGAACTTTTGAATTTGATCTACATGACGGGTGTTATGTGGAATCTTATGAATCAATTTGTTAAATTTAGCCACAAAATCCCTCACGAGCTCATGTGGATCCTTTTTGATATGAGAAATTTGATCCAAGAGAGCATGCACATATTCAGCAGGTTTAAAATGTTGCTCGAACTGAGTTGTCATAGTAGTCCAATCAGTAACCAACTCACCAGGAAGGTGATAGAACCAATCAACAACATTTTCCTGTAATGTTTCCACGTAGATCATGACATAAACATCTTCATGCTCAACCCCAAGAATTCCACATGCAATAATGAAAGTTGTAATGTGTTCATCTGGGTGTACTTTCCCATCACCCCGGAATTTAAGAAAAAATTTCCTGTTACCCTTGGGTAACTCATGCAATGGTTGAGGAAGAGCAAGAGGCCCAACCTACTGTCCCCAAGGAAAAGGTGTTACCATCTTTGGAAAGATTGACTGAAGGGGAACTGTAACTCCAGTGAGTACTAGAGCACGAAGATTAGGACTGAATTGATCATGAGGACTATTGTTCTTAGAAATCCTACTTTTAGCAGGAGGTTTTCTCGCAGAACAAGTTATTATGTTCCTTCTTGCTTAAGGAAGAGGAAATTTTTGTTGCTCTAGAAGTTGAAAATGAGAATTTTCTACTTCTAGAGATTTCTTACTACGTGTATATCTTAGAATCACTAGACTAAAAAATGGTCTTGAAGTTATTTAGAAAGGGATATTTTAAAATGAAATCCCCAATAGAGTCGCCAAAAACTGTTGGTTTTTGAATTAGTATTTTAGTAATCAACAATCAGGGTTAAGTAAGTCCCTCCTCTTTATGGGAGAGGTTCCCTTACTGAAAGAGAGCAGCAAAGCTTAAATACAAATATACAAATTTCATATCAATGAGGACTCCTGATACTTTGAAATGTTTTATGCCAATAAAGATTTTCAATACATAGAAATGGATGAGCACAAAAATTGGAAGGAAAGAACACAACAGTATTTTTAGGTAATACAGATAGTAGAATATAACCTTATCTATACTTTAACAATAAGAGATACAGAAAGAAATCATTCACATTAGCAATATCTGATATTATTCCATAGACACAAAGTTCTTAGAAATCATATCATAAGAACATAAAGTTTCTTAAAATGAAAGATTGGTGATTCATAAATTTGAGATAAGGAAAGAAAGGATAGCAGATAGAAATAAGAGAAAAGGAAACACTTTTGTATTGATTTCTTTCAAATCTACTACATTTCAAGAGTATCAGGGTCTATCCCTTGATAATGGCATGAAGAGCCTATTAAATAGGTTACAAAAATAGTTATATTCAGTTCCAACTTCTTTTTAATGTAAAGATTAAATACCACTTATCAAATACATTAATAAAATGTATTTAATCAAATAAATACATCATGGGTGTACTTTCCCGTAGAAAATAAAAGAAGTGTCCTAGGACCCAGGAGCAGAAACATTCGAGGGAGGCTTAGAAGGGCTGATTGTCTTGAGAATCTGATGTATAAATTTCTATAATGCCTCATCTATCTCCATACACTTGGGTATGGTGGTATTAGAAGTGGCATGAGTCCACATTCCAAGGCACTTCTCTATATCCTTTTCAAACTTTGTGTTTTCAAGAAACTCTTTGTTTTCCTAGGTGATAGCTAACTGGAGAGAGCATACATATTTCATCTTCTCTTTAGACATTGACTCTTCTTTGAAAAGATCATCCTTGATGAAGGTGTTGAACTGGGCCTTGATCTCTTGAATGGAAAACTGATTACCCGAGGCTTCATTCTGGATCTGACAATGAATATCTTGGAAGGCAGACAAAACACAAGTCTTGAAAGCTTCCCCTTTCTACCACATATTTTTCAGTTCTCCCACTGCTTCTTCCAAAACCTCGATCTTCCAATCAATACTAAAAACCCAGGATTTTGATAAATTGTTCTTAGCTTCATCGAATACTTTTCTTGCCAATAAAATATTCTCATCTACCTGGCTCATCGAACAGAGACCTTGGATACATTCACACCAGAGCTTCAGTTCTTTTTCCAAACCAATGATTGTTGTGATGAATTTTAGCTACAAATTGGACACCTTCTCATATGACTTGAAGGCCTCTTCAATGAAGTTCAATCCAGCCACTGTCATATCATCAACCAGTGCTTCAATGGCCCTTTCATAGGTAGTATATTTGTGAATATCTTTGATGGTCTGGACTTCATATTTGTTGAGAACTATGGGAGGTGGAAGGGCAGCTAGTGGATCCAGGTCCAAGACCTTATCTTTTGAAAATAGAGATTTTATGAAATTTGAAAGAACTTGGTTATGTTCTTCCAATTTCCCCATAGTTTTCTTACCCTTCTCCACTCGTTCAATGACTCTAGATCACAGTTTCTCTGAGGTTATGAACCTCACTTTCAGGTGTAGATTCCCCAAGTGGAATTCTCGTAAGCACTAGGTTAGAAACCAATAGATATTTTTCCTCCTTATCCACCTTAGGTTCTTCAATTTCTAGGAAATGCTGACCCTGTGAATCTAACACCAGCCTTGAGGTGGCCTTTGATTTCTTTAATGGAGGAGGAGTAGTACTGAGCAAGGCAGCCACAACATCAAAATTGGGAACTCCAACTTGAGAAGATGACTTCCTTCTCTTGTTATCAATGAAAGGTTGAACCCAAGCAAAGAATGAGGAGGAGGGAGAAGGAACAATAGATCCGAGTGAAAGTGAACTCATTACACTCAATGTCTGCACTACTGATGTCTCCAGTGGGAAAGTTGGCACAATTTCAGAAAGATCCTTAGAAGATGAATCTATCAAATCTGGAGGTTTAGTCCTTTGACCATCATTTTCTATCTTAGTAGCAATGACAGGGGTTTCTTCGTCTTCTTCTTCTTTCATCTGTTCACTATCATCCTCACTCAAAACAACAATATCCTTTGGCCCTACAGGGATGTCTGGCTGTTCCAAAAGAACTTCTTCAACCGGTTCTTGTTTGATGGCCTTACTTTTCTTCAAGCATACCTTTGTTGAGGAGGATTGAGTAGATTGTTCATGAACCTCAATATCAGGCATAGGTTCTTCCCACCTAGGAGAAGAAGTTTCTTGTTAAGAAGACTTGGCTTTATTCATCTTGAAGTCTTGCATCTTCCTATCAAACCAGAGTTTGGTTCTCACAATAACATGATTGATTACTTCCTTCAAATCATCTCTCTCTTTGACGAACCAATCAATGGTTTCCAAAGGATTGTGTTTAATATACCTCTCATACTCAATAGATTGTAATTCCTCATCATCATCCTTAAGCCCATTAGGTACCTTATAGACATTAAATTCTATGATTTGTTGAAGGGAGATTCTGCCAAATTACCTTCTCCTGGCCTCAAAATCATCTATGCAATCAGCCCAATAATCTTAAGTGTCAGGAAGGTGATGAAAGACCATCCTAAAATTCTTATCAATGTATCCTTTGATATCAAAACAAGTTCTGGATTTGAAATGATGGATAATGAGAGGAACAATGGTTCTATCAATGTTTTGGGCATTCAGGGTTGTCCTGCATGTATAATTTCCCAGGGAGATAGGAAAATGAATGTCAGTAATCTTCTTATCTCTACAGGTTCTGTGGAGTTTTTCCTATTGCCTAAAAACCTCAACAAGAACCATTTTATCATTACAAAACATATAAAGCTTTAGAGGTGGACCTTTGAAACCAGCCAGTCTGATATATGAGAATTTTCTAAATTGAGTGTAGAAGCTTCCATAGTTAGATATCAAAATATTTTCTTCCTCAGAAAACCTCTGAGAAGTATTTCCTTCCAAGAGCCTCACAATATACATGGTGAATGCATCATTAACCCTCTTGAAATTATGATTGCTAAATTTGAGGGTTAACTGAGGGTAGTATTCATATATAGGGGCATCTTTCTTAGCTTCAATGAAAGTGAGGCCAAGCCATTTCCTGGATGCAACAATGGTGTACATAAGATAGGATGACATGTGGAATGTTCAGGTTTTGTGAACATTTACTAGCTGCTCTGTTAGGTTTTCAAAAATAATCTCACTCCAATTCAAACTCTTCTTCCCATCACAGATGATGTTGACAAAAGGACATCCAAAAGTGAAACTCATTTTTAGAGGGCATTCTCATGATTCTGGCAAGAAGGGTGATGATGTCTAAAAGCTCTTCAATGAAATCAACCCTAAACAATGATTTGGAAAGTCTGGATGCTCCCTTTTTAGGATTCTTCAATCATGACTTAGCTACCCTAGCCTTATATCTCTTGCTATCCTAGTCAAATAGTGCCTGTGCTTGAGAAAGGGTAAGATTATTGGCCCCTTCCACTATTGGGATGCACAGGGAAACACAGATAGCTTCAGAATCTGGTCGCGCAATTACTTCACCATGTACATCAACAACTTCTTTGGATTCTAGATTAAAACAAGCCCCGCAAATGAGCACAATATCAGAACACTGGACAGAGATAGGAAAACCACCTACAAATACAATCCCACTATTTTTTATCATTTGAGCGATGGGAGTAGGGTTATCACATCCAAGTCTGCTCCAAAAATCATCAAGGTCTAGATGTTGAGATTCACTGTCACCAATGTCAGGCACAGAGGTATCGAATGAGGAGAGGTGCTCATGCAATTGATTCTGCATCTTCATTGTGATAGGGTTGGAGAAGATAACCTTAAATGGAATATGACCTACAAGAGAAAATACATAAGCACAAATGCAGGAAACGACTTAATTGGCACAAATGTGAGTGGGAGGGAATGAGCGAGCAAGTGTAAAAATGAATGAACGGTTACTTCTCTACTTTCCATGAGTTGAAATGAATGGGGAGATAAAATCATGAATGCACAATAAATGGCCCTCGCATCAAATCAAAAAGTTAAAAAGTGGAAAAAATTGGCCCAAATGGTCCATGGGACATTGGGACACAAGGGACGTGTAAAGCCAAAATATCCGATCCAAGAGTAGTGTGGAAAATGCGGGTCCAAAGGGTACAAATGGTCCATAGGACATTGGGATGTGCGGGAGGTGCGGAGCTGATTTGTCTGATGCATAAAAATCGGGTCCGGAGAGCATGGGCAGTCCATGGGACGCGAGGACGTGAAGGACGCGCAAACCTGAAAAAGCCGATGAGCAAAGTAATGCGGGAAAAGTGGAGAATCGATGAACAAGAGGCCGGAGTGTACTTGGGACATGCGGGACAAAAATGTCTGACTTAGCTACAAGCAGAGTAGTGCGGAGAAAGTGGAAAATCGGTGAATTGGAGGCCCGACGACACTTGGGACACATGGGACAAAAATATCTGACTTAGCCGCAAAGCACTAAAAATGACTCCAAAGAATGAAATTTTCTAACTTCTTGAACTTCTCTCTTTACCAGAACCCTTCCAAAGGATACTAACCTAAAATTTTAGAAATTTGTCTTTGAAAAAGGAGGGATGTTTAGGGTGACAACAGGTCTGGAAGGAAAATAATTGGAAACTATACATGGTTTTAGCTATACGGTGAAATCAGCAGAAACCCCATAATACCACAAGTTACAATGCATAACACTTAAGGTATTTTCCCATAATCGTATAAATATTTAAGGCATCTGGGTAAGACCTAGAGTTAATGGACTAATATTCAAAATAGAGAATAATAGAACTCAGAGAAAAGATTTTGCACTATTTGACAGTATAACAACACACAATATTAACAACCATATTCAAGTAGTATAACAACACACCATATTAACAGTTATCACCGCAACTCTTTGAAAACTTAATCAGAAACACTTATAATTTCACAAGAATCAAACAATACTCAGTAACAATCTTCCTCAAGTACATGGTTCAAACTTGAGAAATGTTGCAGAAGATTATCTATGCAAATACCAGATTAAATAAGATATTAAGAGGGGGAGAGAGTGATACATGCCTGTTAAAACTGAAATCCTTCCACCTCGCAGTCCCAGCAAGCATTCCTCACTACCAAGACATGATTACCAATGTTTCTTGCGCAAGGCCGAACAATACACAGTTCCAAATAAAAAAATCATCTATATCACGTTTCCAACTTATATAAAAAAATACTTGACCTCTTTTTATCTTCTAAAATTTCCATCGAACTAGCTTTCAAAATCTGCATGCAAATTGGTTCCAAAAGTGGAGCTTTCGAAAGAAGAAGAGGAGTTCATAGTTGTAACATGCAAGAACAAAAATGGATTTCCAGCATGTCTGATAGATTCTTCAAGAAGCTTCACTGATTCCCAATCCTGACTCCTCATTTAAGTGCATTTAATATTTTCAATGCCATTTAATAACCAACTAGCCATCCACTGCCAGCCTCAAATTTCTCCTCCATAAATGGTGGGATAAACACATTTTAGAAAACATTATATTCCTTTTTCAAAATTAACCACTTTGCATGGATAGGCGTATAACTAACTACTTGCATGGCGAACACCTTTATCGTAATCATGGTTTGTGATTAACTTTGCCTGGTAAGCGGAATCATCAATTGCATTAATCAATGTATTAAATAATGCTTGGTGGGTCTTCAATTTAGTAATTCAACTTATAGATCCTAAAGCCTCATGCATGGCCTATATAGCCAATAAAGATACCCATAAATAATTGATTTAACGTCGAAATATAAGTAATATTAATCAAAACAACTATCTCATAGCCTCTTGATTATTTTAATAATTGAATGCCTCTATATAACTTAAAATGTTCTTCAATTAAGTACATAAACTTATAGAAGTTTACCACAACAAAGTTTGCATGGAGGATATTCTAATAGGTCGAAGGTGATGATTACAACAATTTCATAATCATGCTCACTGACGAATTAATCAAACATTTATCCCATACTACTTAATGTAAGAATTGATCAAACTCACTATAACGGTCGTGTAAGAAATCAAGCTCAATATACAAATTAGTACCTTACACAATATCATTATTTCCTCATAATGACTAAAGTATAGAAGTTGTGTATAAGTTCAACCATATTTTTGCAACTTTAACTCACCCAGCATGCAAAAGTAAAACATTAATAATAGCCATGAAGGTATAGATGCCAATTATGCATCCCATAATGAAAGTTCATCTTTTCTAACCAAAAGGTATTTCACAACACACAACATGACAACATAGCCATCCGAGATGATTAATAAAACCATCATCTACAGAAACAAGGTAGTGTACCAACACGTAAAATGAATTACAACATTAATTAGTTTGTGGCTACGTGACACTAAGAGCCATTGCGATGTCACGCGTACAATTGTGCAGGAGTATGCATACCCTTTCGGCTATGCGTATGTGTCGACAGCGGTACACAAGACAACGTAGCGGTATCGGCTACCACGCTACTCGCAAATTATTTTAATGCTTCAATTCATTTTACGACAAAAGAGAATGAGGGATTGAGCGGTGTGACAAGAGTTCCCTTGTTTGACAATTTGTGCATTTCCCTTCCTTTTTCATTCGAAAGGTACTAAAAAATGGTGCATGTATCAACACTTGGAGCAAGAAGAAAGGAGGAGTCAAGACTAATATCACTCAACCAAAACAACCCATCGTAAATACTAGCCTCTACTTTGATAGCACTTCCACTACTACTTTACTCAACACTTCTTGAATCCAAAGCGGTGTCAAATGTATTCATGTTTAATGCAAATAAAATTGGCAACAAAAGACTACCACTCATGATATAAGATTTGCAAATGTATATGTACGAATTTGTAACAAATTTGAAATGTATAAATAGAACCTTTCAATGTAATGTTTCATTTATATTCCTACACTTACACTATCAATCACACCCCTTATTAACGTCAACTACAAAAGTAATTAACTATCCCTCCAAATCAAACAACTTATAATGTTCGACATTCACATTACATTGTATACATGCGATTGCTAATATATATATATATATATATATATATATATATATATAGAGTATGATTTCAAAAATAATTAAGCCAAAAAAGGCACGTTACTTAACAATCACTTATGTTTGATTTATTTTGCAAGCTTTGTTTATTTTAATTTTCCATACTTACAAACCAATTTTTCTTAAATAATTAAATTCTTTTTCCCCTAATATACCTTTTATTTCTTTTATATATATATATATATATATATATATATATTCAACTTTTATGCCAAAACCATTGCGTGAATATTATATAATATTTCTTCTGGACACTTCATTGAAATTTTCACCCTATGAAATCTCGCCACGTGTATGATAATGGTTGTGACTTAGATAAGGCGCCTCGACTATGATGTGAAATGAGGTCGGTTTAATATGGCGTGTTGTACCTTTGAAAGGACATGTGTCTCCCATTTGAAAGAAGAGAATAAGCGAAACTATCTAATCATTTTTGGAACCTAACTTTTTCAGTGTGTCCAAATTGAG